>CM023539.1:10880944-11480944 GCA_013350335.1 Chimonanthus salicifolius
AATATAGACCAACTTTTAAAGGTACTTCATCCTTTGCTTCCATGTAAATGTAGTGGTTGGGACTTGGGACATGTATGCTACTTATGAACAGTCTAAATGGTTCATGTCCCGTGAATTAAATTTATTCTTAACTTAAATTTGTTTAGGATTAACTAATGATTTAATTAAACTCAAGTTATATAGATACTTAAAAGTGTGAACATTTTACACTTTTAAATTAAATTTTATAACTTCTTATATAAAACAAAATTATTAATAGAATTATGCTTCTTATACCACTAGATATATCGGAAGAAACCCACTCGATGGCTGTTTTGATAGATATGGAGGGATCATATCACATGTAACATATATGGCTGGGTTTGGATGGGAGATAAAGGGGTAACCTATCTTTGTTTGGTAATAGAGGGTGAAGTAAAAATTTAATTTTTTATCCATCTCCCTTCCTTTTTAAAAATCCTTTGGAGCATGAAGGTTCTCAGGGAACCTTGCCTCTCTTTGCTCTTGTAGCAAAAGTATTTTAAAATATTTTTTAATTGATAAATTATTTAATAATTATATTTTTAATTTTATATTTTATATAAAAAAAATTATTTCTTATAAAATTATTAATATATCATGCTAACCCCGCTTAAAGTTATCAAAAAAGATTTTTTTCTCACACGGTAAATTTCAGCCTTTCAGCCATGATGTGGATTTCCTTTTCTCAATTTTATATTACACTTAGTTATAATATAAGGGTACATGTATGGCGGATGTAATATGAAAACTTATTTGTATGTTATGTGGTTGTATTTTGCTCAGCCATCAGGCTTTTAATGGAAATCTAATATTTACAAAGAAAAAGAAAAAAAAGTAAGGGCACATGAATCTAAGTATCTAAATTAATCTTTAACTTGTTCCAAAAATCAACTAAAGAACACTGAGGCTTGGAAGAGAATTGTTGAATCTCAATCTAAATGGCAAATTTCAGCCACAAACAAAAATAAGACATGGATCATTACCTTGTGGCATCGTCCATCCAGCGATCTGGTTATAAGATAAATTCTAGTTCAGAAGTTTTTGAATTGGACAAACAAAGTGGCGTTTGGATACCATTTTCCCCGACTCTTCACCTCTTACACGAGCTAGATGCAACTTTTGTACTCGATATGTGGAAGAGTTACAGGTCACATAATCCCAACTGCAACAGTCGTCTCCCTTCCAATTCTGTAGTTCAGAGGGTCGAGGATTGATGTCTTCTTTTATCAGAAGAAGTGTGTCTCTTTCATGAGGAAAACAGGCGATGCAGCAGTGAGCAGCCACAAACAAAGCAACAATGCTCCTCCAACACCAACACCAACACCGCGCCTCCATTTTTTCAACCCACATGTTCTGACATGTCAGGGGTGCTTACCATATTTATGTTCAAAGTAAGATAAATAAACAATTATTATTATTATATCTTTACATATGTAAGTCCAACTCGTTGGTCAAGTGTTTTTGTGATTTAATTTGATTGTGATGGATAATCATGGTACCAATTTACATAATTGAGTCTAAATGGATGTATTTCAATTGGTAGTCTCTCGTCTTAAGAAGTGGGAAGTGTCACCTAAAGTGTCTTAAGGGCAGTGGATATTATCCATAGAGATTTCACATTAGATCTCCCACAACATAAATTAAAAAAAAAATATTTACATAAGTGAGTTAATGAATTCATAGTACAGATATGAAATCGCAAAATGCAGGAACGACGATGGAAATTGAAGCCTATAGAGAGGGTAGATGATGGTCAAGTCAATGCAACATTTCTTTCCGCATCACTATTTTTTTCTACAGGCCAATGAGATATCCTTCATATGCACAGAATCATTCGGTGTAGGTAGTTTCCTACACAGAATGAAAAGGAAAATCCAGCATACCAACAAAGTAGGAAGTTTCCTTCCATGAGATCAATTGACTCATTCTCAAATAAAAAATGGCCATTGTGGAAAAAATAGGTCATAGATAAAGCGTACAATTTGGGGAAAGACCAAATTCCAAGCCACTTGGCTCTTACCCATTTTCGGGCTAACTGGATTGGGATTTCAAAATGGCTGGACTTGGGTCATTGGCAGACTAAATTAATGACCACATTTAAAATCACAAAAAAAGTGGTTTGTCATAAAGATTGAACAGTTTATAAGAATTGTATTTAAACCAATTTGACTACAACAAATAATAGATTTAAATTGATAGAACTTTAAGTTAAAGATTAAAAATAATTTAAAATGATTAAATTTGAACTTAAAAATATTTATTTGATTAATTTAATTAGATATTTTTTATGGACTACATATTTAAAGAAAAAATCTTTTTGAGTAGGCTTATTATTGTCATATTTGATTAACCTCATGTCATAAATATATGAAATAATATTGTGCATTACCAATATGCGGGTGATCATTTTCACATAAAATTATTAAAGATATACAAAATTAATGAAAGCTATATAATGAAATAAAAAGCATAGGTCAGATTTTTTGACATAATTCAAGTGACTCTGATAAGTTCCTCGACCGAAATAAATGATCTCTTAAAATCCAAGCTTAAAACTCACAATTGCTTGAGAGAGAGAGAGACAGAGCGCCCTCAAGAAAGAGAAATTCGAATGGAGGTTTCTCTCCTAAATTTATGGGCTGTTAATTGTTATTAGAATAAAAAACAAATAAGTGTTTAAATACCTGATACGATTGTATTTCTTTTGAAATGTAATCTGAATGTTTCCCATAAGATGTAACGAGATCATTTCCATTTT
This sequence comes from Chimonanthus salicifolius, assembly GCA_013350335.1. Classification (NCBI taxonomy): domain Eukaryota; kingdom Viridiplantae; phylum Streptophyta; class Magnoliopsida; order Laurales; family Calycanthaceae; genus Chimonanthus; species Chimonanthus salicifolius. The sequence continues at coordinate 10,883,724 of CM023539.1, forward strand.
GGAATCAACAAAAGACATCATTAGGATGAGATATCAAGGAAAATGTGACTTTTGGATAATGGATAATAAATAAAAATAGTAACTAGATAAAATTGTATATCGGAACGACTTCTGGCTTCTGATATCACCAAGGGAAGGATTGTAATGACTTGACCCGGGGCTTCAAGATTTTTGAGGAAATTAGACTTAGAATTTGATGATCATGTCGTCGAGTCAAAGTTTGTCCGAATCCAATCTTTACAGCCTAAGTTATGGCCCTTTTTTGTGTAAATATGCAAAAATTACCAAGACAAAGTGATCACATCGAGGATCGGATGATCTAACTGTCGGGCGGAACCATCAGAGGATCCGACAGTTTGTGGGACGATGTATCATAGACTACATTTTACAGTCAGATTTTGAGGTCTCTATCGGATCGTCCAACAAGATCCGTAAACTCATTCTTTCATACAGAGGTCTTAAGTTCAAATCTTGCTCAACTCATTTTTTTTTTTTCAGTCTTATCCTTTTTTTTTCTTTTTTCTTTTTCTGAATAAATAAGTAAAAATTAGAGGTGTTCATTTGTTCGAGCTCAACCTAAATAAATAGGCTTCGACAAATATTATTTGTTCAACGGCTTGGAGTCGGGCTTTTAGGCCCGTTTATTTTTAAGTACGAGTCCAGAGCGGACCTCGGTGGGTTTTAAGTAATAGTCCCCGTCACCCCTGACCAAAATAAATGGGCTTGGACAAAAAAAATTATAATCTATTTTGACGGTTTTGTAATTCCTTTTGCATTTTCCTTTTTGTTTAGACATTAAAGTAGTTTTATTTTTATTTTTGAACAATGACATTAAAGTGGTTTCTTTACAGAGTCTTCTAATTTTCTTTAATTATATAGTTTATAGAATCTTAATTGTCTTCTGATATGGGAACTTGACAATTTAATTAATTTTATTATCCTCTTGTTAAATAAAATGTCATACTTCTTACTTTTGTAGATATCCAAATTTGAATTCACAAATGACAATATGAAGTGCATGAAGATATCGATCCTACATCTGAAATATTTGAATGATCTAAAAATATAAGTCGATGCAGATATTACCTATATGGCTATATCCAATTTGAATCCAATCCATTTACATCCTTGTCAATAATAAGTGTGTGATAAATTGAACAATTACTTTGGAGTAGCAATCCTTCCACTGTGTTTTGTGTAACCAGACACGAGATTTAGAGTATTGTCCAATTTACCCTTCTACTGCAGTATAAATCGGATCACTGACCATTCATTGCAATATAAATCAGCTCACTGACTGGATCACTGACCGGCGCACTAAAATCGATTCACTGAAATTTATTTAAGTGAAACTGTTTTTTCATACAGAAAAACAAATCGAATCATTGATCGGATCACTGAAATTGGATCATTGACCGGCTCACTGACCGAATCACTGAATTATTACAATGGAAGGGTAAAATGGGTAATACTTTAAAACTCGTGTCTTATTACACAAAATACCTGTGGAAAACTCGATATTGGAATTTGGAAGATACTGGAATTTGGATGGTACGACACGGCAATAATTTCTTTGTAATTTTCTTCATCTTTCCAATTAGTGGATTGCACGACACGGCAATAATTTCTTTGTAATTTTCTTCATCTTTCCAATTAGTGGACCTGGCGATAATTTCTTTGTAATTTTCTTCATCTTTCCAATTAGTAGAGCTGTCAACTATTAGAAAAGAGACCGGTGCACCAAACACTTTTAACTAGGTGCACCAAAAGTGAGTAAAATATTCGTTTTATTCAAAAGAAAAATTAATCTCTTTTCTTTTTCTCTTCCCATTTAAAAGGATAAATAAGTAAGGATTAAATGGGGGATTTTAAATGGATTATAAAAGGAATAATGTGACATTTAATGGAATTAATTAAATGGAATACAATGGGTGACTGCATGGAAGTCAAGCATTGGTCAATGGCCCAATCGTATGAAGATGGTGGAGATAAAAGAAAACGGAAGCCAGTGAATGTGAGTTGTATTTGAATAATGGGCATTAATAGCTGTAATGGTAAAGTGGGAAGGTAGGGTAGGACGGTGATTTTGTTTGGATGGGTTTCGGTCAAAAGGAATCAATGGGTGAAAGGGGGGAAAGGGGAAAGGGTTGGTTGGTTGCCGTCTCTGTTTGATATCATAGAACTGGGGATCTGAGGTTCATGAATGGCAGGGATGTTAACTTAAGATGGAGAACAAGAATAAGAAAACTTAGATTGAAAGACTATTTTATTTAGTGTATACAACTCTTTAAATAGATCATTTACACGACTAACAATCCGCAAAATGAGGTCGCTAATTTAACAACTTAGAGACTAAAAAGTAGGAACTGTTACTAACAAGTCTCCTAAGGACTAGGTCATCTAAAGGAGATGTTAATAACAACTCTCCTAAGGACTAGGTTATCTAATAACAGTCCTAAACACATAGTCAGCCTTAAACTTAGTCAAACTTAATCTAAACTTTAACACCCTCCCTTAAACTGAATGTTCATGCTAACATTTAGCTTAGAAAGGTACATCACTGGCCCAACCCCTCCGGCAATACGTCCCTCTCAGCAAATGTGGTGCCATGTAGCCTTGTAGCACCCTCCCTCAAACTCGATTCTCTATCAAGCATAGACCAAGTAATCCCCACAGCTTCACAAAGAGACAGTTTGAGAGGTTTTGTTAGTATATCAACAACTTGATCGTCACTCCTACAAGTAGTCTACTTAACCAGATAGCTTGGCAGACACATGAAGTAGCAGCAACATACTCTACTTCAGTGGTTGACAAAGTGACAATTTGTTGCTTTTTCGATGACCAAGATATCGCACCCGAGCCCAACATAAAAACATAACCTGATGTACATTTTCTATCTTCAGGATCACCAGCATAATCGCTATCGGTGAAGCCAAATAGACCAGATTGTTCTCCCTTCTTGTAAAATAAGCCAAAATCAGTCGTACCTTTCAAGTACCGGAGGATTCTTTTGGTAGCAATGAGGTGCAACTCTGTAGGATGTTCCGTGTATCTACTGATTAGACTAACTGCATGCATTATGTCTAGTCTAGTTGTTATCTCCGAAATACCTCAAAAAGTCACAAAAAATGGATATCGAGTATAATAATTTATTTTTTTTTAAATGGGGTAACTACTTCCCGCTCAACAAACCACGAGTCGAGAATTAGGAAACATAACGAACCACAAGTGTAAACTAATCAAATTGGTAATACAGTCATCCAAACAAACATGTGATATTGAGTCCATGCAACTAAAATTTCTCAAATTTAAAACATAACAGAAACATAAACTTCTATTCACTACTACTCCTCTCCAGGTACTTGCTCAAGGGGCCTGCCTGGACGCTCTACGATTGGGGCACCTGAAATATAAGGGGTGAGCAAACCAGCCCAGTGAAGATATAAAACATGCCACATATTAGCAACATAGTTGTAGATCACATATGTAAAGGGCAGTGAACATCATAAGTGAATAAATATCCATACCTACGGTACTCAACTAATCTATTAACCGATGTTTCCACTAACCAAGCGCAAGATATCATCTCCATAACTCTCAATGAGCCCCTAACAACTCTGGTCCCCCTACTGATACAATCGGGAGACCATACAATGTGCCACTGCCTCAACCGCCGGAATGCAACGGGGATACCTGCATCTCCTATGGGGGTCTTGACCGTTGAAGCATAACAGGGAAGCCAATCTCAAGGGTAGGCACCTCGACCACCGGAATGCAAAGGGAGACCTGCATCCCCTATGGGGGTCTCGACCGTCGGAGCGCAATGGGGAAGTCCTCCTGGCAACCAACTCATCACATCATCATAAGCATGTATACATATGAATAGTCTCTCAATTTCATGCACACGAGGTCACAAACATGTATAACAACGAGGTATGAGGATACACTCTTATACAATCGACCCAAAATCAACAACATAGTTCATCATGCGAATCAAAAGTATACAATGAGTTACTTAATCACGCACATTTACACTCAATACGATTTCATTAACATTTTGTGAACAGACACTCCAAACATCATCAACAGTTTTCAAGTGATATATATTCAATTATTAGGTTGTCTAATTAAATTTCTCTACGACGCACATAGATAACAGAAGTACACCCGAGCTGACCCCCAGCCACATACTTATTTCAACAGTTTTCCCTTACCGAGTGGCTAAACAAATAGAGGGTTACACTCGGGTGACTCTACGTCCAAAAATAACGGCTTGAATATATGCACTGCATGCTAAAATAGTGATAAGTCCCCTCACCGTGTGTGTGGAGTCGAAAGTCCAAAGTGAGTAAGTGGCTTGTTGGGTTGAAGGGAGTTCAATCTGTTGAAACAAGGAAGAACGGATGAGTAATTAAGACAAAATGGGTTAAAAATGAGGCCGGAGAGAATACAGGCCCAAAATGGGCCGACCTGGGCCTGGTCTAAAAACGGGATGGGCTTGAAAATGGGCTTTAAAAATGGGCCCGGCTTGAAATCGGGCTTTGAAAAAAGGCCGGGTAGGAATACTGGGACAAGGTGGATTGGGCCAAAGAGTTGGGCCTACTAGACGTGGGCTGGACCAAGTCTGGGCCTGGTTGGGCTGGACCAGGTATGGGCATGTTTGGGCTGGACTAGGTCTGGCCCTAGTTGGGCCAGGCCAAGTCTGGGTCGGGTCGGGTCTGGGCCAATGGGCTGAGTAGTTGGGTCCAAGGGTCGAAATCTCGGCCGACACGGTGCGTATCGACCGAGATATCTCGCGATTTCCACAACCGAGATATCTCGGCCGATACACATAGTATCGGCCAGAGATAAAAAATTTGGCCGATAAGGCAGATTTTTATTTTTTATTAAAAAAAAAAAACCAAATATAGGCGTGGGCCGGTCGATATCTAGACCGATTTTTGTCCAATACGGGCGAATATCAGCCTAGAAATCGGCTGATATTTATATTTTTATTTTTTATTTTAAAAAACAACCTTTTTTTTTAAATGAATTTTTTCAAAAAAAAAACAAACCATCGAGATTTTCAAAAAAAAATGAGAGAAAAATCTCAGCCGAGATCAAATATCGACTTTTTGACCCCTGGTTGGGTCGCCACTCAAGCCCAAGGATTGGGTTGACTCAGAAAATCCTGACTAAGTTGACTCGGCACTCAACTGAGCGACCCAGTAACTCAACTGAGTTGGAGGAAAAAATGGGAGACAATCAAGGAAAATCCAGGAAAAGGGGAAAATGATGGAAAAGGAGTACAAATCGTGTAAATGCAGAGAAAATGAAGAAAATGGAAATGGAAAACAAGGAAAACCGAGCAAAAGCATGGAAATCGAAGAAAGGAAAAAGGGAAATACGGGAAAACCAACTAAAGGTGCGGAAAATCGAAGAAGGAAAAAGGGAAAATAGGGGAAAATCGAGAGAAATCCTGGAAAAGAAGGCAAGGAAAACTGAGAGAAAGGGAGAGAAAAAAAAGGGAAAAATGAAGGTGGCTCGATCGGAGATCGAGAAGGAGAAAGAAGAAAAAAATCGAGAAAGAGGAAGAGGAGATAGGAGGAGACAGTTATCGAGAGAGAGATCGAGAAGAAGAGGACGAGGGTCATGGCTTGGGGCGCAACGGCACTATAGCGTGGGCGGCTACAGTGTCGCGGAATTGGTAGGGTTTATAAGGGTTAGGGTTTAGGGTTTCAGCTCTTTTTTTTTTTTTTTGGGTTTTCAAAATTTTTTCAGAAGAGTAGAAAAAAAAATATCAAAGAAAGAATCCGAAAGATCTCAGGCGAGAAAATGTGTGACTTTTGAACAAGTTTTCGTGACAAATACACAATAATTATAAAATTACCAAAATGCCCTTTGAGTTCTCGAACTCGAAAACAGGAAAACTAAGCCCACCATGGCGCCCACACTCTCCTCATTGCTACCATGGTCCCAAAAACAACTTGGAGATCCGAAAATCTCTCCGAAAATTAGAAATTTTGGGACGGGTCATTACAACACTGGCCCCTTTAAAGAAATTCGAAATGAATTTCAAACTAAACTCATACCTCTAGTCTCTAATAAGACTGGAAATTGTTTCTGCATCATTGCCTCATTTTCCTTAATAGGTGTCTCCATGCCTTTGCGCCGCCAAACCACTGGAATCAAGCAAATGGTCTTGCCACGAAGCCTTTGCTCTCTAGAACCCTCGATCCGCACTGGCCCTTCCTCATAGGTAACATCCTCATTGATTTCCACATCTTCTAAGCTAATCACATGAGACGGATCTTAATGATACTTCTGAAGCTTGAAACATGGAAGACGTTGTGCACTCGGGCGAGACTCGGACGAAGTGCAAGTCTATAAGCCACTTCCCCGATCCTCTCTAGCACCTCAAATGGACCAACATAACGAGGCGACAGCTTCCCTCGCCGTCCAAACCTCTGAATCCCATGACGGGGCGAAACCCTAGGAAGACGCGGTCTCCAACACCAAACTCAAGCGCCCTCCTCCGACGATCGGCGTAACTCTTCTACCGACTCTGGGCAGTCAATAACCTCTGTCTGATCTATCTCACCTGTTCAGTAGTCTTCCTAATCATCTTTGGTCCTGACATCATTGTACCACTGGTCTCTGCCCAACACAAGGGTGATCTGCACGGCCTGCCATACAAGGCCTCATGTGGTGCCATCTTGATACTGTACTGATAGTTGTTATTGTAAACAAACTCAACCAAATATAAATGCTTTCCCACCCACTGTCATAGTCCAAAACACAAGCTCGGAGCATATCCTCTAAGATCTGAATGGTCCACTCTCACTAGCCACCTGTCTGGAGGTGGAAAGCTATACTGAAACATAACTGTGTGCCCAACTCTTTCTGCAAGCACTGCCAAATTCGAGAGAAAAATCTCGGGTCCTGGTCTGAAACAATTGACTTAGTCACACCATGTATTCTGACAATGTCAGTCAAATATATCTGGTTCAAAGTCTCTAGAGAATCAGTTGTCTTTATACCAATAAAACGGGCCGACTTAGGCAATCGGTCCACTATGACCCGCACTGCATCACATATTCGAGAAGACTTCAGTAAACCAGTCACGAGGTCCATAATAATGTGGTCCCACTTCCAATCGAGGACCGAGAGAGGCTGCAACTTGCCAGCGGGTCTCAAGTGTCCTACTTTGACTTGCTAACAAGTCAAACATTGGGTCACAAACTCGGCTACTGCTCTCTTCATACTCCTCCACCAGAATTGTTGATGCAAGTCGTGATACATCTTTGTACAACCCAGATGCACGACGAATCTGGAGTGGTGAAAGTGTTGTAATACCTCCTCGCGACTCTGCCCAGATAGGGGTACAAAAAGCCTGTCCTGAAAGGTCATACCACCATCTCGTCTAGTAGTCCATCCAAAAGGTCCATTGCCATTGGCCACAACATTCCTCAATGCGATGCACCTCTCATCTGTCTACTAAGCTCTCAAAACTCTATCATAAATCCATGGCTGAACAACCACGCTGCAAAGTCTAGATGCTCTGTATTCACCGATCAAACTTAATAGTCACCAAAGTATTCTATCAACCGTCTTTGTCTCATATTCAGCTCCTTCTGTGTGAACAGATACTTTAGGCTATAGCGATCTGAGAAAACCTCGAACCTCTCCCCATATAAGTAATGTCTCCAAACCTTAAGCGCAAAAACTACAGCCGCTAACTCCAAATCATGAGTAGGATGATTCTGTTCATGGGTCTTAAGCTATCTTGAACCATAAGCTACTACCTTTCCATCCTGCATCAAAACACAACCCCAACCATCACCACAAGCATCACAGTAGAGAGCATCGTAACGACCTCTCTCTAGTACTATCAACACTGGAGCAGAAGTCAAACTCTCCTTCAATCTTCGGAAGGCTGTCTCACAAGCTTCATCCTACATGAATTGCACATCCTTGCGGGTCAACCTTGTCATGGGTGTAGCGATCTTGGAGAAATCCTTGATAAACTGCCGGTAGTAGCCCGCAAGACCCAAAAAGCTGCAGATTTCAGTCACACTTTGTGGTCACTCCCAACTCAGAACAGCCTCAACTTTAGCTGGATCCATGGCCACACCATCAGTTGACACCATGTGTCCAAGAAACTAAACCTCTGGCAACCAAAACTCACACTTGTTGTATTTCGCATAAAGCGTGTGATCCATCAAGACTCGAAGTACTGTCTTCAGATGTTGCTCATGGGTCCTCCTCCGATGATGAATATATCAAAATGTCGTTATTGAGCACCACTACAAACCGATCCAGATACGGCCTGAAAATCATGTTCATTAAGGCTATGAACGTCGCAGGGGCATTAGTCACCACAAACTCAAAGAGTCCAAAACGAGTGCATAAAACGGTTTTCTCAATATCACACTCCCGCAGCCTCACTTGATGGTAACCTGAACGAAGGTCTATCTTGGAGAAGCACTTAGACCCTCTCAACTGGCTAAACAGATCATCGATTCTTGGCAAGGGATACTTGTTCTTCACTGTAACTTTGTTCAACTGCCGATAGTCGATGCGCAATTTCATGGAGCCATATTTTTTCTTAGCAAACAACACCAATGGACCCCAAGATGAAGTGTTATACCGAATGAAGCCAAGGGTCTCTAACTCCCTGAGCTGTCTCTCCAAATCCAAAGTCTCTGCCGGTGCCATCAGATAGGGAGTGATAGTGATGGGTGACGTATCGGGTAGCAGGTCAATAATTAACTCCACCTCTCAGCATGGTGGTAATCCAGGGAGCGTCTTTGGAAAAACGTCCGAAAACTGTCGAACCACATGAGACATCTCGACACCAGCTGGCCTCGAACCTTCCCAACTCAAACTCGCTACCAAACTACACAACTCCTCCACTTTCGAACTGAAGGTCGGGCAAAGCTTCTCAACGAATACATCACCTGTGAGCGTACGACCTGCTACTCATCTCTGATAACATCCAAGGTGACCTGATGCAAGGACAACCAGTCCATCTCCAAGATGACGTCAAAACCTAACATCTCTAAAACCCACAGATCAAACTCCAACACTACACTTCCAATGGTCAAAGCACACGACCGACAAATCTGATCTACGACTTCCGTCACCTCGAATGGTGAACTGACAGAAATAGGGATCCTTGCCAGCTCTACCACTAAACCATAACTAACAGTAAAACTCAATGTAATAAAGGAGTGTGAAGCACCAGAATCAAATAAAACTCTACACCACGTACCCTGAAGGACTAATGTACCCTGCATCACTATCAGTGGTGCGTACTCCTCTGTATACTGGGTGATGACGTAAGCTCTACCACAGGTCACTGGTTCGGGTCTGTCACGACCTCTATCTCTTTGAGGAGGTGCTACACCTCGGCTTGTAGGGGAGCCAGGTGTCACCTGCACATGGGTGGGGGCTGGCATGATCGCTCGCTGGGGTACCACCGCTACAGCTTGACCTCTGCCCTGAGGACATTCTCTGGCGAAATGCCCTGCCCCACCACAAGTGTAGCACTGAAGGCCCCACGCATAGCCCTGAACTATCCCTGAAGCTGAGGACAATCCCTTCTGGTGTGGCATGCCTGTTGACAGTGGAAGTACACATACAGTCCGAGCTGGCCACTTGACACTAGCACAGTCTAAACCAACTAAGGTGGGCCTAAAGGTAACCTCTGACTCGAGTGTATGGGTGGCCCCTTCCTCTTCTTATCAAAACCTCTGCTCTGTCTGGGGGCAAAAATTGATGTCGGCTGATAAACCATCCCGTTGCTCCAAAGGGCGGTGCTCTCTGCCAAGATCGCCCTCTACACCACTTCAGCATAGGTAGTGCTCCTCGCAGTAACCACCACATGAGCGACCACTGGATGAAGGCCTAGCTCAAAACGGCGTGCTTTCAACAGATCAGTCACAATCATCTCTGGTGCGAAGCGACACTCAGAGAACTTGGCCTCATACTCAATAACTATGTCGTCACCTTATATTAGGTTGGCGAACTCAATGCTCTTGGCTTCCTTGACTACTGATGGGAAATACTTAGCCAGAAACACTTGGCGAAAGATGTCCCAATCCCTCAAAGTTGTGGCTCGGAGGGGCTCCTGGGTCCACCAACGGGTTGCCTCTCTTGTGAGGTGATGTGCGGCCAAGGTCACCAGTAGGTCTCCCTCCCTGACGGCGAGCGTATCTAGGAGATTGCTGGTCTCATCGATTCAGTCCTCTGTTGTGATTGGGTCAGGCCCTCCTCTGAACACATGAGGGTAATGGCGCTTAAACTCCCTCAATGCAACCATCTCTCTAATATTGTGGTAGACCTCGCCAGGTGGAGGTGGTGGCGGAGGTGGTGGTGGAGGGGGAGGGGGCGGAGATGGAGGTGGTGGTGGAGGTGGAAGGGGCGGAGGTGGAGGCGGAGGCGGAGGAGGTGCTGCCTTCCACTCCAACAAGGTATGTATTGTCCTCTCTACCGTCCCCTCCATGGCTCTCTCAAGGTTGGTCACCATCCTAGTCAACATCTTCATCAGTTGTCCCTGGTTGATGGGCTCCTGCGCAGGTCTGGATCTCAAAGTTGACGTCTCTGCCGAACTCTCCAGTCCGTCCTGAACCACTGGTCCCTCCCCTGCTGGACGAACCCTAGTCGCACTGACAATGTCGTTGCCAGGGCCTCCCCCATTCGAACGGGTGTTCTATCTCGACATCGCCTGTTTCATAAAGATACCGAAGGTCAGACACCTTAACAAGTGAAAATCCAAAATAGTACATATCTCAAACATACTATCTGAAGGGATGCGTACTAGGCGTATTACACAAACCTAGAATAGCTACGCACTACTCAAGAACCCGGTTCCATCTACCCTATCACACTGGGGATGAACCTAATCTCTAGTTGTCATCTCATCAATCTCTAACCCATGCACAGTCCAAGAGTTGACCTGCGCTCTGATACCAACTGTAATGCCCTATCCCGTTACCGGCTCATTATCTCCGAAATACCTCAAAAATCACAAACGATATCGGGTATAATAAACTTTTTTTTTTTGATGGAGTAATTACTTTCCTCTCAACAAACCACTAGAACTAGGAAACATAATGAACCACAAGTGTAAAATAATCAAAGTGGTTATATAGTCATCCAAACAAACATGTGATATTGAGTCCATGCAACTAAAATTTCTCAAATTTAAAACATAACATAAACATAAACTTCTATTCGCTACTACTTCTCTCCAGGTACTTACTCAAGGGGCCCGCCTGGCCCCAATCGCCTGAAAGGTAAAGGGTGAGGAAACCAAGCCAATTAAGGGATAAAAACATACCATATATTAGCAATATATTTGTAGATCACAAATGTAAAGGGCAGTGAACATCATAAGTGAATAAATATCCATGCCTACGGTACTCAACTACTCTATTAACTAATGTTTCCAATAACAAAACCCAATATATCATCTTCATAACTCACAATGGTCCCCTAACAACTCTGTTCCTCCTATTGGTACAATCGGGAGACCATACAATATGCCACTGCCACAACCACCAGAATGCAACGGAGATACCCACATCTCCTATGACGGTCTCGACCGCCAGAGCATGACGAAGAAGCCAACCTCAAGGGTAGGCACCTCGACCACCGGAACGCAAAGAGGAGACAAGCATCCCCTGTGGGGGTCTTGACCGCCGGAGCACAATGGGGAAGTCCTCCCGACAACCAACTCATCACATCATCATAAGCAGGTATACATATGAATAGTCTCTCCAATGCATGCACACGAGGTCACAAACATGTATAACAACGAGGATACACTCTTATACAACCAACTCAAAATCAACAACATAGTTCATCATGCGAGTCAGAAGTATACAATGAGTTACTTAATCACGCATATCTACACTCAACACCATTTCATTAACATTTAGTGAACAGACACTCCAAACATCATCAATAGTTTTCAAGTGATATATATTCAATTATCAGATTGTCTAATTAAAATTCTCTACGACGCACATAGATAACAGAAGTACACCCGAGCGGTCCCCCTGCCACATACTTATTTCAAAAGTTTTCCCTTATCGAGTGGCTAAACAAAAAGAGGGTTACACTTGAGTAACTCTACGTCCAAAAATAACGGCTTGATTATATGCAGTGCATGCTAAAATAGTGATAAGTCCCTCACCGTGTGTGTGGAGACGAATGTCCAAAGCGAGTAAGTTCCTTTTTGGGTTGAAGGGAGTTCAATCTATTGAAACAATGAAGAACGGATGAGTAATTAAGACAAAATGGGTTAAAAATGAGGTCGGGGAGAAAACGGGCCTAAAATTGGGCCGATACCAAAACAGGCCAAAGTCGGCCGAGTCTGAAAACGGGTGAGGCATGAAAACGGGTTTTGAAAATAGGCAGGGTCTGAAAGCTGGGACAAGGTGGATTGGGCCGAAAAGCTAGGCCTGCCAGACGTGCGCCGGATCAGGTCTGGGCGTGGTTGGGCCGGACAAGATCTGGGCCTGGTTACACCGAACCAAGTCTGGGCCTGGTTGGGCCTGACCAGGTCTGGGTCGGGTCGGGTCTGGGCCAATGAGCCTAGTAGTTGGGTCGCCACTCAAGCCCAAGGATTGGGTTGACTTAGAAAATCACGACTAAGTTAACTTGGCACTCGGCCGAGCAACCCAGTAACTCAACTAAGTTGGAGGGAAAAATGGGAGAAAATCAACGAAAATCCAAGAAAAGGGGAAAATGAGGGAAAAGGTGGAAAAACTCTGTAAATGCAGAGAAAATGAAGAAAAGGAAAATGGAAAACAAGGAAAATCGAACAAAAACATGGAAATCGAAGAAAGGAAAAGGGAAATATGGGAAAATCGAGTAAAGGCGTTGAAAATCGAAGAAGGAAAAAGGAAAACAGGGAAAAACCGAGAGAAATCCTGGAAAAGAAAGCAAGGAAAACTGAGAAAATGGGAGAGAAACAGAAGGGAAAAACGAAGGTGGCTCGGTAGGAGATCGAGAAGGTGAAAGAAGAAGAAACTGAGAGAGAGGGAGAGGAGAGAGTTACCAAGAGAGAGATCGAGAAGAAGAAGATGAGGGCCACGGCTTTGGGGGGCAGTAGCACTATAGCGTGAGCGGCTACAGTGTTGCGGAAATGGTAGGGTTTATAAAGGTTAGGGTTTAGGGTTTTAGCTTCTTCTTTTTTTTGGCTTTTCAAAATCTTTTTAGAAGAGTAGAAAAAAAGGATCGAAGAAAGAATCTGAAAGATTTCGGGTGAGAAAACGTGTGACTTTTGAACAAGTTTTTATGATAAATAAGAAATAATTATAAAATTACCAAAGTGCCCTTCGAGTTATGGAACTCGAAAATAGGTAAATTGGGCCCACCACGGCGCCTACACTCTCCTCACTGCTAAAATGGTCTCGAAAACAGCTCAGAGATTAGAAAATCTCTCCAAAAATTAGAAATTACAGGACGGGTCATTACATGAGACTTCCCACTATTTGCTTATAAAGAGTGCTATCAACTTTCTTTCCGTCGGGATCTTTCATGAACTTTAAACCCAGTTCCACTGATGTACCCACTGAAATGCAATTTTGCATTTGATACATGTTCAAAACATCACAAACATATTTTTTCTACGATATGAAGATACCAAAAGAAGATTGTACTACTTTGATGCCAGGGAAGTAGTACATCATGCCAAGATCAGACATGTCGAACTCAGTTATCATCGATTGTTTGAAATCATTAGATATAGCACTATCATTTCACGTGTAAATCAAAGCATCCACATATAAGCATACAATAAGCAGTTGCCCTGTAGTTCCCGATTTTATAAATAATGTATGCTTATATGGGCACTTTTCAAAGTCTGACTTTGAAAAATATGCAGCTATACAACTGTACCAGGCTCGGGGAGCTTGCTTTAGCCCATATAAAGCCTTTCATAACTTTTATACTTTCTTCTCAGTCCCCTGTTGCACATATCCTGGAGGTTGATCAACACAAATTTGTTCTTGCAAATCAACATGTAAGAATGCAGATTTCAGGTCCAATTGGAAGATGGGCCATGAGTTTTGCATTGCCAATACCAGTACCAAGTGGGTGGAATCATGCCTTACAACTGGAGCAAAAACCACTTTGTAGTCGATGCCGAATTCTTGCTTATAGCCTTTTGAAACTAGGCGTGCTTTGTAAACTTTGCCTTCTGCATTTAGCTTTGTTTTGAAGACCCACTTGACACCAATCGACTTATGCCCTTGGGGAAGTGTTGTCAATTCCCAAGTGTTGTTTTTCAATGGCTGTGATCTCTTCATCCATAGCTTTCTGCCATTTTAGTTCTTTGACAGCATTTTAAACTACAATAAGATCACAATCTGAAAATAGAGCAAAATGTGTTAGTGGATCATCTGAAGGAATCAACTCCACTTACTTTATAATCTTGCATCCATGCCAGTCTCCTCTTGATGCGTTGAGGCCGTGAACTTGGTTCAGATTCTTCTTCATAGGATGAAGGACTTGATAAGTATGTGGGAGATGCATTTGGTTATTGCGGTGCACCAATTATAATCTCAGGAGGGCTTGAGAAGCTCGTGGACTCAGAATGTGGTGGTGGTTGTTCACCAACTATAGTTAAGGATGATTTTCTTCATCATCACCATCAAAATTCACTAGAATGTGTTACCCTGCATTATTAACAGCCCATGTCCACATCTTTTCTTCATCAAATATTACATCTCAGCTGATGACGATCTTTTGGTGACAGGATTATATAATTTATAGGCTTTTAAATGCTTACTAACCCCGATAAAAATACACTTCCTTTGTCATCGAGATTTTTCCTCTTCTCATCTGGAACATGTGCATATGCTATGCACCCAAAATTCCACAAGTGATCAACAGTTGGTTTTCTGCCACTCCATGATTCTTCGGGCATCATATTTTTTACAGCTTTTGTAGGGCTCCTATTCAATAGATAAATACTCCACAAGATTGTCTCGGCCTAAAACGCTTCGAAAGAAATATACTATTCAGCATACTTCGCACCATGTTTAAGATTGTACGATTCTTCCTCTCCGCCACACCATTTTGTTGTGGGGTGTAGGATACTGTAAGTTGTCTTTTGATGCCATGTTTTCACAGAAATTTGCAAACTCCTGTGAGTTATATTCTTCACCACGATCAGATTAAGAACTTTAATATTTTGACCAAATTCTTTTTCAACAAGGGCCTTAAAATTTTGGAATATTGAGAAAGCTTCAGATTTTTCTGCAAAAAGTAGACCCATGTTTTCCAACTAAAGTCATCAATAAAAGTAATAAAATATCTTTTATCAAATATCACAATGGACCAGGTCCAACACCTTTTTGGTTCTCCATGTTTTCCCTTTTGGAAAAACATCACGACGTTGTTTGCCAACAACACACTCTTTACAAAGTTGGGGATGATGATCAATCTGTGGAAGACCAATCACCATATTTTTCTGATAAAGAGTCTTCAAACCATTAAAATTCAAGTGCCCATAACTAAAATGCCATAGCCATGCTTGATCTTTCACCATAGTAGAAAAACATGAAATGATATCATTTTGAATGTATAGAGGGAACATTCGATTTGTTGTCATATTAACTTGAGCAATTAGACTTTTCTTTGGATCTTGAATTCGACAAGTTCCTTCCTTCATAGTAGAAAAACATGGAATGAAATCATTTTGAATGTATAGAGGGAACATTTGATTTGCTGTCATATTAACTTGAGCAATTAGACTTTTTTTTTTTATCTTGAATTCCACAAGTTCCTTCCTTAATGATGATCTCATAAACCTTTTCTTGAAGTTGACCCACACTCTTTCAAATTTAGAACATCTAACACATTTGAAATAGTCTTCTGAGGATTTTTGGAAGTCCGGATTTTAATATTGCCCTTCCCCATAATAGAAATGGTAGAATTATCTCCATAGAAGTACGAAATGAATCATCTATTTCAGAGAATGTGGACTTATTTCCACACATATGGTTACTTGATCAGGTGTCCAAGTACCACGTATTTTGATGAGTCTCTTTTGTTTTATTGCAAGCCATAAAAGAGAGAAGATAGAGAGGAAGAGAGTCTGAGAAGGAGTCAAAGCAGGAGAGGAAGCGGCAATGGAATACCCATTTCGCCACCGTGCCACCACTATCTTTTCCTAACGGATGAGAAACCCATCATACCAACAGAGGAACAAGATGAAGAAAAAGAAAAAGAAAATTTCATTGAAGATGTTGGGAAGATAGTGGTGGGTGTTTGCTTAGTTCGTCAACTAGCACTTTTTTTCTCCGGCCATTGTTTGAATGTTGATCACTGCATTAATGGGTCTTCTTGATGAAATATCGAATATGGGCTCAACTGCTTCCTTTGCTGCTTCAAACTCTCTCTCTTGGCTCTCTGAGATTGTGGTGCTTTCATGATACATGACCTCTTTACCGTTATCCAGTATCCATTTCAAGTAACTTCTTAGGTTTTAGAAAATTGTACCGAAAGAATTAAGGAAAGAATTAAGAGGGAAGAACATTTCTCCTTAATTCTTTAGGTACGATTTTTGAAGTTCAAAACTATACTATTTTCGCTTAAAATCAATTCTGGAATTCATTAAATTTAGAATATATGAATTTTGATACCTTGTTTGTAAAAATTGGCCGTGAAACTACCTATTTTGAAAATCTCTCTCGACAGTCCATTCGTTAACCCAAAATTCATTGTCTATTTGTTCCGAAAAAAAAATAGAAAGGCAAAATAGTAAATTGCCACCCAAAAATGAATCTAAATCATTACAATCAAAATGTTATGATATTATTTCAACTATATCATGAAATATAAAAAAAAAGGGTCATATATTACTTAAATGCCATGATTTCATCCAATTCGAAGTTAAGAGCCAAAGGATCGGCAACCTTGAAAATTAAAATGGATACTTTAAATTTAAATTAAAAATATTCTATTATCTAACCATTTAGAAATTTAGATTGAATGAGATTGACTTTTTATTTCAAAAATCTAATTTTTTCCATTTCATTTAACAGGGTTATTATGCTTGACATTCAGCCTCTTGCTCCAACCAAATGGTAGTTCAGCCTCAGCATATTACACTAAAAAAAAAGGTCTTCATCACTGAGACCTCTTTTTCTATTTGTGTTAGATTCTATTGCTCATATTTATTTATTCTCACATGTTCATAGGTTGTTTTTTATATATTACATTATTAATGTTTTTTCTTACTCTTTGTTTTCGTAGGTCTCAAATTAGTTTTTAAATAGTAAGTCTGATTTTGGTAGTCCATTATGAAAGAGTCACCAACAAGAGACCAAATTAGAGGAAGAGAGAAATTGAAAAATATCATAATCAATATTACGTTTAAATGCATTTTCTTATTTGATATTTGTTTCTTACTAAGGGTAATAAGCCTAATTAATTTGATACTAACTATTGTATAAGTTTGAAAGTGCACTAAGCATGGTATAGGTAAAATACAGTATTAGGTTGAAATGATAAATTCTAGGCTTATATGTGTATTAAGATTTTGGTTAAAATTCTAGTTTAAAAAATGGATATTGGGCTTGATAAAATAACTATTTAGTTAAAAGTGGGTACAGGGTCTGGTAGTAAAAAAAAATTAAGTTAAAAAATGGATTATTGGGCTTGATAAAATAAATACTTAGGTTAAAAAATGGATACAGGGCCTGGTAGTAAAAAAAATTAAGTTAAAAAATGGATATTGGGCCTATTAACATAAAATTTTAGTTAAAATAGATATTGGGCCTCTTAGCATAAAAGTTAAGATTAAAAAAAGAGATGTTGGGAGTGATAGCATCAAAGTGTGGGTATGAATTCGATATAGGGTCTTGTAGCATCAATTTAAAAAAAAAAAAAAAATTCAATGTTGATCTGACAGCAGCAACTTGGGCTATTAGATGGGTCAAATGGACAATCGGACCCTTAATGGACTTTTAAATGGTTCGTTAAGCTTATTAGACGGGCCAGCTCCAAAATGGAAGGATATTTTTTCACTAGGCCAAGCGGATGCAAACTCCTCTCTTAGTGGATCCAGATCCGGACTCAACCGGCCTGGCTGATTTGGGTCCCTTTACAAGCCTATTTTGATGAATTATTGTGTATACTATGCTTGAAATAATGTAATAAATAATGTAATGGTGTGTTGTTCTTTTAAAATATATGCTTGTAGGGAAGGTTATTTTACTTTCCTATTTAGTGTTTAGGGTTGGGTTGAAGGTCATTTGGAGGGTTTGTATTGAATATTGAACACCAATTTACTTGTTCTCTCTGTCCTCGCACGTTCACACAAACACACCAATTTTCTTACTCATTTTGCTCTTGAATGCTATGATTTGCCCTTAATGCTACAAGGGAATAAGATTTTGATTAGTTTATGTGATTTCATCATGTACTCTACATTATTTTTCATTTCCAATATATGTGCAAAACAAATGAGGTTGTTCTTCTTATTCCTTGCATTTTCTGATTTTCTTACTTAAGTAAGCTTTATGATTTGCTACAGTAATGTTATTGTTTTATGAAGAATTTTTGCTAGTTTCATTAGGTTTTGGATCTTTTGTTTGGCAGAATTTAGAATTCAACTTTGAATGTCATGAGGTAATCAGTATCCATAAATTGGTCTTAATTTTTCTATTCATAATCATTTGTGGTTATTTTATTTTAAGCTCTTATGTTTATTTACTCTCACGTGTTAATGGGCTTTTTCCATATATTGCATCATTAATACTTTTTCTTAGTTTTCTTAGGTATCAAATTAGTTTATAAATATTAAGTTTGTTTTTAGAAGTTCATCATGGAAAGGATGCACCGAGTGGCCAAAGTAGAAGAAGAGAGACAAATTGGCAAAAATTACAACCAATATTTTGTTTAAATGCATTTTTTATTTGATATTTGTTTTGTATTAAGGGTAATAAATTCATTATTTAATTTTTTTATATTTTCAGGTCTAATATAGCACTTTTTAAATTTTTTTAACCTTTATTTGATACTAAATGTTGTATAAGTTTTAAAAATCTTAAAGTGTGTTATAGGTGAAATATTGTATTAGATTGAAATTATAAATTCTAGGCTTATAGAGGAGTATATTAAGGTTTTGGTTAATAAAAATGTTTAAAAATTGGTCTCCTTATAGGCCTACATATAATCTTAACCTTTAATTTTTTAAGAGTATAAATCATTGATTTTTAAAAATTTAAATTAAGAGAGAGAATGATCAATTAAGGAAAAGCTTATACACAACTTTTTTTAATAATTCTATTTACTTCACACCAAAATCTATTTAATGATATGTTTTCTTAAAGAGTTGCAGTAAATAAGGTTTTAGTAGAGTTCTTATAAAAAAAACCCGTTTGAGTAAGAGATTTATCAAGTTTTACTTTATAAAATCATTCTATCTCTTAAATTTAATTTTTTAAAAACTACTTAATTAAAAAATTAAAAATTAAAATGATGTAATTAACATGATCAACTAGTTTTAAAACTTTACACAATTAATATCTATATAGTAGCCAATAGAATGCAAACTCTCGCTGCCCTAACTCAAACACAATTAACTACATATGTCCCAACAACAGTCAATGTCTAATTTTAGAAAAAAAAAATCAGAAATCTAATGTTTTAAAATCATAGATTCAGAAACTCAAATCAGTTATTCCAACTAATTCCATCTTAAGTCGGTTGACTCAGAGCTGTTGAACTCATCCTTCCTTTACTTATATAATCGCTAGAAGCTCAAAGAAGTTATTCCTCAGAAACTAATTCCACTTTAAGTCGGTCGACTCAGAGTTGTTGAACTCATCCATCCTTTATAGTTTATATAATCGTCCGAAACTGAAAACAGTTATTCCTCAAAAACTAATTCCACCTCGAGTCGATTGACTCAGGGATGTTGAACTCATCCATCCGTTATATAATCGTTGACACAGAGAGATAGAGAGGGTTCGAATGTGAGTCTGAGAAGGAGTTTGAAGCAGGAAAGGAAGCCGGTCCACCGTTTTCTTTCACAATGAAAACTCAGGAATCGCCAACTGCTCCCTTTGCTGCTTCATACTCTCTCTCTCTTGGCTCCCTGATATTGTTGCGCTTTCACGATAGACAAGAGCTCTTCATCAATGCTGGACCTGAGATTTCAGGGGCCCTAGGCGAACCTTTAAGATGGGTCTTTTATACACCCACAAAAAAAAAAATCATACATTCTTTTTTACAAAGTGTGAAACATCTAAATAAAATATAACAATCAAATTTATAACAAAATATTATTCAAAATTTATTCTTCTCAGATTTTGAGATGCAATATTACTAATTAAATTACTATATTCAAGATTTTTTACCATATATTTTTCAATAGATAAGATAGTTAATCCATACAATCTTTCTTGTGACAAATTTAATTTCCACTTGTGTATGCATGTTGATTTTTATTTTTTTATTACTATTTTATTGTATTTAAAAAGATTAGTTGACATTCTAAAGTATATAATGCACTTAAAACAGCTTATAAAGTAAAATTATATTAAAAAATTATTACTCAATTATTAACTATAAAGCACAAAATAGTCATTCAAATTTAAACCTTTTTTTTTTTTTTTTTCATTCACCCATCTATATTATAGTGAACACTAATTTTCCTCATTTAGAACTTCTTTAGGTCACACTTTTATTAAAATTTCTGAAAAAAATGGTAAGAATAATGATTAGTTAAAATTTAACCTTTTTATAAGCATTTTAATCTTGTAATAGAGACAACTAATCATCTCAATTCTTAACTTTCAAAAGAAAAATAAAACTACAGGATAAATGCTTTTTTATCATGGTGTTTAATTCATTTTATTAGAATTATAGATTTAAAATTTGAAAAAAAAAAATGGCCAAATCAATTTGAGTTGACTAAACTCGATAGGAATTCGAGTCAAACGAGTTAACAAGTCTTGTCAAGCCTTTTGAATACTCCCCAAGTTATTTTACTTAAAGGAAAATTATGTCTGTTATTTTACTGAAAGAAAAATTATGTATAAATTTATAAAAAATTGCAAAATGTTAAACAACATGGATACTCCCCAAGTTATTTTATTTAAACAAAAATGATGTCTAAATTTATAAGAAATTGCAAAAAGTAAAGTTATTTTACTTAAAGAAAAATTATAAATTATGTCTAAATTTATAAGAAGTTGTACAAAGTAAAGTTATTTTAATTAAAGTAAAAGTTATATATAAATTAATAAGAAATTGAAAAACTGAACTCTTCATGATTCAAACACACAACCTCTAAATTGAGAGTAAAATGCACTAACAATGCGCCACAGATCCAGTTCCTGTTAAAATAAACATAAACATAAATATATAACATATAAGAAGATGCGGGAACTTAAAACTTGAACCCAACTTGGGGACCCTAGGTGGCTGCCTAGTTCACCTAAGGCCAGGGACGGGCCTGTAAATCATTTAAAGCAAGGGAATTTTGTTTTTTGGGGAAAATTGTTCTCCAAAAATCATTAGATGCTCCCAATGGTCATCTCCATCACTATACCAGTGGAGCATCTTCATTCCTTCATAAGTATCAATCCTAAGTTCTATTACATGATATGGGTTGACTTCCTTTGGCTTATTATTTGGCCATGGCTGAAGCCAAGCTTGACCATATAACTGGTTGGCTTTTGTGGAATGAAGATGGAACTATGTAGTTGTGTTAGATTCTCTTACCCCAACCAAAGGATGCTTCCGCCTCCAAAGATTACATCACAAAAAAAAAAAAAAGTCTGTATCACAGAGAGCTCTTTTCCTATTTGTGTTAGATTTCATTGTTCATATTTATTTACTCTCACATGTTAACATGGGTTATTTTTCATATATTACGTCATTAATGCTTTTTCTTATTATTTGTTTTCTCAGGTCTCAAATTAGCTTATAAATGTTAAGTATCATTTTGAAATCCATAATGAAAGAGATGCACCAACAAGAGACCAAAGTAGAGGAAGAAAGGCAAATTAGAAAAAATCACAACTAATATTTTGTTTAAATGCATTTTCTTATTTGATATTTGTTTTGTATTAAGGTAATAAGTCCAATTCAAATTCTTATATTTTCAGAAATATAGCCCTTTTTAGATTTTTTTTAACTTTATTTGATACTAATTGTTGTGTAAGTTTGAAAGCTCACAAAGTGTGGTACAGGTGAAATATTGTATTAAGTTGAAATTATAAATTTTAGGTTTATAGATAAGTATATTAAGGTTTTCGATAAAAAAAAAATTGTTTAAAAATGGATATTAGGCCTGATAAAATGAACATTTAGGTTAAAAAATGGGTATTAAACTTGGTAGCATAGAATTTTTAGTTAAAAATAAATATTGGAGCCGTTAGCCTAAACATGAAGGTTAAAAAATTAGATATTAGGCCTGGTAGCATCAAAAGATGGGTGAGAATTAGATATCGGGCTTGGTAGCATCAAATTTGGGTAAGAATTTGATATTGAGCCTTACAACAACTTGCGCTATTAAATGGGTCAAATGGACAAATGGGCTTCAGATGGTCCATTAAGATTATTGGACATGCCAGTTCTAAATTGGAGCTAATCTTGTTTTACTAGGCTGGGCAGATTCAGACTTTTTTCTTTGTGGATTAGATCCATACTTAGTTAGGCGGGACATATTTGGGTCTGTTTATAGGCCTAGCCTTTAAATTTGATGAACATAGGTCATTGATTTTTAAATATTTAAATTAAGAGATACAATGATAAGATAGGGGTAAAACTTATACACAATTCTTTAAATCGTCCTCTTTGCATAAAACCCTCCTATGTAGACTCCAAAATCTATTTAATGGCATGTTTTGTTTCAGTAGATTTCTCATATAAAACCCCATTTGAATGAATGGTTTATCAAGTTTAACTTTAATTTCATCATTTTATCTCTTAAATTATAAACTTTTAAAACAAATTTATTAAAAATTAAACAAAAAATCCTTAATTAACATGATCAACTAGTTTTAAAACTTTGCACAATTATCTATATAATAGCGGATAAAATGCAAACTCTCGCTGTCCTAACTCAAAAACAATTAACTAGATACATCCCAAAGACAGTCAAGGTCTAATTTTAGAATTTTTTTAGAAATCTAATGTTTTAAAATTATAGATTCAGAAACTCAAAATAGTTATTCCAACTAATTCCACCTTAAGTCGGTTGACTCAGAGCTGTTGAACTCATCCATCCTTTACTTATATAATCGTCGGAAGCTCAAAACAGTTATTCCTCAGAAACTAATTCCACCTTAACTAGATGTGATTTACATCAATAATCCTAACCTAGCTTGGACGAAATTTGATTGAATTTATTGTGTGGTGGTAGGGCTGAAACTCGGGTCGGGCGGGTCGGGTTTTGATAAACCCAACCCTAACCCATGTCAAAACACATTGAACTCGACCTGACCTGACTCGAATTGCTAACCCGATTTAGTCAACCCAATTCGACTCAAATTTCTAAAACTCTCAACCTGACGGTTGACCTGGCCTGACCCAACCCGACCCAAAAAGACCTGAGTTTGACATGAGCCTGAACGGTAATGTTCTTCAATATATCTTCAATACTAATATTTACTATTCATCTGAGTGGTTTACATGGCTGGAAGAATCTTCTTGATGGTTTCTAATAAGGAACAACCTCTGACATTACAAGCCGAGATGAAAGAGACTTAAAAAAAAAAAAAACCTCCCTTAAGAAATGAGAAATCTATCCATAGAATTTAAGACCCACTTCAAGGAAAGAAAGGCAACCCATTTCCATTTTCCTCACCTCAATCAATCCCTTGCAAGATTGAAACAAAGACAGACAATCCATCAGACTAAGATGCCTGCATTTTCTTAGTTGTCTTACCTTAAGTGTTAGGACCGTGGGCTTACATTAAGATGTCGACATTAATAAAGTTTACCTTAACAAAAATTACCTTATCTAAGAATTAAATTTGACCTTGACATTAAAAATTACCTTATCTAAGCACTCAATTTACATGCCAAATCTCAGCAGCAAATTTGGCGATTTTTTAGAGATGGAGTTGAATTCAAAATAAAAAGAAATAAGCAAGAAATCAGCCAGTGTTTGAAGAGGGTCAGGTCTCACACTATCGGTTTTATTAATTAATTTTTAAAATTTTATAACTTAAAAAAGAACACATTAATTAAGTCAATAAATTATCAAATTATTTCTACAAAATTTTTTTATTTTTCTATTTTTTTTGTAATTTTTCATCAATTTATTAATAATTTTGGAAATTCTCAATTTCGTAACTTCAAAATAATATTTGAACATGTAAATGACCAATATTTAATGAAAAAATTACATAGCCAATAAGCTCATAAAATTCTGCATTTTCTATAATTTTTTTTTTATTTTTTGAAAAAATAAAATATAAAAAAGAATAAATCGAATTAGAGAGAATCATATCATCCTATATCTGAGATATTGGCCGATATGCTGATATCATTCAAAAACTATATTTAAACCCCCAGTGGTAAGTGTTAAGTTCAAACTCCCATGTGAGTTAATGCGCAAACTAAAACTATGCATATGAAAGATTTCTTTCTATGATTTTTCTTTCCTAAAAGCAGTCCATCATGAATTATGAATAAGAATCTAAATGGATTTTTAAAAATTAATTCTTTTGAAATATTTGATCTGAAATAGATTTGGATGGAAACTTTAGTTTTATTTTAAATTTTAGATCTATTCTAATACTAGTCTAACATCTATTTGTATTTGGGTGTAGATTTAGATCTAACCAAATTTGAATCCAATACTGCTAACCCAAATGACAAGTAATATGCTAACATAATTATTATTAATAAATATGTTGTATTAAGTTTTATGAAGAAGAAACTTAAAAAAAAAACTTTCATATGTTGTGAGAGGTTACTGAGAGGTTGCTCAATCTTTCAGGGGTAGGTTGAACCCTCATATTAATATTTAATCCTTTTGTCATATAGGTTGAACCCTCATAACCCATTCAAATACTAAAATAAATGGGTTGGCGTGACCAATCTCTTATCCCAATTTTTTTTAAGTAGGTCAATTTATTTACCCATATTTGATGGGCCCATTTACCCACTTGACCGTTGAAAAATCTTAGATTTCTTTTTTCTTTTATAATAAATGGAAGAATAGGGCCTACAACCATGACCAGCATTAACTTTGAAAATGATAGATAGAAATCTATAAAACATTCAGTGAATGGGAAAAAAAAGAGTTTTTTTATCCAAAAAAATATAATAGGTTTCAAGAAAAAAAAATTGAAATAGAAAAATAATGGAGCTTTTCCAGAAGAACTAAAAGTCTTGGCGTTCTTTTAAAATATAACTAATTTTTTTCTTAGTTATTAATAGGAGCAAATCAAAGGTGTAAAAACTACTATGCACGGGCAATCTCAATCCTTGTTAGGACTAAATTATATAAATATTCCTAGCTTTGACTCATCAAATTAATAGATATATAGATCCAGCATCAATTCCATCTCTTTTCTCTTTGAATTTACGTGTGGGAAACCGCAGAATACCCAGCGTAAAACCCCCATTGGTGAGCCCACTATCCCCTAGGGCACACCAAGGTTAGACCATGGGGGCTTGAACCCGCAACCTCCCGCTTCTTGAGGTGGGAGACAACCAGTTGAGCTACACCCATGTGGGTAACAATCAATTCCATCTCTGGTGCAATGTCCATGTTCATTCAAAGTAGGGCAATGGAAAAGTTGAAATCCTATTTGCAATTATTTTAAAAATTAAGCACTCAATAAAATGATGAAGAGAAGATAGAAGAATATGATGCGGTAGGGAACTCTTCTAATATTGAAATGCAAATTGTTATTTTAAGAAAAATAAACATTACATAAATAAGTACCTTAAGAAAGTTGAAATGTAGTGTTGGTCATTTAAGTAATACAATCATTACTCAAGTGGTCTAATATCACCCTCTGATGATTTCACCACAAAACTCAATAAATCGATCCGCAGTTAGGAAGAATTTCTTCCTCCAAGTTCCATTCAATGCGAGAAGAATAATGAAACCCCAAAATCCTAATGCATAAGATGCAGCAACAAATGAGTAGAAAAATACAGGATTGTCAACAAACCTCAATGTATCATCTTCTTCCTCAATAGCAGGGTATGGAGGGTGTGATGGATTGTCGGAAGAGCAATTTCTTTCAAGTGGTTTCCCACAAAGACCTGGATTGCCCTCATAGCTGCTTGCATTAAAAGTGGAGAATTGGCCTTCCAAATCTGGTAATGCTCCAGAGAGATTATTAAAGGCAACATTAAAAGTACCAAGGGTATGCAATGCGGTTAACTGTGGGGGAATACGACCAATCAATCTATTGTGAGAGAGATCCAAACTTTCTATATTATCCAAATATTGAAAGGACTCTGGAATATAACCCATTAGATGATTGTGAGATAAGTTCAATGAGTGCAGCTCTCTCAAATATCCCATCTCCTTTGGAATGTTACCCGTCAATTGATTCCAAGAGAAATCGACTCCGGTCATCATGGAAAGTGGAGTTCCTTCATAAGACCACACGTTTCCCTTTGTTGTGAACTCAGTTCTAAAGCTTGTGTATCTTTCGAAAACAAAAAATCTCATATCATTCACAAGTGTTTTGTTCATCCAAGCAGAAATGTTACGGAGGCAAGAAGGTATGGTACCAGAAAGATGGTTATTTGACAAATCCAAGAAATGCAAACTTTGCATTTGACATAATTTTGTTGGAATGGGTCCATGAAAATCATTATGACTTAAGAGAGCAAAAGAAAGATTGCCAAGTGTTGGTAACCAAGTTGGGATAATGCCTTTGAAAAAGTTTCTTCTGAAGTTTAGGGCTTGCAAATTAGTGCTATTAGATGGCATGCGTGGTACTATTTTTGTGAAGCCATTTCCCTCAATGAATAGATATCTTAAGACAGTCAAGTTTGAATGTGGAAATGGGATATCCCCATGCAATCTGTTGTTTGACAAGCTCAGGTAAATCAATGATGGGCTATTTGCTAGCAACTTGTGAATCTCTCCTGAAAAGTTGTTGCTCGACAAATCCAACAGTTCCAATGATGCCATGTTACTGCTGAGAGAAATTTCACCTTGCAAGGAATTTCCAGACATGTTGAGGTATCCCAGTGAAGGAAGAAAAATAGTTAAGTTGGCAGGAAAAGTCCCCCGAAAAAGATTGTTTGAGATGTCGAGCCAATGAATACCATTTGTTGAAATGCCTTGAGAAGGAAGAGGAAATGAACCCCCTAAGTGATTGTCACTCAGTAACAACTGATAGGCCTCCGTCAAGTTATAGAATAGCCAATTAGGAATGCTACCAGTAAGGTGGGTATTTGACAGATCCAGGAACACCAAGGAGTTTTGAGTGGCCAAGAAGCTCGGAATGGCATTGCCACTACGCTTGTTGACTTGGGTATTTGATAGAAAGAGGTCAACCAGCTCAAATGATGGAAGCCATGTTGGGGATTCTGTTTCTACCTCTAACATTGGATTGTTTGAAAGGTCAACGGACCAAAGCAAAGAAAAGTTGGCAATAGTGGAGAATTCAAATACGCCATCCAAATTGTTATCACCGAGAGAAATCTCAATCAATGAACTAAGGTTTCCTAAAGGTGGAATGCTCCCACTAATTAGATTTCCAGACAGATCTAATTCTACAAGGGACTGCATATAACCGATACATGGAGGAATTCTTCCTTCAATTGAATTGTAGCCCAAATTCATCGACTTTAGCTTCGGTAATTCACAAAGCCCTGTTATAGACATGAAAAAAATAGTAAGTTTCATAAATTATAATGATAGAAATTATTCAAGAAATCAATTTGTTTGATGTCCACTTTGAATAATAAGATTAAAAAATTTCTCCTAGCGATTTCAATTTCAAGTCTTAAAATCAAAGTTTAATTTTTAGGATGTTATTATGGGCCCAGTTCCAACAAGACATTTGGTTCTCAATTTCTATCACCTAACTAATAAGACATTGATGTAGCACACACGTGGGACCCAAGGCCCACGTCTATCTTCTTCTTCCCCAGGAGATTTCGGTTCTAGCTCGTAGATTCGAGTATTCTCTTCCTCCGACGTCTGTCAACGGAGTTCTTTTCTTCCTCTTTTGGGTTCCTGCTGTCAATGGTGATTGGAGTTTCCTCGGAGTTTCTTGTTGTCTCCTCTGCCTGTAAAGTAGAGTGCCGAATCTTTCCCAGGCCAACAGACGTTGAACCGCTTTCCCCCCGTCGTGCTACTGTGGTTTGATTTTCGACGACCCAACACGGGTTTGGTTCTATTCTACCCCTCACCAATATCCAAGCCAAACTCCCCCTTTGTACTAGCCTCCATTGTCCTGTGCCCATTCACATTCCTGTTTCCAACCTACGTCACTACAGTTCCTTCACAACCTCTATTCCCTTCCAACGCCCCTTCTCATTTAATTTTCTTTCCAGACTTAGCCTTCCCATCCCATCACCCAACTAGCCCATTGATACCCAGACCCCATTTGACCCGTTAAGTCTTTGACCTTTTTAAACCAACCTTGACCGTACCATACCCTTGTTTCCTTTTCCCATATGTTCGTTTTAAATCTCATCATCTCCACTAAATATCATTCCATTAATCACATCTACTTAGCCCATTACACCTTTTAATGCCCATAATTTACCCATTTAAATCAAATCCGTCCAAATTACCCACACCCGATCCTACCTGTTGCATCAGACATATTCATCATGAGTTTCTGTTCAAGCAAACCGTTTGAAAAATTATAGTTCTAATTCAAAGAATTTATATTTATTTGAATGATTAAATATTTTATTCATATCAATGAACTCAACGGTGACAATCTATCAAATGAGTATTGCTCTAATGCTAATTTTAATTTTTGGAGAATTAAATATACTATCCCAATCAACTATTTAAAATTTAGTTCATAATAAATTCAATTTTTACGTAGAAATCATATAGTCACTTTATAACACACTTTTATTAATAGTTCACTAAAAGTAAAATTATCCCATTCTCATCTCTTTGTCCGTGAGAGCGCGCCAGGAGAGCATTAGATGCTGCAATTGCAAGCTACATCTAGTCAGGAATTTGGATTAGAGAGAATTCATATTTCACTAATTTTAAAACGACTTATTTGTCATTTTTAATAATTTCTTCTAAAAGTATGAAAAAGATAATTGAAATGATCTATCTTTCTTCATGTCATGTTAACAAGTAGAAAAACTTGCACATAATCAACTTTTGAATTAGTCAGTATCACATTTTATGATCCTATAATTAAAAGAAAAAGGGAAGATAGATGAGTGAATACTTGATAGCGAGGATGGTCAAACTGTTTAAAATGAGTTCAATAAATCTATCTTAACTTTTGATTTTTTGAAATTAAAATAAAACTACTGAATAATTTCTTTATTATCATCGTCAATGAATGATTAACAAATTGATTCCAAACTTAAAGAAAGCAAGTTTTTTAAAAATCTCAAGCACTAGAAAGTACTTTCTACTGATGTTATATGTATCACAATAATCCTTGCATAAGTTTCTTTTTTGAAGGTATTTGTATACTGACTCTAAGTACAGTAGCTACCCATAAACATTCGAATGGAGATTACTATATGCAATTCAACAAAGCATGTAGAATGAGGAGATTGGAATTCACTCTCCATCAAGGCTTGTTAATCATGAAAATATACTATGAAAATTCCAATGGTGATAGCAACAACTTTGTTGCATAAAAAAAACAAGTGGTGTTAGGGGAAAAAATAAAAGTGGTGCTAGGGGGAGTCTCTAGATCCTGATGTTGCCTAGTACTCATGCCCCCACCGGCATTCCATTTACACTAACCACATACATACAAAATTATCTCTACGCATGTCGTCAATATGACAAATTGCAACATCATTAAGTATATACATCATTATCTATCACATGCTACACATTAACATTCAGATATGGTATCAATCATGGCATGTTCCATACGAGCATAGAAAGTGGTATCATCTACTATCTACTGTACGCAATTCTAAAACATGTTGATTAAATTATTAATCACATACATGGCAAGTTATCACACGTCAACCAATCATGTTATCATACCATCAACAAGTCATGACATCTGATAAATTATTCATAGGTGCTCCATGAGCAATGGGTACAAATACACCCAGATGAGACCTCCGCTACATAATGGTATCAACAGTTCCCTTGCAGAGTGGCTCATAAAATCGAGGGACCCCATTCGCCGCATTTTGTACCCACACAATTGATAGAGGAGTAAGATGCATAGATGCATGCTAAAAGCGGTGATGAGTTCCCTCACCTGTGTGTGTCTTTGAAATCCAATGCGAGAAAAAGAATCCGGGGGTTGAAGGTCTCAATCTGCTGAAACAAGAATACAAGGATAAGTAACTCGGCAAAACGGGTCAAACCAAGTCTGGACTACAAATGGGCCCGAAAGCGAGTCGGGTCCAATCCGAACTGAAGCGGGCCCGAAACTGAAAACCGGATCCAAAATTGGGCCGGGCTCGAAACTGAGCCCAAAACTGGAAACTGGGTTTGAAATTGGGTCGATCCCTAAACTGGGTCGAAACGGGCCGGGCCGAAGGTGGGCTAGACCAGGAGTGGGCTTGATTGGGCAAACTGGGCCTGGACCTAGCTTCCAGGCCTGGTAGCAGGGCTTGCAAACTAGGCTCTGGAAAATGGGCCGAGTTGGGCTTGGGTCACCAAGGTCCAGGATCGGACCCAACCGAGTCAACTCGGCAGTAGTGAGTTGGCTTGGTGATCTAGGCAAGAAAGAGGGGAAGAAGGAAGGAGAAAAGGAGAAGGAGAAAGGAAAAGAGAAGAAACAGGAAGAAGAGTAGGAAAACAAGAAAAGAAAAGGGGAAAACAATGGAAAACCGAGGAAATCAAGGAAACCATGGAAAATCAAAGTAAATCAGAGAAAATTAAAGAAAAAAAAAAAGGGAAAAAGAAAAGGAGATTTGAAGATAAGAAGAGAAGAGGGGTCACAGGGTACCTGGGCTCGGTTGGAGAAGAATCCGGCGGCTACACGCAGAGGAATCCGAGCAGAGCGGGAAGGGAGTCCGGTCGGAGCTCAAGGCGAGACTGAGGGAGAGGGAATCGCAGGGAGGGGAGAGAGTTGAGAACAACGACGGCGTCGGTTAGGGTTAGAGAAGGGAAGGAAAGAAGATGAGAGGGAGGAGTTGCTGCGGCGGCACTGTAGCTATGCGCTACAGTGCTGTCGGAAATTAGGTTTTAAGGGAGGGGGGTAGGTCTAGGGTTTAGGGATGTTTTGGAATTTTTTTTTTTTATAAAATAAAAATCTCTAATTTCCAAAATATTTTTAAAAAAGCCCGAAGAAATCAAATGACAAACGTCAAGGGGAAACGTGTGATTTTCAAACTTTTAGTATGATAGAAAATTCAATAATTCAAAATTACTAAAGTGCCCTTTGAGTGTCCGAACTCAAAATCGGGCAAACCAGGACCCACCACGAGGCCCACACTCACCCCACTGCTACCAAGACCCTAAAACTCCGAAAAATCGGGTTGGGTCATTACAATAGTACCCCCTTTTAGGAATTTCGTCCTCGAAATTCGCAAGTAAGAACCGAGGTAAAACTACTTTTGCACAATTGAAACTCACCATCAAGTCGAACCTCTCACCACAAAAGATGCCACAGCACCTGACTTATGCAACACTCTACCATGAACCACCATAAACAACTAAATAACCTTGACAATGGTCTGTACAACCCTCAAAACCAACAACCTCTACCTGACCAATCACATTCGCTCGGCATCTCGCATAGATTAACTCTCTGCTCAACCCAAACTGGCCCAAAAAGCTCCAAGAAGTCGGGCAATCCTCATTCTAAGGAGATGGGTGAGTTCTGCCGATCTATCAACCACTAACCCATGATGAAGAAGGAGTCGAAGTGTCTCCACATAGCACCACTCAAGTTGAGCTACCACCAACCTGCTCTAGAGAGTCAAGTCGCCATCAGGTCTCACAGTCTAGATGTCTGGTCCACCACCACACCTCACAAAACCCCACAATCTGACTGTCTCTGCACTTGAATGTTGATTCTCCAGGGCTCTGTCACTCAAAACTGACTGAATCACCTCGTTGCATAGATTGGCTGCTATAGTCTCCGCACCTGATTAACAATCACTCCACGAACTTCATCCATCATGTCCGTTTCATGCTCAATCCTTCCTGAACAACAAGTGCTCATAACCACGATGATGGGGGATACTCAGAACCTCTCTCAACAATGGACATCTCCAACCCGAGCAAAACACCATCAACGTCCATCTCGAGCTATTAATGAAAAGTTATACTCATCAACATCAAGTCGTCTCGAATCAGAGCTACCAATTAACCATCCTATATCAGCACACAACCATTATCATCCCCAGAAACATCACAATAAACTGCACACCTGCGGCCTTTCTTTGCCTCAGGTACGACTATCACTATAGTGGTCGTCTGCCTCCACTCAAGAAAACTGCATCACTGTCATTGTACCAAGAAGAACTGATCGTTCTCTCTGACCAATCTAACTGTAAGCACGCCCACTTGGAGTAATCTGAGTAAACTGGCAGACGCGATCTCTGCTTCATTATGACAAACCTGTCGCACAACCTGTCAAAACCACATTGCCAGGTAGCTACATTTATGGGATCAAAACTCGCATATGACAAAACACATCCTCAAGAAGCAACAGGGATTCTCTCAGCTGTCTCAACAAGTCATCAATCCCCAGTAGAAGAACCTCATCCTACTCTTTAATTTTGTTCAGTCGTCGACCACTAGTACAAAATTTTCATCGAGTCATCCTTCCTCTAGGCAAACAAAGTCGGTGTGTCCCCTGGTGAAATACCTAGGCAAAAAGGTCTCACCGACTTTAGCCCACAAGTCTAGTCTCTATGTCCAACACCCCTATTGGTATCATCCCAACGCCCGGCATCCCAGTGCCCTCTCAACTCAAACTGACTGACAAGCCACACGGTGACCAGATCCCTCAACACCCTGGCTAATGGTAAACCACTGCCCCTAAATAGAACACCAGAAACTGGATCGAAACGGGCTGGACCTGAAATCAGGCCGGGCCGAAGGTCGGCTAGACCAGGACTGGGCTTGACTGGGCGAACTGGGCCTGGACCTAGCTGCCAGGCCTGGCAGTAGGGCTTACAAATTGGGCTCAGGAAAATGGGCTGAGTTGGGCTTAGGTCACCAAGGTCCAGAATCGGACCCAACCGAGTCAACTCGGCAGTAGTAAGTTGGCTCGGTGATTTGGGCAAGAAAGAGGGGAAGAAGGAAGGAGAAAGGAAAAGAGAAGAAAAAGGAAGAAGAGTAGGAAAACAAGAAAAGAAAAGGGGAAAACATTGGAAAACTGAGGAAATCAAGGAAACCATGGAAAATCAAAGTAAATCAGAGAAAATTAGAGAAAAAAAAAATAAAAGGAAAAGGAGATTTGAAGAGAAGAAGAGAAGAGGGGTCACGAGGTACCTGGGCTCGGTTGGAGAAGAATCCGGCGGCTACACGCAGAGGAATCCGAGCAGAGCGGCAAGGGAGTCCGGTCGGAGCTCAAGGCGAGACTGAGGGAGAGGGAATCGCAGGGAGGGGAGAGAGATAAGAGTAGCGATGGCGGCGGTTAGGGTTAGAGAAGGGAAGGAAAGAAGATGAGAGGGAGGAGTTGCTGCGGCGGCACTGTAGCGCCAGGGAAGGAAAGAAGATGAGAGGGAGGAGTTGCTGCGGCGGCACTATAGCTATGCGCTACAGTGCTGCCGAAAATTAGGTTTTAAGGGAGGGGGGTAGGTCTAGGGTTTAGGGATGTTTTGGATTTTTTTTTTTTTATAAAATAAAAATCTCTAATTTCCAAAATATTTTTAAAAAAGCCCGAAGAAATCAAATGACAAACGTCAAAGGAAAACGTGTGATTTTCAAACTTTTAATATGATAAAAAATTCAATAATTCAAAAGTATTAAAGTGCCCTTTGAGTCTCCGAACTCAAAACCGGACAAACCAGGATCCACCATGGGGCCCACACTCACCCCACAGCTACCAAGACCCTAAAACTCCGAAAAATAGGGTTGGGTCATTACAGAATCTATTGAACTATAGTACAGTGTTCCTTGCCAGGATTAGAAAGGAATCTACTGACAACACCAACTACATAAGCTATGACTGGACTTGTACACACACTATAATATACATCAAACTACCAACTGCGAACTGCTAATGCATAAGGAACTTCCCTTTTGTCACTGTTTTCAACTTGTTAATTTTGTTAGCATATTGTCCAACAATTGACATATCATCTACGTAAAGCATCAAAATAATAAAATTACCATCTATGAATTTCTTCATATACACACATTGATCTGAAGTAGTCCTTTTGTACTCATGATCAACCATGAACGAATCAAACTTCTTGTACCATTGTCACGGTGCCTGTTTTAACCCATATAGGCTTTTCTTTCGTCTGCAAACCAAGTTCTATTTGCCTTTTTCTCTGAAGCCCTCAAATTTCTCCATGTAGATCTTTTCCTCCAAGTCACTATGAAGGAAGGTTGTCTTTACATCAAGTTGCTCAATCTCTAAATTAAACTTACAACCAAACCAAGTACAACTTGTACATATGGGAATCTTCCCACCTCTCTTCCCATCAATAAGAAACTCAATGGCTGCTATTAACGGGAGTTCTAATTCATGTTGTACTCTCTCTAATTAGTCCTAATCCAAGTTGTAATTGTTTCCTAATTGATTTGTTCCTCTTCAAAGAGAGGCTTGTAAATTCTATTTATATCTATGATAATGAGAAATACAGTGAGCTATTTTACCTAATTCTACATGGTACAGAGCTAGAGTGTCCTTGAGTTAATCAGAAATTTCAAATCCCTCCCTTCTCTAGTCTATACCCAGACACACCCCCCCCCCCCCCCCCCCTTCTTTTTCTCTATTCCACCGTACAACAACCCTCTGTCAAAGGCAAGTATCTCTTCTCATCCCTACCTCTCTCAGACGATCCCGCTAAGCCACGTCGAACCCCCGAGCCCTGATCCCTTTCTCTTTGTTTTTCTCTGTAATTGTCGCCTCTCTGCACGACAATCCCACTCTTTCAAATGCGATCTCCTCTCAGCAAAGAGGCAGCCTTCATGCCTACCTCAGTAGACGCCACTTTTCGATCCTCTCTTTTCTTGTCTAGATTTGTTTCCTCTGCAACTAAATGACTCCTCTCAGATCTGGCATCGGGAATCACCTTCTCCATCCAGATACAACCAGAACCCGTCATCCTCCACTGCTACTGCTTCGGTTATCTTCGCTTGCTTGAATCCCATGTTGGTGCAGTTTGATTATTCATAAACCCAGACCCAAGTTCGGCAAGACGTAGTAGGGTTTTGTTGAAGCCAGACCCAAGTTACGGTGTTATCCACGAACAACACCCTGTGTTGTAGCGAGAGTTTTTCCAGAAAGCATTTTGTTCCTACAGAAACCATGCCTTCAGCAAGCACCTCCCTATTGTTGTTCGTCGACTTTCTACAGCCTGCATCACCAGTTGGACCTACATTATTTGAGCAACCCACCTTATTTGTTGACATCCAAGTTTGAGCAGATCAATCATTCCATATCTGCAGTCCGTTTGGGCTTCCTCTACATCCAGTTTGAGTAGTGACTTCCTGCTGTTGTTCTCACCTTTCCTGATAGGTACATCTAGAGGTTAATTTGGATCAATTAGAATTAATTAAGTAATTTTTAGCCGTTAATTGTGATTTTTTTTAATCCAATCGTTAAGATTACAGAATTAGGTTTCCAACTGATCCGAGTTTGATCCGATCCGAGTCCAATAGCTCTTTTAATTAAGTTTTAAAGGTATTAAGATAATTTACGAATATAATAATATTATTTTAGGTTTAAAATGTGGCTGCTCTAGAAACTTAATCATTTGACCTAGTTTTAATCCCAAATTTTAGATAATGCATTACTTTTAAATTCCGAACTTAACGGAATGTCAATCTCAACCTAATTCTACCTATTTTTACTACTTATATTTTCTTAGGTGGCAAAACCTCAATTTTATAGAGGAGATAAACTCCTAAAAATATACGGAGAGAATAAATACTTGATCTGTGTCATAACAAACCTTCTTATACTTTTAAATTTCCAAAAATATCAAGTTTTGACATTTATTTTACACCGAGAAATCTGGACCGTCGTTTTAATTAAAAATATTCTTTCACTTAGAAAAGGTAGTTTTTGACTTCAAAACACTTTGGAACTTTAGAATATTTTTCTCAGACTAATTTACTCAACCTAACTGTAAAGTTGAATCATTTCAAAGAGATTCTTCAAAGTTACGAAAGTTTGTAAAAACGGTGATTTACGGCTAACATACTGAATTTTCGACATCAGTTTCTCTCCAAATTTTAATGCCATGCCTACTTTTTAATACCTGACCTAATGGACTGATTTGATTAATCAAAAGAGAATCCAAAATATCCAGATATGTGAAAGGAGCTGAAAGGAATTATTAAAAGGATATTATAATAAAATAATAATAAAAAATCTTGGGAAGATTTGAATGAATCTTCAACGATTCATTCTTGAGCCACAAGTCTTACCGTCTATTAAAGGGAAGGGAGGAAGACGTGAGAAATGAATAAAAGAAAAAGGAAGTCTTCCTCTAACGTTTTCTTCTTCCGTTCTTTTCATTTTTCTTTCTCTTCCTTCTTCTTTTTCCTTTCTTTTGTTTGTTTATCCGCAAACAGTAGAATTAGCAGAAACAAAAACCTTCGAGTTTCTCTGTTTAAGGAGCGGGTTTTTAAACTAAGCTTATTTTTAGTAGAATTTTGCACTTAATGTATCAAAAGTATCATTTTCTCATTTATATTAATTATAGAGCAAGTTAGGAGTAGAAATGAGTAGTTATGGGCTTTAAAATTTGATTTTTCAAAATGGAGGAAAAAATAGACTTCTTCCTAAATTTTAAATTATAACCTTTAAAATAAGTTTTATTTTACGTTTAAAATTCAGTTTTTCAACCCTAGTAAAATTGGGGAAAAAATTTAACCCCAGCTGACTATTGTGTGTTTACTTTTCCGTCTTGTGTGTTTAAATTTGAGTACTGTAACCTCTACACTACATTGTCATCTGTAGTGGAGCTAGTCACTCGATGGTACCATTTGAGGTGGCGCTTAGTCACCCGGTGGATTATCAGTAGTGGCGCTTAGTCACTCAGTGATACTATATGAGGAGGCGCTTAGTCACCCAATGGTCTTAAAGTGGGGCACTGAGTACTTTATTTACTTTTCTCGCACTGTACCCTCTGGGCTGGAATCCCCCAACAGTAGCGCAGTGGAAACGTCGCTCGGTGACCATCAGTAGCGCAGCAGAAACACAGCTTGATGGAAAAAGGGGTTGGGCACTGAGTATTTTATTTACTTTACTGTCTCTGTATCCTCTGGGCACCGTCTTAATATGTCTCCCTCACTGGAAAACAATACGAGACAGGGCCTTGAGTACTTTACATTTTTATTTTATTGTTGTGTTTTGGATGGCTAACGGCTAACTCTCTGATATAATTTAAAAAAGTAATAAGAGTTAGGTGTCTCATTACACTTATCACAGTTTTGTTGGAAAATGCACAGGATTGGATACATAATCCATGAATGTTCTGAAATTTATATTATTATTTTATTCTGACAAATTTCTGTGATAAACACTGCGGGTAAAGGTGAGGAGACTCGAACTGAATTGGGATTGCATTGTATGGCATTTAAACCTACTAACACCAGATTGAAATGGGACCCATGGTCATTTAAAGATGGAAAAGGCTATGTCAGTACGTGCCGCAAATCTTTGATAATGAAGAGGAGAAGATTCAACACTACATTGAAGGACTTCGTCCTTTCTTCCAACGACAATTGGCAGGAATGCAATTCGCCACGTTGGAAGAAACAATCAATCGAGCTTCTATTGTGGAAGCTGTTGACTCGACCAATAGGAACAAGGATCAAATCCAACAAGGAATACCCAGAAACCCTCTCTACCTAACAAAAGAAAGAAATTCAACGTAGGCTCGTTTTCCAAAGAAGGGCAGACATCTGTGGGACCGACCAATAACATGGGGTTTAAGCTAGTGGTGTGCTATACGTGTAACCAATCTGGTCACAAAGTGAGGCAATGTCCACAGAATCAAATGGACGACAAGGTTTGTTATCACTGCAGACAAGCGAAACATTTCATTAGAGATTGTCCTTACCTTGGCAACAGAAGTGACATGATTATACCTCCACAAGATGGAAGGACAGTGCAATCCCAGATGCAATATGCTCCGCAGCCCTCCAAAAGCTCAGTGGCATTTGGGAATGTGTCGCAAAGGACTAGTCAGACAGGAGGACAAGGACGTCCTCAGACAATGCGGGGTAGGGTCTAGACCATCGGAACTCAGAGAGAAGAGCCAATGGGAAATACAATGCTAGAGGTACGTATTTCTTTTTGAAATTTCGGAACGAAATTTCTTTAAGGGGGGTGGGATGTAATACCCCACCCCAATCTAGGAGTTAATTTGGATTAGTTAGAATTAATTAAGTAATTTTTAGTCGTTAATTATGATTTTTATTAAGCCAATCGTTAAGATTACATAAGGAGGTTTCCAACGGATTCGAGTTTGATCTGATCCTAGTCCAATAGCTCTTTTAATTAAGTTTTAAAAGGTATTAGGGAAATTTACGAATATAATAATATTATTTTAGGTTTGAAACTTGACTGCTCTGGAAACTTAGTTTTTTGATCTAGTTTCAATCCCAAATTTTAGATTATGCATTATTTTTAAATTCCGGACTTAACAGAATGCGAATCTCAACCTAATTCTACCTAATTTTACTACTTATATTTTCTTAGGTGGCAAAGCTCCAATTTTATAGGGGAAACAAAGTCCTAAAAATATACTAAGAGTATCAATACTTGATCTGTATCATAACAAACCTTCTTGTACTTTTAGACTTCCAAAATATCAAGTTTTGACATTTATTTTACACCGAGAAATCTGGGCCTTCGTTTTAACTAAAAATCATCTTTCACTTAGAAAATGTGGCTTCTGACTTCAAAACACTTTGGAACTTTAGAATATTTTTATCAGAATAATTTATTGTACCTAACTGTAAAGTTGGATCATTTCAAAGAGATTCTTCAAAGTTACGAAAGTTTGTAAAAACGTGATTTTTTACTAAAATACTTAATTTTCGACGTTGGTTTCTCTCTAAATTTTAACACCATGCCTAGTTTTTAATACCTGACCTAATGGGCTGATTAGATTAGTTAGAAGAGAACCCAAAATACCCAGATATAGAAAGGAATTGAAAGGAATTATTAGAAAGTTATTATAACAAAATAATAATAAAAAATCTTGGGAAGATTTGAATGAATCTTCGACGATTCATTCTTGAGCCCCAAGTCTTACCGTCCGTAAAAGGGTGAGGGAGAGATGAGAAAAAAAAAAAAAAAAGACTCAAAGTCTTCCTCTCACGTTTTCTTCTTCTGTTCTTTTCATTTTTCTTTTTCTTCCGTTTCCTTCTTCTTTTTCCTTTCTTTTAT
Source organism: Chimonanthus salicifolius (assembly GCA_013350335.1). Classification (NCBI taxonomy): domain Eukaryota; kingdom Viridiplantae; phylum Streptophyta; class Magnoliopsida; order Laurales; family Calycanthaceae; genus Chimonanthus; species Chimonanthus salicifolius. Next base: position 10,923,380 of record CM023539.1, read on the forward strand.
TCGTTTATCCGCAAGCAGTACCAGCAACAGAAATCTTTGGGTTTTCCTGTTTAGGCCTTGGGTTTTCAAACTAAGCCTATTTTTAGTGGAATTTTGCACCCAATGTATCGAAAGGATCATTTCTCATTTATATTAATTATAGAGCAAGTTAGGAGTAGAAAATAGTAGTTATGTGCTTTAAAATTGGGTTTTTTAAAATGGAGGGAAAAATAGGCTTCTTCCTAAATTTTAAAGTATACCCTTTAAAATAAGTTTTATTGTACGTTTAAAATTCAGTTTTTCAACACTAAGTAAAATCGGGGAAAAGATTAACTCCAACTAACTATTGTGTTTACTTTTCCACCTTGTGTGTTTAAATTTGAGTACTGTAACTTCTGGGCCACATTATCATCCGTAGTGGTGTTAGTCGCTCGATCATACCATTTGAGGTGACGCTTAGTCACCTAGTGGATCAGCAGTAGTGGCGCTTAGTCGCTCGGTGATACCATCTGAGGAGGCGCTTAGTCACTCGATGGTCTTGAAGTGGGGCACTGGGTATTTTATTTACTTTTCTCTCACTGTACCCTTTGGGCAGAATCCCCCATCAATAGCACAGCGGAAACGCCGCTCGGTGACCATCAGTAGCGCAGCAGAAACACCGCTCGATGTAAAAAGGGTTGGGCATTGAGTATTTTATTTACTTTACTGTCTCTGTACCCTCTAGGCACTGTCTTAATACGTCTCTTTAATATGAAAACAAACGAGACAGGGCACTGAGTACTTTACATTTTTATTTTATTGTTCTGTTTTAGATGGCTAATGGCTAACTCTCTGACATAATTTATAGAAGTAGTAAGAGTTAGGTGACTCATTGCATTTATCATATTTTTGTTGGAAAATGCATGGGATTGGATAGATAGTCCATGAATGTTCTGAAATTTACATTATTATTTTATTCTTACAGATTTCTGTGATAAACACTGCAGGTAAAGGTGATGAGATTCGAACTAAATTGGTATTGCATTGTATGGCATTTAAATCTACTAGCACCAGACTGAAATGGGACCCAAGGTCATTTAAAGATGGAAAAGGCTATATAAGTCTAGAATGAGAGACCTGACACCGCCTACATATAAGGAATGCAAATGTTCTAACTGTGATGAACGTAGGCGTTAACTGGTGTTGGGTAGCCGAGGAATTGTAGCCTCTAACGTAGTATGGACCCATGGAGTGTCTGGGAATTGTCGGGTAAAAACTGGGAGAAGACATTCGTGTTATTAAATCTAGCTTTATATGTTTGTGTGAATATTGATTATTTATTGATCATTTTATATTGGTGTTAGCTGCAGCGATCGCATATGTGTACAGAACACTGTAGCCACTCTGCTTTCAGGCGATGTTATTATAAAACAGGCCACTATACAGATGAATCTGCAGAGTTCTGAGATGCTACGGGCACGATGGTGATCCAAGTGTAGACAGAGATCTGCACTTCCGTTTCGAAGATCCATTTGAGCCGACTTTAGACATAGCATTGATTTTCTTCCAAGATTAAACCTAGGCCAGTACACAGGCTATTTGGGTTATCTTATTCTTAAAAAAAAAAAAAAACATCTCCACATACTCCAATCTTCCAATGGTTGCCAGCATTACCAATGCTCCCAACATACATCCTACAACCCTTCTGCTAGTGGCTCAGCTTGGTCAAGTCCCTATGTTTGTCAATTCCATGACTCAAAAAGAAGCACCTACTAAAAGCCTGAAGACCCAAGGTGATCAAGAGTAAAGATCATGCTCCATCGAATTGAAACGTATCGTAATGGCAATCACAAAATAGGTATTATGGCCATACATGAATTTAGGTGATACTCACACCTTAGAGAGGACTATCCCTAGGCTTAGTTGAACAAATGGTTAAATCATAAAAAGCCTAGAGAGGCTGTTTGACAGTGAATTGGAACCTAACTTGAAAATATGTATTTGGTTTCACTATCAAAACGATCAGTCGTTCTCACCGACCCCTCGGTGGAGACTGGATCGACACATCGTGGTCAAGGACTGGTCGGCAAGTTTGACATAGGTTCTGGAACATTGAACTGTCATTCTGGATATGCCTCTGATCTAGAGTCTCATATGCACTGACCCCTCAGTGAAAGGCTGAAACGACCCCTCATGGTCAACGACTCATCGATCAAGATCTTGAGTTCTAAAACTTTGAACTGAAATGGACTTTCGTAGAAACAGACATATCGGTAATTTAAGACCGATAGAGAGTACCATGACCTACCCCTTGGTAAAGGGCGACAGGTCGTTCTAGGTAACAGGTTTCTAGACTATAAACTACTGTCAGCATGTTTTTGCCCCAGATCAAGCCTCTCGTATGGACCAACCTCTTGATTCCATAAATGTCGACCCATTGGCGACAACGACATGTCGACCAGGAAATAATATTATTGTTGGGAGTGCACTTAATGCACAACGGTCGGGTTTGTAATGGTAAAATTTCTAGTCACTGATCCCTCGGTAAGACCGACTTGCCAGTACATTACCGTTACTGTAACTGGTTGCCTTCTTTATAAAAAAAAAACCAATCTTTATGCAACCAGTTGGTACCATTCGACAAAATCAGTTAAGACCTCACCTTTATCAGTAAGCTTAAACAATGACCAACAGAAGGATAACTCTCTCTCTCTCGTACTTACACTTGGAGAATCAAATACAATCAATCAGATAGATTGAGTTGGAATATAGAGAGGAAAGATGAAAACTCATAAACAACTAATCTATGGATTGGTTCGAAAGTGAGAAAAAGAAGGAAAGGAGCATAATTTAGGAAACCTATGATGAAACTATTTCCTTGACACCCTGGACTGTAATTTCTTTACGGCGGCTAGAAGGAGGAGCGTCGGCACACATTGGATGGGATCTTGAAGAAACACACATCAAGAGAAAGAGCTTCAAAGGTAAGTGCTTCTTGGTTTTAATTTTATTTTAAAACCTTTGTTCCGAAAGTGGATTAAGGAAGCTTGATTCCGGAACCACTATAAAAAATCTGGAGCGTTGTCTCCGGCACAGTGGTGGGTGGAATTCCCAGCCAAAATGGATAGGTGAATTTCCTATTCTACAGTGGTGGGTGAAATTCCTATCTAATTGAGTGAGGTGAAATTCCTACTCTAATTGTGAGGGTGTAAGTCCCTACTTAGTAGATTTGGAGATAGCTCAAGGTTGAGTGAGTCCTAACAGTGGATGTAGGTTGGCTAACCTAACCACTTTAAAACTGGTCTTTATTAGTTCTCACACTTAAACATGGAGTAAATTATTACTGAACAGGGAGCACTTTTCTTAATAAAATCACGCATATATTCATTTTTTCATTTCTCCACTCTTATTTTTTTTCAAATTTTATGGTTTACTCTACCATTACAAAATCATTCAACTTGGGTTTACCTCGTCAATCTAAAATTTTAAATGCGTCTTATCATTTCTTATATAAAATAAGTACTGTATATGAGTATGACTTAAAGAAATTGGTCTTTCTCACAAAAAAAGTCTTCTTCTTTATTTCATTGAAACCTATCTAGATGTATACCAATCACTAGAAAGTAGATAAATAAAAGAAGGGATCATTACGTAAATTAAGAGTCTACAAACATTCAATGCCATCTCATCATAATATAAAAACTTAGAAAATAAAAAAATCCTAAAAACTATATCATTCACATTAAGAAATCTTCATCCATTTCAATACACTCCAATATCATTTCATTAAATTATTTGTAAAAAAAACTCTATGATTGGGATTGTCTTGGAAAAAAATTGAAAAAAATTACAAATGTACAAATCTAAATTGAAAGAAAAAATGAAATTGACAAATGCCCTTTTACATTTGAAGAACTTACTTCTAAACATTCTTAAAATCACACCCAATGCAATGTTCAAACAAAAAAAGTAATTGATTTTTTTTAAAAAAAAATAAAAACATTGAATATGACCAATTGTCATGCCCCAACCCTCGGGAACGTGACTGAGAATGTTTTTATTTGAAACTCCAAAGCAATTGTACACCTATATCCAGACACACGTGGAACTCAAGTGTAAGAGGATTCCCACAAATACTAGAACCCCTTGGACCCCATTGTCATCGAACTTAATAATCAACTGTCTACGTACTCTTTCAAAATCAGATCACGCATAGTTCTACCTTCATTCTGACCATTCCTCCTCTCGTTCTTACTCACTTTATTAAGTCCATAGCTCATGCATGGAACAAATCAAATGCTATGCATTTTGCCTTGCATCTACCAAACTATGAGTCCAACACTAACCATGGATCTAACTAACCATGAGTCTATCCGACCATGGGCCTAACCAACCATGGGTCTAAACCCCCAACATAACTGTCATGTGGCTGGAGTAACATAACCATACCAAAATTCACATTCATGTAATGAACATGTCATAATGTTCATACATCATGACTCATGCGTGATTGCCCAATGGAATGCAATTTATGCAATGCATCACTTTCCTGCTACCACTGACTGCACGCTCAAACATGCCATGGTCTCATCACCCCATCACACTCTAAGCACTACAGTTAGTTAATTGATAGGAGTCAAAGAGAATGCCCAAGGAAGGCAAAGTCAAATGACATGGTTGACACCCTTGGGAGATTCAACTCATGGGAACGCCTGTGATGCCTCTATGATGTAGTGTCCCACATGAGTAGAACTCATATTTAAAAACCCATGTTCTTATAAACCCAAAAATTTATAGGTCCACTGTCAATGTAGGACTTTTACTAACACTCCCCCCGAACGCCAAAGTTCTAGAAACTCGGCTCTCCACCTCCATGCAAGGCTAGAGATATGAACCCAACCCATCCCAATGATACCTCTGCTCTAATACCATATTAAACACGTTAGTAGAACTCATCTTTAAAAACCGGCTTATAAGGAGAGGGAACCCATGTGCTTATAAACCCCAAGATCCAAAGGTTCACTAGCAATATGGGATTTTTGCTAACACTGCCATGATTAATTGATGACATTTTTTTTTTGTTATGTGTTGATCATTAGTCTGAATGATTGAATGTAATGTGAAATGTGGTTGATTGTTACTAAATAATTTACTTTTTCTTGTTTTAGTTTTTTTCTTCTTTAGTTTTTTGTTTTAAATTAAACTAATCATCATCGTATATGTCAATTGTTTTATCAATCTAGAGTTAGCTTTTATATTAGTTTGACAAACCCAGATTGACTATTTATCTAATATCTATAGAACTTGAATACACGACCTTTAAACAATAACAACCTTACTAATGATAAGTATAATTGTTGTAGAATTATATTAATTGATATCATGTTGTAAGCAGTTAGAATTGAAAGATGTCCAAATATTCCTCATCTGATTAAGTGTCCCAATACCTGACGTGGAGAAGAAATGGCCTCTTAGGTTGTTATAAGACAGGTCCAGAAATTCCATCTTCAATAACTTCCCTAGACACTGGGGAAGGCTTTGACCGTCTAAGTTGTTGTTGCTAAGAGAGAGCCAATGAAGATTGCTCAATTCACATAAACCTGCACGAAAGAAAAAGAAGTTTTCATTTGTCACACTTGAACATGAAGGAAATTATTAATGATCAAGGAGCTATTTTCTTAAATAAATCATTCATATATTCATTTTTCATGTCTCCACTTTTTTTTTCAAAATTTATATTTTATTCTGTCAATACAAAATCATTCAACTTATGTTTACCTCATCAATCTAAACTTTTAAATGCATCTTAAAATAAGTATTATATGGGAAATGATCTTAAAAATTCAGTCCTAGTTCACAAAAAAAGGTTCGTCTTATTTATTTCACAAAAACCAATCTAGATGTATATTAATCACCCAAAAAGTAGATAGATAACAGAATCATTAGGTTAATTAAGAGTGTGCAAACATTCAACGCCATCTTATTATGATGACAAAAAAATTAGTATATAAATGTATTTTTATAATTGTGATCATAATTTTTCATGTCTAAATGTAGTCATAATCATAATTTATTTTTATCTACTCTTTTATTCAAATTTTCAATTTAATTTTTAGTGCGATTGATTTCATAATTGTGGGACTCAAGTGCTTTTACTTTTTAGGTCTCTTTTATCTAATTCCTAAAGTCATCACTCTCTTAAACATTATATCCACCATATCCCAGAACGTCAAGATCGGATGAATTACAGTTAGTTAATTGATGACATTTATTTTGTTTGTTATGTGTTGATCATTATTTTGGAATGGTTGGATACAATCTTAAATGTGTTGATTGTTGTGGAATGAATTTTTTTTTATAGTTTTTTTCCTATTTTTTTTTTAAATTATACTAATCATCATCATCTATGTCAATTGTCTTAAATATCTAGAGTTAGCTTTTATATTTAGATTTGACAAACTTTTTTCATAGATTGACTATTTATCTGAAATCCATAGAATTTGAAACCACATCCTTTAAGCCATAACAACCTTACTTATGATAAATATAATTGTTTTATATTACACTACTTGAAGTACTTATATATCGGTTATTAATTCATGAAGCTTTTCTACTGATAATTGATAACATTTTTTTGAATTTTCGTGAGGGAAACCATTGGAAACCCAGCGTAAAACTTCCATGGGTGATATCTACTACTCTTAGGGCACACCAAGTGATGCCATAGGGGCTCGAACCTAGTATTTCTCGCTTTCTGAGATGGTAATTAATAACATGTTGTAAGCAGTTAGAATTGAAAGATATCCAAGTGTGCCTTTATTTGATGATGTGTCCCAATACCTGATGAGGAGAAGAAATGGCCACTTAGGTTGTTTTGAGATAGATCAAGAGTTTCCATCTTCAATAAGTTCCCTAAACACTGTGGCATGGCTTGATCTTCTAATTTGTTGTATCCAAGATTGAGGTAATGAAGATTGTTCAATCCACATAAATCTACACGAAAGAAAATGAAGTTATTAGTTCTCACACTTAAACATGGAGTACATTATTACTGAACAGGAAGCACTTTTCTTAATAAAATCATTCATATAGTCATTTTTTCATTTCTCCACTCTTTTTTTTTTTCAAATTTTATGGTTTACTCTACCATTACAAAATCATTCAACTTTGGTTTACCTCCTCAATCTAAAATTTTAAATGCGTCTTATCATTTCTTATATAAAATAAGTACTATATATGAGTATGACTTAAAGAAATTGGTCTCTTTCTCACAAAAAAATCTTCTTCTTTATTTCATTGAAACCTATCTAGATGTATACCAATCACTAGAAAGTAGATAAATAAAAGAAGGGATCATTACGTAAATTAAGAGTCTGCAAACATTCAATGCCATCTCATCATCATGACAAGATATATAAATATAATTTTTTCTTGAAAATTCAATAATATAAAAGATGAATGAGTGCAAATTTAAAATATATATCGATTCCAGAAAAGAAAGTTGGGAGGGTCAATTTCTTGTTTCAGATGAGAAGAGAGTGTCTTTCATGAGGAAGACAGGCCATGCAACACATTAAATTATTTGCAAAAAATTTGAAAAATCTGAATTTTACGAATTTTTTAAAGTAAAACTTAGAAAATAAAAAAAATCCTAAAAACTATATCAGTCACATTAAGAAATCTCCGTTCAGTTCAATACACTCAATATCATTTCATTAAATTATTTGCACAAAAGAACTCTACAATTGGGATTGTCTTAGAGCAAAAATTCAAAAAAAAAAAAAAAAATGTACAAATCTAAATTGAAAGAAAAAAAATGAAATTGACAAATACCCTTTTACATTTGAAGAACTTACTTCTAAACATTCTTAAAATCACACACAATGCAATGTTCAAACAAAAAAAAGTAATTGAAACAATTTTTTTTTTAAAAAAAAACATTGAATATGACCAAGTTTCCTGACCCTCAGGCACTTGACTGAGAATTTTTTTATTTCAAACTCTAAAGCAATCGTACACCTATATCCATATACACGTGGAACTCACGTGTAAGAGGATTCCCACATATCCTAAAACCTCGTTGTCATCGAACTTAATAATCAATTGCCTATGTACTCTTTCGAATCAGATCACGCATAGTTCTACCTTCATTTTGACCATTCCTCCTCCCATTCTTATTCACTGTATTTAGTCCATAGCTCATGCATGGAACAAATCAAATGCTATGCATTATGCCTTTCATCTACCAAACTATGGGTCCAACACTAACCATGGATCTAACCAACCATGAGTCTATCCAACCATGGGCCTAACCAACCATGGGTCTGAACCCCTAACATAACTGTCATGTGGCTGGAGTAACATAACTAGACCAAAATTCACATTCATGTAATGATCAAATTCATGTGATAATCACATTCATCCATCATGACTCATGCGCGATTTCCCAATGGAATGCAATTCATGCAATGCATCACTTTCTTGCTACCACTGACTGCACGCTCAAATACGCCATGGTCTCATCACCCCATTACACTCCGAGCACTACACATCTCCAAGGCCATACAAATTAACAACATAATTGCTTATGTCAATGTGGGTGTGGTTGGGATGGGGTGGGGGTGGGGGGGGGGGGGGGGGGGGGGGGGGGGGGGGGTGGACTTGGTGGCTCATATCACATCAGCAGCCACTGGGACTCGCACACTCTCTAGTCTCATCTACCCATCATGCTCATGCATGTCATGCTGATGCCCCCTATTCAACCATGCTCTCACTTGCCATATAAATCTACACAAGTAAGCCATTAGCATATCACAAGAGTTCACACAAATAAGCATGGTTTCATACATCCTAACAACCCATAAACACTAACATGTTATCACATGTCATACTCATTCTCTTAAGCAAGCGTATTAACAATCTCATGCTAATACATATTCACAATTAGACCATCATATGGAACATATCATATAACACAATTCATAGCCAATTACAATCCATCACACCACGTAAGGGTAACATGCTTAAGTGTACTCATTCAACACATTGTAAATACAATCAGTTTTGATCGGACTAAGGCACTCAGTTGTCTACGTACCACGTGATGGATCATAACCATTAACCAAACACGGATTTCATAGTTGGTTCATGCATTATATTACTCATTCAAGCATGAGAATGCTACTTAATGTACAAACTATATAACGAAATCAAGCATTGTTTATATATACAACATATTATACTTCTATGTTCATCAAAATCAAAAGGAAAGCAGCCAATTGCATATAATTAGTCATCCAAGCATGAGTAATGTATAAATCTACCATATCAAGCCAATTTCAAGCCTAATTTCACGATTAAAGTAGAAATCCCCAAATTCCTCTAAGTCCTAATCCTCTTCAAGGTTTCTCAAGATCAATTCACACCAAACCCCCAAAATTTACCAGCCCCCAAGCTCAAAAGTAACATTACCCCCAAATTTTCTTACTCCCTCTAATGTCCAAACTCAATTTGGGGCCAACCCTACCTCATGCAAAGCTCCCAATAAAAAATCTCTCTCCACAATTTACATTTCCCAATTTAGGCTTACATTCTTGTTTTGGGGATCCATTCCACTTAAATCTCAAACAAAACACATCACTAAAGAGAAATGGAAGTGGAAGAGTTAGAAGATTTACCTTGGAAAAGAGAAATTCCAAGAGAGGTGAAGCGTACGGAGAGTCTAACACAAATCCATCACATGCACAAGTTAATTTGGGGAGAATGAAGTCTTTGGTTCAGCTAGGAGAGGGGTCTCTTGGAGGAGAAAAAATGGTTAGAAATGAAAACTAGGTTAATTACTAAGGCATAAAGGCCTTTTATGGGATAAGTTTCGTTCCATTACAATAAACGCAACATAATGTATTGCTCTGCTAAAGTTTCGACGCTATCGTCAGCACTCTGCTTAAGCGTCAGTGTTTATGGGATAAGTTTCGTTCCGTTACAGTAAACGCAACATAATGCATTTCTCTGCTAAAGTTTCGACGCTCGTGCACTTTGCTGAAGCACCAACGCTCTTCAGATCTCTACTTAAGCATCAACGCCCTATTTTGGTAGTTTTACACATTTTCACTAAAATGGCCAGAACTTGAGCTACTAAGTTCAGATTTTAGAGGTCTTGTACTTTTCGAAAATTCCTTTAACTAATATATCCAACAAAACAAGTTTCCCCAAATTTAGAGCTCATTTGATACCTCAAATACGTCCCACACGTCAACCCCATCATTCCATCACAAACATATATACATGTGAACAATCTCTCCAATGTATGCACATGAAGACATGATCATACATAACAATGAGGGTACATTCCTATGCAATCAATTCAAATCAGCAACATACTTCAACATACGAGTTAAAAGTATATAAAGTTACTTAGTCACGCATATCTATACTCAGCATGATTTCAATCTGTTGAAACAAGGAGGAACGGATGAGTAAATAAGACAAAACGGGTTAAAATAAGGCCGGAGAGAAAACGGGCCAAACTGAGCTGGGCTTAAAAACGGGCGAGGAAAGTGGGTCGGGTCGAAGGGTCGGGCCTATCAAAAGTGGACTGGGACAAGTCAGGTTGGGCCTGCCAGAAGTGGCTGGGCCAAATCGGGTTGGGCCTGCTAGAAATGGGCTGGGCCGGACCCAAACCACCCACTGGGCTTGGGTTGGGTTAACTCAAGAACCTGAGCTGAGTCCACTCAGAGACTCGACTGAGCCAACTCAGTTGCCCAACTGAGTTAGAAAATAGGGGAGAAAGAGAAGGGAAAATCCAACAAAGGCCAAGGAAAATTGGGAAAGGAAGAGAAAAACCAGGAAAATCGAGTAAAACCAAGGGAAAACCGGGAAAAGAGAGGAAAGTAAGGAAAATCAAGTAAAAACAAGGAAAAATCGAGAAAACAGAGAAAAACCAGGGAGAGGAAAAGGGAAAAGGGTATTGAGAATTAAAGCACCTGGAATCAATCAGGAAGAGAGAGATCCGACAGCTGAAGGCGGAGATCCGGCGACTGGAGCACGGCCTGAAGGTCGTTCACAACATATGGCTAGGTCGGAGAGCGGGAAGAAGAAGAGAAGAAGACAAAGAAAGCGAGAGGAATGGAGAGAGTTCTTGAAGGGAGTAGAGAGGGTAGGAGAAGAGAGGAATGAGAAAGGGATATGGCGACCGAGCGAAGGACGGGAGAGAGAGAAGCGGCACTATAGCATTTGCGGCTACAGTGTCGAGAGGGGGAGGGATTTAAGGAAGTTAGGGTTTTTTAAGGGTTTTGGGGGTTTTTCCTGGGTATTTATTTTTATTTTTGAAAAAATGTGTGAAAATGAATTTTAAAATCAACATGGAGTCTTTCACGAAACCAAAATGAAAACCTGAAAATCTAGACGTCAGATGTCAAGAGAAAACGTGTGAATTTCAAATGTTTTTTAATGACCAAATACACATAAATTGCAAAATTACAAAAAAGCTCATTCGAGTTCTTGAACTCGAAATCAGATAAGCTGGGGTCCACTACGGAGCCCACACCAACCCTCAATGTTACTAAAGCACTAAATACAATTCGGAGGTCCACAAACTCTGTAAAATCTCGAAATATCGGGTCAGGTCATCACAACACACGCGTCACTCCCATGCGTAACATTACTAATAACATCTAACTCTGCATTTGATGAAAAGTCAATCCATCCGGAAGAGCAAAGCCAAGTTCCTTGGGGCCTCCAATTTCACCCCAAGTGTCTCAAATCACATTTGTCATACCACTTTACAACAAATCATGCATCACAACAAAATACATTCCGCTCATCACTACGTGTTGGGTACACATGGCACCAAATTGCCTCATCCAACACGTTAAAATTGCGTGCCTCACATGTCTTCATGCTCGATAACTGTGCATGCATTTAACTGTTCTCAGGCATGCCATTGATTTTCATAAATCTATGCATGCTTTCATATACAACGCACATGTTCATTTATACCACAATCCATACAATTGTGACAGCACGGTTGGGGTTCTTCAATAAGACCAACAGATGGACCCATTTTTCCAATACTTCCCATATCTGCCCACGTGCCAAAATTGGCCACACACAATGGCACTGTGCCCCTCAAAACCAATTACACATCGTCAATGCATACATGCAACGCTAGGCTTGTCCCTGCTAGATATTAATCTCAATCATATGTATGCGGCGTTGGCTCATCGCAGCCAATCATCAACATCACATGCATACCAACATGACAACATATGGCCCCTCACACATACAGACGTGGCCTACGCAAAGCGGCTCAACACGTATCTGTTGTGGCCAACGCTATACAACTTATCGTGTGGTTCAACCAAAGAAGCACATACCTTGGAATGCACAATCAATGAGGGTATCGCTGCCACCCTTCGTCATCTGGAGAAAATACCAATCATCATAGAGTTGCATACATGTCGAGCATCCTAGTATGATATTTCATCCTCATAGGCTCTCATACATAGGAGGGGTCCACCTTCTCAAGACTGCCAACTACATTTTCGTTGTTGCGTCACCAGCATCTTTTTGCATTTCAGTCTCAATCATAGGCATGTTCAAGCCTCACTCATGAATTGTAGCATCACTATATCGGCGCATTCAAACCACCACACAACATTCAAAATTTTCCAATGCGACTTCAAATCTCAATCCACATCTCAAACATGTTTGATTCCCACCACATGGCATCAAAAAAATCCTACTCAACGACTAATCCACAAGCCAGTTATTCTCATATCAAGTACACAACTAGACTCACAGCATTTACCGACTTTTCAGGAGGCTACTCCGAGGTATGGTCTTTCACAAACCAACCTCTTTGCCAACTCCACTAACGTAACGAGTCAGCTAAGAAAGACAACAATATCCTCACACGAGCTTTCTACTTCCCTTCACTTATGCTATCATCATCTGTCCTAAGAGAGATCTTAGGCACCAGGTCTACAAACCACTACATACCCCATTGCTAACAACAAGCCTTAGTGGTCCTCTGGTTGGGGCCAAAAGTCACAATCCTTGGACAACTCTCCAGGCTTACGACCACCCCCTGAGCTGATATACCATGTATTCCCCAAATGTTGCCACATACACATGTCCCTCTAATCTTCCTGCAATGTGTGATTAGTGACACGACTTTTCCCCTCACTTGTATCAACCAGGTTGTAGTCTGCCAACGCACCATCGCTCGATCTCTCCAAGTCCCATTGCAGGACTCTCGAGCCTCCCACTCTCCGGGAAGACAATGTCATCTACAGTTTGCAATGTGATTTGCGGACGATTCCAAGGGAATTATATAATCTTTCACTCAAGAAAATCAATCATTTCCTCATCACTTTCCCAGTCCCAACTAGATTCAGACCTCCCTCAAGACTTCCAGCACCTCTCAACTCGGGGTTTATCAGAGTCCAATACTCACAAATCCAGATCACCTTGAAATACCACCCTAGTCACCCCATCGGAGTACTAACTCAACACTTTTCGCCTTAACCCAACTGCACGAGGAGGTCCTGAACTCAGCTTAACTCACAGTCCTATGCTTCTGTCAGAGTTTTAGCTCCCATATTTACAGTCCAAGGAGAATGAGCCTAAGCTCTGATACCAAATTGTCAGGCTCCGACCCTCGGGCACATGATTGAGATTTTTGTTATATTTGAAATTCTAAAGCAATCGTACACCTATGTTCATACACACGTGGAACTCACACGTATAAGATGATTCCCACGAATCCAAAAACCCCTTGGAGCCCGTTGTGATTGAACTGAATAATCAGTTGTCTATGTACTTTTAAGATCAGATCATGTGTAGTTTTACGTTTATTCTAACCATTATGACCTAAGTTTTACACACTTTCACTAAAATGGCTATAACTTGAGCTACGAAGCTCGGATTTAAGCATTCTTGTACTTTCGAAAAGCCCTTTAACTAATCTATAAAAAAAAACAAGTCTCACCAAATTTAGAGCTCATTTGCTACCTCAAATACGTCCCACAAGTCAACCCCAATATCAAGCCACCTGATTTTGGAGCCAACTTGGCCCATTGATGCCAGGTGTCACTTCCACATACCTCATGCCAGAATTCTTGATATTTGGGGGTTGGATTATTACACCAATACTATATTGTATCATTTGAAATGGGCCAATATAATAGTCTTTTAATGATCCTTATTAGCCGATAAAGTTTATTTTCATACAGCCAATAAGATGTGTATTAGCCAATACGTATTGGCATAGAATAGGCCATGTTTTGTATCGGCCAATTCAAAAGGAAATAAATGAACGTACCCGAGCTTATTAGCAAATTATGACATATTTTGTATTGTAAACTAGGTAACCATGCATTGGAGTTGAAAAATGACATGTTAAGTTATTGTTTGGATATATTGTTAAATAATTTGACCCGTACAATATTTATTGCATACTATATTGTATTATATAATTTTTCTAAAATGAGTAATATATAGTTAATATACCAAATTCTTATAACAATTTATAAAACTAAATATAGACCAACTTTTAAAGATACTTCATCCTTTGCTTCCATGTAAATGTAGTGGTTGGGACTTGGGACGTGTATGCTACTTATGAAAAATCTAAATGGTTCATGTCCCGTGAATTAAATTTATTCTTAACTTAAATTTGTTTAGGATTAACTAACGATTTAATTAAACTCAAGTTACATAGATACTTAAAAGTGTGAACATTTTACACTTTTAAATTATATTTTTAAATCAAATTTTATTATACTTCTTATATAAAACAAAATTATATATAGAATTATGCTTCTTATACCACTAGATATATCTGAAGAAACCCACTCGACGGCTGTTTTGATAGATATGGAGGGATCATATCACATGTAACATATATGGCTGGGTTTGGAAAAGAGATAAAAGGGGGTAACTCAGTTACCTTTGTTTGATAATAGAGGGGTGAGGTAAAAATTTAAATTTTTATCCATCTCCCTTCCTTTTTAAAAATCCTTTGGAGTATGCAGGTTTCCAGGGAACCTTGACTCTCTTTGCTCCTATGGAGGAAAAGTATTTTAAAATATTTTTTAATTGATGAATATTATTAAATAATTATATTTTATAAAATTATATTTTTATTTTTTATATTATATAGATATAATAAAAATTATTTATTCTCATGAAATTGTTAATATATTATGTTACCCCCGCTTAAAGTTACCAAAAAAAGATTTTTTTCTCACATGGTAAATTTCAGCCTTTCAGCCATGATGTGGATTTCCTTTTCTCAAATTTATATAACACTTTAGTTATAATGTATGTATGGCGGATGTAATATGAAAACTTAGTTGTATGTTATGTGTCTGTATTTTGCAAATAAAAAGAAAAAAAAGTAAGGGCACATGAATCTAAGTATCTAAATTAATCTTTAACTTGTTCCAAAAATCAACTAAAGAACACTGAGATTTGGAAGAGAACTGTTGAATCTCAACCTAAATGACAAATTTCAGCCACAAACAAAAATAAGACATGGATCATTACCTTGTGGCATCCTCCATCCAGCGATCTGGTTATAAGATAAAACTAGTTCAGAAAGTTGTTTGAATTGGGCAAACAAAGTGGCGTTTGGATACCATTTTCCCGACTCTTCACCTCTTACACTATCTAGATACAACTTTTGTACTCGATATGTGGAAGAGTTACAGACCACATGAACCCAATTGCAACAGTCGTCTCCCTCCCAATACTGTAGTTCAGAGGGTCGAGGATTGATGTCTTTTTTAATGAGAAGAAGTGAGTCTCTTTCATGAGGAAAACAGGCGATGCAGCAGTGAGCAGCCACAAGCAAAGCAACAATGCTCCACCAACACCAACACCGCACCTCCATTTTTTCAAACCACATGTTCGGATGTGTCAGGGGTGCTTACCATATTTATCTTCAAAGTAAGATAAATAAATAATAACAATTATTATTATTATTACTTTACATATCTAAGTCCAACTCCTTGGTCAAGTCTTTTTGTGCTTTAATTTGATTGTGATGGATAACCATCCGCACCAATTTACATAATTGAGCCCACATGGATGTAGTTGGATTAGTATTCTCTCATCTTAGGAAGCGGGAAGTATCACATGAAGTGTTCTACTGACAGTAGATATTATCCATAGAGGTTTTACGTTGGATTTCCTGTAACAAAATATTTTTGTTACTTTTTCTTTTAAGGTCAAGTTGTGAAATCATAGTAGATCTTCTTTTAAAATGTAATTGTTGAAGAAAGGCTAAAGTTATAATAGTTTCAATTAAGATTCTTTTCTTAAGCAATACGTTAGATTTTGTTGACATTTTAAAATATTTTATATTTAACCTCAAAATTCATCCATTTTTATGACTTTTTTCAAATATCCTTGAAAGGTACTTCAAGCCAGGGGTAAAGATATCGGTTTTTCAGCACCGTATTATATCGGCCGATACGCATTGTATCGGCCGTACACACTATTTCGTGGCCGATATGTAAGTCCAACTCCACTATTTCTTGGCCGATATGTAAGTACAAAACACGTGTCAGATTACACAAAACACCTGTCGGATTACACTATTTCTTGGCTGATTATTATTATTATTACTTTACATATGTAAGTCCAATTCCTTGGTCAAGTCTTTTTGTGCTTTAATTTGATTGTGATGGATAACCACGGCACCAATTTACATAATTAAGCCCATATGGATGTAATTCAATTGGTATTCTTTTGTCTTAGGAAGCGGGACGTGTCACCTGAAATGTCTTAAGGGCAGTGAATATTACCCGTGGGGATTTTACGTTGGATTTTCCGCAACATAGCTTAAAAAAAAAAAAAAATTTACATAATTGAGTTATGAATTCATAGTAGAGATATGAAATCGCAAAATGCAGGAACGACAATGGAAATTGAAGCCCATAGAAAGAGTAGATGATGGTCAAGTCAATGCAACATCTCTTTCCGCACCACTATCTTTTTCTACAGGCGAATGAGAAATCCTTCATATACACAGAATCATTCTGTGTAGGTAGTTTCCTACACAGAATGAAAAGGAAAATCCAGCATACCAATATAGTAGGTAGTTTCCTTCCATGAGATCAATTGACCCATTCTCAAATAAAAAATGGCCGTTGTGGAAAAAATAGGTCATAGATAAAGCGTGCAATTTGGGGAAAGACCAAATTCCAAGCCACTTGGCTCTTACCCATTTTCGGGCTAACTGGATTGGGATTTCAAAATGGCTGGACTTGGATCATTGGCAGACTAAATTAATGACCACATTTAAAATCACAAAAAAAAGTGGTTTCTCATAAAGATTGAACAGTTTATAAGAATTGTATTTAAACCAATTTTGAGTACTAACATATAAAAGATTTAAATTGATAGAACTTTAAGTTAAAGATTAAAAATAATTTAAAATGATTAAATTTTGAACTTAAAAAAATATTTATTTGATTAATTTAATTAGATATTTTTTTTATCGGCTACATATTTAAAGAAAAATCTTTTTGAGTAGGCTTACTATTCTCTAATTTGACGGTTTTGTATTTCTTTTTGCATATGTCTTTTGTTTAGACATTAAAGTAGTTTTATTTTTACTTTTGAATAATGGCATTAAAGTGGTTTCTTTAAAGAGTCTTCTAATTTTCTTTAAATACATAGTTTATAGAATCTTAATTGTCTTCTGGTATGGGAACTTGACAATTTAATTAATTTTTATTATCCTCTTGTTAAATAAAATGTCATACTTCTTAGTTTTGTAGATATCCAAATTTGAATTCACAAATGACAATATGAAGTGCATGAAGATATGGATCTTACATATGAAATATTTGAATGATCTAAAAATATAAGTCGATGCAGATGCAGATGTTACCTATATGGCTATGTCCAATTTGAATCCAATCCGTTTACATCATTGTTGATAATATGTGATAAATTGAACAATTACTTTGGGGTAGTGATCCTCCCATGGGTGTTTTGTGTAATCCGATACGGGATTTAGGGTATTGTCCATTTTACCCTTTCACTATAGTATAAATCGGCTCACTAATCGGCTCACCGGATCATTGACCAGATTACTGACCCTTCTACTGTGCTATAAATCGACTCACTAACTGGATTACTGACCGGTTCACTGAAATCAGATCACTGAAATTTATCTAAGTGAGACTGTTTTTTTATACAGAACAACAAATCGGATCTGAAATCGGATCACTGACCAACTCACTAACCGGATCAATAAATTATTACAGTGGAAGGGTAAAATGGACAATACCCTAAAACTCGTGTTTCGTTACACAAAAGACTCATGGAAGACTACTCTTTATTTGTTGTTCTTCCACACATTGTTCTTTGCAAGATATGATAGCTGTAAGCAAGTCTCCGCTAGGGCTACATATACTTCCAATGGAGGGATTCTCTGAGAGTGATGGGAGTAGTTAGTCATAAAGTAATTGAAGCTTGGCCACAACCTGGAAAGGATGGAAGTCTTTTAGTCTTGTTGGAAAACTTGGCCACTACGATATTGGATTATGGATTGCACGACACGACAATAATTTCTTGGAAATTTTCATCTTTCCAATTAGTGGACATGGCAATAATTTCTTTCTAATTTTCTTCATCTTTCCAATTAGTGGAGCTGTCAACTATTAGAAAAGAGATTGGTTCATCAAACACTTTTAACCTAGGTCCACTAAAAGTGAATAAAATATTCATTTTATTCAAAAAAATAATAATCTTTTTTTTTTTTCACTTCCCATTTAAAAGGATAAATAAGTAAGTATTTAATGGGGGATTTTAAATGGATTATAAACGGAATAATGGGACATCTAATGGAGTTAATTAAATGGAATACAATGGGTGAATGGATGGAAGGAGTTAATTAAATGGAATACAATGGGTGAATGGATGGAAGGAGTTAACTAAATGGAATACAATGGGTGAATGGATGGGAGTCAGCACTGGTCAATGCCCTAATCGTATGAAGATGTTGGAGATAAAAAGAAAAAAGGAAACCAGTGAATGTTGCTGAAGGGGCGACGCAGCAATCCTACCATACGCGTTGAAGCAAGAAGAAAGAGAGAAGAAGAAAAGAATGAGAAGCACAGCAACTAATGATATTTCAAAGAGAAGAGGGAAGATAAAAAAATAGCAGAGAAAGGAGAAATGGTAAGGAGAAGAAGAAACCAAACGGTAATCCACCCGTACCATAGAAATAAGGAAGGAAGAGAGGAGAAGTATTGGAAAAATCCCAATTGTAATTTTATTAATCTATTGTTACGGAAATACACACTAATCTCAAATTTACAATAAAATCTAACTTTAAAAATAAAAAAATAAAAATAGAAATAGACCTAAATAAATCTAATCTTACAAACAATGCAATAGAAATTTCTCATATCTCTTTGATTCTTTTCCGGGTTTTCACTTTGGACAACATTATGATTTTTTAGTCGATATCTACATTAAAAATGGGCGTTTCACTCTTTTTTTTTTTAAATTTACATGTGAGAAACCGTGGGATATCCAGCGTAAAACCTCCATGAGTGAGTCCACTACTGCTAGGGTACACCAAGGTTAGGTCATGGGGGCTCAAACCCACAACCTCCCACTTCTTGAGACAGGAGTCAACTAATTAAACTACTAACATGTGGGTTGTAGTATGCTAAAAGTTGAAAGGAGAGATGTTTTACTTGAAGATTTAACCCTCTGTTTTTTTCCCAAAAAAGAAATTGAGAAGACTGACTGAAAGGGAGAAGTGGACATTACATGACATCCACAGTAATTTTAGGTATATTGTTTTTTATCTGATTTATAATATAAACAGTTCCAAGAGAGTATAAAATGAACAAAGGCAAGAAAGTAATTGGAGATGCAGCTTCTGAAATTTATCCTTTTCAAATGGGTTAATAATGACATGTATTAAACTTTTAAAAATGACCTTAGATTGAATTGTTAGATGAAAATGAAGCAGGTTTCAATTGATTGAGATTACTATATTGGTGATGTATAAAGGTCGCGGACACTATTGGATCTATGAAAGATGATCACTTGTAGTCTTATTTTAATAATTATATTAAAATTAGTATTGTCTCATATTTAACAAATTTAATATTTTTTTTCGTAAATTTTTAAATTTATATTTTTGTTACTTTTTCTTTTAAGGTCAAGTTGTGAAATCATAGAAGATCTTCTTTTAAAATGTAATTGTTGAAGAAAGGCTAAATTTATAATAGTTTCAATTAAGATTATTTTCTTAAGCAATACGTTAGATTTTGTTGACATTTTAAAATATTTTATATTTAACCTCAAAATTCATCCATTTTTATGACTTTTTTTAGATATCCTTGAAAGATACTTCAGGCCAGGGGTAAAGATATTGGTTTTTCAGCACCGTATTATATCGGCCGATACGTATTGTATCGGCCTTACACACTATTTCTCTGCCGATATGGCCAATATATTGGCGATATATATCGGTCCGATATTGGCCAATATCGGTCTATTTTTTTTTTTAAAAAAAAATCAAAACGGTAGTGGGCTCGAGTTGATATCTCGGCCGATATCAGACCAATATCGGACCACATATCGGCCGATATTTACGTTTTTCAATTTTTTTAAAAAAAAAAACCAGCTTCCTTTTGGGTTTTTTATTTACTTTTTAATTCAGAAAAAATAAAATAATAAAAATACCGATATTTTAAAAAAAAAATAAAAGGAGAGAGAACTCCGCCAATATGTTTATATCGACTGATATCTCGGCCAGGCCTAATTTTGCATCCTTGCTTCAGGCTATATGATGCCTTTGTTTTCATCATGTTTGATGTTTGAAAATATTATCAATTTTGATGTTTTAGCTTGTGACCGTCTCTCAGAAAGTGGTGGATGATTAATGATTTTTTTTTTTTAATGACGAAGAAACTCAAGATTTTTCGTTTTCTGAGTACGAAGGTATTAAGTAAAAACTCAAATGCAGGCAAGCCACGAACATCACATGACTATAGGATTCCAAATATATTCCTTTATCATAAAGTGGTGTATGATAAATGATTACTTTGTTAAAAAAGAAATTAAACTAGAACATTCAGCTATTATTGTCAGATCTGATAATGGGTTGGGTGGATCAACCACTTTTCTGTTGACTCTAATTGACCTGTTGATCTAATTCTTCACCTCCACTACTTTCTTGTC
This sequence comes from Chimonanthus salicifolius, assembly GCA_013350335.1. Classification (NCBI taxonomy): domain Eukaryota; kingdom Viridiplantae; phylum Streptophyta; class Magnoliopsida; order Laurales; family Calycanthaceae; genus Chimonanthus; species Chimonanthus salicifolius. Next base: position 10,944,557 of record CM023539.1, read on the forward strand.
TACATCCTCTACTCTTACAGTAGTTGAGAGTTTACATTGCTGCCAATGAAAGGATGCTACATTGCATTTTAAATTTCGCTTACAAATACTGTAAATGGCACTATTAAGTACTTAACTCTAACATCCTTAAAATGAGTAGAAAGAAATTAAGAAATAAAAAAAAGCTATTTCTGATTAACATTACGTTCATCAATTCGTTATCAATTTTCTTTTAGTTATGACCTTGGCTTTCGTAAAAAATTAAGTATTAAAATTTAAGAAAGTTAGCAACAAACAAAAGAAATCAATCAATAAAATGAGAAATGGAAGGTGATTTGCTCTGCATGTGAAGAAAGTGAGAAAATGGATAAAAGAAAATGTTTGGAAGGTCAAAATCTTTTAAGAGAAAAATGTCTCTTTTAAGGAAAATGCAATTCCTTTTTTTTCATTTTTGAAAGTAAAGTATCCCATTCCAAATGAAATTGATGTTTCTCTTTTTATTTTGAAGGATTTTGAAACTTGGTAATTTTGCCTCTCTATTGATATCAATATAAAAAGAATTTACAAGCCTCACAACTGATAAGAGAATCAATCACTAGCAAATTACAATCCCTTGATTGGGAAAGAGAATAATTACAGACACACAGTATCGGAAAGTCAATCGGGTGAAGACTTTCCACTAATATTCCTCCGCAAACTTGGTGGTGAAAGAGTGATGAGTTTGGAGCTAAGCGCGAAGAAGCGTTGTTTCGGTAAACCCTTCGTAAAGATATCAGAAAGTTGATCCAGTGAGGAGACAAACTGAATCTGATGAGTGCCAACTGTGACCCGTTCACGGATGAAATGATAGTCAAGCTCTATGTGTTTAGTCAGAGCATGAAAGACAGGATTAGCAGCCAATATGTGGCATGGGATTATTACAAAGAAGGACCGTTGGAGAAAAGAGAGGAAATCCTAGCTCGCGCAAGAGATTTTGAATCCAAATAGTATCTGCACATGTATAGGCAAGAGCCCTGTATTCGGCTTCGGGCGTTAGAGCGAGAAACAATTGCTTGCTTCTTAGCACACCATGAAATTAAGTTGGGACCTAAGAAAATGCAGTATCCAGTAGTGGAACGAAGACTATTAGGACAACTGGCACAATCAGCATCAGAGTAGGCAACGAGGCGAAAAGGATGTGCCGCACAGAGGAGATGCAGAACACGACCAAGGGATACTTTGAGATAGCGGAGGATGCATTTGATGGTGTCCAAATGAGATGTACGAGGCTCACACATAAACTTAAAGGCCATGTGTACAACAAAAGTAATATCTGGTTTGGTGAGAGTGAGATATTGAAGGGCGCCAACGAGATGGCGATACTCAGAGGGGTCCGAGAGCAGGCTACTAGAGAGAAAAGACAATTGAGTCTTAGGAGCAACAGGCGTTGACCATGTTTTACAGTCAAGCATCTGACGGCGGAGAAAAATATCCAGGGTGTATTTGGTTTGAGACAAATGCTATCCTTTAGAAGCATCAGTCACTTCAAAGCCCAAGAAGTAATGAAGAGCGCCAAGATCCTTGATTTCAAATTTGGAGCCCAGTATGTGAATAAAATATTGAAGAAGTGTCGGTGTATTGCCGGTCAAGACGATATCATTAACATAAAGAAGTAGAATCACGATGCTAGAGTCGTGTCGATAGGTGAGCATAGAGTTGTCAGCCTTGCTTTGAATAAATCCATAAGAGAGAAGAAAAGAGTTGAACCGTTGAAACCACGCTCCGGGAGCCTGCTTCAAACTATAAATTGTTTTGTTTAGTTTGCAAACATGGTGAGGACGACGAGGATCGAGAAAGCCAGGCGGTTGAACCATATAAACTTCTTAACTAAGGTGGCCATGAAGGAAAACATTCTTAACGTCACGCTGGTGAGTGGGCCAAGAAGAGGTGACCGCAAGAATGAGAGCAATGTGGATAGTGGTCGGCTTGATGACAGGGCTGAAGGTTTCATCATAGTCGATGCCTGCTTGTTGATGAAAACCTTTAGCAACTAGGCGCGCTTTGTGGCGCTAAATGCTACCATCAAAGTGACTTTTGATTTTAAAGACCCATTTGCAACCAACAGTGTTAAGATTCGGACGTGGTGGAACAAGAGACCAAGTATTTTGCCATAAAAAAGCATTGAATTCATCATACATTGCTTGTCTCCAGTCAGCAGAACGGACAACTTGAGTGTAGCAAGTAGGCTCTATATCGAAAAATGAGACCATAAAGGCAAAGGCTTGCGGGAGGGGGGTGGCGACTAACAAAGGCCACTTTCTTGTTGGGCTTGAAAATATCATCCTTATCACGAGTCATTATAGGGTGAGCATTAGCAGGTGGAGTAAGATGAACATCTAGAGTGGAGGAAGCAAGAGGTGATGCAGAGGCAGCGATCGTAGATGATGAAGTGTTTGCCTCAGTGGCGACCACTGTAGAGTGTGATGGTTCTGCAAGAGCGGTGGAAACAGGGGCATGTGTTGTAGAGGCCGTTGAAATAATAAGTGGAATGAAGACCATGTCAGAAGAAGATGTTCTACCAGCTAGTGTGGAACCAAATACGTAGGGAAAGATTGCTTCATTTAACAAACCATGAAACAGTATTTCCCTACGCATCTCGTTCCTCACCAGTTGGTGGAACATCTTCTTTTAACATGGTCTTCATTCCATTTGTTACTTCGACGGCCTCTACAACACATGTTCCTGTTTCCACCACTCTTGTAGAACCATCTCACTCTATAGTGGTCGCCACTGAGACGGACACTTCATCATCTACGGTGGTCGCCCCTGAGTCACCTCCTACCTCCTCCACTCTAGATGTTGCTCCTACTCCACTTGATAATGCTCACCTTAGGGTGACTTGTGCTAAGGGTGGTATTTTCAAGCCCAACAAGAGAGTGGCCTTTGCTAGTCGCCACCCCCCCCCCCCGCAGGCCTTTGCCTCTATGGTCTCGTTTTTCAATATAGAGCCTACTTGCTACACTCAAGTTGTCCGCTCTGCTGACTGGAGACAAGCAATGCATGATGAATTCAATGCTCTTTTACAACAAAATACTTGGTATTTTCTTCCACCACGTCTGAATCTTAACATTATTGGCTGCAAATAGGTCTTTAAGATAAAACGCTGCTTTGACGGTGGCATTGAGCGGCACAAAGTGTGCGTTGTTGCTAAAGATTTTCATCAACAAGCAGGCATCGACGATGATAAAACCTTCAGCCCAGTCATCAAGCCACCACTATCCACACTGTTCTCATTCTTGCGGTCACCTCTTCTGGCCCACTCACCAGCTTGACGTTAAGAGTGTTTTCCTTCATGGCCACCTTAATGAAGAAGTTTATATAGTTCAACCGCTTGGCTTTCTTGATCCTCGTAGTCCTCACCATGTTTGTAAACTAAACAAAGCGATTTATAGTTTGAAGCAGGCTCCCGGAGCGTGATTTCAACGGTTCAACTCTTTTCTTCTTTCTTATGGATTTATTCAAAGCAATGTTGACAACTCTATGCTCACCTATCAACACGACTCCAACATCATGATTCTACTTCTTTATGTTAATGATATCCTCTTAACCGGCAATACACCGGCACTTCTTCAATCTTTTATTCACACACTGGGCTCCAAATTTGAAATCAAGGAGCTTGGCACTCTTCACTACTTCTTGGGCCTTGAAGTGACTTCTATTTCTAAAGGGTTACAATTGTCTCAAACCAAATACACCCTGGATATTCTTCGCTACCATCAGATGCTTGACTGCAAACCATGCTCAACGCCTATTGCTGCTAAGACTCAGTTTTCTTCTCTCTCTGGTAGACTGCTCTCGGATCCCTCCGAATATCGCCATCTTGTTGGCACCCTTAAATATCTCACTCTCACCAGGACAAATATTACTTTCGCGGTACACATGGCCCCTCAGTTTATGCGTGAGCCTCGCACATCTCGTTTGGACGCCATCAAATGCATCCTCCGCTATCTCAAAGGCTCCCTTGGTCGTGCTCTGCATCTCCTCCGTGCTACACATCCTCTTTGCCTCTTTGGTTACTCTAACGCTGATTGGACCGGTTATCTTGATAGTCGTCGCTCCACTACTGGATCTTGTATTTTCTTGGGTCCAAACTTAATTTCATGGTGTGCTACGAAGAAACCAACTGTTTCTCCCTCCAGCACCTAAGCCGAATACAGGGCTCTTGCCTATACCGGTGCAGATACTATTTGGATTCAAAATCTCTTGCGCGAGCATGGATTTCCTCTCTCTTCTCCAATGGTCCTTCTCTGTGATAATCTCAATGCCACATATATGGCTACTAATCCTGTCTTTCATGCTCGGACTAAACACATAGGGCTTGACTATCATTTCATTCGTGAACGGGTCACAGCTAGCACTCATCAGATTCGGTTGGTCTCCTCTCTGGATCAACGTGCCGATATCTTTACAAAGAGTTTACCGAAACAACGCTTCTCTGCGCTTAGCTCCAAATTCGTAGCTCTTTCACCGGCGAGTTTGCAAGGGAGTATTAATGGAAAGTCCTCACCCAATTGACTTTTCGATACTGTGTGTCTATAAATATTCTCTTCCCCAGTCAAGGGATTGTAATTTGCTTCTGATTGATTCTTTCCTCATTTGTGAGGCTTGTAAATCATTTTTATACTGATATTAATAGAGAGGTAAAATTGCCATGTTTCGGGAAAGATCGTGATTTGGCTCTGATACCATGAAGGGTTTGGAAACTTATATCCATATAAAAAGGATTTACAAACCTGACAAATAAGAAAAGAATCAATCATAAGCAAATTACAATCCCTTGATTGGGGAAGAGAATAATTACAGACACACGGTATCGAAAAGTAAATCGGGTGAGGACTTTCCATTAATATATTTGTTTTGTTCATTTTTGTTTGTGAGAGAGAAAAAATAGTATGTGGTTTTCTATTTGAATTCCTCATCTCACAATTTAAATATTAGTGCCATATGGCATACACGTGAAGTTGTGTGCCCGTGATAGCTGAAAATAATTAACATGCACTGCATCATGTTCGAATTCATGCGCCGAACCGCCATTTCGACGCATGTGTGTTATTAAATGCACGGTTTGCAAGCGCAATTTCTTTTGATGATTTTGATTTCTTTTTATTATTATTATTATTATTATTATTATTATTATTTATTTCTTTTGTGTATAAAAGCCAAACGATTGTAAGATGAAAATAACAATGAACAATGAAATGAATTGAATCTTTCTCCTTTCGGTGGATTCCCTGTATCTCTCATTTTCTCCTAGGTGGATTTCTGTTTCCCTTCTCCTCTCCAACGACGGTGATCGTGGCTTATCTCTTTCTTCCTTTTCTTTCCCTCTTTTCTAGCCTCCATGATTTCCTGCATACCGATTGACGGCGTTCGTCGGGCCAAAAAATCCATCTTTTAGCTCTTTCTCTCTGTCCACTTTCATTCTAACAGATCTGATTTGGAAAATCTCAGTTTTCCCAACCTGAATCAAAGTATGTCCACGGGTTTCTCCCGTTGCCCGTTGAAGCATTTGTTGCAGTAACAATAGCCATCATCATCGTAATAGTAGTCGTCGCCATCTCAACGGTACCTGTCACTATTACTAAGTATTGTCACTATTTGCTACTGTAATGCCTTGTCCCGCTACGGGCGCGTTATCTACGAAACATCTCAGAACATCATAAAATGATAGATATCGGGGTAATGTTTTTTTGAAACAGTGTAGTGATATCCTGACCCATGAGCCAGAGGCCAGGCCCTAGATAGGCTGATCCAAGTGAAACTGGGCCATGTTGGACGGGCTCGCGCGTGTGCACGTGTGTGCGCGTGGGGACCCAAAGCGGACAATATCTTGTTGGGCCGAGCCCCAATCCCTTTTTATGGGTCGGGATGTTACAAATGGTATCAGAGCTCCGGGTTCTACACTCGGACTGTGTGGGCTTACTGCCTTCCACTGGGTTCATTGGGTCGAGTTGAGGGCGGCTCTGGGCTTTAGGGGGGTGGATTGTGATATCCTGACCCATGAGCCAGAGGCCAGGCCCTAGATAGGCTGATCCAAGTGAAACTAGGCCCTGTCAGTCGGGCCAGCAGAGTGGGCCGATTGGATCCGACAGCCCAGCAGTGGGTGGGAGTTGTGGAAAGTCCCACATCGGAAGTTGAGGAGTTTGAGAGGGGGTTTATAAGTAGTCTTTCTCCCTCAAACCAGTAAGACGAGTTTTGGACCCGGACTTGGGCCGGGTCTGATCCAAAAACCGTGCGGGCTCGCGCGTGTGCACGTGTGTGCACGTGGGGGCCCAAAGCGGACAATATCTTGCTGGGCCGGAGCCCAAGCCCTTTTTATGGGTCGGGCTGTTACAAGTGTAGCTACCTCTCGTTCAACGACTAATAAAACAAGATTTGTCATATTGATAACATAACAAACAATCATTGATTGTTTAAATACAGTTATACAGTTATCCAAACAAATCACATACATTAATAAGTTTATAGAATCAAAGGTTTCTCAGCTAGAGCAAAAACACAATCATGTAATATCTAACCACTGCTACTCCTCCCAGAAAGTCTCCTCAAGGGACCCACCTAGCCCCTCTGCAATTGGAGTACTTGAAAGGTAAGGGGGGTGAGCTAACCAGCCCAGTGAACATATAAAGCTTATCACAGGTTAGCAACATAACGTATATCATATATGAAATGTAATGAACGTCATAATAGAATGAATGTCTTCGCACATGAGTATTCAACTGTAGTACAAACCACTGGTCCCACTGACCAATCCAATACATCACCTCCATAACTCACAACGGTCCTCCAACAACTCTGGTCTCCCTATCGATACAATGGGAGACCACACAATACACAATAGCCTCAACCGCCAGAATGCAACGGGTAAATCCCCATTCCCTATGGGGTTTCAACCGCTGGAGCATAACAGCGAAGCCAATCTCAAGGGTAGGTACCTCAGCCGCCGAAAAGCAACGGGGAAACTCGCATTTCCTATGGGGGTCTCGACCGCGGGAGCGTAATGGGGAAGTCCTCCTTATAATCAAACCATCATATCAATATAAACATATACACATGTAAACAACCCCTCCATCTCAATATCCAATGACACATTGTTCGTTGTGGATTACCCCATATGCATGTACATGATATCATGGTCATGTCTAATAATACAACCATGCTCCAATATAATTAATCAAGATCAACGACACATGCATCGTATGTAACAAGAGCATATAACAAATTATCTACAGATATACCACCATGCTCATCATGATCACGCTCACATGTTATAAATAATCACACAACATTTTATCAAAAAACTTTCAAGCATCATGTTCAATATCCAACGCACATCTCATTCCCATCATAAGTTCACATACATGTTATGATTGAACATAAACATATCACCAACAATTTTCGAACATCAACTCCAATATCCAACGCATATCTCACTCTCATTATAAACTCAATCCCATGTAATAATTAAACATACAACATGTTACCCGCAAGTTTCCAAGTTCAAATAATCATCCATCCGATTACAATTCTCCATTAATCGCATATAGTTGGCATGTTTGCACCCGAACGGATCCCTTGCCACATGTTTATTTCAACAGTTCCCTTACCGATTAGCTTAATAAATGAAGGGACCCATTCAAGTCACTACATGTCCTAGGTTAAAGGTTAAATAGATGTGTGTACATGCTAAAACAGTGATAAGTCCCCTCACAGTGTGTGTGGAGTGGAAAATCTGAAGCGAGCAAGCGGTTTGAGGGGTTGAAGGGAGCTTATTCTGTTGAAACAAGGAAGAATGAATAAGTAAATAAGGTAAAAAGGGCTAAAATGATACCGGACGGAAAACAGGCCCATACTAGATTGGCTCCAAAACGGGCCGAACTGGGCTGGGCTTGAAAATTGGGTCGAGGTGGGCCAGGCCAAAGAGTTGGGCCTGACCTAACTGGGTCTGCCATAAGTGGGCTGGACCTAACTGGGCCTACCAAAAGTGGGCTGGACCTAACTGGGCCTGGCTGGGCCAGGTCCGAATGAGCCAGCTGGGTCAGGTCGAGAGATAGAGAAAGAAACAAGGTGGCGGCGGGGTTTAGGGCTTGGTTAGGGTTTAGGGTTTTAAGGAAGGAAGAGGAAGAAGGAACAAAGAGAGGGATGGCGGCGACGACAGGTAGTGGGGTTTAGGGTTTGAGGGCGGCGAAAGGAGGAAGAGGAAACAGAGAGATGAGTAGCGGGAAAAGGGAGACAAAGATAGAGGGTGCGGCGGCTAGGGTTTCCAAGGAGATGGTAAGAGGGATTAGGGTTTTGCAAGGGAGAGAAAGAGAGTATATAAAGGGTGAGGCTAGGGTTTGGCTTTGGGTTAGTGGGTCGGGTCAAAAAAGGCTCACACGGGTTTTGGTTTAGGGATAGGTATCAAAACATTTTTTTTAAATAATAATAATAAAAACAAAAATAATAAATCATTGTGTGATTTCCAAATAATTGTTTTTGATAACTCTTTTAATAAACCAAATTATTAAAATACCTCCAAAAAAATAACACAAAATCCGTATATCTGTCTAAAAACCCCGATAAATCAGGTCAAGTCATTACAACACTTCCCTCTTTAAGGAATTTTATCCTCAAAATTCAAATTGAGCTCATTCCTCTACCTCAAATAAAGCTAGAACATACTTTCACATCGTTGCTTGCTCTCCCAAGTAGAAGACTCTCTACTCTTGCTACCAAACAACTAAACCAAGCAGGCAATACTGCCGCAAGGTCTCTACTCAGTCGAACCCTCAATCCAAGCTAGTCCCTCCTCAAATGGTTAGCATAATTCTTCTGCCAACTCTAGGCAGTCAACAACCTCTATCTGATCAGTCTTACCTGCTTTGTAGTCTCATTGACTATACTCAGTCCTGACATCACTATATCACTAATCTTCGCCCAACATAGGGGTGATCTGCACGGCCTGCCATAAAATGCCTCATGCGGTGCTTCTTGATACTGAGTGACTCTCCCAACTACTACGAAGATCCAAAACTTAAGTTCGGAGTATATCCTCTAAGATATGAACGGTCCACTCCGACTGACTATCTGTTTGAGGATGGAATGTTGCAATGAAACAGAACTGTTGCGTCTGAATCTCCAATAAACTCTGCCAAAATCGAGAAACAAACCTCAGATCCCAATCTGAATCTACATAAACACGCCATGTAGTCTGACGACTACCGTCAACTCAAAGTCTCTAGAGAATCCGTCACTTTCCTACCAAAGAAATGGGCCAACCTAGCCAATCGATCCACTATGACCCATACTGCATCATGCCCGCGAGGCAACTTCAACAAACCAATAACCAAAATCCATAATAGCGTGGCCTCACTTCCACTAGAGGATCAAGGAGAATGCAATCTACCAGTGGGTCTCGAGTGCTTTATCTTGATCTACTGGCAAGTTAAACAACATGTCACAAACTCATCTATTGCCATTTTCATGCTTCTCCAACAGAACTATTGATGTAAATCATGACACATCCCCGTGCAACCCGGATGTGCAGCAAACCTGGAATGATGGGAGTGTCGCAATACCTCCTCGCGGCACTGTCGGGAGATGGGTATGAAAAGCTTGCCCTGAAAAGTCAAACCACCATCTCGTCTCGTAATCCATCCAAATGGTCCACTGCCATTGACCACAACGCTCCTCAATGCAATGCACCTCTCATCTGTTTGTGGAGCTCTCAAAACTCTATCATAAATCCCTGGTGAAACAACCATGCTGTAAAGTCTGGATACTCTATATCCACCAATCAAAGTCAATAAGGCTGCCTCGTTCTGCGACTCAAAGTGTCCACAACTGCATTTGCCTTACCAGGTTGATAAGTCAACACGAAGTCGTAGTCATCAAAGTACTCAATCCACCGTTTTTATCTCATATTCAGCTCTTTCTGTGTGAACATATACTTAAGGCTATGATAATCTGAGAAACCTCGAACCTCTCACCATACAAGTAGTGTCTCCAAACCTTAAGTGCAAAAACTACAGCCGCTAAGTCCAAGTCATGAATAAAATAATTCTTTTTATGAGTCTTAAACTATCTCGAACCATATGCCACCACTTTCTCATCCTGCATAAGTACACAATCCAAACCATCACCTGAAGCATTTAGTAGACCGCATAACCACGACCAGAGCGGAAGTCAAACTCTCTTTCAGCCTCTAGAAGGCTATCTCACAAGCTTCGCCTAAATGAATGACACATTCTCGCGGGCCAACTTTGTCATGGGCGTGGCGATCTTGGAGAAACCTTTGATGAATCATCGATAGTAACCCGCAAGACCCAAAAACTGCATGTCTCGGTCATACTCCGCGGTCGTTCTCATCTCATAACAGTCTCGACTTTTGGCAGATCTACCACCACATATTCAACTGACACCTCGTTCCCCAAAAAACTGAACCTCTAGTAACTCTAACTTACACTTGTTGTACTTCGCATAAAGCTGATGATCCCTCAAGATTTGAAGTACAGTTCTCAGATGCTGCCCTTGCCCCTCCTCTAATGTTGACCATAACAAGGTGTCCTCAATGAACACTTCCACAAACCGATCTAGGTAGGGTCTGAAGATCTCATTCATTAGGGTCACAAAAGTCGCCGGAGTATTTGCAACCGCAAATGACATCACCCTAAACTCAAAGTGCCTAAGGCGAATGCGGAAAGTCGTCCTGTCAATAGCACTTTGTACCCCCACCTGATGATAGTTCGAACAAATGTCTATCTCACACCATGACCTTCTAAGTTGGAGAAACAGTTCATGTAATCAAGCACGAACTCAAGGAGTTATCCCTTTCTTGGTCAACAAAGCCGGTGCGCTCCAAGAAGGGCGCTGGTCATTTGTAATCAAAAGACTCCAACTCCCTGAGCTGACTCTCTAGCTCCAACACCTCTGCTCGCGCCATCCGAATAAATAGCCGAGATAAGAGCCGCATCGAGTAACATATCCACAACAAGCTCTACCTCCCGACGTGGCGACAATCCAAGGAACTTCTCCGGAAGAACATCCAGGAGCTCTCGGACCACGTGGGACATCTCAACATCCGCTAACCCCGAACTCTCCTCCAACTCAAGCTAGTCACCAAACTGCACAACTCCTTTATGCTCAGATTGTAAACCATAAGTGTGATGACCTGACCCGGAGTAGCGGGTCAGCAGAAGTGGGTAAAATTAGTTAGAAATTGACATTGTTCGTATTAGTATGTAATTTTATTTTATTGAAAATATTTGGCAAAAACACACCTTCTTCTCAATTAGAAATCTACAAAATTATCCCCTTCGAGTTGAAATTAAGTAAATGGAAAATTTAATTATCAAATTAAATTTTAATTCCAAAAGTCAAAATTTCAACTAGAATTATTCAATTAAAATCTAAGATTTATAATTTTGAGTGGACCCATGGGACCCACATTTCTTGGTTGAACTATTACATAAATTAGTTTTATAAAATTTCTTTTACATTAAAAAATTACTTAGTTGGATTTCTTTTATGAATATGCATCTGTTTAAAATAAATTTTTAAAATACTCAACTCGTGCAGGCCCTTTTTACCCACAGCCCTTTCGATACTCTCTTTCCCCTAAATCCCTAACTCTCTATGGAAACCCAAACCCCTTCCGTTTCACTCTCCTTTCCAAACTCCATCGTCTCACCTAGTGAGATTTCGCTAAAAAATCGATTCCTTTCCCCTCCTTCCTTCTTCATAACGGAAACAAACACCTGATGTCTTCCACCTTTAACTCTCCAGATCTGAATCCTTTTCAGAATGATCCAGCCAACTACTATTTCTATATCGATCCATGTGATTTCGGCAAAACCCTTCCCTTTATTTTCAATATCTCTCACCTTTTCGCTGATAATCGACGAAGACAACCACTTTCAGAAGCATCCACCACTGTTTACAAGCAACCAGTTCAAATCTGTGCTCCTCTCTCGGTGAGTTCTCTTCTCTTGTTTTTCCCTTCCTGTTGTTCGAGATACACAATAGTGCTTTGTTGTGCCAAACATCACCTTCTTACTATTTTGTTGTTCCATCCGTCTTTATTTAAATGAGAAATCTTTCTTATGTTCATGCTAGGCCTTTAAGTTGGTACACCAACGGAATCTTGATTTCAACCAAGCATGAATTTCTTTAATTTCTTTCCATTCTTTTTACTCTTTTCTTTATTGTTCAATCCAGCCTTGATTAACAATGGTCTTCTTCATGTATTCTTTGAATAAAATAATTTCCTGCAAACTTCCTTGAGTGGGACGATTTCCTACATATGCAATACACATGTTTTGCTCTCTTGAAGTATTTTCATATTACCTCTAGTTAATTATATTAATTCCGTTTATTACTTTTAAATTCATTTTATCAGATTTTTTTTTTAAAACCATTCATATCCGATTTAAGCCATTTTCAAAATGTAAAATTGAAAGTTCCTGACCATTTATTTATTTCGTGGTTTGAGCACCAAAGAAATTTAAATATATATATATATATATATATATATATATATATATATTCTTATTATATGTAGCATGTTATTACTTTTAGTTGAAATTCAAGGTCACCTGTATGAGGCCAATCTGTAATCACAATTTGATGTTAAAATATTTATTTATTTAAATCTACATGTATTTATATATTTTAAATTCTAGTTATTTATTTATTACAAGAAAAATGTGATTTGAACCTGCAAGTGTTTATTAATACAAAGATATTTAAGTCTTTATTTTCTAGGCATTAGTATATCCCGATTCTTTAACTATTTTACATATCAAGGTGAATTTCAAGAAACTCTGACCTTCCCACTTTGGGCCGGAACCTTGATCACTTCTTGTATGTCCAGTCTCTATTTTTAATAGATTTGAGGTCGTGTCTGAATTTGAAAATATATGTATGCATATGATAAACTCACCGTACCAACCCTCTTGTCGTGTATGACAACCCTAAACCTTAAAGACATCTTTCACGTTTACTCCGTCCAGATTCTTGAGAGATGTTTGTTAGAAGTAATATTCATGATACTTAGAACTTCAAATAAATTTATGTGCAGCACATCTTGAAATTCTTACTACTTGGCAACAAATTGGAATGCATGTCGACTCATCACCTACACTTCACGAACTTTTTAGATGAGGGAAAACAATATACTATAGTTTGGTTGTAAATGATATTCTCTATTTTTTGTTTATGTGATTGAGCAATAGAAATATTGCATGATGTATTGTATTTAGGAATGTAATATTGGACTTATGAAATAGACTGGGTATTTGTTGGAATAATGGTTGTAATCCGGTGCTTACTCACTGTAGTGTAAGGGAATAAGCTAAATGTTCTAATTGTCGTAAGGGGACTCAATCTGTCCGGATAGTTGAAAATTAGCCACTAGCCATGTTGAAAGGTCCAATAATTATATTTGAAATTGATGGATGTTTATTGTTTGTGTGGTGTTTATATTTTTGTGGAGAACTGAGATTTATTTATGATAATGCATTGCCACAACAATGACCATGTGATATGACTTACTATTATGCATGTGAGACGTTGTTGAGATTGACCCCTGATGTTTAGAACCTCTATACGATGTCTATGTTCGTTTAAACTCATATAATCGTGCGCGGAGTCTATTCATAATGTTTAGATTCATGGCATGATTCATAACGTGTGGCATGACGATAGAGATGGACGTATGGTAGGCATAGTATTGAGCATGACACCTTCATATTCATGGGATGAGTATGGAGGTGTAGTCTGTGATATTTCATGAAGCCCCCGACGGTGGTAGTGTAAGTCCTCATTTTTTAGTGAGAAGTACCACGTGTGGTAAGTTTTGTTTTTGTTAGTCCATGAAAGATCACGAAGACTGTTATTTGGTGGTGGTGTTGTGTAGTCCTCACTTCATGTGGGAAGTACCACACTGTGGTAGAGTGTAGTCCCCGTTTTGGCGGGTAGACCACCTACTACAGTGTGTAGTGATGTGAAGAGATGATGGACTAAGCATGTGCATTGAGCATTGTACATTGCATGGCATAAAGCATGGTCAATAAATGCATATTCATTTAGTTATGCTTTTATATTGTGGAATTCAGAATAATGGAAATGGATATGTGCTATTGTATTTCTTCACTGGGCTGGGAGCTCATACCCTTACATTGCAGGTAACCCTTTGGATTTAGGATTGGAGAACGATGCTGATAAATAGAAACTGCAATGAATGAATAATTAAATTCTTAGATAGATAATGATATTACGTAGTTGAATTTCATGATTTTATGTTGTTTAGTCTTTTCAGAACTTGATTGGTTGATTCAAGTAGTCGAGAATGTTGAGGTTATTAATTGATTTATTTTAGTTTATGGATGGAATTGAGGAAATATGTGAGATTAGATTTGACATCAATAAATAGACGTTATTCATTTTATATTGTGGATGACATTATGATTTATGTGATGTGTCAAGTTGGGCTTGAAGGATTTGATGGCTTATTTATTTCATTTATAAACTTTAAAAAAAGTATATTTATCTCCCCCAGCCACAAATCTATGATGTAAGATCCGTTAGTTTCGTTTTTGCGTTGGATCGTTCCTCATTTAGGTTACAAAAGGAGCGGGCTGTTACAGTTGGTATCAGAGCTTGGGTTCAACCCTCGGATTGTAAGTACGAAGTTGGGCCTGAGATTAGAGACAATTTAGACCCGTTTTCTATCCTAGGTGAGTGGGGGTAGAACTTTAAGAGGGTATATTTTGGTAGAAGAATATGACGTCTTAATTGGTGATTAGCATATTAGTAGTCGAGCATATGTATTAGTGGAAAAGAATATTGGTGTTCGATGGCTTTCTATCTTTGCCTAATAGTGAAACTGATGTATTTCTCTTGATATTACTAGAATGGATGGAAAGAATAACCTCAGGGCAAGGAATGAGTCAGTGCTAATATTACAAACCATGAGGCTGAGCATGAAGTCTGTGTGGAAGGACTCATAGGTACTGCTACTTTTGGAGAACCTTCAAAGAATCCTCGTTCCTTAGTGCATGTGGTCCCTAAGGATGTGATAAGGGCAACACAAGAGGTTCTGAACATAGTACGCCAGAACGCTTTGTACCAACAAGCTAGGAATGTAAACTTGCTCCCCAAGAAACAAGAGCGGTAAAAGCTATTCGAGATTTTAAGCGCCAGTTTCCCCCGTTCTTTAATGGAGAGGTAGGGCCAGAGGCTTCAGAACGTTGGTTAAGGCAAATCAGCAGGATTATGGATAATATTGGTGTACAAGAGGACGATCTCTGTATTACATTGGCAACTATGCAATTGGATGGAGAAGCTCAAGAGTCGTGGGAGAACCCGTTGGAGGTTGATAAATATGGAGTGAAAACCTAGCATAACTTTTCTAAGGCTTTTCTGGATAAGTTTTTCTCTCCTTGTGTAATGACCTGACCCGATTTTTCAGAGTTTTAGGGTCTTGGTAGTAATGGGGTGTGTGTGGGCCCTGTGGTGGGTCCTGGTTTGCTCGATTGAGTTCGGAGACTCAGAGGGCAATTTGGTAATTTTGAATTATTGAATATTCTGTCATAATTAAAAGTTTGAAATCACACGTTTTCCCCCGATATTTGTCATTTGATTTCTTCGGCTTTTAAAATATTTTTGAAATTTGAGATTTTTAATTTTTTTTTTTTTTTAAAAAAACCCAACCTAAAACCCTAAAACCCCTAAATCCTAACCCTTTAAACAACCCCCCTCTTCCGCGCAACACTGTAGCATGCGGTTACAGTGCTGCCGCTGTTTCTCTCTCTCTCTCCCGTCTCTCTTTCTCTCCCTCCTTTCACCCTCCTCTCTTCCTAACCCTAACCCTAATCTCTCTCCTCTCTTTCCCCTCCCTTAAGCCGCCGCCGCCGCTCTCTCTCTCCCCTTCCCTCGGCCTCTCCTCTCTCCCATTTCTGCCAATGCTCTGCCCTCCTCCCCCATCTCACTCGGACGACTTCAACAATACCAGATTCGTAGGATTCCATCCTTCCCGCTGTCGTCGGAGCTCGGATCCACCAACCCTCCCTTCGATCGAACCCTGGTAACCTCGTCCCTCCTCTTCTTCTCCTTCCCTTTTCTCCATTCTCCCTGATTTCCCTTCTCTTTCCCTCAGTTCCTCCAAACTGGGTTGCTGAGTCGACTTGGTCGGGTCACCGAGTTGACTCGGCTGAGTTCAGCTTTGGGCAACCTAGGCCCAGTCCGCTGTGTAGCCCAGTGGGCCTAGGGACCCGACCCAGCTCGCCAGACTTGGTTCAACCCAGCCCACCTTCGGCCTGGCCCGTTTCGACCCAGTTTCGGGCTCGACCCAATTTCAAACCCAGTTTCCAGTTTTGGGCTCAGTTTCGAGCCCAGCCCAATTTTGGACCCAGTTTTTAGTTTTGGGCCCACTTCAGTTCGATTTGGACCCGACTCGCTTTCGGGCCCGTTTGTAGTCCAGACTTAGTTTGACCCATTTTTGCCCGGTTACTTATCCTTGTGTTCTTGTTTCAACAGATTGAGCCCCTTCAACCCCCGGACCCATTTTCTTGCATTGGATTTCAAGGACATACACAGGTGAGGGAACTCATCACTACTTTTAGCATGCATCTATGCATCTTACTCCTATATCAAATGTGTGGGTACAAAATGCGGCGAATGGGGTACCCCGATATTATGAGCCACTAGGCAAGGGAACTATTGATACCGTTATGTGGCGGGGGTCTCATCCGGGTGTATTTGTACCCATTGCTCACGGAGCACCTATGAATAGTTTATCGAATGTCGTGACTTGTTGATGGTATGATAACATGATTGGTTGACGTGTGATAACTTGCCATGTATGTGATTAGTAGTTTAATCAACATGCTTTAGAATTACGTACAGTAGATAGTATATGATACCACTTTCTATGCTCGTATGGAATATGCCATGATTGATACCATATCTAAATGTTAATGTGTAGCATGTAATAGATAATGATGTATACACTTAATGATGTTGTGATTTGTCATATTGACGACATGCGTAGAGATAATTTTATATGCATGTGGCTAGTGTAAATGGAATGCCGGTGGGGGCATAGGTACTAGGTAACATCAGGATCGAGAGACTCCCCCTGGCTTGTCGGGTAGTAGGGTGGGGATGTTGTGTGGGACCGCACAGTGGAAGGGTGGTTGGACTATGGGCTACCCGGTTGTTGGACATAAGTTGAAGTTTTTTCTGGCAGGGGTTAGATTGTCAGATGTGATATTTAAACACGCCTACGATGGAGGTGTGGTCCAGTTCGGAGGACGAGGTGCCCGAGAGTCCTAAGAGGGACATGTTGTGAGGTGGTCATGGAAACCTTCGGGAAGTTTTGGGGTTGGGTGTTAGCTCGCCCAAGGGTGACTTAAAGGTCATTACAGCCACGCTACCCTAGTACGTGGCGGATGAGGCGTCCCTAGTGGTCTAATGGGTTGAGTGGTTCGCCCGCGTGGAGACCAGAGGATGGGATGGCAGCTTGTGATCCCCAAATGACCGAGTAGGCTGAGGAGGTGCTCGCCTGGTCATTGGTCGGGGGATGATACGGTGAGGGACAACTCCCGCTAATATGGCTTGTGATCCCCGAATGACCGAGTAGGCTGAGGAGGTGCTCTCCTGGTCATTGGTCGAGGGATGATACGGTGAGGGACAGCTCCTGTTAGTATGACTTGTGATCCCCGAATGACCGAGTAGGCTGAGGAGGTGCTCGCTTGGTCATTGGTCGAGGGATGATACGGTGAGGGACAGCTCCCGCTAGTATGGCCTGTCATCTCCGAATGACCGAGTAGGCTGAGGAGGTGCCCGCCTCGTCATTGGGCGAGGAATGATGCGGTGAGGGACAGCTCCCGCTAGTATGGCTTGTGATCCCCGAATGACCGAGTAGGTTGAGGAGGTGCTCGCTTGGTCATTGGTCGAGGGATGATGAGGTGAGGGACAACTCCCGCTAGTATGAGTTGTGATCCTTGAATGACCGAGTAGGCTGAGGAGGTGCTCGCCTGGTCATTGATTGAGGGATGATGTGGTGAGGGACAGCTCCCGCTAGTATGACTTGTTATCCCCGAATGACTGAGTAGGATGAGGAGGTGCTCGCCTGGTCATTGATCGAGGGATGGTGCGGTGAGGGACAGCTCCTGCTAGTATGACTTGTGATTCCCCGGATGACCGCGTAGGTTGAGGATGTGCTCGCCCGCTCATTGGTCGAGAGATGGTGCGATGAGGTACTCCTGGCTAGGACACCTATAGGGTGGGGACAGCCTGCGATGTGGTATGAGATGATGTTCCAGGCTATGACACCTGCAGGGTGGGTACAGTCTGAGGTATGGTCGTCCAGGCTATGACACCTGCAGGGTGGGTACATTCTTAGGTATGGTATTCCAGGCTAGGACACCTGTATGGTGGGGATAGCCTATGGTGTGATGTGATAGTGTGTTTACCTGCGGTTGACTCTGGGGTTCATTGTTGAGACTTGTGTTGTGGGTGTTGACTCACCAGGAATTTATGGGCGCCTAACGAGTGAGTTCAGCCGGCTCACTCGATAGAAGACCTATAGAATCCTGTGAGGGGTGGATACGCCAACCGTGTGGAGACCAACAGATGGGGTCAGAGGTTATATGTTTGATTATAGAGACTCTGGTGCTCTGTTGAGGAGACCATAGATGAGTCTGGTTGGCAGTCCGTTGAGGACTCGTGAGGTGGTTACTCCCATGTGGTAGTCAGTTTGGGACTCTAGTGAGTCCGTCTCTTGGGTTGGTCGTGGTATGTGTGCTGGTTGTCCTGAGAAAGTCATAGGTCTTGTTGAGAAGGATGGATCCTGATTCGGTTGGAGGTCAGTCTGTGTACCCGAGGGTGAGTGAACTGCAGCGGATGCTTAGAGTTGCATTGAGTTGGTTAAAGGATGTACTGGAGGCCCGACAGTTGTGGGCCCGTGTGTTAGGGGTAGGGCACTCGCCTGCATAGTTATGCATGTAGACATCATAGGTATCGATGTGTCCATATGATCATATACAGTATATGCTTGGTGATACATGATGCGTGCGTTACTCTCACTGGGCATGTAGAGCTCACCCCTTGCCTCACAGGTACTTCATAGAGGAAAGGTCGGCGGGACCCTCAATCGGACATTGGGTGTAGAGTCGCAGCTTCGTACCTGTCATGATTTCATTTTGCATTTGAGGACATGTTAATGTATTTGAGATATGTGTACATTTCATTAAGTTGGATGAATGTAACAATGGAATGATGTTATTGTTTCCAATTATGATTAATATTTTATTGGTACTATCGGCTATTGATTTGAGTGTGGGTTGTGGGAGTGGTGCTTCCCTTTATTTTGAGAAAAAAAAAAAATTATACCCCAGAATTAGTATCAGATTAGTTTTGGGACTTCTAACCAGTTTGATGTACTCGTAGCGGGACGAGTTGTTACACCTCGAGTTCATTGGGCAAAGATCTCTGAATTTTTAACTTTACAGCAAGGTAATGACATTGCGGCCCAGTACGAAGCTAAGTTCAGAAAATTATCCGACTATGCTCGATATTTGATGAAAGATGAAAGGGCTAAGGCTGACCGGTTTAAGCAAGGACTTAATCCTGATCTCCATATCGCAGTGACAGACAGTGGACTCCCTAGATTGACAGAGGTTATGCGCAAGGCCGCATTAATAGAGGCGGCAACAGTGGAGACCTTTCAAGCTTCCGAATAGATACCCTTGGATGGCAATAAGCATCAAAGTCATCCCAGTAAGAAAAGGAAAAGTCTAGATGCTCAGTCTAGTCAGCGAGTTCCTTTTGGGAAGCGATAATCTTCCAGTAGAACAAGTCAAGTGCAGTGTTATAATTGCAAACAGTGGGGACATGTAGCCGAAGAATGTCGTCAGCCTGAAAAGCAACCTCACCACTAGAGAGGACCAGTGCAATGTTACGTTTGCAATGAGTTGGGCCACATCTTTATGTATTGCCCAAAGAAAAACAATGCAGGGCGTGGACATCCTACTAGTTAGGGCCTTGTCTATGCTATCACACCTCAGACTAAGGAGATATTAGATCCAACCGTGAGGGAAAGTACATTAGTTTACAGTTGATTGTTAGTATGTCAGTTAATGTTGGAGCCTCATATTTGTTTACTCCTTTAGTTTTCCTCTTAATTTGGATTTGAAGTTGAGTTAGCAGATACACTATTTTTTTTTATGGGGTAACTAATGAGACAAACACCTAGAGTAGGTTAGACCTATAGATCTTGTGTCTTTATCCTTGGAGGTTTAAAAAAAAAATTGAGTTTGATTTGTTAGTACCAGACTTACCGAGGTTCGTGGCATTTTAGGCTTGGATGGGTAATCTACGTAACGAAGCTTTTAGACTAGTTGCGGGTGCAGATACTCAGTTATTCAATTGTAGGAATTGAGTTTGTAGAAAATATGATTTTCTCCTTTAGATTTTGTCTCGAGGACTTAGGTTGTAGTGTGTAAGCTTGTTTATTTGGATGACCAATATGGATCAAGTGAGTGTTAAATTGAAGATGAGTATGCTAATGTTCTCAAACAATGGATTGAGAATGGCTAGATACGAGTTTATCAGAAAGGTATAAGTAAGGTGAACTGTAATAGCCCGAAATTCTAAATCAATATATATTTTGGCATTTATTTACTTTAATTTGAATTTTGATGTGATGGAATGCCAAATGGATCAAATTTTGGGACAAAGGCCCAAAAAGGACCCAATGGACCATAGAATGAATGGAATTCGTAGGAAGGGTCAACGATGGTCAAAGTGGGCCCGATCACCATGTGGGACCCAATGGATCAAAATTGATCCAAACTCTAAGGTAAAGGGTAGAAAATAATTTGGTTGGGCCGTGGGCCCAATGGTGGCCCAATTGATTTAAAAAGGGTGAATTGGAATTAAACCCTCTAAGTTAGTAATGAAATGAAATGGCATGACCAAGTGGGGCCCACCTCCACCTCACCAAGTGAGGTGGCGTGTGGACCAAGGAAAAAATGGGGCCAACCATTGTGGTTGACTTGGTCAACCATGGATAAATTTAAGAGGACTAAGGTGGATTAAGGTAAATTAAATTGATTAAATGATTGTAAAATTATCTAAGTTAAGATCAATGAATTTTAAATGACATAGTCGAGTGGGACCCACCCCCACCTCATCAAGTGAGGTGGCGGGTAGGGTAAGGTTGGTGGGGGCCGTCCACCATGGTTGACTTGGTCAACCATGGGTGGATTTCTTAGATAGATAAATTTTATGAAATTAAATTGGATGGGAATTAATTAACCTAAGTGAGGATTTAATTTAATTAATTAGGTTGGTCAATTAGGGTCAACATAGACAAGTCAAAGGGGACAAGTCAATGGTGGTTTCATCTCATTGAAACCACCTAAGAAAAACAAGAAAAATACCATGGTCTTGGGTGGTGGTTTCATCTCAACCACCACCACCCAAAGTATGGTGACCCATACCTAGCCATGTGTTGGTCAAGGGGTCAACATGGGAAGACCAAACCACCAAATTCAAACATCCAAAAACATTGGCTAGTGGTGGTTTTGTCTCAACCACCACCACCAAAGTCAAGGTAGCCCATGCTTGGTTGGTGGAGCCATAATGGAGGAGCATGGTCCAAGTAAGACCAAAGAAATGAGATGGGTGGTGGTTTTCCATCTCATCCCTCTCATTTCACTCTCTCATTCTCACCACCTCTCCACTGTCCTACACCAAGAGAAAATAAGAAAAGAAAACTTAGAAGAAAAATAAGAGAAGAAAGAAGTAAAATCTTGGTCCACCCCTCCAAGATCAAAGGTTGGGATCTTGTTTCTCATCACCTTCTCCTCTCCCTCTCTCAAGAAAACCCACTCAATCTTGGCCGATCCTAAGCTTAGAGGGCCTCACCATTTGATCAAGCTCATCTTGACCGTACATCAAGGGGAAGAAGAGAAGAGAAGGCTAAGGAGAGCAAAGAGGAAAGGAGGACCGGAGGAGTCGTCGGGTGGTAAGAATTCTTAAAACAAGAGTTTATGTAATTTTTTTTAAGATAGGATATGGAATCCATTTCTTAGACTAAATATGGCCAAAAATGTTGTGGGCCATGGATCTAAGATCCATCCAACGGTAGGATAAGAAATGGATGAGATGGAAGAGATGGTTTAAGGAAAAAAATAAAATGAATGGATTAAGCATGGAAAAAAAAATGGAATTTTTGATGGATAAGATGGAACATGAACCATGGGTTCGGCCATGGTGTATGGCCGAACCCTATGGTGTTGAAAAGTGATTTTTTTAACTGGGTTTAAAGGATAGAAAGATGGATTTACAAGTGTATGATATAAGTTTTTTTTTTTTTTTTAAAGGGACCAAATGAATGGTGTTATTGATTTAAAAAAAAAAAAAAAGGAATTTTTAAATGAAGAAAACCATGGATCAATATTAGTGAAACCATGGTCTTAAATGGCACTAAGGAAGGTGAGCCATGAACCATGGGTTCGGCCATGGTGAATGGCCGAACCCTATGGTAAAATTTTGGGACTTTTATGAATGGAAAATAATGGAGAAAAATGATAAATTTAAATGGATTTATGAGAATGGTATGTGATGTTTAAATGGGATGAAAATGGATGATTTAATTTCATTTGAGGTAGGAGTAAAGGGGGCAAGATGGACCCAAGAAATTTTAAAAAAAAAAATGGATATCATGGGTTCGGCCATGGTGTATGGCCGAACCTATGACCTCTTTGTGGGCCATATTTAGGGCCAAGAATGGAATGAATTATGGGATTAAATGTTTTCAAATTTAATCAAAGTAGGTGGCTATTTTTATGGATATTAGGACATGGTCAATGAATGCCTAATGGATCTAAGTTATGGATGAATTTTTGACTTAAAAATATGCATGAATGAGGAAATATTAAACCATGGAGGTCTAGTGGCAAAACCGTAATTAGTGGCCACATTGAAGAACCATGGGTTCGGCCATGCATGTTAGACATAAAATTGGATACATTGCGAATAATTAAATGAAACGGATAGATGCTGCGTTTTAGGCTCGCAAATCGGAATATTTAAAATGGCCAAAATTGGATTTATGGATGTGTTTTAAGCCACGGAAAACGAGGCGAAGTTAGGGGCTGATTTTGGTAAACGGATAACGTAATTAGGAACCTAAGGTTGTAATAAGTTAAGGACTTAATCATGGATAACATATGGACTAATTCGGTAAATATGTAATAAGGTACCGGGACGTCGCAAACGGTACGCGATCGGCGGCCGGATTATCGAACAGAAACATAACGGGACGCTAAGCGGTATTCGGTAGGATTCCTACCTCTTTGTAAGCCGTGGATATGTGATGGTGATTTTAAATTATTATGATGGATTTTTTATTATGAATTATATGTTCATACTATGGTTTATATATTTTGATATTATGCATTATATGGCTACGTATGATATATTAAGTTATGGTTTATATATATATATATATATATATATATATATATATATATATATATATATATATATATTACATAGCATAATGCACTTACATCTCATGCATGGCATGGGCGGGAAAATAATGAAACCTGAGTCCATGCTCCGTCGGGGCGACCGAGAATCAGACATGGGGATAGCTCGTTATGCTATAACCGGAGTCCATGCTCCGTCAGGGCGACCGAGAATCAGACATGGGGATAGCTCTTATGCTATAACCGGAGCCCATACTCCGTCGGGGCGACCGAGAAGCAAACATGGGGACACCTTGTCGAGGCTTTGCCGTCAAGGGGGATACGATATTTTATGATGATATGGTGGATGGGTGGGACACGACATAGGCACCCATGGCATGGCATTCATCATATGTTTATTATATTATTGTCGATATGCATGTTACAACTAACCCATGTGCTAGCCCTACTCGGAGTCCTATGGGCGCGTTGACTAACGTCCTACTTCTACCCTAGCTGATGACGCAGGAGATGGCGGAAAAGGTGGACACGCCGGGAGCCAAGCTTAGGAGCTTGGGAAGTGGATATCTAGTTTTATTTCAGTTTCATTTTGGAGATGTAATTTAAAGTAGCTTAGCTCGTCGGACTGTATAATTTATATTTCTTGCTATGGTTTGGACTGCATTATGGAAAATATCGTTTTGAGGCATAAATGTGAACATAGGGGTATTTTGGTAATTTAATGTTGTATCTTCCCTTCTATCTAAAACCGGTAGGATAGTCTCTATTATAACGTTCCGCACGTAATTATATTTCGCGAGCTTACTTCCTACGCGTAAACTGTTCCCGTGGACTTAGTTCTGCGCACGCGTGGGGTTGGCAAGTTAAGGGTCGGGTTTTAGAAACTCGGACTTAACTCGCGTCATGACGTCCGCACCCTCTCTCACTCTCCATTTCAAAAAAAAAAATAATAATAATAATAATAATAGACTCTGATTTCGGTGAAAAAGGGGCGAGCATTACATGAACTGTGTGTTAGGCCGTAGGATTATGGCAGATATGTAACCTTAAGATATCATGTGTAATTACAACCTTGATTAGATCAAGGGTGATAAGTGCATGAGGATGCATTTAATGTTGAGATCGTAATTCTTTTGTGGAAGTGCATTTTGAGAAATTATATGGATTAGGCATGATGGGTAGTAGTGTAGTGACTCGAGTGATGTGTCACTTGTCTAACTTGAAAATGAAGCTTAGATCAATCAAGCGTTTGGGATGGAGGTCGATGGATAAGAATCTTAAGCTTGAGATACTTTGTCTGAGTAATATAGATGTAGGAATATGTGAGAGGGAGAGTCGACAATATAATTGGCATACCAAACTTGTTCGATGAGCAAGGTTTGTACTTTAGCTAAATTTCGATGGCGAAATTTATTTTAAGGGGGGTAGGATGTGATGACCCGACCCGGAGTAGCGGGTCAGCAAAAGTGGGTAGAATTAGTTAGAAATTGACATTGTTTGTATTAGTATATTATTTTATTTTATTAAAAATATTTGGAAAAAACACACCTTCTTCTCAATTAGAAATCTACAAAATTATCCCCTTCGAGTTGAAATTAAGTAAATGAAAAATATAATTATCAAATTAGATTTTAATTCCACAAGTCAAAATTTCAATTAGAATTATTCAATTAAAATCTAAGATTTATAATTTTGAGTGGACCCATGGGACCCACATTTCTTGGTTGAACAATTATAGAAATTAGTTTTATAAAATTTCTTTTACATTGAAAAATTACTTAGTTGGATTTTTTTTTATAAATATGCATGTGTTTATAACAAATTTTTAAAACACTCAACTCGTGTGGGCCCATTTTACCCACTGTAATGGCCCAGAATTTTTAAATTAATATAAATGTGGAAATTATTTATTTTAGTGATGGAAATTAGAAAATTTGTGGACTAGATGGTAAATAGGCCAAAGTTTGGGCAAAGGCCCAAGTATGGCCCAATGGATTATGGAGTTGATTTAAATTCATTTAAAGGGGCAATGAGGGTTAAATGGGTCAAGAATGGTCAAATTGGGTCAAATACCCATTTGGGACCCAATGGGTCAAGACGGTTAAGCTCTAAGGTAAATGGGTAAGATGAAAATGTAATTGGGCCAGGGGCCCAATGGTGATCCATTTAGAATGAATGGAATGAAATTTAAATCACCTAAGTTATTTGGAATTAAACCAAGGTGATGTGGCCAAGTGGGACCCACCTCCACCTCATCAAGTGAGGTGGCGTGTGGACCCAAGGATTGGTGGGGCCGGCCACCATAGTTGAATTGGTCAACCATGGGTGGATGTATAAGGTAACTTAGGTAAATGGTAATTAAAGTAACCAAAATATCTAAATATTAAATGATTAAAAATTATCCAAATGAGGTGGTCAAAGTGGGGTCAAAAGGTGAAGACCAAGGTACCTCAATTCAAACTCAAATATAAAACACGTTGGGACTTAGGGGGGGTGGAGTCATAAGCCATAAAGCAAGATAAATATCTTGTGGGTGGGTGGAGGGAGTTAATGTAAAGTGAAGGTTAAATAACCAAAGAGATAAAGATGGTTTACACCTTATCCTTTTCATTTTACCCTCAACGCTCTCTCTCCATCTCTCCCATTCTTCCATTGCCGTCCCACATTAGCAAGGAAAAGAAGAGAAGAAAATTAAGAAAGAAAAGAGAAGAGCCCAAGGAGAGGAAGAAAAAGTTGGACCACCACCTCAAAGTAAAGATCTTGAGACATTTTTCCCATCTCCATCCTTTTCCCATCTCCATCCTTTTCCCTCTCTCAATTTAAACCCTACCTTGGCCGATCCTAAGGTTGGGGGTTGTCACCTTTGATCAAGTGTCTTGGCCTATCAAAGATCAAGAGGAAGGAGAGAGGAGGCTAAGGAGACCGACGGGACTGGCGAAAATCGGAGGAGACGACGGATCGTGAGTATTTCTTAAACAAGAAATTTTGAATTTTTAGGGTTTAAGAATTGGGATTTAGTTTTGTAAAATTAATGGTGGTTACATAAGTTTATGCCATGGATTTTAAATCCATCAAATGGAAGGAATGGAAAGTGGGCAAAAACCCTAATGGAGAAAAATTAGGGTTAAGAAAAATAAAAAGGGATTATGGACATTATATGGTTAATGTGATTAAACATAGAGGTACATGCATATTTTTAGAGTTAAGAGCCATAGGGTTCGGCCATGTAGCATGGCCGAACCCCATGGTAAGTAATGTATGTTTTTTTTTTAGGGTTTTGAGAAAATGGAAGGTGGAGGAAACCCTAAATGGGTAAATTAGGGTTAGGGTAAGAAAAGAAAATAAATGGATTAAGTACATTTGGTAATTTAGTTCATTTAGTATGAAATTATGTGATTGGAAGAAAAATCATGGGCCATAGGGTTCGGCCATGTAGTATGGGCGAACCCCATGGTTGGTGATTAGCTAATTGATTTAATTAGTTAGGGTTTGTAGCTAATGAAATAAATTAGGGTTTTAAGGTTTGAAGCCATGGAAAATGGGAAGATTAATGGATTTAATATTTTGGTGAATGTAGATATTTTGGAGCAATGAATTGAATGAGAGAATATGGTTTAGATGCATGATTTAAACCCCTCAAGAAAGGACTATTAGTGGATCTAAAATGTAACAATGGACCCAAGAAAAAAAATGGGGAAAGGACACCATGGGTTCGGCCATGGTGTATGGCCGAACCCATGGCCCAATTGTGATCCATTTTGATGGGTTAAATTGGAAGATGAGTGATGTTTATGGTTTCCAAAGGGTATGAATGGGTAATGGACTCATTGTAGTTTAAATGTATGAAGTAAATCCCATGGGAAGAGTTGATGAATGAGGTATTTTAAAACCATGGTCCATTACCCATCTAAAGGGTTAAATGTGGGGTTTTGTATGGGTTTAAATGAATAAGGGTTAGGTTAATAAAAAGGCTAATTTTTAATGATGTTATGACATGGTTCAATGGGTCATTAATGGACCTAAGTTAGGGATATAAGTTTATGATCAATTAGGGATTTAATCATGCATGGATAAATGAGTGATTAATCATGGAAAATGAGGTAGTGGCAAAACCGTAATTAATGGCCAAATTCAAGAATTCCATGGAGATTGATCATGGACTTAGGGGCTTTAATGTAATAACCTTATAAGTGATTGATAAAGCCTAAGGTGGCCAATTTTTAAGACTTATGGGATTAAAAGTTTTAATAGATGAAATGGGATCCACAAAACCTAAATAGTGACTGGTTTTTCATATGGACTTGGAAATGTGAATGGACTTAGAAATAGTTAAAATGTGGACTGATTATGTGTATGTAATAGGGTATTGCATATCGCGAGCAGTACGCATGTCGGTAGTCGGATTATCGGGCGAAACCGTAAAAGGACACGAGTCGGTATTCGGTATGATTCTAACCTTTTTGTAAGCCATGGATTGAGTGATTGTTTCTTTGAGTTATTTTGGAAATTATATGGTTTGTTTTAAGATTGGTTTTAAATTATGTATTAAGTAGGAGTTTTTACTTGATTTATTCTAGTAAGCATATGATTGGTTTAAAATGGGTTTTAAAGCTATGATGTGGTTATTGAGGCTTTGCTTGATCTACTTTTGATAATCAAGGTATTTGTTTTATTGATGGGATTTTTAAATGTCATGGTTTGTTATTATATTCATTACATGGCATATGGCACCTACATCTCATGCATGGCATGGGAGGGATATGACAGGGGAAGGATGAAATGAAACCGGAGTCCATGCTTCGTCGGGGCGACCGATAAACAGACATGGAGACATTTTGATGTGTTTGATTTATCAGGGATGTTGTATGTAATTATGATACCTTGATGATGGTTCTTCCATCAAGGGGGATGATGCGTGATTGTTTATACCTGGACGAGGTTTTGCCGTCCAGGGGGATGATTTCTAATTGTTTATTCCTGGACGAGGTTTTTCCGTCCAGAGGGATGATTTGTGATTGTTTATATTTTGACGAGGTTTTGCCGTCAAGGGGAATATGACAGCATGATGGTATGGATGATGGGTGGGGTTCATAACACAGACACCCATGGCATAGCACTCATGTTATGGTTTTTTGTTATAATATTATCTATATGCTTTGTTATCACTAATCCATGTGTTAGCCCTACTCGGAGTCCTACTGGGTGCGTGGTCTAACGCCCTACTTCTACCCTAGCTGGTGACGCAGGAAATGCCGGAGCAGAAGGACGAGATGGGAGCCAAGCTTAGGAGCTTGGGGAGACAGACTATTTAGTTTATTCAAGTTTAATTTGGAAATGTATTTGATAGCTTAGCTCGTCGGAATGTAATATTTTAGACTTATTGCTATGTTTTGGATTTTGTGGTAGATATATGATGTTATGGTATTTTGGTAATTAAATGATGAAATATTCCTGCTATCTAGAAAGAAAAATTGGTAGGATAGTCTGTAATGTCTTTCAGCATTTAATGTAACTTTCCATGAGCTTTCTTCTACGGGTGAACTATTCTCTGTGGACTCCATTCCACGAACCCATAGGGTAGGCCAGTTAAGGGCCGGGCTTTAGAATCTCGGACTTAACTCGCGTCGTGACGTTCGCGCCCTTTTTCACATTTAGAAAAGAAAAAAAAAAATTTGACTCTGATATTTGGATGAAAAGGGGCGGGCGTTACAGTTGGTATCAGAGCGAACTCAGAAGAATGAATCTCTCAAATTAAGATTAAGACGGTTGCATGTCTCACTGGCAGCTAAGAATCCCAACTGACCGACTTTTCGGAGTCCGCTGCACGGGGGTCGGGTTAATTTACTTCGATTGACTCAAACTGAAGTATTCAATCTGAGAACAATGTCTGACGAAAAGGAGTGATAGCAAGGGAAGAAAGATTCATCCTAAGTTAGATCTATAAAACATAGCAAGATAGGGCATATTTCCCCCGAAAATGAGAACACGGTATTCTGATACTTAGGAAACTTCCCCCCAAACAAGGTGTACTCACTTAGCAATTTTCCCCCCAAATTGATGAGACAGTGTTAAATTTATCAAACATAGCAAAGTAGGATGTACTTTCCCCGGTATTCTCAAATTGAACAACAAACAGTAGGAGTTTAGAGATTCTCCCCCCAGAAACAAAGGAAAACCAAGTGTGCTTATTTGGCAACTTCCCCCCCCCAAATGGAAAAAAAAAAACAATGACGGATTTATCAAACGTAGGAAAATTTCCCCGATCTCACTAAATGGAACAAACCTTGGTACTTAGGAATGTTATTCCCAAAACTGAGTGTGCCAATTTGGAAAATTTTCCCCCAAAATACATTGTGTTATGTATAGGAAATTTCCCAAAAGACTAGATTGGTTTTATTGGAAACTGCTGTCGATGATTTTTGTATTCTAGTTATGTTCTGTGATACAGATATGTCAAATGATGGGGAGTATATGGAACTGTGGGATAAGGGAACCCCTAGCTGTCCCATAGATTTGGTGTCTGCTTTTAGCATAAGCAGTTAGCCTGGACTTTCAGGAGGGACCTCCCGAGGAAGATGAAGAGGATTTTGCATCTCTTCCTGAAGAGAATGTGGAAGACTTTCCAATGGTAAGAGAGTCGGTAGGGGAAATAGGACCCGATTATAGGTACGAGTTGTACAACCAGGTTGGGCACAACTGCACATATTGTCCCTACCATTTTGAAGTGGTATGCCCGGTTTGTGGGCTACATGGACACGGGAAAGAAGGGACGAATTGTCCTTATACTGGAGGACTAGGGATAATACTTTGTTTGACATGTGGAGTACTGGGTCACATGTCGGTGTCGTGCCCTGACAGTTCCTCTATGTTTGAGGATGATGCAGGGTCTTCTACGGAAGACTAGGCTAGGGAGTAGTAAGAAAGGTCATTCAAAGAGGGCTATCTTGTAAGGGTTGTGGGTGCATTTTGTAATTTGAAGGGTTTAATTTAACCCTACCAACCTTTGTATTATGATGGAAGTTTGAATGATTTTTTGTTAAGGAGGTATGCAACTTACGAGTTTATGAAGGAACTAAGCCAATAAATGTTTTTGTTTATGACTTAGGAAAATGCCCCCAAAGAGAAGAAACCGACAAGACCCATGTGTGGAAGAAGAAGAGGTACAATAGCCTCATTCGGAAAAAGAGGTACAACAACCTCATCAGGAGGAAACACAGAATAACGTGAATGTTTCAGTGATAACACCCGAACTACAAAACGTAGTGCAAGCTCTAGTCACTTATGTTTTACAACAACTCTTGAACGGAAATGAAGCACAGGACCGAAGAGATCAGAATGGGGTAAATACCTTTTGCCCTCACAAGAGATTCAGACCCAACTTTTGGAGACCTTCAGCCTCTACTGGAAGTTCCTGTTTCCAGTGTGGTCGACAGGGGCATTTCAAAAGAGAGTGCCCACAGAACGATAAATCTTCGCACTTCAGAGGTTCTCGTCGGTCAGCCTCTACTGGAAGTTCCTGTTTCCAGTGTGGTCAGCAGGGCCATTTCAAAAGAGAGTGTCCTCAGAACTATAGATCTTCGCACTTCAGAGGTCCTCGCCGTTGTCTAGCTCGATCAGCTCAGCCACAGGGGCCTAGAGCACATGACCCGACAGGAAGGGCAACTATTCCGACAGAGTCGGGACAGCTGAATGCTACGATTTCTTCTCCAGAGACAATGTATCATTCGGTGGTTCAAGGTATGGCAGTAGTTTGTAATTCATATGTTTATGCATTATTTAATTTGAGAACATTCTACTCTCTTGTACCTACTGCCTTCACGTATGTTATTAGTACTGTAGTACAATAAATGTTCACTACACTTACTGTATTATTTCCTGTTGGTAGACAATGACGACCATTGGTGGGTATGTCGAGTCCCCGATAAATACAGTTTGGTTCCATAAGTTGACCCATGAGTCTTATGATAGACAGAATAGTCCTACGAAGGTATTAGTATGCCCAAGAATGGATTATACCCATAGGAGGGTTATATTCATGGGTGGTTACTAACCATGGATGAGGGTTCCCATGGTGGTTTGGATTGATGCCGGGGGTTGGTATCGTAGAAATTATGAACAAAAGGGTTAGTCACATAGTGACTTATGTACAATTGAAGAGGTGCTAAGTTTTGGAGGTGTGTTTAATGGGAAAGATAAAAGTCTAGTGAAACTCGAATGGGAAGCTATGGGTGACTGCCGAGTTAGTCTAGCTAGCTGACTCTGTAGTTAGCCGATAGAGTTCCAGGAGAGTGTAGCTAGAAACCTAGTTGAAATGGAATCAGCAGAGGATAATCTACATAAGATCGCAAATGGGTTCATGAGAGAAAGAGATAGCATGGGACAGAGTAATTTCTGCAAGAATGAAACTCGTAGATTGATGTGAATGATGTTGATGTAATTGAGAGGTACTTAGCACAATTGAACGGGAACAACGAATAGACCCAGAAATGGAGGAGATCTGGACCAAGATATCTACAGACGAGGTGGTATCGGAATGAGAGTTACGACCGGGATAGGGTCTTGTGTTCCGAGGTAGGACGGAGAGCTGCGGAAGGGAGTTGTTGGTTGAGGCACACCAAACCAAGCTCTCTACCCATCCGGACAGCCCCAAGATGTGCCATGATCTTAAGAGGCACTATTGGTGGCATGGACTCAAGAGAGATGTGGCCGAGTTTGTGCTCACTGCAATAACTATTGGCAGGTTAAGGCGGAACATCAGAAGCCACCGGGTTTACTCAAACCCTTACTAGTGCCGAAGTGGAAATGGGAGCATGTAGCCATGGACCTTGTAACAGGGCTACTAAGGTCATCAAGGGGCAACGATGCAATATGGGTCGACGGTACATCCGAAGTATTATCAGACTACATGGTGTACCCCGGACTATTGTGTTCGACAGAGATGGCCGATTCACTAGCAGAGTATGGCAGAACGTGCAGTCGGATATGGGGACCGACGTGTTGACTAGCACAGCATTCCACCCACAGACTGATGGACAGTCGGAGAAGACAATACAGATATTGGAGGATATACTGAGGGCAGGTATGTTGGATTTCAAGGGTGGATGGGAGGATCACTTACCACTGGTGGAGTTTTTTTTTTACAATAACAGTTACTAGGCAAGCCTCCAGATGGCTCCATTTGAGGCCTTGTATGGTAGGCCGTGTAGATCGCCAGTGTGTTGGACAGAGGCCGGGGAGCCTGCACTAATTGGACCGAAATTGGTTGCAGAGACCACAATGCAGATCAAATTGATACGGCAACATCTATTCACTGCACAGAACCGTCAGAAGAGTTATGCGGACAAGAGGAGGAGGTTCCTCGAGTTTGAGGTGGGAGACTTAGTGTTTCTAAAAGTCTCACCATGGAAAGGACACATGAGATTCGGGAAAAAGGGGAAACTGTCACCTAGGTTTGTGGGGCCATTTCCAATCTTGAAGTGGGTGGGGGAAGTAGCTTATCAGTTGGTGCTTCCTCCACAGTTATCCTCTTTACATGATGTGTTTCATGTGTCCATATTGAGGAAGTATAACCCTGATCCTTCACAGGTGTTGAACGTACAAGACGTCGATGTACAAAGCGACGTGACGTATGTGGAGAAGCCGATCATAATGATCGGGAGCGAACAAAGGGTGCTGCGGAACCGCGCCAGTCAGTTCGTCAAGGTGGTATGGGAACGACGTGGCAATGAGGAAACCACCTGGGAACTTGAGTCAGAGATGAGTGCCACTCATCCGGAGCTCTTTGTATGAGATAATTGGAACCCCTACTTCACTCGAATTTTCGGGACGAAAATTTCAAAAGAGGATTGTATTGTAATGGTCCGGAATTTTTAAATTAATATAAATGTGGATATTATTTATTTTAGTGATGGAAATTAGAAAATTTGTGGACTAGATGGTAAATGGGCCAAAGTTTGGGCAAAGGCCCAAGTATGGCCCAATGGATTATGGAGTTGATTTAAATTCATTTAAAGGGGCAATGAGGGTTAAATGGGTCAAGAATGGTCAAATTGGGTCAAATACCCATTTGGGACCCAATGGGTCAAGACGGTTAAGCTCTAAGGTAAATGGGTAAGATGAAAATGTAATTGGGCCAGGGGCCCAATGGTGATCCATTTAGAATGAATGGAATGAAATTTAAATCACCTAAGTTATTTGGAATTAAACCAAGGTGATGTGGCCAAGTGGGACCCACCTCCACCTCATCAAGTGAGGTGGCGTGTGGACCCAAGGATTGGTGGGGCCGGCCACCATAGTTGAATTGGTCAACCATGGGTGGATGTATAAGGTAACTTAGGTAAATGGGAATTAAAGTAACCAAAATATCTAAATATTAAATGATTAAAAATTATCCAAATGAGGTGGTCAAAGTGGGGTCAAAAGGTGAAGACCAAGGTACCTCAATTCAAACTCAAATATAAAACACGTTGGGACTTAGGGGGGGTGGAGTCATAAGCCATAAAGCAAGATAAATATCTTGTGGGTGGGTGGAGGGAGTTAATGTAAAGTGAAGGTTAAATAACCAAAGAGATAAAGATGGTTTACACCTTATCCTTTTCATTTTACCCTCAACGCTCTCTCTCCATCTCTCCCATTCTTCCATTGCCGTCCCACATTAGCAAGGAAAAGAAGAGAAGAAAATTAAGAAAGAAAAGAGAAGAGCCCAAGGAGAGGAAGAAAAAGTTGGACCACCACCTCAAAGTAAAGATCTTGAGACATTTTTCCCATCTCCATCCTTTTCCCTCTCTCAATTTAAACCCTACCTTGGCCGATCCTAAGGTTGGGGGTTGTCACCTTTGATCAAGTGTCTTGGCCTATCAAAGATCAAGAGGAAGGAGAGAGGAGGCTAAGGAGACCGACGGGACTGGCGGAAATCGGAGGAAACGACGGATCGTGAGTATTTCTTAAACAAGAAATTTTGGATTTTTAGGGTTTAAGAATTGGGATTTAGTTTTGTAAAATTAATGGTGGTTACATAAGTTTATGCCATGGATTTTAAATCCATCAAATGGAAGGAATGGAAAGTGGGCAAAAACCCTAATGGAGAAAAATTAGGGTTAAGAAAAATAAAAAGGGATTATGGACATTATATGGTTAATGTGATTAAACATAGAGGTACATGCATATTTTTGGAGTTAAGAGCCATAGGGTTCGGCCATGTAGCATGGCCGAACCCCATGGTAAGTAATGTATGTTTTTTTTTAGGGTTTTGAGAAAATGGAAGGTGGAGGAAACCCTAAATGGGTAAATTAGGGTTAGGGTAAGAAAAGAAAATAAATGGATTAAGTACATTTGGTAATTTAGTTCATTTAGTATGAAATTATGTGATTGGAAGAAAAATCATGGGCCATAGGGTTCGGCCATGTAGTATGGGCGAACCCCATGGTTGGTGATTAGCTAATTGATTTAATTAGTTAGGGTTTGTAGCTAATGAAATAAATTAGGGTTTTAAGGTTTGAAGCCATGGAAAATGGGAAGATTAATGGATTTAATATTTTGGTGAATGTAGATATTTTGGAGCAATGAATTGAATGAGAGAATATGGTTTAGATGCATGATTTAAACCCCTCAAGAAAGGACTATTAGTGGATCTAAAATGTAACAATGGACCCAAGAAAAAAAATGGGGAAAGGACACCATGGGTTCGGCCATGGTGTATGGCCGAACCCATGGCCCAATTGTGACCCATTTTGATGGGTTAAATTGGAGGATGAGTGATGTTTATGGTTTCCAAAGGGTATGAATGGGTAATGGACTCATTGTAGTTTAAATGTATGAAGTAAATCCCATGGGAAGAGTTGATGAATGAGGTATTTTAAAACCATGGTCCATTACCCATCTAAAGGGTTAAATGTGGGGTTTTGTATGGGTTTAAATGAATAAGGGTTAGGTTAATAAAAAAGCTAATTTTTAATGATGTTATGACATGGTTCAATGGGTCATTAATGGACCTAAGTTAGGGATCTAAGTTTATGATCAATTAGGGATTTAATCATGCATGGATAAATGAGTGATTAATCATGGAAAATGAGGTAGTGGCAAAACCGTAATTAATGGCCAAATTCAAGAATTCCATGGAGATTGATCATGGACTTAGGGGCTTTAATGTAATAACCTTATAAGTGATTGATAAAGCCAAAGGTGGCCAATTTTTAAGACTTATGGGATTAAAAGTTTTAATAGATGAAATGGGATCCACAAAACCTAAATAGTGACTGGTTTTTCATATCGACTTGGAAATGTGAATGGACTTAGAAATAGTTAAAATGTGGACTGATTATGTGTATGTAATAGGGTATTGCATATCGCGAGCAGTACGCGTGTCGGTAGCCGGATTATAGGGCGAAACCGTAAAAGGACGCGAGTCGGTATTCGGTAGGATTCTAACTTTTTTGTAAGCCATGGATTGAGTGATTGTTTCTTTGAGTTATTTTGGAAATTATATGGTTTGTTTTAAGATTAGTTTTGAATTATGTATTAAGTAGGAGTTTTACTTGATTTATTCTAGTAAGCATATGATTGGTTTAAAATGGGTTTTAAAGCTATGATGTGGTTATTGAGGCTTTGCTTGATCTACTTTTGATAATCAAGGTATTTGTTTTATTGATGGGATTTTTAAATGTCATGGTTTGTTATTATATTCATTACATGGCATATGGCACCTACATCTCATGCATGGCATGGGAGGGATATGACAGGGGAAGGATGAAATGAAACCGGAGTCCATGCTTCGTCGGGGCGACCGATAAACAGACATGGAGACATTTTGATGTGTTTGATTTATCAGGGATGTTGTATGTAATTATGATACCTTGGTGATAGTTCTTCCATCAAGGGGGATGATGCGTGATTGTTTATACCTGGACGAGGTTTTGCCGTCCAGGGGGATGATTTCTGATTGTTTATTCCTGGACGAGGTTTTTCCTTCCAGAGGGATGATTTGTGATTGTTTATATCTTGACGAGGTTTTGCCGTCAAGGGGAATATGACAGCATGATGGTATGGATGATGGGTGGGGTTCATAACACAGACACCCATGGCATAGCACTCATGTTATGGTTTTTTGTTATAATATTATCTATATGCTTTGTTATCACTAATCCATGTGTTAGCCCTACTCGGAGTCCTACTGGGCACGTGGTCTAACGCCCTACTTGTACCCTAGCTGGTGACACAGGAAATGCCGGAGCAGAAGGACGAGATGGGAGCTAAGCTTAGGAGCTTGGGGAGACAGACTATTTAGTTTATTCAAGTTTAATTTGGAAATGTATTTGATAGCTTAGCTCATCGGAATGTAATATTTTAGACTTATTGCTATGTTTTGGATTTTGTGGTAGACATATGATGTTATGGTATTTTGGTAATTAAATGATGAAATCTTCCCTGCTATCTAGAAAGAAAAATTGGTAGATAGTCTGTAATGTTTTTCCGCGTTTAATGTAACTTTCCGTGAGCTTTCTTCTACAGGTGAACTATTCCCTGTGGACTCCGTTCCTTTCACCCGTAGGGTTGGCCAGTTAAGGGCCAGGCTTTAGAAGCTCGGACTTAACTCACGTCGTGATGTCCGCGCCCTTTGTCACTTTTAGAAAAGGAAAAAAAAAAAAATTTGACTCTGATATTTGGATGAAAAGGGGCGGGCGTTACACCCACACCCCTTTTGATCCTCTCTTTCTCCTAAATCCCTAACTCTCAATGGAAACCCAAACCCCTTCCGTTTCACTCTCCTTTCCAAACTCCAGCATCTCACCTAGTGAGATTTCCCTAAAAAAATCGATTCCTTTCCCCTCTTTCCTTCTTCAAAACGGAAACAAACACCTAATGTCTTCCGCCATTAACTCTCCAAATCTGAATCCTTTTCAAAATGATCCAGCCAACTCCTATTTCTATATAGATCCATGTGATTTCAGCAAAACCCTTCCTTTTATTTTCAATATCCCTCACCTTTTCGCTGATAATCGACGAAGACAACCACCTTCAGAAGCATCCACCGCTGTTTACAAGCAACCAATTTGAATCTTTGCTCCTCTCTCAGTGAGTCCTCTTCTCTTGTTTTCCCCTTCCTGTTGTTCGAGATACACAACAGTGCTCTGTTGTGCTAAACATCACCTTCTTACTGTTTTGTTGTTCCTTCCTCCTTTATTTAAATTAGAAATCTTTCTTATATTCATATTAGTCCTTTAAGTTGGTAACCCAACAGAATCTTGATTTCAACCAAGCACGAGTTTCTTTAATTTCTTTCCAATCCTTTTTATTCGTTTCTTTATTGTTCAATCTAGCCTTGATTAACAATGGTCTTCTTCTTGTATTATTTGAATAACATAATTTCCTGCAAACTTCCTTGACTGGGGCGATTTCCTGCTGTTAATAAAGCATATGCAATGCACATGTTATGCTCTCTTGAAGTATTTTTATAATACCTCTAGTTAATTATATTAATTCAGTTTATTAGTTTCAAATTCATTTTATGAGATTTTTTTTTTAAACCATTTATATCCGATTTAAGTCATTTTCAAAATGTAAACTTGAAAGTTCCTGGCCATTTATTTATTTCATGGATTGAGCACCAAAGAAATTTTTAAAAAAAAACATATATATATTTTTATTATATGTAGCACGTTGTTACTTTTAGTTGAAATTCATGGTCACATGTATGAGGCCAATCTGTAGTCACGATTTGATCTTAAAGTACTTAGTTATTTAAAACTACATATATTTATATATACTTTAAATTCTAGTTATTTATTTATTACAAGAAAAATGTGATTTGAACCTGCAAGTGTTTATTAATACAAAGATATTTAAGTCTTTATTTTCTAGGCATTAGTATATCCCGATTCTTTAAATATTTTACATATCAAGGTGAATTTCAAGAAACTCTGACCTTCCCACTTTGGGCCGGAACCTTGATCACTTCTTGTATGTTCAGTCTCTATTTTTAATAGATTTGAAGTCGTGTCTAAATTTGAAAATATATGTATACATATGATAAACTCACCGTACCAACCCTCTTGCCGTGTGTGACAGCCCTAAACCTTAACGGCATCTTCCACGTTTACTCCGTCTAGATTCTTGAGAGATGTTTGTTAGAAGTAATATTCATAATACTTAGAACTTCAAATAAATTTATGTGCAATACATCTCGAAATTCTTACTACTTAACAACAAATTGGAATGCATGTGGATTCATCACCTACACTTCACAAACATTTTAGGTGACGGAAAACAGTACACAATACTTTGGTTGTACATGATATTCTCTATTTTTGGTTTATGTGATTGAACAATGGAAATATTGCATGATGTATTGTGACACCCTACCCCTCCCTTAAGAGTCCCACATCGGTGGGAAAGAAAAGGGGGGGGTGGGTTTATTAAGAAGCCACCCATGGAACTCTTGTGTGAGGCCTTTTGGGTCGGGTCAGGTGGGCCCGGGCCCAAAAATAAAACCGTGCGGGTTCGAGCTTGTGTGCGAGGCCCAAAACGGACAATATCACACTGCGTCAAGCCCTAAGCCATGTATTCGGGTCGGGTCGTTACAAATATGGTATCAGAGCCGAGGTTCTACACTCAGACTGTGTGGGCTTTCCTCCTTCCCCTGTAGTTGTTAAGCTGGACCGGATCGAGTCGGGGACGGCTCGAGACTTTAGGGGGGGTGATTGTGACACCCTACCCCTCCCTTAAGAGTCCCACATCGGTGGGAAAGAAAAGGGGGGGTGGGTTTATTAAGAAGCCACCCATGGAACTCTTGTGTGAGGCCTTTTGGGCCGGGTCAGGTGGGCCCGGGCCCAAAAACAAAACCGTACGGGTTCGAGCTTGTGTGCGAGGCCCAAAGCGGACAATATCACACTGAGTCAAGCCCTAAGCCATGTATTCGGGTTGGCTCGTTACATGTATTGTATTTTGGAATGTAATATTGGATTTATGAAATAGACTGGGTATTTGTTGGAATAGTGGTTGTAAACCGGTGCTTCATTGCAGTTTAAAGGAATATGCTAAATGTTTTAATTGCCGTGAGGGGACTCAGTCTGTCCGGATAGTTGAAAATTAGCCACTAGCCTTATTGAAAGGTCCAATAATTATATTCGAAATTGATGAATGTTAATTATTTGTTGTGGTGTTTATATTTTTGTGGAGAACTGAGATTTATTTATGATAATGCATTGCCACAACATTGATGATGTGATATGACTTATTGTTATGCATGTGGGATGTTGTTGAGATTGACCCTTGATGTTTAGAACCTCTATACGATGTGTATGTTCATTTAAACTCATATAATCGTGCATGGAGTATATTGGTAATGTTTAAATTCATGGCATGATTCATAACGTGTGGAATGACGATAGAGATGACACATGGTAAGCATGGTATTGAGCATGACATCTTCATATTCATGGGATGGGTATGAAGGTGTAGTACGTCATATTTCATGGAGATCACGACGGTGGTAGTGTAAGTCCTCGTTTTTTAGTGAGAAGTACCACGTGTGTGGTAAGTTTTGTTTTTGTTAGTCCATGAAAGATCACGAAGACTGTTATTTGGTGGTGGTGTTGTGTAGTCCTCACTTCATGTGGGAAGTACCACGCTGTGGTAGAGTGTAGTCCCCATTTTGGCAGGAAGACCACCTACTACAGTGGATAGTGTTGTGGAAAGATGATGCACTAAGCATGTGCATTGAGCATTGTACAACGCATGGCATAAAGCATGGTCAATAAATGCATATTCATTTAGTTATGCTTTTATATTGTGGAATTCAGAATAATGGAGATGGATATGTGCTATTGTATTTCTTCACTGGGCTGGGAATTCACACCCTTATATTGCAGGTAACCCTCTAGATTTACGATTGGTGGACGATGCTGACAAGTAGAAACTACAACGGATGAATAATTAAATTCTTAGATAGATGATGATATTACGTAGTTGAATTTCATGATTTGATGTTGTTTATTCTTTCCAGAACTTGATTGGTTGATTCAAGTAGTTGAGAATGTTGAGGTTATTAATTGATTTATTTTAGTTTATGGATGGGATTGAGTAAATATGTGAGATTAGATTTGACATCAATAAATAGACGTTATTCATTTTATATTGTGGATGACATTATGATTTATGTGATGTGAAAAGTTGGGCTTGAAGGATTTGATGGCACATTTATTTCATTTACAAATTTAAAAAAAAAAATATACTTATCTCTCCTAGCCACAAATCTATGATGTAAGACCCGTTAGTTGCGTTGTTGCGTTGGATCGCGCCCCTTTTATGTTGCCAAAGGAACGGGGCATTACAGTAAATCGCTCGACGAATGCATCCACTATGAAGAACTGACCCGTCACCCGCCTACAACAACAGTCCGAGGTAACCTGAAGGGAGGATGACCAATTCATCCCAAGATGACGCGAACTCTGACATTTCCAAAACTCGCGAGTCAACCTCTAGTGCTGATTCCAAAAATCAAAAGGCACGATCCACAGATCTGGTCTACAACCAATGAAACTCAAGGTAGAAAACAAAGGAGAACGTTGGAAACGGGCAATACGCCGG
This sequence comes from Chimonanthus salicifolius, assembly GCA_013350335.1. NCBI lineage: Eukaryota > Viridiplantae > Streptophyta > Magnoliopsida > Laurales > Calycanthaceae > Chimonanthus > Chimonanthus salicifolius. The sequence goes on from CM023539.1 coordinate 10,985,638, forward strand.
TCAAGAGCTAAGAAACACTCACGTGCCCTATTTAAGGCGGTGAACTCCCAACTCACTCATACATCGAAATTGGACTGTACGCTGGTCCCACCTGCGTCTCAACGGTCAACCCTGCCAGTCTGACCTAAACAAGCCCTTAACAAAGTCACAAGGACCTCTAACTATAATACTGGACGCGTGGGAGTCCTAGAGACAGACATACAACCACTGGCTCTCCCCTAAGCACTCTCAGTAATCCAAAGCCCAAAACGGGTCTAACTAACAACTCAAACATACCAAGCCCATCTACCCCTCATGGAATTCCGTCGGTCATCTACAGAGTTAGCCGGTCGGACTCACTCGGTAGACGCCCATAAATTTCCAATGAGTCTATCTCCACACTATATAGTCACAAGCGAGGCCCACATATGGTGGCCTCGCACTCTAAACACGAGTCTCCTATGGATCTAGGAGGTAAACTCACATTACAATCTTCTCCTGACAACATTGGGACCTCGAACTGTAATGACCCGGCCCCGATCTTTCTGGATTTTTTGGGAGATTTTTAGATCTCTGTGTCTGATTAGTGTTTGGGTGGTAGAGGAGAGAGCTTGGGCTCCACGGTGGGGGGCCAATGGGCATTATGGTAATTTTGAAAACCACACTTGGTTATTATTTAAAATTATTTTATAAAGATTAGTGTTTTTCTCCTTTCTCAAAAAGAAAATAAAACAACTAACCATAACTATATATAGTCTTTTCCCCCTCTCCTCTTCTTCTCCATCACTCCTTCAAACCCTAGGCAGCCGCCGCCCCCTTTAGGGTGCGTCTCTCTCTTCCTCTCCCCCTCACTCTCGACCCTCTCTTCCCCTCTCTCCATTTCTCTCTCGGATCCTTCCACTTTTTTCTCCTTCTCCTTCGTCTCTCCTCTTTCCTCTTTCCCTTTTTGAAACTCTAGATCTAACCCTCCCTCACCGTCTCCGCTCTTTTGTTTCTCTTTCCTTTCCTTTCTCTTTCTCGGTTTCTCGTTCCCTCTTCTACCTCTCTTAAATCGGGAACCCCTAATGCCCCGATCCGAGAGTCCCCATTCCCATCCGAACCAAATCTTCCTCCTCCGGCTGGAAGCATGTACCTTTCTTTGCCCCCTTTTTCACCTCCTCTTATAATTCCCTCTTTATCTTCCTCTTCTCTGTAATCATTTTCCTCTTTCCTCTTCTTTCCCATGATTTTTCGCCATTTTCCCCCTTCTAGCCAGTGAGTCGACTCAGTTGAGTCACTGGGTTGACTCGGTTGAGCCACTGAGTCAACCAGCGCCGAGTGACTCAGTCGGACCGAGCCCTTGATCCAACAACTGCAGATCTAGGCCCAGTTACTGCTCCAAGCCCATCAGGCCCGACTCACCAGACTTGGTCCAGCCCAGCTTGCCCAGTCGCGACTCGGCCAGTTAGGCCCATTCTTCGTCCAACCCACCTCAGGTTTGGCCCAGCCTTCGGCCAGGCCCTGTTTCAGGCCCGACCTAGTTCGGCCCAGCTTTTGGCCCGGTCGATCTTTAAGCCCAATTTTTCAGATCCAGCCATCTTAGATCCAGTTTTTCAATTTTAGGCCCAGTTCCGAGCCAGACCTAGTTTTGGATCTAGTTTTCAGTTTTGGACCATGTTCGACTCGGTGTGGGACCGACCTGTTTTGGGCCTGTTTGCAGCCCAAACTTGTTTTAACCCGTTTTAACTGATTTGTAAATCCTTGTATTTCTCTTTCATCCAATCAAGCCCCCTTCAACCCAGTGGACCCAGTTTCTCGAAGTTGATTTCAAATCGTACACAGGTGAGGGGACTCATCATACTTGTTTTAGTGTACATGATTTGCATATATCTTTCCCATAAATACTTGGACATGGAGTACAAGGAATGAGACCTTTATGGATTACGAGCCACTCGGTGAGCGAACCGTTTTGATGAATATGTGGCAAGGGGCTCATTCGAGTGTACTCGTGTCAATATGCTTGGGATGGCAATTTCGTTAGTATTTTGATAACATGTTGGTTGATTAGCAAGGTGATGTGCGTTGTGTGATAATTTGTTTATTTGATTATGTGATGACATGTTGAGTTGCCAAATGTTACAACATGTTGAGCTTGATAATGTGATAAGATGCTGGATGGACTAAGTAGTATCATGATATGTATAACCTGTGTAAAGAAATGATATGCTTTAGATAATAACATGTTATATGTTTGTTTGATAACATGCAATGGATGGTAGTATATAACTGATGATTTTGTGATACGCCATGTTGATAACATGTGTGGAGATACTTGTGCATGCATGTAGTTAGTATACATGGAAAGTTGGTGGGGGTATGGATACAAGCCTACATCAGAATTTAGAGACTCCCCCTAGCTTGTCGGATAGTTAGGATTGGGAAGTCATGGGAAATCGCATAGTGGATGCGGTTGAGCTATGGATTACTCGTTGGTGGGTCCATAGGTGTGTGAGTGCCTAGCGGGTATTTTCCTTCTTGGGTATGTGGGCCTTTGACAGAGACGTGGTCCTGTGTACGGTTGAGGTACCCGGTTGACTATTTACGGACAAGGGTTGAGGTTCGTCCCCGTGGTCCGGTGTACGGCTGAAGTGACGGTTGGCTATTTACGGACATGGATTGAGGTTTGTCCCCGTGGTCTGGTGCACAGCTGAGGTGCCGGTTGGCTATTTATGGACATGGATTGAGGTTCGTCCCCGTGGTCCAGTGTGTGGTTGAGGTACCGGTTGACTATTTACGGGCATGGGTAGAGGTTCGCCCCCGTGGTCCGGTGTACAGCTGAGGTGCCGTTTGACTATTTACGGATATTATTCGAGGTTGTTTCCTTGGTTCGGTGTACAGCCGAAGTACCGGTCTGTGGTGTGTGGACTTCATTGGAAGTGGCCCTAGAGATAGTGTGGTTGTAGAGTACGTTGAGTACGTACTGGGTCTCCCTGGGAGCCAGGTGGGTTGAGTGTTTGTTCACATGCACTTTGGTTGCAGCGTGTGATAGTGTGATTACCAGTGGTTATGACTTTCTAGTCCATTATTGAGACATGTGATATGGGTATTGAGTCATTGGGATCTTATGGGCACCTGATGAGTGAGTTCGGTCTGCTAAGTTGGTAGAAGGCCTATGGAATTCCGTGAGGGGTGTCTGTACTGGTAGTGTTGAGACCAGTTGATGGGACCCAAGGTTACAAGTGTGATTCTCGGGATCTGGTACTTGGTTGAAGAGACCACAGATGGGTCCAGTTGGCAGTCCGTTGAGGACTGGTCCGGTTGTTACTCCCGTGTGATAGTCTATTTGGGACTCTAGTAAGCCCGAATCATGAGTTGATTGTGGTATGTGTGTGGGTCGCCTTGGGAGAGTCATAGCACTGGTTGAGGACCAGAGACCCTGATCTGGTTGGGGATCGGTCTTTGTACCCGTGGGTGGGTGGACCGTAGTGGATTGGCATATATGGGAGTTGCCCTAGTGTTGCATTAGGTTGGTTAGAGGATGTGTTGGAGGCCCGGTAGTGAGGGGAGGTGTGCTAGGGGTAGGGCACACGTTCGCATGGTCGTGCATGTAGGCATCGTAGACATTTTTATGTCCATATGATTATATGTAGTTTATGCTTGATGACATCTGATGAATGAGTTACCCTCACTGGGCATGTAGAACTCACCCCTTGTCTCTCAGTTGTTCTTAGGAGAAGGGTTGGCGGGACCCCCGATCAGGTGCTGGGCATGGAGCTGCAATTTTATCTTCTGTCATAGTCCCAGTTTGTAGTTGAGAGCTTATTCATGTTTTTGAGTTATGTAATCACACGTGAATTGGATAAATGCAACAATGGAATGATGTTATTGTTTTAATGATGGTTAATGCTTTATTGGTGCATTTGGTTATTGATTTGATTACAGGCTGCCCACGGTTAGTGTGGGTTGCGGAAGTGTTGTCTCCCATTTAAAAAATAAATAAAATTGACCCTATTTCTTGAGATGTTTCATAGATAACACACCCGTAGCGGGACGGGGTGTTACATGAACAATCTAATGTCAATCACAGTCTAAATCCCCCGTGACTCTGTCACGGTACTCAAACCACTCTGAAAAAAATACCACCAATGCCCCTCAAAGGTGAGGACTCCTCTTAACATGGGTCCTACTGAGGAACACCTCTAATTACTCTAAGGACTAACTCCAATCCTACAGATCTGTATCCCACAGCCCCATGACCACGCTACGGTGCTCTACTCATTCAAATGAGTGATCAATCTCATTATGAACTCACCTACGAATCAAACGATGGGGAGTCTCACAGAACGAGAATCAACTACAAGACACGTCTCAAGTATGCTAACCGAAAAATAACGTATCAAGCACACCACACAAACCTAGGGTACCTACGCACCACCCCATAACCCAGGTCCATCTACCCTATCACGTAGGGGATGAATCTATTATCTAGTCAACATCACATCCATCTCTGACCTATGCACAGTCCGAGAGTTGAACAGTGCTCTGATATGAACTATAACGCCCCGTCCCACTACGGGCGCGTGTTATCTATGAAACATCTCAAAACGTCATAAAAGGACAAATATCAGGCATAATTTTGTTTTGAAACGGGGTAGCTACCTCTCGTTCAACGACTAATAAAACAAGATTTGTCATATTGATAACATAACAAACAATCATTGATTGTTTAAATACAGTTATACAGTTATCCAAACAAATCACATACATTAATAAGTTTATAGAAACAAGGGTCTCTCAGCTCTAGCAAAAACATAATCATGTAATATCTAACTACTGCTACTCCTCCCAGAATGTCTCCTCAAGGGGCCCACCTGGCCCCTCTGCAATTGGAGTACTTGAAAGGTAAGGGGGGTGAGCTAACCAGCCCTGTGAAGAGATAAAGCTTATCACATGTTAGCAAGTAACATATATCATATATGAAATGTAATGAACGTCATAATAGAATGAATGTCTTCGTACATGAGTATTCAACTATACTACAAACCACTTGTCCCATTGACCAGTCTGATACGTCACCTCCGTAACTCACAACGGTCCTCCAACAACTCTAGCCTCCCTATCAATACAACGGGAGACCACACAATACACAACCACCTCAACCGCCAGAATGCAACGGGTAAACCCTCATTTCCTTTGGGATTTCAACCACCGGAGCATAACGGGGAAGCCAATCTCAAGGGCATGCACCTCAACCTCCAGAATACAAAGGGGAAACCAGCATCTCCTATGGAGGTCTCGATCGCCGAAGCGTAATGGGGAAGTCCTCCCAATAATCAAACCACCATATCATTATAAACATATACACATGCAAACAACCTCTCCATCTCAATACCCAACAGACATTGTCCGTTGTGGATTACCTCATATGCATGTACATGATATCATGGTCATGTCTAATAATACAACCATGCTCCAATATAATTAATCAAGATCAACGACACATGCATCGTATGTAACAAGAGCATATAACAAGTTATCTAAAGATATACCACCATGCTCATCATGATCACGGCCACAAGTTATAAATAATCACACAACATGTTATCAAAAAAATTTCAAGCATCATGTTTAATATCCAGCGCACATCTCATTCCCATCATAAGTTCACATACATATTATGATTGAACACAAACATATCATCAACAATTTTCGAACATCACGTCCAATATCCAGCGCATATCTCACTCTCATTATAAACTCAATCCCATGTAATGATTAAACAAACAACATGTTACTAGCAAGTTTCCAAGTTCAACTAATCATCCATCTGATTACAATTCTCCATTAATCGCATATAGTTGGCATGAGTGCACCCGAACGGATCCCTTGCCATATGTCCATTTCAACAGTTCCCTTACCGAGTGACTTAATAAATGAAGGGCCTCTTTCAGGTCACTAATGTCCAAGGTTAAAGGTTAAATAGATGCGAGTGCATGCTAAAACAGTGATAAGTCCCCTCACAGTGTGTGTGGAGTCAAAATTTTGAAGCGAGCAAGCGGCTTGAGGGGTTGAAGGGAGCTTAGTCTGTTGAAAGAAGGAAGAACGAATAAGTAAACAAGGTAAAAGGGGCTAAAATGAGACCGGATTGAAAACGGGCCTAGACTGGGTTGGGCCCAAAATGGGCCGAACTGAGCCGGGCTCTAAAAACCGGTCGGGCTTGAAAATTGGATCGAGGTGGACCGGGCCAAAGAGTTGGGCCTGCAAGAAGTAGGCTTGACCTAACTAGGCCTGCCAGAAGTGGGTCGGACCTAACTAGGCCTGATTGGGCCGTACCTAACTGGGCCTGGTTGAGCCAGGTCTGAACGAGCCAGCTGGTCAGGTCGGGTCTGGACCAATGGACGAAACAGTTGGGTCACAACCCATGCCCAAGGGCTGGGTCAACTCCAGGCCCAACCAAATCGACTCAGTCACTCGGTGAATCGACTTAGTTACTCGACTATGTCGGAAGGGTGAAAAAAAGAGAATGAAAAACTAGGAAAATCCAAGAAAATCGAGGAAAACAAGGGAAAACCATAGAAAACTCTGAGAAAGTGAAGAAAATCGAGAAAAATCGTGGAAAATCAAAGGGAAAACTCGAGAGAGAAGATAGATACCCAGAATCGGCGAGAGGGACGAAAATCGGGTGGCTACCAGCGGAAAAATCAGATTTGGACAGTGTCGAGCTCGAAGACTGCTCGTCCAACCGAGAAAGGGAAGATGGAAATGGGTAAGGGAGGAAGGATAGGAAGAAGAAGAAAGAAGCAAGGTGGCGGTGGCGGTTTAGGACTTGGTTAGGGTTTGGATTTAGGGTTTTAGGGAAGGAAGAGGAACAAAGAACAAGGAGAGGGATGGCGACGACGACGGGTAGTGGGGTTTAGAGTTTGAGGGCGGTAAAAGGAGGAAGAGGAAACAAAGAGATGAGAGGTGGGAAAAGGGAGACAGAGATAGAGGGTACGGCGGCTAGGGTTTCCAAGGAGAGGGTAAGAGGGATTAGGGTTTTCCAAATAATTTTTTTTTTCTTTTGATAACTCGTTTAATAAACCAAATTATTAAAATACCTCCCAAAAAAATAACACAAAGATCCGCAGATCTCTCTAAAAACCCTGATAAATCAGGTCGGGTCGTTACAGCTACAGTATTCACTATTACAGCTACATTACGCGCATAGTAGCAAAACACGTTTGGACCCGTTCTGTCTGTTTAATTGGTTCCGTACCAAGTCAACCGTCTATCTAAACTTGATCCTCTTCTACTCTGTGTCAATTGACATCAAAGCCACGATTTGACGGTAGGTTAAAAAAAAAAGGAAAAAAAAATGGCATCAATAGAATTTTGCATTAAAAAAAAGAGCAAAAGAGGAAAAAAAAAAAGGTAAATAAAAAAAATGCTAAAACAGAATGCTAAAGAAAAAAATATATTAGTGAATAAAAAGAAAAAGAGAGAAATTTACAAAAGAAAAGAAAATATTTTCTTCATGGCTTCCTATTATGACTACTCAAGCGAAGACGAAGATGAAGAACTTTATATGGAGAGTGCGTATAAACGTGTGGATCATGAGAAGTCATATCACTGTCGAGAGTACCGCATGAAGATGGACCTCTCATCTTTCAACAGTCTACTACACCCTGAAGGCTTCCTTGATTGACTCTCGGAAGTTGAGTGCTTCTTCGACAACATAAAGATTGTTGAAGTGAAAAAAGGTGAAGCCCGTGGCTTATTGTCTCAATGGTGGAGCGTCTGCATGTTGGGAGCAGTTGCAAACTACATGCAAGCGTATGAATAAACAACCTATTAGATCTTGGCCACGGATGAAACAAATTCTACAGACTTGTTTCCTTCCAGCTGATTATGATCAAGTTTTATTCCAGCAATATCAGGACTATCGGCAAAGAAATTGTTCTGTTTGTGATTATTGTAACCATCGTGTTAGGAGACCCCACATGTCCTACACTCGACGCGCCTATGATGACTACTCGAGTGATGATGAAGTGGAAAACTACCTAGTGGGACATGTGTGGAGGCACGATGATCATAGGATGCCTGATCATCACAAAGGATATCGTATGGAGATTATCATAGGATGCCTGATCATCCATCCGGCAGATTATTATCAGAGTCCACCAGTGCTTGAGAAAGAAGAATCATCCTTCCTAATCAGTGACATCGAGCCAGAGCCACTTGAGACAAACGAAGTCCTGATGTCTGTTGAACAGGAGACAGTCCTGGACCTCGTACCTGTTCCCCTGGATATTGAACCAAAATTGATACAGACAGGTGAAGTCCTACAACCGTCAAACATGAGACAGAAGAGATTTCGACGCTTGTCATACAAAAGTCGATCTCGGGATTCGAGCCTATTCCACTAGAGGATATGATTCCTCAGCAGTTGCAGGCACCACAATCAGTGCCCGTATTGGAGAATGAGCCATGTGCATTGTCGGCTTTAAAGTCAATGTAATCGCCAAAGATTGACTGACCATTACTGTTGCAGCTGCCACAAGAGACACAAACATCACAAAATATTGAATACATAAAAAATGATCCTTATTTGTTCTCTCCTGTCGTCAAACCACTCTTCCTTGAGGACATCCTGCATTGTGTTTCTCTTACTATCAGTGTACAAACTCATGAAGGGCTACTTGACATACTTGAACCGTCCAAGTGCAAAGTAGAAATCATCAAGTACTAGCGGTTCTCGCATTGCATACGTACTCGAGGACGAGTTACTTTCAATCATGAGGATCTGATGTAGTACATGGAGCACACACGTGAAGACGTGTGCCCGTGATAAATGAAAATAATTAACACGCATCGCACAATGTTCAAATTCACGTGCCGAACCGCCATTTCCACGCATATGTGCTATTACATGCACGGTTTGCAAGCGTTGTTTCTTTTGAAGATTTTGATTTCTTTTATTATAATTATTATTTTTTCATTTCTTTCGTGTATAAAAGTCAGGCGATTGTAAGATGAGAAGAGCAAAAAACAATGAAATGAATTGAAACTTTCTCCTTTGAGTGGATTCCCTGTATCTCTCCTCCTCTCCTGAGTGGATTCCCGTTTCCCTTCTCCTTGCCATCGACGGTGATCATGGTTTTTCTCCTTCTTCTTTTTCCTTCCTTCTTTTTTATTCTCCACGATTTCCTTCATACCGATTGACGATGCTCGTCAGGCCAGAAAATCCTTCTTTTTACAGAGAGCCCTCACTCTGTGTCCACTGTCACTCCAACAGATTTGATTTGGGAAATCTTAGTTTCCCCAACCCGAAGCAACGTACGTCAAACGGGTTTCTCTCACCACCCGTTGAAACATCTGTTGCAGTAGCAATAGCCATCACTATCGCAATAGTAGCCGTCGCCATAGCTACGGTAGTTGTCACTATTGCAATAGTGATTGTCATTAATACTAAGTATTGTCACTATTTGCTACAGTATTCACTATTACAACTACAATACTTGCATAGTAGCAGGACCCGTTTGGACCGTTTCATTAGGTCTCGACCGAGTCACCCATCCATCAAAACTCGATCCTCTTCTGTGGTGCGTCATTCCCCTACTTGGATATAAACATTTGAGTCCATTTGCACCCTTGACTTTTCAAGATTAAAGTCTGAGCCCACCCATTTAAGCCCCTTCAAAATTCTATCATTTGGATTGAAAGTATACATGTTGAATAGAAATGTATCAATCTTTAGCTCAACAATTAATTTTCGAATATTTGATCTTAGAGGATAAAATCATCAAACAAATTTAAAATCCAATAGATTTGAGTACTAAAATCAAGTTGCCTAGAAAGTGATTTTGGGCCAAAATTTTACCAACTTATAGTTTTTCTAAGTCTAATTTTAATCTGAATTAATTATTTTTATTGATTTTATAAAAAAATTAAAAAAAAAAGACCACGTGTACATAGACAAACACATATATGAATAAACAACTAGAAAAGCCTAACATGCTCTACAAGAATATCCAGTTAGCCCAAGCACGATTGCTAATATAAATTGGCACAAAGAACATGCCCAAGCCCTCCCCATCGAGCTATTATCTATGGTTAGATTCATTAGTTTGAAATGTGCTCAAGTTGGATTAAGGCCCATGAATAGGTCTGGTTTCACTTCGACTTATCCACATGCTCATTTAGGCGAAGCATCCCTCCGTTGAAGCCCAAGTTTGTTCCATTCTTAAAGTAGTCCAAGTCTATCTGCAAGCCATTAGTATTTTTTAAGAAGCCAAGCCTACCCATTGAATTGATAAAATATGCAAGCCCGTCTATTAAAATCTGTTTCTAGATTAATATATCTTGATAAAGTGAGTTATGATAAGGACATCTCCATGGATTTACATGATGAAATTTAAGACAAGATTGAAGAAGTGGCTATAAGATTTATACACTTTTTTATTGTAGCGAAAAGAGCCCATTAAAGAGTCCAATTGGGCTTAAAATCCTTAAATAAGTGGCTCATTTTGTATGGATATGGGTCAGGCCTATAATTTCTCAATTTGGTCATTTTGGCCCAATTAAGTGGTCCAAAAGTGGAAGATAAGGACTTGTTGTGGGGAATGAATATCTCTCGACATTGCAGGTTACTGATCCCATGACTTAAAGAGCATAAAATTGAAGTTTAGAAGGTTCCACACAAATTTGGGACAAGCTTTGGGCGCCATCTCCTTTCCCATTTTTGTATTTTGTATTTTTTATTTTTTTATATTAGAACACCTGTCTCTCAAGAATTGACAAAAAATATGGTGGATAAAATTGCAAGCATACTTCGATATAGCAAACAATATTGAATTTTTATAAAATTCAATTTATTGAAAAGATTATTCTATAACCTTTCCAACATTCCTCAGTTTATGCATTTTATACGTACATACACGAAGTTTTGAAATTTTTTTGTAAACAAGTGCATAGAGTGACAGAAAAGTTTATTTATGTTAATTTTTGTATTGCAAACACTATAAAAGGGTTTGCATGCCCCAAGCGATTATACTTGTTTTTTTATCAATTGAAGATTGCAAAGTTTGGTTCTCTTCATTCTTTGGTGAGTTTTGTTTTATATTTTAATGCCATTTTAGCTTTGTTAATAATTAATTTAATTTTATGGTTTTTAATTTTTATTTGTTGTAATTCAAATTAATTAATGCAATTTTAATATTCTAGAAATTCAAAAACTGAAGCTATGATTTTTTTTCCTATATAGTAAAATTCGACCTTGGTGAGATTCGGACCTAGAACTTTTCTTCCTCACAAAGTGAAACTATCTAAGTTTTCTAATCAATTTCGGAATTTACATACTACAATTGGGCCAAAGTTAATTAATTTTGGGTGATCAATTTAATTAATTTTCTGTAACACCCAGCAGCGCTGCTAGGGTGTGGAAAAGTCCCACATCGCCCAGCAGGGCTGGGTTTAGAGAGGATTTAAGAGGGGAGTAGCTCAAGGTCTTCTAGACACAAATTGAGGCCTAGAGCAAAAATTCTAAATGGAGCCTTCTTGGAGTGGATATCAAGTAAGCTGAAAACTCAAAACCCTCCCAAACAAACTTACGCTTTGCATATTAACATTTTGCTACCAAATCACCTTCATATCGACAAACTCTCTGCAGATTTAAAAACACCAACATCAGTAGAAGAAATTCAATGTATGTCCCTATGGTCAAAAAAATTAGCACTCAAAAACAATATCACTGTAGCCTTAATTAAGAAATCAAAAACAAAATTACCTCCCAAGATCCAATTTTGAGAAAGGATATAGAGAAATATGAAGCCTTCAACCTTTCACCGCTGGGTTGAGAACTCGGATCGCCACATTTCTCTTTCGACCCCATAGAGTTAACATGAGAGGTCTTCTTAGTTGCTTTAGACAATTTCATTTCAAGAAGATCTAAAAAGGATGGGTCTTTCTCAATGTAAAACCAAGAGGAATGAATTTCCCAAATAGACTGAGAGATGTTTCAATCTGCATTGCAGACAAAATAAAAAATCAAATGGGCAAAATAGGAAATGAAGAGAGTATGCAAAATTCATAGATTCATACTTAAATTTGAAGTCCAAAATCCCAATGTGAAAACAGGAAATATCTTTTTCATGCATGGCATATATTTGTTCAAAAAATAATCCAACAGTAGTAAAAATTCTCATAAACTTGGAGCAACTAAAAAAAGAAATAAATCTTCCAGTGATACCTAATTAAAATCCAAAATGGATTACTGTTGGCAAACACGATTTTGGTGGCAGAAGGTTGCATATAAAGAAAAAAATAAACATTAACTAAATAGGAGCCTTTGTGAATGTGAAATAGAAAGTCGAAAGTAGATTAAGACCCAAAAGCAGATACCCACAAACATAAAAGTACATCAAACTTCAATAACACATAAGACCTGTAACACCCCAGAATTTTCTTAGATTATAAATATATTGGATTTGGTCCATTTGAATTGCGATTTAATGGAATTTGAAATGAAAAGTTGAAATGGACACTAAGTGGGCAAAGAAATGTGTCAATTACCCAATTAAGACCCAATGGCTCATGGATGACCTGGACTTAAGGTAATTGGGTAAGTTTAGTTAAATTAGTTGAATTGGATTAATTAGTGCATTTAATGCATTAAAATCCACCTCATCAAGTGAGGTGGCATGTGAGTGAGTGGCATTGCCATATGGCATGTATGTCATCACATGGAAGCCAACTAAGCAAGGAGGCCACATCATCAAGTGACATGGCCAAGTGGGACCCAAGTGCCATGTGGTGACCAAGTCACTACATGCATGGCCGGCCATGACATGGTTGACTTGGTTAACCACTTGTGAGTTCAAGTTGAATTAAGTTCTTTTTGTTGAGTTGAGAAGATGAAGGGTTTTCATCTCAAGAGGCAGGAAGCCAAGGGACTCATTGGGAAGCCAAGGGGTCTCTTTGGTTTAAGTCAATGGTCTCCTTAGTTAAACGAAGGGCCTCATTGGTTAGACAAACCATTATGAGAGGGAATGAAGAGATTAGGTTGTTATACAAAAGGACACAACCCAAGGGGCACACCAAACCCGTTGGCCGACTCCTCCTCATTGAGCAAAGATTTTTTTCTCCTCTCCTCTCCTCTCTCTCTCCTACCTCTACCTCCATACATTGGAGATTTTGAAGAACAAAGAAAGGAGAAGAAGGATTAAGGAAGAAAATGTCACGACCCGCTTTCCAACACCTAAACGGGCGTGATCTGACTGTACAAATTTAACTCACCTACTGCCCTAAACGGGTCTTACATCCAAAATCTGTGGCTAAATTCAAACAAACATAATTACATTCACAAGCCACCGAAATTCCTCAAGTCTACAACCTGCTTGAAGACATAACATCTCATTAAAGCTTCCAAAACTTAAAGGGATAAATATCACTCACATAAGGATTTCTAAACGCATCACTTACTCACATTCCCATAACAATCAAATTAAAGCGTTCTCAAATTTAATCCATACTTGAATTTATTATCCAAGTTTCCACAAATTGAAAATAAATGAATAAACAACTTTCTCAAAGTCTCAAATCAAAATAAACAACCAACTTATAATCTAAATATTAAATTCTGCACTAACTAAGCGTTTCTAAGAATTCTTCATCGACTCCTCGCCTTCTAAGCTCAGTTGTGATCATCGTTTAGACCCAAATCTAAGGGGTTGCCTGCAATGTAAGGAATGAGCTCCATGCCCAGCGAAGAAAACAATAACACAAACATAGCATATGATATCCCTACTTCCTCAATAATATTTCAAATAAGCAAGAATAACAATTTATTTCATACTCATGCCTTTGCAAAAATGTAATGCTCAATGCCAAATGCCATATTCCAACCCATTATTACATCTACCGATATTTGGTGGCCTTCCCAACGAATCGAGGATAACACAATATCGCCTTAATGGCCTTCCCACATAAAGTGAGGATAACACAATCTACCACCAAATAACAGCCCTCATGACTTGTCACGGATATCACACCTCTTCTACCATAACGGTCTTCCCACTTAAAGTGATGTTAACAACACTACCACCGTCGTGGTCTTCGTGACAATTATGGATCGCACCCTCATACCCAATGCTATGAATATGAGAATGCTATGTTCAATGCCGATAAACATGCTTAAATATTCATAACATGCCTATGAAATTATGAATCTCAATCTAAGCAGATTATAGCATCATACTAAATATCTCATTTGTCATAGCATGCATAAACCTTGAAATAAACGTAACAATAGTCCATGCATCATAATATTTGGATTATATACACCAACATTCAAACATGTCCAATCAAGGTTAATAATTAGACGATAACATACAAATAACCATCAATCTACGAATATAAATCATTGGATCTTTCAACAATATTAATGGTTAGACTCCATAATCTGGGCGGACTGAGTCTCCACACGGCCAATAGAATGTTTAGCCAAAATCTCCCTTACACTACTGTGAGTGAACATCGGATCACAACCATTATTAACATACACCCAGTCTATTCTAGATCCAACAATTATATTCCAATCACACAACAAAATACAATATTTTTATTGCCTAAACACATAATAATATAAGGAATCATGTTCAAAAGTATGTAGTGAATTGTTTCCCGCACCTAGAAGTTTTCGTATTGTGAATGAGAAGTCCACGTAGCTTCCAAGTGATAATTACTCTTGAATACCAAAGTCTATTGCGAATATGTTTTAAAGATTCCAATCACTTTTAATATTTCTTCTAACAAATATTTCTAAATAGCATGGATTAGATTGGTGTATAAGGATTATTAACCATGGTGATGTGTGCTGCCCTCACCTATGTATGCTGAAAATACAAGGTTAAGAGGCTAGGTATGAGATGGATTTCTATCTCAGATTCAAGCTGGACATTAACAAGACCGGTTTAAGCATCCAGTTTTAGGTAGAAAGAGGACCAGTTTTACTGATCAGTTCTGAGTGAAATTCTGGACCAACCAGTCCTCAACATTAATGTTTTTGGGGCTGAAAATCAGTTCCTTTAACTTGCTGATCTTGGGGTAAGAAATCAGTCCCCAACTGTAAAAGCCTAGGTATTAAACAAAGAGAAAATTGCAGCAGGGGCTGCTATAGAGAACTGTCAAATATTAAATATTTGGCCTCATCTAAATGGTTTTGACACAAATCAGTTCTCCGCAAGACTTTAAGGAAAATGCACATCTAAATTATTTAAAACAGACAAAATCATAAAAAAATCAAAAGGAAACAAATCTGTGAGGTTTAAAATAATTTTGAGTAGTCCAAGAAAACCCACGACCAAGATCTGGCCTGGTTTGAAATAATCACACCCTGACTGTTTTAAAACTAGTAGGACAGCAAGGGAAAACGCTTCGCTTTTGGCTGTGTTTTAAAGTCCTAATCAGTCCCCACAATCAGCGATCTGAAGACTGAAAAATTAGTCCCAGATATCACTAACTACATCAATGGTTTGACTAGTCTCTTCTTGGTCTATTCACACAGGTAAATGTAATTAACAGGGCATCTACTTGTATGTATTTGTTTGGAAGAAAGAATAGATCTATGGTGGGACAGATCTGGGTCACAGTACGATTGGCAAAATAGGGGCAAATTCTACAAACACTGAAATCAGTCCACATTTAGTTATTTGGGGAAGAAAACTGGGCAGGTACTGTTCACGGATCAAGTATTGGGGACTGATCTGAGTTACTAAATAAATTCAATTAACAGATAAATAAATTCAGCAAGGTGGCTGTCAGTAAGGGCACTAAGATCACTCCCAATTTCTGATAATTTCAGGCTGGTTGGGTTGTCCATCTCGCCTGGAGGTCGAGCCAAGTAAGATTTCTACATATATCTTTTAACTTAAGTAGATAAAAATTGATAGAAGTTTACCTGTATTTAGTAAGTTTCTTAGAGGGATTCAAGTGCAGGTGTTGGGTGATGGCCTGCAGCTGGAAGAAGGCTGCCAAACAGCGGAGGACAGCAGCCGTAGGTGCTGCCTAGAACAGCAGAGTGTTGCTGCATCTCTCGGGCGATAGGGAGGGAAAGAACGAGCGAAGAGATCCCAGAGATGAAGAGTAGAGGCAACAGAGACCCTCGAGAACACCTTCAACTTCGGCCAAGGCTGGTGGGCAAGCTGATGTTCATATGTGTCACGGGAAAGAAAAAGAAACGAAACGATCTTGCCTTGGATTTATAGGAAAATAGGGTCGGCTGCCTAATCTGAGAGAGATTAGGAAAGGGAAATAAGAGATTTTTTTTCGTTTTGGAGAGGTATATTAGGGATTTGAGTCCCAAACGAGAAAGGAAAGGGAGAAGAACAGTTTGGGTAAATTTCCCCAAGGATTACGATGGATAGGGAAGAGATAAGGGAAGGAATGAAGGGGCCAAGATAGGTTTTGTTTTCTATCGGGAGTTTAGGGATTTTTGGAGGGATTGAAGGGAACTTAGAGATAAAAACCATCGAGAGGAGTGTGGGTCCAAAGGGCCCACACAAATTGGGTAATTTCTATTCTCTAAAATAAAATAAAAATCTATATTTATACATTTTATCTGTAAGATAAAAAATCTCATTAAACAATCCCAAGGTGAAGGAATTTTGGACAATTAATTTCAACCGGAAAGGTGATTCTTTTAAAATATTGATTTTAATAAATTGTCTTTTATTTCTCTTTTATTAATTTGTCAGTCACCAATTATATTTAGTTAATTGAAGTTGACACTTATTCATTTATTTTAACTTCTTACTAGCATACTTCTAATTGAAATTTCTAAATTAGGGGAAATTAACAATCTAAGTTGATAATTTATTTTCCATTCCCTGAATTTAATTCGAAGGGGATAAATTTGTAAATTCTCATTGAGGAGAAAGTGTGTGAAATCGGGGTCTATTATTCAATCCCTAAATTCAATTATGTTTTCCCCAAATAAAATTATCAAATTAAATTCACAATCAATTTAAACTATGATAATTTTTTCTAAATCAATTTTACCCGACACATCTGACTCGTTACCCCGGGTCGGGTCATTACAGAAAAGGCAGATCAAAAGAAAAGAATGAGACTGAAGGAAGGTATGTCTAAGGCTTGATAACATAGGAATGAATCCAAGGAAACCATAGGTTTGGCCATGGTATGGCTGAACCCATGGGTTCCATGATTGTTTGGAATGGATGGCCAAATTGTTATAAGGCCATGAAGTTGAAAATCCATCCGAGAGATGGTTTTGGGTTGAAACAAAACAACCATAGGATTAAATCCAAAACCATGTTATAATGGTACAATGATTGGATAAATTATGAAAAACCCTAACCTTGGCTAGTGCGTAAGATAAACTTATTAAGTGAAGGGTTGAAGATGAAATCCATGTTTAGATATGACAAAGAATGGATTTCATGGAGAAGGGCTTTACAAGATATGTAAACAAAAAGAACTGACAAAAGGTCAGTAGACTGAAAGTGTACTGGCAAAGCAAACAAAGGATATCTGGGTGTTTCAGCCGACTGAATATTATGATTCAGTCGACTGAAAGTGAACTAGCCGAGCACACAAAGGATCTGGTTGTATTTCAGCCAACTGAATCTTGTGATTTAGCCGACTGAAAGTATACTGGCTAAGCACAGATGGGAGCTGTTTGTATTTCAATTGACTGAATCTTATGATTCAGTGGACTGAAAGTATACTTGCCAAACACGTAAGTGATCTGGTGTGTTTCAGTCGATTGAATCTTATGATTCAGTCGACTGAAAGTTTACTGGCCAAACACGTATGATATCTAGTTGTATTTCAGCCGACTGAATCTATTATTCAATCAACTGAAAATGAACTGGCCGAGAACACAAAGGATCTGACTCAAAGTCAGCCTGCTGAATTTGTGATTCAGTCAGTGGAAAGTGTACGGGTCAAGTTTGTATAGTATCAGGTTATGTTTCACCCCAATGAATATTATTATTCAGTCAATTGAAAGTTGTGGATAAAGCATAGATGGTATCTGGGTGTGATTCAGTCAACTGAATTGAAAAGTTATAATTTTGGATTATCTTCCAGAGCCTTTTGTAGGGTGTAAGGGGTGATGAAATTAAAATGGAAGATCAAACTAAAATGCATGTTTGAATTTGATTAGGTAAAGAGGTTCGCAAAGAGATTTTGATTCGTTTTACGCAATCGTTAGCGTTGTCCTTGCAAAACAAGAAAATGACAGTATATCGGACATTGGTAGGATTCCTACCTCATTGAGAATACTATGGAGTATAATATGATATTGGTTTTATTCCAAATATGATGATTACTTTTGTTAAACAAATTGTATATGATTGTGAACTGATTTTCAAATGATATGATGTATTTTAAAAAGATATGGCATTATTGCATACATTACCTCATGCATGGCATGGGAGGGAACATATATGACCAGCAAGCCAAGTTCTGAGCGGTCCGGACATAACTTGGGCTTGAGATTAGCTTGTATGAAGCTATATGAACTTTTAAGATTTGGCCTCGTCCAGTTGAAAGGAAAGGTACGGCTTATTGGGCCAAAGAGCTCCTGGGTAGGCAGTCCCGAAACCCTGCACAGTGGGAGGAGTCCACACTCCATCGGTAACCTGGTGGTTGCCGCCTCAAACACTGTGGACATAATTGGCCAAGGAAACCGTTTATTGATTTATGATGTGATTTGATATGGACATTGGGTGAGAGTTCATTTGGCATTGACACCCATGACATGATACTTGTATTTGCATGATTATGATATGGACATCATGCATTGTTTTATTGATTTCAAGATGTTTTACAAATATGACATGATGTATATACCCTTGATCTAATATTACTCCTATGTGTATCCTAACCTTAATTGGAATACCTACTGGGCATGTTGACTAATGCCCTACTTCTACCCTATAGATGATGGAACAGGGAATGGTAATGAAAAGGATATTGGACCGGAAGGGAGCCAAGCGTAGGAACTTGGGAAGATTAATGTTTAAATTATTCAGTTTGAATTTCAATGATGCATTGGGAGGACTACATTTTGGATTGTAATAACTTAGACTTATTTACTATGGTTTGATAATCTTAAATTTTTTTTATTGAAGTTATATGGTGATTGGCTTTCCTTGCTTAATGATGACATGAATATGGATAGCATCTTATTCATATGAATTTTCCGCAAGTATTCAGAAAAGCGTGTGAAATGTTTAAGTGGACTAGGTCCAAGCACACGTAATGGTGGGCAGTTAAGGGTCGGATTTTGAAAACTCAAACTTAACTCGCGTCGTGACGACCCCTCTCTATCACTTATTTTAAAAACAAAATATACTCTGATTTGTGGTGAGTAAAAAAAGGCGGGGCGTTACACGACCTACAAAATCATTAATCAAAAAGTCCTATAAAAGTCTCAAAAAACTGCATTGCTATCAAAGAAAATTATAGAAAAAATAAAAAATGAAAACACCTAATGAAGAAAAAGACGAAGAGAGAGAGTGTCGTGACCCCAGCCCAGAGGCCCAATGGCGTCCACGATCGATCGGCAATGGCGATTAATCGCCATTGGGCGAGTGGTTGTGGAAAAAGTCCCACATCGCCTAGGAGATGAATGTTGAGGGACTTTATAAGAGGTAATACTCCTTTCACCTAGCACAACGTGTTTTGGGCCTACAGTTGAGCCAAGCCCAATACAAAGTCGCGCGGGCCCCCATGTGAGTCCAAAGTAGATAATATTGTGCTGGGCCGAGTTGAGTTGCAGCGGGCACACCCGAGTTGGGTCATGACTAACGGTATCAGAGACTAGGTTCAACAATCGGACTGTGTGGGCCTTTCCCATAGGAGTTAGCATGCCGAGCCAAGGATTGGGTCTTCCCCTAAGCGGCCGAGTCAAGCCGAGGGTGGCTCTAAGCTTAAAGGGGATGGATTGTATTGGCCCCAGCCTAGAGGCCCAAAGGCGTCCGTGATCGATTGGCAATGACGATTAATCGACGTTGGGCGAGTGGGTGTGGAAAATGTCCCACATCACCTAGGAGATAAATGTTGAGGGGGTTTATAAGAGGCAATACTCTCGTCACCTAGCACAATGCGTTTTGGGCCTCCAGTTGAGCCAGGCCAATGCTAATCCGTGCAGGCCCACGTGTGAGTCCAGAGCGAACAATATTGTGCTGGGCCGAGTTGAGTTGGATCGGGTACGCCCGAGTTGGGGCCATGACAGTGAGAAGTGAGACTTACATCCTGATTTGTATCCATTATTCTAGCATATTGCATTGGGCACTCCCAAACTCATCTTTCTTCTCTTCGGAAGAACTAGGAACATGGCTATGTAATCCATCAGAAGCAAAGGAAGTATGCTCTAAAGCAAGAGTCTCATCCCTTCCATCCTCTCCAAGCATATCATTCGAAACAGTCAAACCAGTTTTCCTCAATAGTTACCGAGTGAAGAGGAGAGGGATTTGGGTCCTTCCAAAATGAGGGCCTAAAGCAATTGCTTGAGTTGCCTTATGCTTTAGTATGCCATGGGGCAGTCCCTCTCCCATCACGAGGCATTTTGGGTCTGGCCAGGTGAGCTGGCCCTAAAGCAAAACTGTGCGGGTTGAGGTGGGCCCAAAGCGGACAATATAGTCATGGGGTTGGGTCGGATTGTCACAAGTGGTATCAGAGCACGGTTCAACACTTAGACTGTGTAGGCTCTTTACTTCTGCGATATTGCCTGCCTATGTGTGTGGACCCTCTGTCAGTGTGACATGACAGAGTCGGGGATGGCTCTGGTCTAAGGGGGTGGATTGTAACACCCAACAGCGCAGTTGGGGTGTGTGAAAGTCCCACATCGCCCAGTACGGCTGGGTGTAGAGTGAATTTAAGAGGGAGCAGCCCCTCTCCCATTACGAGGCCTTTGGGGCTTGGCCTGGTGGGCTAAGCCCAAAGCAAAATCGTGCGGGCCTAGGTAGGGCCCAAAGTGGAGAATATCGTAATGGGGTCAGGTCAGGTCATTGCATTTTCCATCATCTCCATCTTTGTTTTCTAGTAGAGTGAAATTCCTATTGTTTTTTTTTTTTTTTTGCTTAGATTTAACCTCCAATTTTCATTAGATTGGAGCCTTGGCCGAACTCCATGCCAGTGACCTTAACTTGCATCCTTTTCTATTAGATACGCTACATCGGTTGGTCTTAGATAATAGATCTTGGACACCTCGGTTGTGATGCAGGCATCATTCATGAAAATGAGAAAGAAACTACATTATTTTTTATCGTGGCAAAGTAGGGCCTAAATTGGCTAAAATGATAAATTTATTTTATGTGGATCCTACCCATGGACCCGAGGTCCTATTGGAAGCATAATAGTACCTACATGAAGTGTTACAAAGCCAAAACCCTAGCTCCAAAAGTGAGTTGTGATTTGGAGTAGGTTGGTAGCTAAAATTCCACAAACCAATGGTGGATGGCATGTGGACTCTCCTCTCCCTCATCAAGCAAGATTTGAAGTCCTAAATGGACAATGAACAAGGAATGTGGTGCATGGAGTGGCTGATTTTGATTGGTTGGGACAACACATCATTCCTACCTGGTACAATGTGATTGGATGACAAAATCATGGTCTAAATTTGTAGGTTTAATTGAATTATCAAACATGATATCATACTTTCATAAAATTAGGTTCGTTCCAGTAACCCAACGTTTGCACAATTCCAATAATTATAGACAAAGTTATGACTTGGGTCACTCCACCTAACATCCTAGTGTTTCAGGCTAGAAGCACAGGTCCTAACAAGTCGTATTAGAAGCAGGTCTCAGGCTACCTCATGTGGGCTCAAGAGATCCCTCAGGCGAACAGGTTGGTCGGCGTCTCTCTCCACCGAAGGTCCTTGTTCGAGAGGGAGGGGGGGGGGGATTGTTGGGCCTGTTGTGAACGAGTCCCACCTTGGAAGTGTAGAGCGAGTTCTAGGGGTTTATATAGGACTTGGGTCACTCCACCTAACAAGCTAGTCTTTTGGGCTGGAAGCCCAGGTCCTAACAAGCACACCCATACTTACACCCATTGGGCTGGTTTTTCTCATGTTCTCTCCAACTGTAGTCCACTATAAATAGAGGTGTAGGTAGCCAATGTAAGACTCACGAATTTGGAGTTGAGAATTGAAGTTTAAATACAAGCCTCTTTATGAAATTTCCTAGAAAGTTGTCTTCCTAGTTTCTTATTTTTGTTTTGAATTAATTTAATTCATGTAATCGTTCATTACAGTTATGCATTAAATTGTTTAAATATGATTGGTGTATTTGGATTTGCATTTTTAATTTAATTCAAGCAAAGTCAAACCTAGTTTCATTAGAAACTTGGTCTCACCGCGAATTTTATATGTTGGCAATTTTCACTGGAATTTGGAGTCTTTTTTATTCTTCTGGTGAGAAGTCAGATCTGATCCATCATTTCTAGTTAAGTTTCCAATTGCTCATTGAAAGTATCTTGGGGTGTTAGAACACAGTGCTAGATTGTCCCGGGGGGGTGTGAATAGGGCAATCACCAAATTTGATGGTCTTAAAAAATTTCTTAATGAATCAAATGATTTGCAGCGGATTAAATTAGATTAATCAAGTATGTGACAAAAGAGTGTGTCAATTTAAGAGAGCAATCACACAAATAAAGACCAAACACCCACAACACAAGATGTATAGTGGTTCGGTTTAAACAAACCTACATCCACTGTTGGATTCACCCAACCTTAGGCTATCCCAAATACACTATGTGGGGAGTTACACCCTCACGAATAGAATAGGACTTCCACTTATCCAATTGATTGAGAATTTCACCCAATCACCTAAGGTTTTGAAAGGTTCAACCAAAACCCGTTCTACGTCCTTATTCCTCTATTTTTTAGAGTGGTTCGATCACCTTGATCTGTTCCACTGCACTTGCCTTTGTAGCTCTTTTGAATGTAGATGATATGCTTCTTGAAGACTTCTCCCAATGCGATGTCGTATGGTGACGATGATGTGCCTTTGTATGTACAATCACAATCTATGGGAGGTTATTAGGATATGGATTTGTAGATTGATCACATGTTTGGTTTTTTTCTCTCTCTCTTAATCTCAATCAAGTTGATTGGATTGAAAATGATTCTCCAAAGTAAGGTACATAGAGAGGAGTGGGGAGCTCTGGTTTTGCTTTGTGATTTTCCAAATGGGAGGCCCAACCAAAACACAACAAGGTTTGGTGTTTAAATAGGCAAACAAAATTTTCAGATCAGTTCAAACTCAACATGTCGAGTTTACCGATGGGTCGGTGAACTTAAATGTATCCGTTCAACCACTTGACCGTTGTGCATTAAATGCACTCCAACGATTCTGAAACTATAACTACCGATAGGTCGGTATCACCGATGGGTCGACAATCCTTATGTTCCACATGTTGATCTTGTAGATGGTTCTAGATTATCAGAAAGCAACATAAAAATGCAGAGCTTGCTCATCCAGAACCTTGAAAATATTGATCGACATGTCTTTCCATCGATGGGTCGGTCCAGGTACTCTCGATGGGTCGATGACCTCGATGTGTCTGTCTGAGAGTACCCCAGAGTTCTAAGTCCAGAAGTTAACTCGACCCAGGTCGACATGTCGTGTTCCCCGACAACTCAAACCTGATTATTAGAGAGTGGACTGAATTTACAGTATGTTCTTTCCGGAGACTGCCCAAATCAAGTCGACATATCGATGACCATGATGGGTCAGTCCTATCTTAATACAATTGCATGGACTTGTAGTTGTTTCTTGGTAGATAGATAAGCAATGTGTGTTTTCAATGAACTTTCAGTGTGCTCTTGTTGAATTACATTGGTATTGCCTTCTCTTGCCAATTGTACATGACAATCTTGAGTATCTTACAAGTTGAGGCTTGGGTCAATGCAGTATATGTTTACTTTCTTCAATTTTGAAATAAATCCAATCCACTCTTTGTGGATCTTTCAGTGGGTGGATATGCTATTTGTAGTCTCATGAAGTTTGTTTCCTTCAGAGATGTTACAATTATTCAATGTGCTAGATTCATTTTATTAAATCCTTGGCAAACTTGTGGTCCTTCGATGGGAACATTGTGGGTTGTAATTGGTGTGACAGAGTCTCTAGTAATGCAAGGATGGCCATGGATGCCTTTCAAAGATGCTGACTTGCATTGATACAAACAATTTTATTCATGCATGGAGTAATGCACCTTTAGCTACATGTGTCAAGTCATCCATCTAGATTATTGGTATAATTATTCATGAAGCATATAATCTATTTGTGTACTATCTTTGTAGGTACATTAGCAACTCTTGAACAGTTATAATACTAAATTAAGTCAAATGATATTCTTTTCTTGCCCGGAGTGTTACTGATCATTCTTGGGCTCTGCTATTGTCACTTATCTAATTTGTGCCCATGCCCTCTATAGTTGTGAGGGTTGGATCCACTACTTTATCACACTATTTCTTCTCTTTGGACTGTCCTCAATGGTTTTAGCTTTTGGAATGCTACATAGATGAAGTTGTGTTACATATAACGGCAGTAAACACTCACAAAGGACTCCTAACCCAAGAGGAACTCATAGTCCAACTGAAAGTTGAACTCTCTCGAATCCTAATCCTTTTGTGTTACTCCTCAAAGAGGTTGTATTTTAATTGATGTTTTCCTCCTAAAAGAGAGACTTGTAATCTTATTTATATTAAGTGATAATGATACATGTGTATGGGATTTTCACAACCTTTCATGGTACAGAGCTAAGTCGATCTAACTGTGGGTTCCCTTATTATTCTTGCCTTCCCACCCTTCCAAATCTATATTGCTTCTTCTATCCATTGGCGGTTCAGATCTACCCGACTCTACCTACTTCTCCTTTGACACCGAGCACCCTCTGTTTCTCAGTTTCTGCCTGGAAACGTGAGACCCCTCTCTTGGTGAGTTATCTCGTATTGTCTTCTTCTGCCAGTTCTCTGTTGCAAATGACCTTCCTCAGGCATTTGCCCTTTCCCGTTGTCGTTTTGTATCTGCTGAGAAACCCCCCATCACAGCCATACGGTTCTCGCCCAAGATCTGACTTGGTCCCTTTCTCTTCCCAGATCTGCTACTTCCAGATCTCCACCTTGCCGCCCAGTTTGCTGCTGCTGAGTTCTCTCTGCCGGCTTCAGATCTCCTGCTACTGCTCTCACGCTGAAATCTGACGCTACAACAGGGGCCTCTACTTTTCCATCCAGAGACGGGTTTTGTTTCTCCGCGGCATCTTACAGTTACCCATCGTCGTTTTCTTTTCAAGCGATTAGCGACAGCCGAGTCTGACTAAACAACACATACACCAGCTGAACAGTGTACAGGAGCACTGTCCAAGGGGGTTCACCGCACACCCCTCCTCTCCCGTAAGACAAAGCAGACCAGCCAGAACCTATGTAGCCCTCTCTTCTTCCCTTTTTTACAAGTCATGGCCTCTAGCTCTAAGCCCACCCTTTCCATCCTAAACATTACAAGTCTCATCCCTGTCAAACTGACAGAAACAAACTTTTTTCTATGGAAGAGTCAGATAAAGCCCTTCCTTATTGGCCAAAATCATTGGCGCTATCGATGGTCTCACCCTTGTCCTACTCAATATCTCACCGACGACAAAACGTCCTCTCAGACCTTCAACCCAGAATATACTACATAGTTTCAGATGGTCCAGACACTGGTCAACATGATTAATGCGACTCTATTAGAATAGGTTCTTGCGGAAGATGTGGGTCTCTCTACATCTCGTGAGGTTTGAAACTGTCTCCAATGCAAATTTTCACAGCACTCTCTTACCACCGCAACTTACTTGCGTTTTCAGCTGCTATATATATCCAAAGGCACCAAGACAATCTCCAAATATCTCCAGCATGCCAAGTCGCTTGCAGATGCTCTCGCTGCAATCAAAGACCCTGTCTCCAACGGTGATTTAGTCACCTTAGTTCTCCGCAATCTTGGACCAGATTTCGCTATGCTTGTCATAGCCATCATCAACTTTCCACCCATGCCAGTCTTCTCGGATCTTCGTGCTCGACTGTTATCATTTGAGTCCCAGCTTACACATCCGACCTCAAATGATGCCTCCATTCGCCCAAGCACCGGACCACCGATGGCACTCCTCTCTTCTCGCAGACGTGGTCGATCCTCCCGCAGCGGTCGCAATCGGCACTATGGCAATGGAGGTCGCTCTGATTTTCATCCTCCTCTTACGCTGGTAGAGGCAGTTCTGACCGTGGTGGTCGCTCTAGAGGTGGTCGTCAATCATCTTCTCCAAGCATTCTTATTGAGTGCCGGATTTGCTCCAGACTTGGACATAGTGTAGCCACTTGCTACTAGAGATACCATCACGACAACCAGCCTGAGGACGATCTCTCTTCTTATTTTGATGGCATGCAGATTACACAACCTTCTAATCAAAACTCGTATCCCGAAAATGGTGAAACTAACCACATGACCTGTGATACCCAATCTTTGAGCTTCAAATCCGATTACAAAGGTATGGATCATGTGTTGTTGGGTAACGGTGATTCCCTTCCTATTGCGCACACTGGTAGTTTCTCTCTTTCTTTTGGTGCCTCTTCCTTTCGTCTTTCCCATGTTCTTCATGTTCCTTATGTGCAAAAGAATTTGTTGTCTGTTGCTCAGTTCACTAAGGAGAATTATGTTAGTTTTACTTTTTATTCACGGGGTTTTGTCATTCGAGACGTACAAACGGGTGCTCTTTTGTTTCAGAGCCAATGTGAAGCAAGCCTATATCCTATTAAACCTAGTCGTTTTTCCACTCATGGTTTCACAGTGTCCTGCTCTCCGTCGTCACTATGGCACCAGTGCCTTGGACATCCATCCAATAAAGTTCTACAAGTTCTTGCAGCTAATAAATGTTTAGGCTCTTCTTTTTGTTTTTCACATTTCCAGTTTTTAATAAGTGTGCGTTGGGAAAGTCTAAATGACTTCCTTTCGCTATTCGTGAACATCATACTAATGCACCTTTTGATTTAGTACATTTTGATGTTTGGATGTCCCCTGTTTACTCTGTCTCTGGCTTTCGATATTATGTGTTGTTCACAGATGATTATACTCGCTATTCATGGATTTTTCCAATGAGACATAAATCGAAAGTTTTCTCACATTTTACCACTTTTCTTGCTTATGCTTCTACTCATTTTTCTACAACAATAAAATATTTTCAAAGTGATGGTGGAAAGGACTATGATAACATCTCTTTTCGTCAATTGTGTGAAATGAATTAATCATTGTCTATCCTACCCTCATGCCCCCAACAAAATGGTCTTGCCGAAAGAAAATATCGCCATTTGTCGGAAATGGGTCGCACCCTCCTAGTTGCAGTACATCTCCCACCTAACCTATGGGTTGAGGCTCTTTGTACAGTTGTCTACCTGATTAATAGACTCCCTGCACTCTTTCTCGACTGGTCCACACCATATTAGGAGCTCCTTCACACCAACCCTGATTACCTCTCTCTTCACACTTTTGGTTGTGCTTGTTATCCTTACCTTGGAGATTATGCTACCAATAAATTGCAACCTCGACCGGTTGAGTGTGTTTTTCTTGGATACAGTTCTCAACCCAAGGGCTATAGGTGTCTTCACCTTTTTACCTGCAGAGTTTACATCTCACGGCATGTCCTATTTAATGAAGTTCTTTTCCTATGCCTCCATCACCTTGTGGCATACATCCTCGCTGACTCAAGACATGGTCTTTATACCAGTAGTCACCATGCCCCCTTCGCCTACACAACTCTCTTTTCTTCAATTGTGTGCGCAAAGATGAATTAATCACCGTCTATCCTGCCCTCATACCCCCAAACAAAATGGTCTTGCCCAAAGAAAACATCGCTATCTGTCAAAAATGAGTCGCACCCTCCTAGTTGCAGCACATCTCCCTCCTAACCTATGAGTTGAGTCTCTTTGTTCAGCTGTGTACCTGATTAATGGACTCCTTACACCCCTTCTCGACTGGTCCACACTATATCAGAAGCTCTTTCACTCCAACCCTGATTACTTCTCTCTTCACACTTTTGGTTGTGCTTGTTATCCTTACCATGGAGATTATGCTACTAATAAATTACAACCTCGACCAGTTGAATGTATTTTTCTTGGATACAGTTCTCAACACAAGGGCTACAAGTGTCTTCACTTTTCTACCTGTAGAGTTTACATCTCACGGTACGTCCTATTTAATGAAGTTCTTTCCCTATGCCTCCACCACCTTGCAGCATACAGCCTCACCAACTCAAGACATGGTCTTTATACCAGTAGTCACCATGCCCCCTTCGCTTGCACGACTCTTTTTCAGTCAATTGCGTGCTCAAAGATGAATTAATCACTGTCTATCCTGCCCTCATAACCCCCAGCAAAATGGTCTTGCAGAAAGAAAACATCGCTATCTGTCGGAATTGGGTCTCACTCTCCTAGTTGCAGCACATCTCCCTCTTAACCTATGGGTTGAGTCTCTTTGTTCAGCTATGTACCTGATTAATGGACTCCCTACACCCCTTCTCAACTGGTCCACACCATATCAGAAGCTCTTTCACACCAACCCGGATTACCTCTATCTTCACACTTTTGGTTGTGCTTGTTATCTTTATCTTGGAGATAATGCTACTAATAAATTGCAACATCGACCGGTTGAGTGTGTTTTTCTTGGATAAAGTTCTCAACACATGGGCTACAGGTGTCTTCACTTTTCTACCTATAGAGTTTACATCTCACGACACGTCCTATTTAATGAAGTTGTCTTTCCCTATGCCTCCAGCACCTTGCCACATGCAGCCTCACCGACTCAAGACAAGGTCTTTATACCAGTAGTCACCAAGCCCCCTTCGCCTGCGCAACTCTCTTTTCGTCAATTGTGTGCGAAAAAATAAATTAATCACCGTCTACAATGCCCTCATACCCCCCCAACAAAATGGTCTTGCGAAAAGAAAACATCGCCATCTGTCGAAAATGGGTCGCACCCTCCTAGTTGCAATACATCTCCCTTCTAACCTATGGGTTGAGGTTCTTTGTTCAGTTGTGTACCAGATTAATAGACTCCCTACACCCCTTCTCGATTGATCCACACCATATCAGAAGCTTTTTTCACACCAACCCTGATTACCGCTCTCTTCAAACTTTTGGTTGTGCTTGTTATCCTTACCTTGGAGATTATGCTACTAATAAATTGCAAGCTCGACCGGTTGAGTGTGTTTTCTTGGATACAGTTCTCAACACAAGGGCTACAGGTATCTTCACTTTTCTACCTGTAGAGTTTACATCTCACGATACGTCCTATTTAATGAAGTTTTCTTCCTATGCCTCCAGCACCTTTCAGCATACAACCTCGCCAACTCAAGACATGGTCTTTATACCAGTAGTCAACATGCCCCATTCGCCTGCACAACTCTCTTCTACCATGACTGTTCCTCCAGCTCTGCCGCATCACCTTCTCCTTCAGCAGCTGCATCGCATTCTCCATCATCAGTGCCAGAGTCACCTCCTGCTCCCTCATCCTCTCCAGTAGCAGCACTGGAGCCATCACCTGTTGCCTCCTCACAAGACATTGCTCACAAGGCATCTTCAAGCCGAACAAGAGGGTTTCCTTTGCCAGTAGGTATCCTTTACCACAAGCCTTTGTTTCCTTAATTTTTTCCTTTAACTCTGAGCCCACCTGCTACACTCATGCTGCTCAATCCACAAAATGGCAACATGCAATGAATGATGAATTTAATGCTCTCCTGGGGCAACGCACTTGGTCTCAAGTTCCACCTCATCCACATGTTAATACCGTTGGCTGTAAGTGGGTGTTTAAAATAAAACGTCGTTCTGATGGCACTATTGAAAGCTATAAAGCACATCTTGTTGCCAAAGGCTTTCATCAACAAGCTGGAATTGATTATGATGAGACATTCAATTCCATTGTCAAGCCAAATACTATCCACACAGTCCTCAGTCTTGCTGTAAGTTGTGCATGGCCTATTCATCAGCTGGATGTCAAGAATGTAATACCCTGACCCGAATTAGGCTTAATTAATATGATTTATTCTAATAAATCATAATTTAACCTGTTAATCATGAATATTACAATTAGAAATTCGTGAAAAGTCCAGGTTTGGCCCAATCAGAGCTCGACAGCTCGATGATCCAACTCATCTAAGTTGAAAGAGCAACATGGTAATTTACCATTGACAGTGTTATTTTATTGATTATTTAATTTTTGGTTATTGTTGAGTGATATTGATTTCCTTAATTAAGGATTTAAATTCTGAAATTTATAAGTATTTTATTATATTTTTTTTAGAAAATGTTATTAAAAAACTACCCGAAAAGATCTCGAAAATTAAGAAATAATTATTTTTAAACAATTTTAACAGTAAGAAAATTTTAAGAAAAATATGTGTTTTAGATTTTGTTTTAACTCATTGTTTTATGTTTTCAAATTATTAAAATAAAGGCTTTAAACCCTTTAAATAAATACAAGTTGAATTAAGGAAATAGTGATAAAAATGTGATTTTTGTTTAAATCAATAAATTTTGATAAAATATAAATCTCCAAAATTTATGATGTGTAGATTTTATAAAACTCAACACTTTGATTAAGATGGACTAAATTAATTAAGTTAAATAAATCTTCTAATTAGTTAAAAAATTAAAAATGAAATAAACTGGACTTATTTGCAAATAAAATTTGAAGGACCAAACTGTAAATTTCCAAATCATTTGAAGCACCAATGTGGCAGATGAAGTTGCTGCTTGGACGTCGAGTCATGCAAGTTACGAACGTAGCTTGCAGATGATGTGTTCTCCCCATGACCCTGCTTGACGGCCTACTACCCTACCTTCCATTGCCTGTAAATTCAGGCCTGAAATGCAGAGGAAATCCTCATTGTTTCTCAACATTTCCCTCTATTCTTCCTACTTCTTCTTTACTTAAAATTTCACCGTTGCTTTGAAGTGGAAGTTTTTCCAGTTGCTGAAACTCTGCCCAATTTACAAAGCGAAGGTAATATTTAGATTTAGTTTCAAATTCTAATCAGTTGAGGATCAAACAGAACTAAATTTGATTAAGATTTGAGTGTCAAAATTGATTTTGAAGTTTAATGGAAAACATAAATTTCCATGTGTTTCACTGAATTTTTTGTTAAAATCTGATGTTTTTAATCAGTATAAATGTTCCAATTGATTCCCAATGTAAAGAGGATTCATTAAAGAGTTCATCTGACCAGTAGGGTGTGAAAAACATATCCAGAAAACCCATTGTTTTTTTATTCGTAATTTACGCAGTTCCTCCCGTTAATGTTTTGTTGCACTCGGAAGATCTGAGAATCGGCCTTCTGAAGTTCTGGACTTCTGTTCGGGGTTCCGAAGCTCTCAGAGGCCAAATATTTATTTCTGTCTCTGTTGTTCAGATCCTAGTGTTCCGAGACCCCCTCGGATGCTCCGAAATGTTCAGAAGTTTCGAGCAGACCTCGGCAGGTTCCGAGACACACTAAGACCTACTGATTTTTCCTATTTTCTTTTCTTCTGTTCGGAAGCAGGCTCGCAAGTTTCGAGACCTGAACTTTGAAAGTTTCGAAGAACAGAACTCAAGTTCCGAAGGCTCTGTAAAGCCCAGATTTTAGGAAGTCTCTAGGAAGTTCCGAAGCCACAGTACCTGGTTCCGATGCATGTTCCGAGGAACCCAGAACTGGTTTTTGAAACTTAGTCTAAGTTAGGATATCA
Organism: Chimonanthus salicifolius; assembly: GCA_013350335.1. NCBI lineage: Eukaryota > Viridiplantae > Streptophyta > Magnoliopsida > Laurales > Calycanthaceae > Chimonanthus > Chimonanthus salicifolius. The sequence continues at coordinate 11,017,343 of CM023539.1, forward strand.
TGTTAAAACTTAGACCCTAGGTTTTGATGTATGTTTATACCATTTTGATAATTTAAAGTGATATTAACCCTCTCTTTGGTACTATTATGTAAATCTATATTATGTATTCACTTCCAGGCCGATACTCTCTACCTGTGGCACAGCGGAAACACAGCCAGGTAGTTATCAGTAGCTATGCGATTAACTTCGCCGCTCGGTAGAAAAGAAGGATTCGGGCACTGAGTGATCTCTATGCCTAACTCGTTATATGAGTAGTGGCCTGAGCATCTTATATCTCTAGGCCTAACTCAATACGTTTACATGGTCATTTTCAGAAGACAATATGAGAAGTGGCCTGAGCACCTTATTATATTTCTGATTATTGTAATTGAAAATGGATAATAACCCATATAGGAGACTCAGATCCATTTCCCTTGCACTTTTTTTGGAAAATAAGATAAGATTTGGAATACTATGAATATGTGTATTATGTTTGAATAATGATTGTATAATTCATTGTATCCTTGTTTGTGTGTTTGACAGATACTTCGATACCCCACATATTCGGTGAGAAGACTTAACATTGCAGTAGGAGTAAATCAGGTTAAGAAGATCTAATGCAATGAGTGGTTTCAAAGATCAGATTTAATGAACCCACTTATATGCCTGGATATGATACACTATTGTGTAAAATGCTTATTGATACTAATGATTTTATCGTATACTATGTATGAGCTATGATGATATTGATACTGCTTCCACGTACCCTTAACGACTGAACTATTATTGGCTCAGGTGTGTCGGTTTGCGTCTACTGGCCTAGGTGTGTCAGTTGTTGGCCCAAGTGTGTCAGTACCGGCCCAAGTGTGTCGGCGATGTACTTGCAAGATTATGCATTTTGACCGTGTCGGAACTTAATGCTTATAGTTAGTATAGTGTTTAAGTGTTACGTTGGATGTCAACAGTTACATGAAGATGACTTGATATATTGGCATGATAAACTTATTATGATGATGATGTTGATTTTGGCTAACCTGATATTCATTACACTGCATATTATGTACTTTTCACTGGACTGGTTAGCTCACAATACTCACATTTCAGGATATGTACCCGAGGAGGAAGAACCTCCATTTCAAGCTTAGAATGGATAAGTTGATGCGGTTATTTGGAATTTTCACGGATGGGAATTTCATTTATTTTGACTATTGGTTCTTGAAACCATATTTTTTTTTAAAGTACCTCATGTGGTACTTATTTTGTAATCATGTATGACCTTCCACGTTACCATTAGCAACTCTGGATGACATAAATGATATTATCTTTTATGATGGAAATATTTGTTTGTATGTTATGTGTTCGTAAACGGATAGATATATAGTACATGTTTGAGTCCACATGTAAAGATCATTTGTGACATTTATATCTGAACCTAACTATTGATCCAGCCCAATTAGGAGTTATTAAAGATATATATATATATATATATATATATATATATATATATATATATATATATATATATATATATATATATATATATATATATTTAGTAGCGTTCTGAGCCGACCTCCACGTCAGGGCGTTACAAAGAATGCTTTCCTTCATGGAAATCTCACCGAAGAAGTCTACATCACTCAACCACCAGGTTTCGTTGACCCCGATCACCCTAATCACATCTGCAAACTTCATAAAGCTATTTATGTCTTGAAACAAGTACCAAGGGCCTGATTCCAACGCTTCAGCCCCTTCTTCCTGACTCATGGTTTTGTTCAAAGCAAAGCGGATAGTTCCATGTTCATTTTTCGACGGGCTTCTCAAGTTATGGTTCTCTTGTTATATGTCGATGATATTGTATTAACTAGCAATGCTCCATCACTCCTCCATTCTTTCACTCGCAGATTGGGCACTGAGTTTGAAATCAAGGATCTTGGTAAACTTCATTATTTCCTGGACATTGACGTGACTCATCTTTCTCAAGGATTACATTTATCTCAAAACAAATATACATTTGCCATCCTTCGGCGTAGTCAATTACTTGGTTGTAAACCTTGTTCGACGCCCGTTGCTACCAAAGCTCAATTATCTAACTCCACTAGTGATTTGCTTTTGGATCCATCTGAGTATTGCCATCTTGTTTGCGCTCTTCAGTATCTCACTCTCACTCGACCCGACATTTCTTTTGCTGTTCATATTGCATTACAGTTTATGAATCAACCTCGTACCACACATTTGGAGGCTGTTAAACGAATCATTCGCTACCTCAAGGGTTCTTTTGGTCGTGGTCTGCATCTAATACACTCATCACACCCCTTCCGCTTGATTGCATACTCTCATGTTGATTGGGTCGGTTGCCTTGATACTTGTCACTCCACTGCAGGTTCTTGTATCTTCTTGGGACCAAATTTAATTTTCTGGACTTCTAAGAAATAACCTACGGTTTCTAGATCCAGTGCCGAGGCTGAATATTGAGCCCTTGCGGTCACTTGTGCTTATACTGTTTGGATACATCACCTTTTGCACGAGCTTGGTTTTCCCATTCGCTCTCCGACTATACTCCTTTGTGATAATCTCAGTGCCACATATTTGGCAGCCAATCCTGTCTTCCATGCTAGAACAACACACATTGAACTTGACTATCACTTCATACGGGAACGTATCACAGCTGGCTCTCATTGGATTCAATTTGTATCTTATTCGGACCAGCTCGCTGACATCTTGACTAAAGGGCTCACAAAGCAACAATTCTCCTTGCTCAGTTCCAAACTCGTCACTTTTCCATCATCGAGTTTGCGAGGGAGTATTAACGGTAGTAAACACTCACAAGGAACTCCTAACCCAATAGGAACTCATAGTCCAACTCAAAGTTGAACTCTCTCGAATCCTAATCCTTTTGTGTTACTCCTCAAAGAGGTTGTATTCTAATTGATGTTTTCCTCCTAAAAGAGAGGCTTGTAATCCTATTTATATTAAGTGATAATGATACATGTGTATGGAATTTTCACAACCTTTCATATCCAATTGACTTATTAGATTTATAGAAGATTAAACAACACCAATAGGGTGCATTCCTATGGATTTGGTCCATTCCTATCCTTTATGATTCTTTCTGCATGGTGGTTTTTCTTTGTTAGGATTTTCGTGGACTATGATTTATGCATTGATAAGTTCTTGAAAAATCTTAAACCGCCTTTCTATCTTAACAAAACCAGAAAATTTGTCTCAATGACAGGGAGTAACAGGGCAAGATAACTTTCATGGACTATTTCTTGTCTTTGTTTGCAATTTCGAAGTGGCTAACAAGATAGAAAAACTCTTCAGGAAGTTTCTTTGGGGTGTGAGAAGAGGAAAGTCCATTTGGTGGCACGGTCGAAGGTTACTAAGGCCATATCCAAAGGCAGATTAGCTATTGTCCCTTTACGGTTGAGAAATGAGGCTGTAACGGTTTAGGATTTTGGGGGAGGGGGGTTTTAAGATAGGATTTTTCTCTCTTTTTTTTAAATAAAATCTTAAATTTTCCAAAAATAAATAAATAATTTAAAAATCATTAAAAATAAAACGTAGAACATCGAGAAAGATAACGTGTAATTTTCAAACTTTTTACATGATAAAATATTCAATGATTCAAAATTACCAAAATGCCCTTCAAGTGTCTGAACTCAAAATCGGGCAAACCAGGACCCAACACAGGGCCCACACTTTCCCCACTACTACCAAGACCACAAAACTCTGAAAAATCAGGTCGAGTCGTTACAAATTGAGTCTTCCTATATAACATGTTGGGATAGAGTTCACTTGTTTAATAAATGGAATTGGTTAGGTATGGATCAGGTCGGGTCAATCATTTAATATGTAAGTTGGGTTGGGTTTACCTATTTAATGAATGAGATAGGTTGGGTTAACTACAATTTGTGATTGACAAGGTAAGCTCATTTAAGATGGTCAAGTTGGGTCAACTTTTTTAATAAATATGTTTGGTAGCTATAGGTTGAATAGGCATGTTTAAATTGTTCTAATTAGTTGATCTATCCACCAAATGCTTTGAGTCAACTTGTTTAATACATAAGCGAGGTCAAGTTTGAGACAAATTGAAATAATTGTATAATAAATGGTATGGGACTAGGTCACCTATTTAAGATTAGCTGGGTTTGGATGATTTGTTTAATAAAAACGTTGGCACAGTTGACGGATTAGGCCAAGATGTTTAAGATTGGTTTAGTTGGGTCAACTGATCTAATAAATGGGTTGGGTACTTATTTATGATTAAGTACCCAATCCATCAAATAAATGGCTTGGGTACATATAGATAATCTAACAAGGTATTGACATTTTGTGAATGTGTCATTTGCAAATTACACTAGGAAAGTACATCTCAGACCAAGGGATCACACTTGCAAATTTTTGGACACTTTATAAGGAAAATTTAAACCTAAGAGTTTAGGCTCCTACAACTTATTAAAACATGGAAAAATCTCAATTTCATATGAAACAAAAAATTCAAGATTTCTAAAGAAAATTTGCCCAAACAAATCTGCCCTGATAGATAAAGAGCTTTATGGTGTGTAGGCCACAATAAATTTATATATAGATTGGAGAATGATCGCATTAAATGAAAAAGGTATAGATTTGGTATATTTTTGTATGCCTCATTGTTTATTCTTAGGGTCATTTGAATCATTGGTGTCGAGTGTCTTTGTGGGCAGCTATAGTCCGTACTTATCTTTTGCCCTTTTTGCAAGAAAAAAAGGATAAGAATTGGTGCTCAGTTGGTGGCATAGTTGTAGCTTGTAACAACTGATTATTACAATTGAAAGGTTGTGGGCTCAAGTCTTGTCACCATCTCAGAAAAGATAAAAAAGGGATAAAGAAATCATTAAAATTAGTTTTTCCTGATGGATGCTTCTTCGAAGAATAGGTGCTGCCCACCATTGACATTGCTAAACCATGCATTCTTGACCGAGCAGCTCTGCTTTTGGGCACACCGGTTGACAAGGGCGAGGGTGTTGCTGGTGACTCTGGCCACGTTTACCACCCTTCCCTTGACAGCTGCTTTAAGACTGGTGCTCATGGATGTCCATGCAAATCTGTCCACTCAAATGGTGTCATCCGTCAATGTAGCACTCATCCATGTCTGAACGTTTCTCAAATGCAACTGAAAGCTCCCGCTTCTGGTCCAGCCCATACGCCCCATCTCCCTAACCGACTGGCTCAACCTATCGACAGTGTTGTTCACGTTCTCGACGCAGTACTTCACTGCAGCACAATCTCTCGGACTCATGCCCTTGGCGCTCAACAGTTTCGAGATGAAAGCCACGGCTGAGTGGGCTTGGGCCAGGCACACTGAAAGAGCAGTCAGGGCCATCTGCCTCGGGCTTCTCTTGATGGTGTTGGCGTACACGGATGACACTGGATGCACAAAGCAAGATAGCGAGTGGCGCTGCAGGAGGACTTGATGAAATCGGTGGTGGCCGTTAGTCTTGACACCGTGGAAGATGCCGAATGCGCTGTTACAGGCATGCCCTAAAGAGAGAAGAAGAGAAGGAGAAGAGAAACGGACGTGGCCCTTGCGACTCTTTCCATTTCTTCTAGTTAAAATGGGATTGTGGAAATTAGTGTTGTTGGTGAGAAGTGAGAAGGATTTAGTGTCGCTGGCCGATGTGAAGTAGGGAGGGATCTCTCTCTATTGTAGACACGTGAAAAAGGGTGATTTTAGTTTTATATTCCTGGCGCCTAACTTTAGTTTATTTATTTTTTGTCAGTATGAATGGGTGGATTTGGATTGGTTTGTGTCAGAAAATATGTTGACCATTCAATATTATGATTTCTTTAGTTAATGGAAGTCTTTTTTGAATGCTAAGTCACTACGAATGCCAAGTCTTTTTTGAATTTTCCTTTTTGAAGTAAAATTTTTTATCTTGCAAATGTTCATTTATTTTAAAAAATTTAATTTATGAATGAATATACAAAAGATATTGTTCTTGTAAAGTAATAACTGAGTTTATTGTATCAACTTTCCCTAATGTTGATTTTTCTATAAACTCAAGGAATTTTTTTTTTCTTCAATTGAAGTTATAAATCCTTCGTTACTTGTTATATAAGATGTTATAGTTGTAAGGAACTAGGTTCCTTGAATTAAATCTTCATTCATTCCATTCATTTGAAAAAAAAAAAATTATACATTTTTGTTTTTAACATGAATGACCATTTGGAGTTTATTTGTTAAAAAAAATTCTTTTCTCCATTGGCAGCATTTACTGTATGTGTTGTTTGTTCAAAATATTTTAGAGGTACTATTCCTTCTATTATACAACTTATATGTATCAAGGAGGCAAATTAATTCTGCTGTATATCATTTGATATTTTTAAATTGACTTTAGTGTACCATCTTCTAAATGTAAATTTTGATTTTTAACTTAGTTCTAATAACATTCCTATTTCTAATTTTGTTCCTGAAGGTTCGCCCTTTCCATTTGTATTTAATGATTTGAATTCTAAGATTTCTATTCTAGTTTTTATTTCACTTTTTTGTTTCTTTTAAGTCCTTTTGTTGATCTTGAACTGACATAGGAGTTTTTTCACTATTTTTACCTTTTTGGAGTCTTTTATATAAATCAATCATATTATATAACATAATGGGATTTATTTCTTGTTTTTCCTTTTTCTACTTTGATTCTAATAATTTTTCTATATGTTCTTTTTTGTTGTTGGAGTCTTTTATATCAATTATCATTTCAAGGATTAATTTCCAATTTTTAGTTTAAACATTTATTTGACAATCTGAATAAAAAAGATTCGGAAGAGGAAGATCCATACTTTATCTGGCAAATATTACAATCACAATTTGGATTTCCATCACATTTTTCATGACTTAATTGGCTTAAAATTTTGATCATTAAATGGTTATCATTTTCTCAGATATGTTCCGAGTCTGAATCTCTTATTTCTTCTGTCTTCATTATCTTCTTCTGATGATGAGAATTTTATTTCATTAATTTAAAAACTTATTATTTCATTTTTCAACTTCTTTTAAAACATTTATTAGCGTAATGTCCTTTGTGACCATATTTAAAAAAATTTTGTTCTTCAGGCTTTATGTCTTTAGTTAAGGGGGAAGCTGATGGTTTATAATTTTTTATGTATTTTGTTTAAATTAGAATATCCTTTATCAACATATTTTTTGAACTTCTTTTTATTTCTTTTAGAGGTTTTTTCATATTCACTTATTTGATCATAATTTTTAATATCTATGTTCTGAATAGTTTTTCATTATTTTCGTTTCAAAAAGATCACAGGCAAATTGAGAACAAAAATTACCTAATTCTTTTTTATCATAAAGTTTTTACGTGTTATTTGACGTTCATCTTTTATGTTATTACATATATCGATTCCTGTTTGATTAATTTTCTATATTAAGTCACCATAAGTATAACTATCATAACCTCTTTGTCGATCTTTATGAGCAAAAGTATTTAAAACATTTTCTGCTAATAAGGGTGGCAAGCCATAGATGAATTTTTCATTCTAGAACGACTGATTCCATGTTTCTTGAAAATAAACTTTAGTTAAAAAATGTATCTTTAAACCATTTAAAGTTTGTCAATATTCTACATATTTTTGTTTATTAAATGTTTCAGAGTTAAGCTTTCTTTTCTTGGCTACAATGTGGAGTCTTTATATATTCTAGTATCGGTTCACCATTTTTTATCAAATATGATTCCTTGTTTGTTTCTTATATAAGTATTTTGTATTTCTTTTCTCTGATTTTCAGTATGGTAACAATCCCAAATTTGCTAATTGCCTTCTAAACGCGTGATTATTAATTCCTCTATATTCTTTATTACTATTAGTTGTCAATATATTTACATACATGTAATCTTTTTGCACTTGTTGCACAATTTGATATTCTATTAAAACGTCTACGTTCCATTCATATATAGATGACCCATTGAAAGAATTTAGATTTATACTAGTTGATTATTCCTTCGATATAGCTATTGGTTTTTCAAATACAACTCGGTCTGGGCTTGGGTGTGACTAGTTCTGGTTAACGTGGGCCCTCCAGTTGCAATTGGGCCCGGGTTCTGGCAGGCTTAAAGTCCGGTATGCCTGAGTTGTAAGTGTGTTTTGACCCTTGACTATTGAATCGTGTAAATTCACAATTCTGAAATTTATTCCCATCATTGGCCAATGAGCACTCTGTCATACATTCATGTATTGTTCCCTTGTTTGACCTATTTACTCAACATTTTGACTTGTTTTCCATATTTTGTACTATCTTGAGTTCATTCCTATCATCATGGGGGGTTGGATTTTCGACTTTCCAATAAGAGCTAGGTTTTGTGGGGAATGGTAATGTTGACAATTGCACTGGGAGTTTGTAAAGAAAATGAACAAGAAGACCTCCCAAGATAAAAACCTCATCTAGGTCATGCTTGATGGCAAACACCATATTCTCTATAATTAAATGGAGCCCAAGTATTGTTTCGCTTGCTTCATTGGAAAATGAGTTTGATGGAAACATGAATTTGAAATTCTGCTAAGAAAATTACATTTCAATTTTAAATTGAAGAACTTCTCTATGTTTGTTTAACAATACCACTTGTTTAAGGGAGAAAAGTTCAATAATTGGGCTGGGTTGATGTGATTTGGTTTAAAATTTGTTGTTATGGTTTGCAATGTACTTACTAAATCGGCAAAGTCAGGTACCGGGCAAGTTAGGTACTTATTGGTTCGAGTCGGCCCATTTAATACATGTGCAAAGTTAGGTTGGCTATGAGTTGAATCTAATTGAGTCTTCCAATATGACATGTGGGGATAGAGTTCACTTGTTTAATAAATGGAATTGGTTAGGTATGGATCAAGTCTGGTCAATCATTCAATATGTGGTTGGTTTGGGTTTACCTATTTAATGAATGAGCTAGGTTGGGTCAACTACAAGTTGAGATTGACAAGGTAAGCTCATTTAAGATTGTCAAGTTTGACCAACTTGTTTAATAAATACATTTGGTAGCTATAAGTCCAACGGATGTGTTTAAATTGTTCTAATTAGTCGATCTATCCACGAAATGGTTTGAGTCAAATTGTTTAATACATAAACGAGGTCAAGTTCGAGAAAAATTGAAGTAATTGTATAATAAATGATATGGGACTAGGTCAACCCATTTAAGATTGGCTATAACGCCCCTCCCTCTCCCCCTAATTATCAGAGTATTTATTTCAGAATATTTAGACAGGAAGAGAGGGGAGAGTGCCACGACACGAGTCAAGTCCAAGTCCGAAGACCCGACCCTCGACTGGCCCAACTAATGCGTGCACATGAACAAGGTCCATGTAATATTTGTAACGCATTAACTAAAAATCTACAGAATTATGTATATAAAATTTTATACATTAAAAGATAATCATTCTCAATCCAAAGCAAAGCAATATAATCCCATAGAATTAAATGTCAAATAAAAGGTTCAACCTCATTATCTAAGATTTATTACATCATCAATCTATCTTTCAATCACATAACTCATACCTAAATATTTATTCTGAAAATGTAAACCAAAGGGGAATGTTCTCTTCTATTTCCAAAATTCCAAAATAAAATGAAAAGCTCTACGAATTCCTTTCTCCTATTTTCATAACCATCTACGCGTGACTATTGCTCGGTCCTGCCTCATCACCGTTTTCCTTTTTTGCATTAGTTTTTAAAAGAGAAAAGATTTGTGGGCTTAGTCAACGCCCAATTGGAATTCCCATCAAGTGGGTACCAACATGTGATATATATAAAACCGAGATAAAACATATATATATTATTCACATCATATAGTTCATTTGAAAATCATCTTCATCCTATATTTCAATATCAGTTCATATTTTATATTCATAAAGCATTCATATTCATTTTGCAATCATCTCATATAAATCAGAATCGTATATACATGTAAAGTATTTAGAAATCATCATGATGCACTATGCTATGGTGACATGAATTAATGCAAGCCCTTCTCATGCCCCATGCATTGATCACTATCTCATTCTCATTCAATAGTTATAAACATTGGCCATTTTGTTCGTAGTTTTCCTGGGACACTAGCTGGGAGCTACTACCCAATACTAGAATTTAATCGGGACTACCAGGGGAGTGCTACACACCCATACTCCTGTGCAGGTTTCGGGACTTCTTCTGACCCTGGATCTGTCTGCCTAATTATTATGCCATACTTTGTAATCCATGGACTCTGCCATCTACAATGGTTAATTTATCTCAAATATTTCCGGTTAAAATATATCATCTCTTTAACCTTTGACTCATGCATTCCCATTCCACTTATATGTATATGTTTCATGTCTATTCATTGATAAATTAAACATGTTTGACAACTTATAAAAAATACATTGTATTCAAAACTAGACTTAATCAAATCATGCATTCAAATTAGCTTATAATTCAAATATACATAAATAATCACTTGATACTTCAATAATGTAGGAAAACCTACTTGATCACTGAAATTCCGCGAAGAAGCGAGCTACGTGGTATGTACGGCTCCTAGATCACCTTTCGATCCTCTGGTTATTTCCATGAATCAAAATACAATAATTCATCTGATTAGTTTGTGTCCTTGTTTTCCAAATCTACATTTATCGCTTTCATTAATTTCCATTTAGTGATGTCTCGTTAATAGTTCGTTCATGTCCAACCGAAAAGTGTGGATTTAAAGGTCAAGTCTTAATACTGTGGGTTCGGAACTTAGGTCATCAATTCAGAACTTCCGAAGCTTGGTCCGAAGCTTCAAATCATCGTGGTCTCCTTCGGATCATTCCGAAGTATATTGTTCACTGGCCCGCTGGGAACTTGACTTCGGTACTTCCGAATCAAGTTCCGAGGGTTCGTAACTTCAAGCCTTCTCTCGTTACTTCCGAGAGACTTACTGATTTCAGTTATACAATAGAGTGGTCGGAACTTGGCCTCGGCACTTCCGAGTCAAGTTCTAAGAGTTCGGAACTACAAATATTCCCTCGGTACTTCCGAGGCTTTATAGATTTCGGTTCTTCATTACAGTGCTGAGGTGTTGCTGAGTGTGTGCAACTGTAGGAGATTTGAATAGAGATCAATCAACTCCGGATTATCAGCATATAGTTTCCCTCGAATCAATGTCAATTAGTGTGTGCATCTTCTTTCTTCTCCCTCTAAACTCATTCTCTCAATCGCAAGTCGGTGGGCTGTGTTAACCCACTCACGATTCTCAGTGGGCTATCTGCCATCCCTTCTCTCTCGCCTCAGGTGACTCACTTGCTGCCCGTCGCTGCAACGTGCTCCGTTCTCTATTTCAACAACCGTCGCACAGCCAGGCAACATCCTTACCTCCCATCAGTTTACCCATTGAACGGTAAGTGCACGAATCCCTTTCTTGAGTCCTTATTTCAGGTCTTGTTATTGGCTTTCTCTTACTTGAAAACATAGACCACCAATGTAATTACAATAGAACCTTCCTTTTTGGTCCCTACCTTTTTCTTTTTCCATTCAATCCATTCACCGATATTCCATCAATGAAACCAATGGCATTCCACCTTTTCTTTACCTTACCTACTTAGGCATTTAAAATTTATTTATTTAGATTATTTTGTGTTTCCATTAATTTTTTTTCAGAAGAATTATTTCATTGATTTTATGTAGTTGACCATTTACCTATTTTATTTTAATCCATGATTAATGTCTCTCATAGTTGAAATCTGTAACCATTATTATTTTCTTTACAAAATATCAGTTTCTTATTTATTCCAATTTCAAAACTATTTAAAACTTTTTACTTGATTCCAGCTTTTCCCTTTAATTAAATTAATTGATGTTTGAAATTGGCCATTCAATTATTTCAACCACTATAAAAAAATAAGATTTTCTCAATTGTATTTATTTATTTATTTGATTTCTATTTGATTAAGTTATTTGATGTTTTAAACTTGCAATTTCATCTACTTATGTATCTCTTGGCTTTGAACCCAAGTGACAGTTTTAAAGGAAATCAAAGTAACTTCTAAACACCTTGGACCTTCTTATTGATTGTTTTAAAAAAAGAAACAAAATTAATTATTTACAGCTGTTGGGAGTTTCTTTCAATCCAACTAGGCTCGATTCATCAATGCACGGATTTCACCAACACATTTAGGTGAGGGGACTATCACATATTTTGATCATGCATCTCTGGATAATATCCTCGTAACCTTGGACATAGGGTGACCCGAATGAGACCCCTTTGTGTATTAGGCTACTCGGTAAGGAAACCGTTGAGATGTTGTGTGGCAAGGGGTCTATCCGATTGCACTCATGTCAATTATACGTTATTGGTGATAATGGAAGTTTGAATGATGTTTAATATGATTATTGGAGTTGATTAAAAGTGTGATTGGTGTTTATTTTGTAGCATGTGTATGTTATATTATTGGAATGGGGAGAATATGCCTCAAATGTTATATGTTTCTGGTTGCATGGCAAATTTGTAGTATCATTTATGTTGGAACACATTTGTTTATCATGCATGGGACCTTTGTATTATTCATGGTGTGAATGGTTTGCATGGGGAGATTATTTATTAACGGTTGTTTACCATTAGGGAGGAATGATTTGTGCGTGTATGTTGGGAGTAGAGTGGTCCATTGTGTTTTATTTATGGGACTTTGGAGGCGTAGTATTGTGGTTTATTTATACATTATTTATGTATGAGATGATGGAGATGGTTCCCTGACGTGACCCATGAGAATGAGGTCTGGTATGATATTGGACTCCTCGGGCACGATTGTACGGTTGAGCCTTGGTGGTTGTCGTCCCCGATTGCCAAACGGGTGGGAGCCCATGAGGCCGCTTAGGAGTCGTCAGGGGGGATAGAGCACCGTGTGGACCATATGATTATATGTATGAGGGCATGTTTGTACTTTTTGTCAGGAGATTTGGTGTGGTATGTGGACCTTTGTCCCTTTTGAGGTGGGAGTTGGGTGATCATGTATAGACATCTTCATGGTAATGATGTTCATGTATATGTAGAATATGATTGTTATGATTGTATGTGATATTTGGCTTTTATCTCGCTGGGCTTGTTTAGGTCACACCCTTACCTTTCAGGCATCCCTGTCGGGGAAGGGTCAAGCGGGTCCCTCGAGCAGGCCCTAGGAGCAGAGCATTAATTATAGATTTATTTTTGTCTTTACTTCTAGTTTGAGAGAAAAACCCATATTTGTGTTTCATTGGTGTATTATTGTATGTGGATTTTCAGATGATTGTAATAACCATGCATAAAATGCTATCGTTGGGAGATGATTTAAATTTTAAATTTTACTATGTGCTCACTATGCCATGGTGACTATGTTCCTCTTTTATGTTGGTGATGGAGCTTAGAGAGGTTAGACCTCTTCTTTAAAAAAAATTACGGTGTTTTTCGGTACTCATATTGTTTTGGAGAAACTTTTCTGAGATAACACACCCATGGCGGGATGAGGTATTACAATTGGTATCAAAGCACGGTTCAACATCAACCATTGTATTTTTAGTTTTTAAGAATACTCTATGATTTTAATTATTAAAATTAAATTTAGAAAAGAATTTAAAAACAATCAAGAACAAAATGACAACATGCTAAGGAGAGACACAGCAGAAACCCTTTAACATATTAACGTCGCCAATTGCCGGCTTAACCAGAAACCTACTAGAACCCCAACATCTGCTCTCTCTCTGCCATCGTTCTCTTCGTCTCAGACCTCGGTAAAGATCCAAGATCTTCAATAACTAGTATATATACCCTCTCTCTCTCTCTGCTCTTTCTCCTCTAACTTCTCAAATATTTCTCCATTTTCAACAAATATCTCTATGTTTGTATCCATGTTCTCTAAAATACAGTCCGCTCTATTTGTTTGCCTGTAGCTTACGTTTTCAATTCCTTGTTTTTAGTAATGAATGAATTCAACATGTCATTTGTTTATATCTTGTTTGTTTATATTTATTACTGAAGACAACAGCTTGCACCCATCTCTTGTTTGTAGAAATTCTTGAACCATTTTTTTTATGTACCTCTGTGTATGGATGTTTGTGATAGGCATGTAATTTTGCTCGAAATGTTACATATTGATCTCAACACCCATCTCTTAGTTTTACATCTTCTGATTTTGCTGGATAATGCAATTTGTATATTGCTTGCCTACAAATGAAACAAAATTGGTTGATGTTTTTTTTGCTAATTTCAATTTAATTAAAAATAAATAGTTGTGAAATTTAAATTTACTTTACATCGAAATTTCTTGAAACAGCACAACAATTTACGATTTACCTAACATTAACATCCAGGATCTTCAAAAACTTCCATTTGCCAAGATTTTAGTCTGTCAGGAGTTTCTGACATATGCAAAACAACAAGATTTTACTCTTACTGCCTTTCTTTTAATCTGACAGACAAAATTTTTTTAGTCTCATAAATTACTGTTGCCAATCACACCCTAAGTCTTTTTTCTTTTTTTTCTATTTATGTGCAAGGGCTTCATTCAAAATTTCCAATATCTCATTTTTCTAAATCAGATGACACTCTCATCCTAATTTTATCTCCATCTTCTCTCTGTTTCATGTTAATAGCAGGCTAGGTTCTCTATGATCTTAATTTTTACAGGATTTCTTATTTTCTTTTGGAAGGTCCATGATGTGACGGGAATCCACAACTTTTGCAATTACCAATGCAAGAAAATTTGTTTTAGAAGTGCTCACTTTGGCTTTGATTTATTGTTTTTATATGCAAATATGAACAACCATTGTGGTTGTGAACTTTTTTTTAGTAATGCTCATTTTTTAAGTGATATTTCGCTTGAATTAATTGGGATGGGAGCTTAAAAGTTTTTACTTTTTTAAAAAAGCTCTCTCTCTCTCTTTTTCATTGGTACTTGACTCATGGCCAATACGGCCAAGATGTATGGATGTTGAGATCACAATCCATCAACATGAAATTCAAACTCATTTTGTAGTTGCACCTAAGGCGCCATAAGGGGTTTTGTACCTAACTACTACTAGGTGAGGCATAGGTGCACTTAAATGCAAAACTGACTTGTTTCACCTTGTACCTTATGTAAAAGTGCTCATGTTCATTTTTATCGTCCTAGGTTTTAAATTATAAATAGTAAATATAGTTTCCTTTTTGAGTGTTAAATTATAAATAGAAAACATGTTGGGTACTAACATATAATATATAAAATTTTAAATATAAAAGAACTTGTTTAGGGTGCCCAGGACAAAGTAAATAAGGGAAAAAGAAAACGAAAAAGAGAGATCGAGAGGGAGATGACGATGAATATAAGGAATGCATTGAGGATATAGACAAGTTCAATGATCATATTGATGATGATGATGTTAATGACGATGAAAGATCCATCGAATGAAAGGCATGTTTTTTGTTTGTTTGAGACAAACCCTTTTGATTAGATTGGTGGTGATGGATCATGTGATTAAATCACTTTCAAACATTTTTCTTTTTCATTGATGATATGATCATTGGAATGATGACTCATTTAAGATTTTGATTTTTTATTACTAGGTTCTATACATTAGTCTTTTGTTATTAACTTTTGTATTATGCAATTTTGCTTCTCTTTGATGCATTTTCTTGTGTTGTTTAGTTGATTGTGAGTAAAAAATGTAATGAATTTGTCATAAATTAGAAATAATTGTAAAAAAATTAATTATATTTATAGTGGTGCAAAAAATATACATAATCAAATAAATAAACATGTTTAAAAAATATAAAAAAGTGCGCCTAAAATAAAAGAAGCCCTAAGTGCACCTTGTGCCTTAGCCTCTGGCACCCCTTTGTGCCTTAAGTGCACATTGCACCTTTACTTCTTTGGACTAAGGTGAGTTTTTTTTATTGGGGCTAGTCCAGATTCACCTGAATTTTGCCCTAACACAGTCAAGACTCTCAACTGGATAATCTGTAGAACCAAATCGAGCTGATAGAATTCTAGTAGAGTATGGCAAGTTTTTGAACTTTGATAGATCACTTGGATATCACTAGCCAACCTGAACCAAGTCATTGCCACTTGGCCTTCACGCTGCAAAATGGAGGTTTTCTGACATTGTGATTCTGACTGCATAGGTAGGATTTGGTTTTGTGAAAATGGGGAAGAAGAAATTTATTGACAAGAAGAATTCGGCAACCTTTCAGCTGCTGGCTTGAGACTCTTCTGATCCCAATCCTCTTGCCTCATCCACTGCTGACCGGGTTTTTGTTAGAGTGGACCGAAATCCATACTCATCCCATGGCTTTCTTGATGAAGAAGATAGAGATGCTGATTATGATGCTTCCTTTCCACCTCATCTGGGTGGCGGTGATTCCAATTCCATTTTTGCAGATGCACCTGAAGATGATGCCGATGTTGATGAATTTCAGAACAGTGGAAACCAAATGCTAAAAGTCTTATCAGCACCATCATCATCAGGGCCTGTTCCTGATCATATAAGGAGAGAGATTTTGGAGCTTGGACTTCCAGACGATGGTTATAACTACCTTCTCCATTTGCGTGAAATCAAGAATGCTGGAGGTGGCTCTTCATTCTATCATAACAGCAAGGCCAAGCTTGATCAAATCCCGCTTGATGTAAAGGTCTGTTTTTTTGCAAAACTTGGATTTGAATTTTGAAGTATGGATCATTAATGACTTGTTTGGTAGAAAATTCCAACAAAGAAGGATCTTTTTTTTTTTTTAATTGATTTTTGGAAATGTCCAACCAAAAAGAATCTATCTCTGTAAAATTTTAGAAATAGCAAATTTTACCAGATCTCGATTTTGGTGGATTCCATCAATCACCATTTTCTATTTAATAACTGTAGAATTATCATCTGGAATCTGATGATTCCATAAGTGATCCAGTCGTTGGAGTTCCAAAATAACGCTTTTGGTTTGGAATTTCAGATCCATTGAATTTAAATTCTCAGAGTTTCATAATTCCTACTCTAGAATTTCAATTTCATCGAAGGCATATTATCCTTTTAGGATTGCTGTAAATTCTGCGGAATGCCAATTCCACGTGAGAATTTCAGTTACTAAGCAGGCTCTAGTATTCATATTTATATTGCATGTAATGATGGTTGCATTGTTTTTAAACCTTCATTTGCGATGGCCCTGATTCCAGGCTTACGATGCTTCCAAATTGCGGATCAGTTCAGGGGTTGATGGTGATTCAAATACAAATTCGATTTACAAAGTTGCATCAAAGACTATCGGTCTGAAGATTCAGAAAGCTGTGGATCCTGATGTAGCAGCATTGCTTGATGATGGTGATTTATCACGGTTTGGGTCAGATGTGGAAGACTTGGAAGAGGATTTTATTGTTCAGGCTAATCTACCTGAAGAAGGGGAGGAGGAAGGAAGTGCTGACAGGAAGATGAGTAAGCATGTCTCTGCTGAGCACCTTTTGCAAATGGAGAGAGTAGATTTGATTTCCGAGAGTCTACCAAACAGTTTTGAGCCAGGAGGAAATGAGAGGGGTAGTGAAAAGCCAATGGCTCGGCGTCTGCTTGATGAGCAGTTTGATTTGGTAAGTTTTTCCTGCTTTCATCCTTTTCTGTTATCAGGATTAATGTCACAGAGGTATGGATTTCAATTTTGAACTGCTGCTTTAAGTGCAGGCTTGGTTTCTTTTAAATGTACATTAGAAGAACAATTTGCAATGCGCAATGCGTTGGCCTAGCCTCCATTGCTGTGCTTGTCGCATGCTTGGAAGCTTGGAATTGTGCTCTCTTGTTATTTGATTGAGTGTAGAACACCAAAGAAGGCATTACTGATTGTTCCTTTCAGCATTACTCGTCATTCCTGATTTCTTATGATTCTTTCAGCATGCTCATGATTCATGAATATGAACACTTCTAACTTGTATCTGAAACGGTTCTGCTGATCAATTTGTGTGGGTCCCATGCCCCTACCAAATCATGATTTCTGCACAATTTTCATTTTCATAAGTTCCATTCATGCTTGTTTAAATGTACATTAGAAGAACAATTTGCACTGCACAATGCGTTGGCCTAGCATCCATTGCTGTGCTTGTCGCATGCTTGGAAGCTTGGAATTGTGCTCTCTTGTTATTTGGTTGAGTGTAGAACACCAAAGAAGGCATTACTGATTGTTCCTTTCAGCATTACTCGTCATTCCTGATTTCATATGATTCTTTCAGCATGCTCATGAATCATGAATATGAGCACTTCTAACTTGTATCTGAAACAGTTCTGTTGATCGATTTGTGTGGGTCCCATGCCCCTACCAAATCATGATTTCTGCACAATTTTCATTTTCATAAGTTCCATTCATGCTTGTTTAGGAAAAAAATCTGTTACCTACCTTTGAGTACTCTCTTCTTATGAAAATGAAAATTATGAAAACTTGTGAATGGAAATGGAAATGAAATGAAGGTAGGTAACATATTTTCATTTCCATTCATAAGTTTTCTTAATCTAGAAGGTCTAATTGTGCCATAGTAAGTTGGATATGAACACTTTTTATGAGTAAAAAGTTTGTTTTGAATGTATTTTGAGGTCATAAATAAGGTTGTTATGTGGAGTTACGAGTTTTGGGAAGTGAATTATTGGAATTTTCTTGGTTAGTTCCTATGATAATGAGGATGATGAAAACCCAAAGGGGTTGGAGTGATGGCCAGGAACTCACCTCAGGAAGCGGGAGTCCTTAGTTCGATATTCTTCTTCTTCTTCTTCCTCTCTCTCTCTCTCTCTCTCTCTCTCTCTCTCTCTCTCAACCATTCAAATTGTGTTGCTGCCTTCATCATCCATTTGAAGGGTCTAATAATTCATCTTCTAAGTTGCATGGGTATGGGTGCGAGTGTTGGTATTTGACGTGTGTGGCCTTCAAACTTGGCAAACCAAAAAATAGGAGAAAGGGACACGACACCTATTGAACCATAAAATTGTTTCAAATGAAAGTAAGGAGTGAAGGTAACACTAATAGATCATAATCTACTAGTTCCACTTTGAACAATCAAGTGACAAATATATTGGTTTTTTTTAAGGCAAATAAGTTGATATTTTTAGTAGGTTTTAAGAGGAGAAAAATGTAGTAACATTTTAGTCATCTTGGAAAATAATGGAAGTACTAAAGAACTTCATGAAGAATGGATGCGAGCGTCTGATAGGGGTATGAATGTTTGACATGCGTACAAGTGTTTGAAATGGGTGTGACATATCTTGAAGAGTCCATGCAACATAGTCCATCCTGTACCATTTTTACTTTTATAGTTTCTATGCCGATATTTTTTGCTTTTTCCTTTTCCTTTTCCTTTCCCCCTTCTGCATCTCTCTTTGTTGGAATTCTCATTCTGTTTTAAATTTATGCTGCTCTATTGTTTTTAATATATTATCAGTATATAAAATTTCCTATATTATCTTTTGTTCAATTCTTTATGTTCATACCGGTCTTTGGTCTTTATTCTACTTGTTTTACAGCTTACTCTTCGGGAATATGACTCAGACAGTGAACGTGATGATGTTGATTCTGTGTCGAGTGAAGACAAATGCCTAGCAGCTAAGCTCGCTAATACCTTTAAAGACTATGTAATGGATGACCTGGATCTTAATGACAAGTATAGAGTTCCGGGTGATCCTTACATCAGGATGGAGGAGCAATCAAAGGGAAAGAAGTGGACTCTTCTGCTGATGTAATTCGTAGATGTGCAGAGTATGCTGAAATGTACTGCAAAGAGGACGAAGGTAAAGAAGATGTGGTGGTTGTGCAGGAAAGTAGTGATGAATCCGAGGTGTGGGACTGTGAGACTATCATTTCTGCATACTCAAATCTTGATAATCACCCTGGAAAAATACAAGCTCCAGAAAAACCTAGGAAAAAACCTACTCCAATTGTTTCTGGGGCATTGAATAACAACAGTAATATAATTTCTCTTCGAGGAAAAGAGAAGCTGCCAGTTGATTTTCTGCCACACAATAAAAGAGCAGCAGAGAAGGTCAAGAAAGTGGTCAGTGTGGGTGCTGAACATCAAAAGAGGAGACCACATGGTGAGGAGTCAAAAGAGGAAAAGAAACAACGGAAGGTAAATATTTGATCCTACTGCATGCATACACAGAAGCTTAAGTGATGCTCCTTAAAGTGGAAAGAGTGGTTTTACCTTTTAAGAATGAATGTTTTATCATTTTCAATGCTGCATTTGCTCAGGGACTTTGAATTCCATATGAGATCTTGAATGAATGGCCTGCAGATCTCTTCTTAGGTACTGATTAAAAGTGCATATAACACACATACACTAGCTAAACTTTTAGGCTCAATGCTGCAATTCTGGGCATTGAAACCTACAAGTGACACCTTATTAACTTAGTTCTCAGCTGGTTGCACCATGTAAAGCATCTTCAAAAACTAAGTTTTTCATCCTTGTTCCAAACGGTTGAATTGTTTGACATTAACCTTAATTCATTTCAATATGTTCTCATATGATTTAATAAATGCTAATTAGGCCTGTTCATGGGCCAGGTTAAGGCTGGGATTTGACAAAACAGCCCGAGCCTGTTTATATCTATAACAGCTCGTGCTTGTCTGAAGCCTATCGGGCTTTTAAAGGTAAAGCATGAGTCCATCGTTTGGAGTCCATTTACTTTGTAACTTGAAAATATAACTATATAGATTGAAAGTATACTTAAAAGACCTATCACCAGTTAAAATTTCAGTCTAGTCACTTGATCTTAATAGTCAAAGTTAGCAGATGTCCTTAAAATGATTCTATGCTTAGTGATTTTGACCATTAAAATCGAGTGACTAAAAATTTATTTTTGAGATGAAATTTTAACGGATGGTAGGTCTTTAAATCTGCTTTTAATATGCACGGTTAGAATTTCAATTTGCAAAATAAACGGGCGTAAAAGCCTGTTAGGCCTCGACAGGCTTTAAGTGAAAGCCTCTGCCTGGCCCATCGGACAAAAATCTTGTTCAAGTCCCCGTTTATTTGAGTCGGGTTTGGGCCAGTCACAAGACGGGGGGTTCAAACAAATGAACACTCCTAATGCTAATGCTCTTCACGTTGAATTTTCTTTCACAATCTGCAGTGAAAGAGGAGAAACGGGAGGCACGACGGGCAAAGAAACAAATGAAGGGACTTTATAGGTATGAAGCCCAGCAAGCACAGTGGGTTGCTGCTATTTCAGGACCGTCTTCTATCCGTCTTATGTAAGGTTCATTGGTCAATCCTTTCCCCAGTTGGACTCTTGGAATGACCATTTCAGTTGAAGATGGTGACATCGTTTCTTAAATATCTATATTTCTTAGTGAGAAAATCTCTCTTAATGTTATATGGATATATTATATGAATAACATGTATACTTTTTATCTTTCCCACTTTTTGTGAGAATGAAGGGATTTGTTGTAAGTTGGATTTCTAAGAATAACTGAAGTAACTACTCATGAGTTTTTGTTTTAGGACTACTAAAGCACACATTTCTCTAGATAGCTTTTGTACACCTTTCCACCCTACGAGTCCCCCAACTAATAGAATATTTATTCTCCAGAAAATTTAGTTAAATTTAATCGTTTAGCAGGCAATATACTCGGAGGGAGTATGTTAAGAAACAAGAGATTTTGAGCTAAAGGGAAGGATTTTGTACAAGTGGATCTCTATCTCCCAAGTTTCAGTATTCAGTCAAGAATCCCCTCTAGTCTCCAAGAACTTTCTCCACTCTGGTGATGGATGACTAATCTCTGCATCCTCTTATGATAGCCAAACAACTATTACTTAGTTGGAGTTGATTTTCTTATCTCAAACTCAAAATCTCCAAAGTTTGGAATCTACTAATTAAGGGTTTTTAGGAAATGAAGCAATGGGAGCCAACTGCAAAATATTTTCATGGAGCTCACCCACATTCATCCCATTCGGATTAATATTTATCACTCGAATGAATCGCCCAAATATTACACAAACTCTATTTACACTTGGCTGGTAGCTGGGATTGTGGAAATGAGGTGATTTTTTTTTTCTACATCTCAGTCCATGTCCAGACCTTTTCATCTTGTCCTTGAAAATTGAAATTGGTGGTGGTTCTGGGTGAGGGTGAGGTTGGCATCATTCTAAGTTTCTGATAATCCTTTTGTGTCCCTTCCAAAGTGTCCTGGACGGTGATCTTCTTAGTTGTAATGGTGCCAGCATACTAACTATATTACAGTCTCGTCTCTCAAACAGTCATTTACAATATAAAGAGTCGTATATGAGGATATATATAAAAAATGTCCTGTCATATACCGGGATTTTAATATCGGTTTTAGAACTTATATATATCTGCCAATATCGGTGGTATTAATTAAAAAATAAGAGATTCCTCAACCGATATATCGGCCGAGACCGAATTTTCAACCCCTGGCCATATGTACCAGCCAGCCAGCTATATTGTAAAATGTGTAAAATGTATCTATGTTTGGACACATTTCCATATTAATGTCTCTATGGATGTTAGTACTCGTGACATAACAAAAATGATAACAAAAATAATATTTCGCATTTCTTTGAGACATAACCAAAATAATGGTACGTTTGTCATGGAGGTAAAAGTATCGGTCAATATGGTGGGTATCGGCCCTACTTAGATTCGGGCACAACGGAAGGGTGAGAAGATCTGAGATTTTTGGATGGTATGGCAACAATGCACAGACACAAATCAGGCATCTTTTATTTTTAATAATTTTTCCATCGTGATGGCCCCACAACTGTTGAAAATCTTCTTTGTAAAGAGGAAGACTTCCTCCTACTTCCACGGCAAGTATCCCTCATCCGTTCATCCGATCTAATTCTCTCTTCCATTTTTTGTTTTTCAACTTAATTATTTTTTACTTTTATTATCTCAAAAAACTCGATTTTCAGCTCATTTTCGACGATTCGGGCCGTTGAACCTTGAGTTCTTTGCTATATCTACGAGTATTATAAGTTTTTTTCCATATTATTTAGTGTAGCCGTCATATCTCAAGGTATTATTATTTTAAATTTATATTTTATGCACTTATTTAAAGCTTCTAATTATATTTTTTGAATCCAAATGTTGTGTACCTTTTTTTTATTATTATTGTGAATGGTTTATGTGGTGTTTTAAAGTTACTGCAGTGTAACATTTTTATTTTATCATTTGTATATATTTTTTAAGATTTTTATCCAAAAATTAAGTGTATTGAAAAATATAGTTTAAATATTTTGAAATGACCTTTTTTATTGGAAATGGTTTATGTGGTGTTTTAGAAGTTAATGTAGAAATTTTTTTATTTCATGCATTTATAATTCTTTTTTAATTTTTATATGAAAATTAAGTATTGAAAAATATAGTTTAAATATTGTGAAAATCTGAAATAAATGTTTTAACATTGCAATAATTATGTTATTTTTTTAGTTACATTAGTAGAAGATTACTAGAATTTTTTTTTCTAATTTTTCTACATTTTTTTTTTGTAATTTTTTCAAAACTTTTGAAATTCTTGATTTCGTAATTTAAAAATAGCATTTTACTATGTAAATAACCGTTACTTAATAATAAAATAAGCTAAGATTTTTCTTGATTTTCTGTAATTTTTTCAGAATTTAAAAAAAAAAAAAAAATGAGAGAGAAAAATATCGGTTGAACCAATCAATATGCCCGTATCGGCACATCAGCAATACGTGTGGGCCAGCCATTATTTTTGTCTCAGTTGATAATAACCTGATATAAAAGAAAAAAAAGAAAAAGAAAAAGAAAAAGAAGGGGTCTTAATTTTTATGCTCTTCATTTGATTAATTTATATCGCTTAAGAGCGACACTTGACAATTGACATCGATCCTCTGTTATAATTTTTTAAATTTTTATACAATCACTAATCAGCATAAGTTCTTTTAAGTGACAATTAAATATTATCAATACAAGCAGATAGAATAAACAACTGGAATAGGTTACTTTAAGTTTGATGTAATGGCTTCAAAGACTTTACATATGGTGGAACTTATGCCTAATTCAGTTGAGATTAAGGTTCATATCATTTTAAGACATGATTAGATAAAATCAATTTTGTATGTGGGATCCATTTTTATTAGAAAAATAATTAAATCTTAATGTCTTATCATAGATGATGGACTAAATAATCAGCTACATGAGGCACAATTACCATTTGAATGAAATGAACTATTGGATCTTTTAAATATTGTGCATAGAAGTAGTTCGAATTAAGAAATCAGTAGGTTTGGGTTATGAATTTTTATACTTCGAGTCAGATTGGGTTGGGAAAATAAAAAATCGTATAAAATTTGGGTTGGGTTGGATTGAAAAAATTAAAATCAACCCGACTCGACCAGACATAATGTGATTCGCTCCAAGTGCACCAAGTTATAAAACGGCACTTGGGTTGACTTGGGTCAGAAATTCGGGTCTGGTTGAGTAATTCGAATTGAGTCAGGTTCAATAAATTTTGAATGAGCTGGATTGGATTTATTAAAATCCGATCGGACCTAACTCGAGTTTCAACCCTATGTAAAACAAACCAAGCCGTTACTTCCCATGGAGTCAACCTCATTTAATTATTTATCCTATTTATAGGGTTTTTAGATCAGGCCAATCTAAAGTCCAACCCTGCCTATAGTAGATGAAAAGTCTAAGCCTTTGTTGAACTCTGCTTGTAGATTAACATACTTAGATGAAGTGTGTAAAGCCTATCTTAAGGCCTAATTTAAAATTTCGAATAAATGATTTTATTTTTAAGTGAGGAAGGTGATTACATTATATAAGGCTTATTACAATAATAATAATAATAATAACAGCGATTATAATATAAGTAGTTATTATATATTTATCGAAATTATATATATGTCTAAATAGGTTAAAAAGCTCATCTGTTATTAAATAAACCCAACTTAGAAGTTCAGTTGAATATAGACGCATTTAAAAGAAAAATGATGCAAACTGAACTTATTTAATAAATTGGTATCTTCAGAGTGAAAGTTCAAAATCAACAGGTCAATCAAAATCTTAACTCAATAATTTGTGAATAAATTTGTTAATACCAATTTATTGAGTTAAAATAATTTGCTAATTCAATAAAAAAAATTATTTATTGACATGGTTATTAAATTAAAATATTTGAATAAAATTATCCGTAGCTAAAATTTGAATCCTACCAGTTATTATTTTTATTGTGTAAATATTAAATCAATCATTTACAATGAAAGTGAATCCCATTGTTAATCCTTTTCGAAAAATACAGTTATATCGCCGTTAATTAAACCAATCGCAATTAGAGATGTAAATAGATATTTGAAATCTAAAAACTCAAAATTATTCAACTCGAAAATAAATTATTTTTGTTGTGTAGATTTATTTAAATTTTTTAATTTGTCTGAATTTAAATTTTAAATTACTTCGTTTAGATCTACCGATATTCGAATTTTATGAACCCTGTACCTTAAATTATAAGGACAAGATAATGTAAAATTGTAAATAATACTCTTATCGGTGAAGAAAGGCAGTCTGTGTCTCTGTGAACCCTTGCATGATAAGTAAATGAGGGAGAGGAAGAGGGAGAGGGAGAGGAGAGAGGGCCTAAACCAACTGAGGGCTGGCTTGATAGATGTTGAGGCTTAAAGTGAAAAATTTAAATGAGGTATTTTTGGTATTTAATATATTATTATAAATAATATTTAATTAAAATTTTAATTTTACATAATAAAAAAATTATCTAAAATCTATTTTTCTTACTTTTTGAGATGTAAAATTACTAATTTAATTTTTGTATTCATGTTTTGCTAAAATGTCATTTGCAATTGATAACATAGCTAATTGATTTAATATTTAAATTAATGAAAAATTAAAATGAACTAAATTAAAAGGTTAAAGAACAATAGAACATGACACTGTGAAAATAAAATAATTGATGAATGGTTAAAATGTCCTCTATTATTCTACCAATTCATGAAATATCTCTAAGTTAAAAGTCACAAAGAGAGGAAATATATTGTTAAAGAAAAAATTATAGGCAGAAACTTAAACCAAAAGAAGTACAAAATAATCCAAATCTCACCTATACAAATTCACAAATCAACACACAGAAAATGCAAACAATACCCATAAATGGATCCCTTGAAATGCATTTCCTCATCTAAAGTACTTTAATCCATTGCTTGTTTTATAAATAGAAGAGTCCCCTCTTGACTTTTGAGTACTTGAAATTACTGAATTTTTATAGCTTTTTAGTCCTTATATCTCTTTGCCAACATATGTAATTTTTGAAATATCTGATTCACTTATTAGATGAAAGGTCCTTTAGGTCTGATTAAAATTGGAAATTTTCAGTTGAATGGTTGAGTATTTTCTAAAGCTATTTTCTAACTCTCGATAAATACCTCTACTAAAACTAGTCTCATTTTAACTGTAGAGTATATCACCAGATATCTTATCATAATTCAAAAAAGAAAAAAGAAACTCTTTCGTTTAATTGCAAATGGTTTTACCACTTTTCATCTAAGCCAAAGAAGCTTAATCATGTCCCTTTTTACTCACGCTATATATCTCAATTCCATCTAGTCCTCTATGCAATCAAAATAGGGAGTTGGGCCTTTTTCAAATGGGGCCTAAGGCCTATGCCTAACTTGACTTATAGTTAGGTCAGGCCTCACTCCTTATAGATTTATCCAGTGTAAATAAAGAGAGTTGCACATGTCCTAATATTAATTGAGTGCTCCATGTAAGGGCTCAGAATTTTTAAATAAATAAAAATGTGGATATAAGTTAATTTAATGATGAAAATTGGGAAATTGGTGGGATAAAAGGTAATGGACCAAAATTTGGACAAAGGCCCAAGTATGGCCCAGTAAACTAATGTTTGGATTTAAATTTATTTAAATGGTTAATGAGGGTTAAATGGGTCAAGCATGGTCACATTGGGTCAAATACCCATTTGGGACCCAATGGGTCAAGATGGTTGTGCTCTAATGGTCTAGATGGAAGTGTAATTGGGCCATGGGCCCAATGGGGATCCATTTAGAGTGAATTCAATGAAATTAAATCACCTAAGTGGTTTAAAAAAAAATTAAACCAAGATGGTGTGGCCAAGTGGGACCCACCTTCACCTCATCAAGTGAGGTGGCGTGTGGGCCAATGATTGGTGGGGCCGGCCACCATGGTTGACTTGGTCAACTATGGGTGGAATAATGGGAATTAGGTTAAATACAAATGAATTAACCTAAGGTAATTATCAAATTAATTAAGTAATTAATTTATTAAATTGGTGGCCAATTGGGGTTAAAATTGGTCAAATGGAGACCAAGCTACCCCACCTCAAAATTTACACACGTTAGGCTTGGTGGTGGTTTAAATGACCACCACCATAAAGCAAAGAAAAGATCTTAAAAATATCTCATAAGGTTGGTGAAACCAATTAATGTAAAGTAAAAGTCTTTAAGTCACCAAATGAGATAAGTTTTGTTGGTCCTCCCATTCTCATTTTCTTTTCACAAACTCCACCTCTTCCACTCTCCCATGGTCGTCCCCTACATCCAAGTGAAGGAGAGAAAAAGAGCTAAGGAAAAGGGAAGAGAAGGAGAGAAGAAAGGAGTAGAAATTGGAGGGAAATCACTCTAAGGTGAGGGCTAACATCTTTCCTCTCATGATTTTTCCCTCTCCCTCTCTCACACAAACCCTACCTTGGCCGATCCTAAGGTTGGGGTTCGCCACCATGGATCAAGAATCTTGACCTACCAAAGATCAAGAGGAAGGAGAGAGGAGCCTAAGGAGACCGACGGGAGCGGCGGAAATTGAAGAAGACGTCGGATTGTGAGTATTTCTTAAACAAGAAATTTTGGATGTTTAGGGTCTAAGAATTGGAATTTATTTTTGTAGAATTTAATGGTGGTTACATAAATGTGTGTCATGGATGTTAAACCCCTCAAATGTGAGGGTGGAAGATGGAGGAAACCCTAAGTGGGAAAAATTAAGGTTAGGTTAAGAAAATAAATAAATGGGTTATGTGCATTATGTAAATTATGAGATTAAGCATAGAATGGGATGATTGGAAGAAAAATTATTGGCCATAGGGTTCGGCCATGTAGCATGGCCGAACCCCATGGTGGGTGATTAGCCATTTGATGTAAAATGGTTAGGGTTAATGAATGGAAGATAATGAAGGTGGCTAATGGATTTTTGGGTTGTAAATGAATGAATGTGGATGAGTATTAAAATGGTTTTATGATAAAAAATGCAATGGGATTTTATGGCATTAAGAAGGCATAAAAGAGAAGGAATTGTGAACCATGGGTTCGGCCATGGTGCATGGCCGAACTCTAGGTTGTTATGTGTGAAATTAGTTAGGGTTTTAGGGTTTAAAAAGCCATGGAAAATGGGAAGATGGGTGGATTTAATATTTTGGGTGAATATAGGTATTATGGAGCAATGAATGATGAATCATGAACCATGGGTTCGGCCATGGTATATGGCCGAACCCTATGCTGATGAAATGATGATTAAATGGTGGGTTTAAAGGATAATGTGTTGATGAATTTTGGGTTTCAAATGAACAAAAGTAATGATCCAAATGGGACTAAGAATATGGTTTAGTTGCATGATGTAAACCCCTCAAGGAGGGATTATTAGTGGATCTAAAATGTAACAATGGACCCAAGAAAAAATGGGGAAAGGACACCATGGGTTCGGCCATGGTGTATGGCCAAACCCATGGCCCAATTGGGATCCATTTGGTGGGTTAAATTGGATGATGAATGGTGATTTAAATGCATGATATAGACCTCTCATGGGAAGACTTGTGATAGATCTAAAATGTGCCAAAAGATTCAAGGAAAATGGGGAACAAGACATCATGGGTTCGGCCATGGTGTGTGGCCGAACCCATGACCCATTTTGTAGGTCATTGTATGAGCTAAGGTTGGGTCCATGTTTGTGTTTAGATGATGGAGAATCTTATTAAATGAGATGGCTGATTGTGTTTCATGTTGAGTCATGGTTAGTGAATCCTTAATGGATCTAAGTTATGGATGAATTTTAGACTTAAAATATACATGAATAGAGGAGATATTAAACCATGGAAGTTTAGTGGCATAACCGTAATTATGAGCCACAATAAAGAACCATGGCTGAACCCCATGTATGTTGGACATGAACTTGGGTGCATTAAGATGACCTTATGAATGATTAAATTAAGCTTGGGATTGATGCATTTTAGTTTCATAAATTAGAATGCTTAAAGGGCTAAAATTTGGAATTATCATGTGTTTAAATCAATGGAAATGAGGCTAAGTTAAGGGCTGATTTTTAATGATCTTGTAACGTGGTTAGGGATCATTAATGGACCTAGGTTGTGGATCAATTTTTGGACTTAATCATGCATGGATAAATGGGTGATTAACCATGGAAAATGAGGTAGTGGCAAAACCGTAATTAAATGCCAAATTCAAGAATTCCATGGAAATTGATCATGGAATGAGGGGCTCTAATGTAATAACCTTATAAGTGGTTGATCAAGCCTATGGTGGCCAAATTTTAAGACTTATGGGAGTAAAAGGTTTAATAGATGACATGGGACCGCACCCATAAAACCAAAATAGTGACCGGTTTTCCATATGGGCTTAGAAATGGTTAAAACATGGACTAATGATAAATGTGTAATAAGGTACTGGACATCGCAGGCGGTGCGCGATCGGCGACCGGGTTTATCGAACGGAAAACGTAAAGGACGCGAGTCGGTATTCAGTAGGATTCCTACATTTTTGTAAGCCATGGATTGGGTGATGTTTTCTTTAATTTATTTTGAAAAGAATGTGGTTGCCTTTAAGATGAGTTTTGGATTATGTATCTTGTGATGTTTTCCTTTAAATTATTTTGGAAATCATGGGAATGTCTTAAGATAGGTTTTGGATTAAATATTATGGGATGTTTTTCCCTTTGATTTATTTGATAATCAAGTAATTGTTTTAAGATGGGTTTTTGTGTTACTATTGAACTACATATATTACATGGCACATGGCATCTACATCTCATGCATGGCATGGGAGGGATATGACAGGGGAATGATGAAATGAAACCGGAGTCCATGCTCCGTCGGGGCGACCGATAAACGCATGGAGATGTTCATTATGTATTATTATACCTTGATGATGGTTTTCCATCAAGGAGGATGTTGTATTTATTGTTATACATTGATGATGGTTCTTCCATCAAGGGGGATGCCTAGTGTGGGTCGCATCTTGATGAGGCTTTTCCATCAAGAGGATCATGGCACGATGATGGTATGGATTTTATTTGGAACCTGTGTATGATTGAAAAAGGGACATTATACGATGAGGATGAGATGGATGGGTGGGGTTCATGACATAGAACACCCATTGCATAACATTGCCCAAAGTGCATGGTTTTGCTATAATATTATCTGCATGTTGTTATTACTAATCCATGTGCTAGCCCTACTCGGAGTCCTATTGGGCGCGTGGTCTAACGCCCTACTTCTACCATAGCTGATGACGCAGGAGGTGGCGAAACGGAAGGACGGGACGGGAGTCAAGCTTAGGAGCTTGGGAAGGCAGATTAATTATGTTGTTTAAGTGTATGTTGGAAAAATGTAATTTGAGTACCTTAGCTTGTCGGAATGTAATAAATTAGATTACTGGCTATGTTTTGGGACTTTATTATGGACATTATGGTTTTGAGGTATTATAGAAATTTAAATGAATGTTATCTTCCCTGCTATCTCAAATCTGTACGATAGTCTTTGTTGTTAATTCCGCACTGAGAAGTAATATTCCTTGAGCTTACGTCTACGCATGAACCGTACTCGTGGACTTGGCTCCACGCACGCGTAGGGTTGGCCAGTTAAGGGTCGGGCTTTAGAAGCTTGGACTTAACTCGCGTCGTGACGTCCGCGCCCTTTGTCACTTTTCTTTTTTTTTTTTAAAAAAAAAAAATAGACTCTGATATTTCGGTGAAAAGGGGCGGGCGTTACACTCCATGAGGTATGGACACGTTTAGTAATAAAAAACTGAAGTTCGGGAGGATGAACCACCACTGCCACTTCGACCAGTTGTGGCACCACCACCCCTACCACTTCCACCAAATTCGGATCCTGGGCCACCAAACTGCTGGGGTGGCATCCCTTTGCATCACTGCCACGTGAGATTCTCATTTCCGATACAACTGAAGCCATGTTGAGAAATGAGTCTGACACAGTCAGTAACACAGATCAGGAGGCAGCAACGCCTGGGGCGATGACGGGTGGCGAGAACTCTACTGAGGCAACGCCGGACTGATCTGAGATGCAGATGGTTCGAGCATACACAACAAAGAGGATCGGCGAGAGAAGAGAGAGAAAGGAGAGGGAGAAAGAGAGAAGACATAGAGTACCACCGTCATTTCTGTAGAAAGAAGGAAAGAAATAGAACAGGGTTGAGTTAGGTCGATGGGCAGTAGAGCCCCCAATTTAAAAACTTATTCACGCGATGGGCAGTTGAGTTGGGTTCACCAACTACGACGCATTCACGCTGTTAATGTTCCAAGTTTCCAATCACATGATACATTCATGCAATTCGAATTCTCATTCACAGCCTGTCAAATCCTTATATATTTTAACAAAAATTAAAAAAAGTTGATACATTCTAAAAAAAAATATTAATCAAATAGCAAAGTGTCAATTTAAAATTATTATCGTAGAACATGTAGTTCGTGAAAATTAGAAAAAAAAAAATTTAAAACGTAAATTTTAATAAACTACTCAAATGTCACAAGTATGATATAAAAAAATTGGGCTCAAAGTGGGCCTCAATTTATTGACCCATTAAGATCCAGATATTTCAATTACCAGTGGACTTTTAAAAGGGCATGGGCCATCTAGTAACCAATCACATTAAGCTCTGTTTGATTGCATATGTTGGTTCAGAGTTCAGACTAGGTTGTACCAGTTCATGGCCGTCTCAATATAAGTTGAGGTCTGAGGCAAAAATTATAAATGGGGCCTTCTTGAAATTTAACATATTATTATACGTAATATTTAATTAAAATTTTAATTATATTTAATAAAAAATATTTATTTAAAATCTTGAAAGATCGAACTTGAGAGAGAGTGAGAGAGAGAAGAGATTGTTTGAGAGAGGAACAAAGAGGAATGGACGACTAAGAGAACAAGGTTGAGTGGCAGTTGCTGTGGGAGATTCCCAAATTTAGGACCTTTTGAAGTTGGGGGCCTAAGGCAACAGCCTTACTTGCCAGTTGCCACTCCCTTGAGCTGGCCCTGTACCAGCTCAGTTACAATTTAGTACGACTGAAACAGATGCTTAGGCTCAAAATACAATCAAATCTTGTAAATCATCGAGTTCTTCCACATAAAGGTGAAATTATCGGCCGATACATCTTGAGTTTTTTAACCTGATATGTGTGGGCCGATACCGTACAGTTTAAAAATCGAGAATATTGGTCAATATCTCGGCCATCGGCTTGGATATCGGTCGATTTGATTTTTTTTTTTTTGAAAAAAAACAAAAAAAGGAATGTATCTTACCCGGCTGATATCTCGGTTCAATATTGGCCAGTATCGACCGAAATTGGTTTTGTGCTGGCCGGGTACCGAAATGGTTTTTGGGAAAAAACTATGATTTGGGCAGGAAACCAAAATGGTTTCTAGAAAACCATGTGTTCAACGATTTCAGTTCCTTGAAGCCCAAAACATCCCATACTTAGGCTGGTCCAGCAAAATTTCAGACGGATCTGGGACTTTTGCTTGGACGACTCAGTTCCTAGAAGCCCAAAACATTACTGCCATGATAATTTATAATGGCTTTCTAGGTTTGTCCTTCAAATTGCCAATGTCAAGAAGAAAATAGTAATTAATCAGGAAATATTTATTTAATTTTCTTACATTTTTCAACAGAGACAGTTCCCTGTTACAAGTGCATGTACTCAAAGTTGTTAATAGTTAACTCTAATTTTCATATTTTTCTAATGCATCTTCTCTTTTACCAATAAAGTTTTAAATGCTGCACTTGGTCTGTGATCAATAAGTTGAGTCAGATAGAAATCAACATAAAGCCACTAGAAATCCAGTGAAAATGGCCATGTATCATTGAATTTCAAAATGAGCCATCTAATTGGCTCTGTATTCTATTGAATGTATGAAAAAACAAAAAATGTTGTAAGTGAAAGTTTATGTATAATAGAAGTCCTCGTTTTGTATTTATGTGTATGAACACTTCATACCATATTTTTGTAAGAAAGATTCTCAGTTCTTACAATTGATAATTCAAATCCATTAGAATGATATTATTAAGATTACCATTTAGGCCTAACTCAACTAGTTTCTCTTTTCTAATGAATCAAGTCACTATTTTTTACAACCTTTATTGTAAGGTCCACCTAGTCCATCCATTTACTTAGTGGACCATGAACATAATTAGCAAAAGCCTGACCCAAAGGTAACCCATTAACTACAAAAGAGGGAAATTTTTTTTATAAAATCATTAGGGGCCTTGGACTCTTGACTGAAAACTAGACATTGGTTCTAATTCAATGTGCTGTTCATTCAAGTTTACCATGTAAAAGCGTCTATCTTTTCTTACTGACTTCTTGTTGTCTAAACTCTAAAGCAAGTAAAGTTTCAAAATTTTACGCTTGGTTTTCCTAGGTTTTCCACACGTATGTTAAAAGAAAAAAAAGTTTCAATTTTTTTTTTTTTAAAAAGAAGAGAAAAGCCTTCTAAGAAAAGCAATTTGGACACTAAAGTGCCACATGATACAGCAAGACATCATTATAAATGATAAAGACTAAAATGAAATGATGAGATCTCAAAACGGTCATGAAAAAAATTTAAAGGTAGGGTATGCTGTAAATATAATTGTGTTTGGCCAATTATGAATATAAAATATTATGAAATTTTTTTTAAAAAAACTCAATCAAATAGTTCAAGTTGACTTGATTCAATATGATTTTGAGTTGAGTGAGTCAACGACTAATTTTGATTTTATCTAAAGATTTAATTAAATTGTTCAACTCGATAGAGTATTGAGTCAAATTCCCATTTCAAATTTTGGAACCCTAGTATAAAATATAAATAGACATGGCAATGAATTACTATTAAAACTGGAACCAAACGGTCAAATTCAATCCAAAATCACTCTCTATGATAATTTGATTTTTGATAGTTCAATTTGTTCATGAACCATTATAAATCTTATTTAGCTTTTGTTCTCCACTGGTTTCTCTCCAGAGACATTATTTTCCACACTTTTTGTTTGGGCATCATAATTGTTTTGTAATTTCTTGATAATGTATTTTAAAATAATAATTTAGCTATTATTAATATTATGCTGATATCAGAATTCAAAACAATTGACCTAGATCTACTTCTTTCTTCATTTTAACATG
Source organism: Chimonanthus salicifolius (assembly GCA_013350335.1). Lineage (NCBI taxonomy): Eukaryota > Viridiplantae > Streptophyta > Magnoliopsida > Laurales > Calycanthaceae > Chimonanthus > Chimonanthus salicifolius. The sequence goes on from CM023539.1 coordinate 11,051,694, forward strand.
AATTTTCTGACTAATCAGCAATTAGTAAATAGAGTTTTTAGTAGTAAAATGAGTGGTATTGCACATTAGATCTAATTAGCAAGTAAAGTCAGAAATTGCCACCAAAAATATAAATGATGTACTGCTTACTAAATAATACATATATCAAATAAAAAACAAGAATAATTATGACATTCTAATTCAAGTCAAACGGTTTGTTAAAATGTGTAGGCTCCATTCCTTTTTATATCATGTTTCTTTATTTGTTCCTCAATTGTGTGGATTGCAAATGAAACTTCTTCTCCATGCACAGTTCACTATTTTTTTTTTTTTCTATTTAGTTTTGAAAAGTTCTTACCCGAGGTGAGGCTAATCTCACGGATGTAGGAAACCACCTACTTGTATATTAAGTAAGTTTTAGAGGAGTCGAACCCAAGATTAGACACTGCATTTAGACTTAAATTAAAATTCTAGCAAGTCAAAAAATTTGAATGAATTATTAAATTCAACTCAATTTTTTTTGACAAAACTTATTGACTCGTTTTAAAAGTTTTTCTGATCAAGATCGAATGGAGAAAGTTGCAGTCGTTGGCTTATTTCAAGATATGTGCCCTGGTACGCCATTTCTCATTATTGAGCATTCAAGGAAAATCACATGGATCTTTTTTCTTATATTCTTTTAAATCATTTTTTTCTTTTTTGTTAATAATTTTGATGTGTAATGTGGGTTTGTCTCCGATATTAGAATCTGAAAGAAAGAAACGTGAGAGGGTGGGAGATCTTGACGAATGTGAAAGGTTAGATGGGAATAGAAATCAAACGAACAAATTCCTTGCCGTAAAGAAGGTAATCCATAATCTTTTCTATTCAAGTCTAATCTGTTTTGGAATCACCTTTCTTCATGGGCAATAGGTAACCTGCGGAATCAATTTCTGTCTGCAGTATCCAAAGACGGCTAAAAGAGAAGCAAAATTGATAAGACGTATGCCATTCTTACTAAAAGCAATTGACTATCTTCTGGGTTTGTTGGACCATCCTTATGATGAGAAGTTTCTCGTGGTGTATAACTTCTTATGGGATAGGATGTTGGCAATTAGAATGGATCTAGTGATCCAGCATACCTTCAGTCAAGGTGCTATAACCATGTTGGAGCAAATGGTTCATTTTTTTAACCCTAATGCCTTCTAGTATAGTTGGTTGAAACACAACGCATGTGATATCTTGACTCATGAGCCAGAGGAAAGACCTTAGAGGGGCTGATCAAAGTGAAACTGGGCCCTATCGGTTGGACCAGGGCCGATCGGATCCGACATCCCAATAGTGGTTGGGCGTGTGGGAGCTTTGCAGAGTCCCACATTGGAAGTGAGAAACTTCCTGATGGGGTTGATAAGTGATATCTCTTTTCATCAGGTGTGACGTGTTTTGAACCTACCGGGTTGGACCAGACCCAAAGGTAAAACTGTGAGAGCCATGTTTTTGGACCCAGAGCGGATAATTTGATACTGAGTTGGACCCTACACCCTGTTCACGGATCGGGTCGTTACAGCGCAATGTTCACAATGTACTATTTGATTGCAATATTTAAATATTCACACGCTACCTGAGCATATATGTGTATTTATATATGTATATTTAATTCCTTTTATATATATTTCATTCTTCTAAGGAACTTTAGAGTACTCTGTAGCAAATGTACAAATCATTTTTTTTCTTATCCATACATGGCATGTTATCACTTTTGATCAATGACCTAAATGTTGATGTAGTGAGTAAACAATGGATGATGTACCAAGACTTCCCATGGTTCACACTAATGGCCAATTACACACCCTATAGGTTTCTTCTGATGTCTGACTTGTGGGACCAATTTGGAAGAACCTATGGATGCAACAGCTGTTTGGTGAACCAGAATGTTGATTTAATGAGTAGACTAGGCAGTGCAAGTATTGTGGATTTTCTACTTTAGCTTGGTGCACATCTCGTGATCTTCTTCATACGACAATAAAAATAGTCAGGTAAAAGAGGTATGGTTAGTTCTCTTTTTACTTTAGCTTGGTGCACATCTCATGCTCCTCTTCATAGTTAAATTAGTGTTGATTTCTAGAATGTCTTCCATCCACTATGGAGTTCTTTGTCATACTGCAAATACTTTTGTTTGTATGAGCTTGTTCTTACTTTTCATCTTATTTTATATTTATCAATCTTGGAAAAAATCTTCTATTATAGTTATTGAAATCATTATTAATTATGACCATTTTTTTTATTTGCAGATTAAACTTCACATCATAGTCATTCATGAATTGTGTGAATGCACAAAAGGAGAAGGCTTTTCGATGCGATTTGATATGCATATTAACGCAGAGCAGATGAACAAGACATTCACTGAATTGTTTCAATTAATGCATTCACTCTAAAAAATAACTTTGAAGTTTTAAAGGAGATTTTATTATTTAATAAACTATGCACATTATTTTTTAAGTACCGTGTATTTTCAAAGTTTCTCAAATTGAATATCCGGACTAATTACGATAACCTGATAAAAATACTTTAAGACTTTAAGGTCTTTTGACACTTCTAAATATGTTTTCGGCACACCCTAGGGATACCTTTATTTGTAAAATACTGTGTTTTAAATATTTAGGAGTGTCAAAAGACCTTCAAGTCTTAAAGTATTTTTATCAGATTATCATAATTAGTCCGGATATTTAATTTGAGAAATTTAAAAAATACACAGTGCTTAAAAAATAAGTTTAAAATTTTAAAGAAAATCAAGATTCACTGATTCATTCGAATGAATCAATTCATTGGTGATTCATTCAGATGAATTACTGATTCATCAGAATGAATCAATTCATTCGAATGAATTGATTTTCTTTAAAATTTTAAAGTTATTTTTTAAGTATTGTGTATTTTTAAAATTTTTCAAATTAAATATCCAGACTAATTACGATAATATGATAAAAATACTTTAAGACTTTAAGGTCTTTTGACACTCCTAAATATTTAAAACACAGTATTTTACAAATAAGGGTATCCCTAGGGTGTGCCGAAAACACATTTAGGAGTGTCAAAAGACCTTGAAGTCTTAAAGTATTTTTATCAGGTTATCGTAATTAGTCCGGATATTCAATTTGAGAAATTTTGGAAATACACAGTGCTTAAAAAATAACTTTAAAGTTTTAAAGAAGATTTTATTATTTAATACACTATGCACATTATTTTTTAAGTACCGTCTATTTTCAAAATTTCTCAAATTAAATATCCAAACTAATTACGATAATTTGATAAAAATACTTTAAAACTTTAAGGTCTTTTGGCAATCCTAAATATTTAAAATAAAGTATTTTACAAATAAGGGTATTCTATGGTGTGCCGAAAATACATTTAGTAGTGTCAAAAGACCTTAAAGTCTTAAAGTATATTTATCAGGTTATCGTAATTAGTCCGCATATTCAATTTGAGAAATTTTGAAAATACACGGTGCTTAAAAAATAATGTGCATAGTGTATTAAATAATAAAATCTCCTTTAAAACTTTAAAGTTATTTTTTAAGCACTGTGTATTTCCAAAATTTCTCAAATTGAATATCCGGACTAATTACGATAACCTGATAAAAATACTTTAAGACTTCAAGGTCTTTTGACACTCCTAAATGTGTTTTCGACACACCCTAGGGATACCCTTATTTGTAAAATATTGTATTTTAAATATTTAGGAGTGTCAAAAGATCTTGAAGTCTTAAAGTATTTTTATGAGATTATCGTAATTAGTCTGGATATTTAATTTGAGAAATTTTAAAAATACACAGTGCTTAAAAAATAACTTTGAAATTTAAAAAAAATTGATTCATTCTAATGAATCACTTGAACAGTAACACGGGTGAACCGTATGCGCGTTACTAGTTACTATTCACCCGATTCATTCGGGTATGCATCCATTCGTTCGAACGAATTTCGAAATGAACTGGGAATTCGTTAGAACGAATAGAAACGCAGGGGCAAAATGGTAATTATCCACCCACACCCGGAAACGGGTGTGTAGAGATAGAAAAATCGGGTGTGTAAACGGATAGCCTAGATATTTTCATGGAAATTGCACAAATCATGATTCCTAGATATTTTGATTCCTAGATATTTTGATGGAAATTGCATGTATACTATCAACCAGTTACATTTGTTACCAACTTAAAGTAACCCTTATCAAGAGAAAGACAACTATTAACATTTTTCTAAATCTATTCCATTTAATGAAAGTGAATTCTAGAATTTAATTTAGTGGATTCGGAAGAATTGACCCATCTTAACCATATTAGTACAAAATAAGAAAAATCCTTGTACGATAAATGACTACAAAATATGAAAATGAATTCTAAGATTAGATTTGTTGAATAGAAAGAAACCGATATAATAAAGAACACCGGAGCACCGTTTCACCATTTATTTTAGTAAAGTGAATTTAATATACGTTGTTAACATCGAAAAGCAATAAATACTATGAGTTCTAAAATTATCTTTAATATATTAAAATAATTTTTTAAATTTTCTTTTATAATTTTTTAATAAAGGAAGCATGAGAACATGGTACGTGGCTAAGCTAGTTTTTCAATCGATGCTAATATCTCAACCATACAAAGGAAATACAGCTTTCAAAGTTCAAATACATAATTATCAGAAGAAAATGGCCCACTTTTGCTTACAAAGATAGTTACGATCTGAATTTAAACAAGGTTAGGAAAATCACTTTAATTATATCATTGAAGTTATAATTTTGAATACTAAAAACAATAGAGCTTAAAAATTATTTGAAGCAATCCATACTAAAATAGTCCTTAAAAAAAAGTTATGGATTAATTTCAAATCTGAAATGAATTCCCATAGCTCAGCAACTGGGTTATCAATCTTAAATGGTAATTAGTCATCTAAATGCCAATTAACATCGTTTCTTTGCTAGCACTGCAAACATTATTTTGAATTCCTATAATTCAGCAACTGGGTTCTCCTTATTCTATGCTTATCATTAGTCATATGCCAATGTAAATCCCAACAAAATGCCAATTAGAAGATGAGAACTCAAAGGATAATCCCATCTAATGTTATTCTACATTTGAAAACTTGCTCTAATTTTAACGATTATCAGAAAGGATTGGTTGTATTGGAATAGAACTTTTTTTTTTTTTATGAGAGAGGGAAAACCTAGAGGACAGCCCTACTAAAACCCTCCCTTCGTATGACATCCCACACTCTCAAACGATAGCCATTAGGTTACGTTACGGGGATTCGAACTCGCACCATTCTGCTTCTTGAGGCGGAAGCTGAGCTACCTCGTGTGGGGTAGTTTTGGAATAGACCTTGGGCCCCATAATAATAAATTAATAAATTTTTAGGCCGGCCTTGGACCTCTTCGTTAACAAACAAAAACGTTTAAGAAATTCTTTAAAATGAGTAGTATAAAGAATCCAACTATTTAATTTGTGTTATGTGTGTGGAGACTGGAAAGATAATATTTTTTTTTCATTTGCTGGTTAAAATATGGCTTCAAATTTCAAAGTGAATAGACAAAAATGTTAAAAAAGTGTATAAAATAGCAAATAGGTAATATAAATCTCAAAAAACACGTCTCCATCAACTATTTAAATGTCATTTGAGAAGAAAAATGAAAATCATCTTCTATGGATCACAACAAAATCAACAGGAAAAGTCAGTCAAGAAAAGGAAATGAAAATAAAAAATGGGTTCAGTAAGTAGCATTATTAAAAGACCCTTGACTTCCATTAGTTTGGAATGGTATGATTGTATGCTAGTGCAGCACACACTATTTTTTTCCGTTTGGTGGGCTTTTTCTAGCCCTATTTTTTTTTCTTTTTATTAATGAAATTACTTCCAAAAAAACAATTATTATAAATTTGTTTTATTCGAAGTTCTCAATCATATGACAAAAAGCTACGAAATGAATATCACAACTTGGAGTTCCACACTTGACGCTCCTCTTTCAAGTTAGAAATTTCCTGGTTTGAGCTTCAGCTCTATTAATGACCTAATTTTAAAGAGCTGGAAGCTTTAAATAACATTAAAAAATATTAGCATTTAAATGAATATTGCATTTCGTTGATTTGATATTGATTAGTAACTTCTCAAGTATTTAGTAAAATCTAAAAAAAAAAATATCAAATTTCACGCATGTGAGCAAATCTGTTATCTACTCTGTTGTCAAATCTGTTACATAACCAATCACGGAGTATAACAGAAGAAATTGGTCCATCACAACCCAACCCAACTTGGGCTAAATTAAATCAACATTTAATTGGTCCATTGGCTGAGCCTAGACTGCACACATGATTCAGTGGTGGGTGCTTAAAATTTTAAAAGAAAAAAGAAAAAAGAAAAAAGAAAAAAGAAAAAGCCAAGGTTCGATCTTACATTTCAGACTTGACTTGTGTGGGTGTAGGCATGTTGCCGTGTTGGGAATTTGCTTATAAATACATGTGCCCACCATTACTTTCTCTTTATCCCATCCAGATCAAAAGACAGAGATAAGAGTTGATGATGGAAGTCCCTTCTTCTCTTTCCACTTTCACCCGAGGACCTTTCTCCTTTTATATTCTTTTTCTTTTCACACTCCTCTGTTTTTCCTTTCACCTTTCAAAAGTCCTCTCTTTCCAAACTACTGTCGTAGATGATGGCAAAACTTCTTCTTTCCAGTGTCCCAATGACCAAAAATCCGCTCTACTTCAACTCAAGGCTGGCTTCATCATTTATCGCAGGAACAACTCTTACTCTTTAAAGCTCGATTCTTGGAATCATTCTGCAGATTCTTGTTCTTCGGAAGGTATCACTTGTGATGGATCCACTCGTCACGTGATCGAGCTTGACCTCAGCGGCAATAGATTCTATGATAGTTGGATTTCAGGTGGGATTGACTCTAGCCTCTTCTGCCTTAGCAGCCTGCAAAAGCTTAACCTCTCTTTGAATGAATTCCACGGTCATCAAATTCCATCAGGTTTGGGGCATCTTACGAATTTGACCCACCTCGACCTCTCTTTCTCTGGATTCGTTGGTCAAGTCCCATTTCAGATATCACGCTTGACTAGGCTCCATTCATTGAATCTCTCTTACACTGGATTGACCATTGAAGGGCAAGTATCTGGTGACGTCGAAATACTTGATCTCAAAGCTCTAGTCCAAAACCTATCAAGCCTAGAAGAACTCAATCTCAACGGTATAAAGATCTTGGGACATGGTAGTAAGTGGGCCAGGCTTTGTCATCTGCACTTCCTAATCTTCGTAGGTTGTGCTTGTCTTTTTGTGATCTTGCAGGACCTATCCATCCCTCTTTTTCCAACCTTCACTTTCTTTCTGAACTCGATTTGAGCCAAAACAATCTCTCTTCAGAGGTGCCTCATTTCTTTGGAAACTTTTTCTCTTTGACATCTCTTGGACTCCAAGATTGTGGATTGCATGGGAAATTTCCTAAAAATGTTCTCTCCCTACCAAATTTGCAAACACTAGATATATCAGAAAATCCACTTCTTGTTATAGATTTGCCCGAATTCCCTCAAAACAATTCCTTGAGGAGCTTATTATTTATCGGTACCAGCCTTTCAGGAAGATTACCAAATTCCTTTAGTAATGTCAAGCTCTTGAATGCATTAGACCTTTCTCATTGCAATTTATTTGGACCTTTTCCATCAATGATAGCAAATCTCACACAACTCGAGTATTTGGACCTGAGTTACAACAATTTTGAAGGACCAATTCCTCCATCCTTTGTTGATAATCTCAAAAATTTAAAACATTTAAATGCCTACTCTTGCAATTTGTCTGGATTGCTGCTCTTGGGGCTTGGAAATCTCACCAAACTCGAGTATTTGAATCTTGGATCAAACAATTTCAATGGCCCAATTTCCTCTCTGTTCTCCTTCTCATCATTGAGCCATTTGGAGTTTGGAAATGTATCTTTTTCTAAATTGGAGTATGTTTCATTGGAGGACAATGAATTGCATGGGCCAATCCCGAGGTCACTTTTCCAACTCAAGGAGCTCGAGTCTCTGTTTCTTTCTTCCTACAAATTAAGTGGCACTCTAGATCTCCAAATGTTCCAAGACCTTAGGAACCTCCGTTACCTTGACCTTTCAAATAATAATAACTTATCGATTATCAATGCAAAATGGAATTCCAGTTTCAACTCTTCTCAACTTTCGAGTTTGCTCTTACCTTCATGTAACATCACTGAATTCCCATTCTTTCTACAAAATCTAAATAAATTGCAATCGCTAGACCTCTCAAACAACAAAATAAACGGCATAATACCTAGCTGGATATGGGAGATCGGAAATGGGAGTCTATACTATTTGAATCTTTCTCATAACATCTTGGACAGTCTAGAACATCCATTGCCAAATTTTCCATCCAATGGCTTGCACATTCTTGACCTTCATTCCAACAAGCTGAAAGAGTCACCTCCAAAGATACATGCACCATCCCTCTTTTACTTGGATTACTCTCACAACCAATTCAAATCTATCATTCCATCACATATAAATTTTACTTCAATGAGTTACTTTTTCCTCTCAAATAACAATGTTAGTGAGGAAATTCCAGAATCAATTTGTGAGGCAGTGCAACTTGAAGTCCTTGATCTTTCATACAACAATTTTACTGGTAGCATTCCAAAATGCATAGGCAATGATTTGCTCAAGATATTCAATTTACATGGAAATTCTCTTCAAGGAACCATGCCTCAGAATTTCAGTAGAAGTTGTAGCTTGAGGACTTTGGATCTTAGCAAAAACCACTTTGAAGGATCGCTATCGAGGTCCTTGGCCAATTGCAAAGCACTGGAAGTTTTAGACATTGGCCACAATATGTTTGATGATACCTTCCCCCTTTGGTTAGAAACTTTGCCACAATTGCGAGTTCTTGTTTTGAAATCAAATAAATTTCATGGTCCAATTGTTTGTGATCGTAAACACACTTGTTGGCCAAGGTTACAAATCATAGACCTCTCATTCAATACTTTTACTGGAAATCTTTCGTCGAAATTCTTTCAAAGCCTAAAGGCCATGATGGGTGAAGTTGAGTCTCAATCAAACTCTTCCAGTCAAATCCTGAGATATGAACTCAAACACTTCAATGGTTTCTATCAAGATTCAGTGACAATATCAACTAAGGGGAATGAACTGGAGTATGAGAGGATCTTGAATGTTCTCGTTGCAATAGACTTATCAAACAATGGATTCGAAGGTGAAATTCCGAAGTCAATAGGTGACATCAAGTTGCTTTGTGCACTTAACTTCTCAAATAATGGTCTGACGGGCCACATACCAACATCATTGGAGAGCTTAATGCATCTCGAGTCCTTGGATCTCTCACAAAACAAGCTTTCAGGTGAAATTCCTTCAGAGTTGGTCTAGCTCACGTTTCTTGAAGTACTAAACCTCTCAAAAAACAATCTTACAGGGAGCATACCGCATGGCAAACAATTCCTCACATTTGGCAATGATTCTTTCTCCGGTAACATGAGATTATGTGGATCCCCGCTATCAAAACAATGTGAAGATCTGCCAACCCCACCTAATAGCAACAGTGCACAAGAATTGGAAAATTTTGATTGGAGATTTATGTGGATAGGATTTGGCATTGGATATGGAATTGGGTTGGGAATAGTTTTCTGGACTTTAGTCCTTTGGAAAGAAGGTAGCAAACGATACATCAAATTCATCGATAGGATGCTTGTGATGTTGTCTCCATCTTGCTAAGCTATGTGGAGTGATAAGAAGCACAATATTATTGATGAATAAAAAAGCACTAATAGAGGCTTTGTGGATTTTATATATATTGTAAGTGTGATCTTTTAAATACAAGCCTTGTTTTTCGGTTAAAATTTGTTGTATATCTGATAAATGTTGTTCTAATTTACTTAGATAACTTAGAATTTATATTAACAATATTTTCATCATGCCCTTGCTTAATGGTCATGTCTTTATCCAACTATTTCTTATACTATCAAAATCTATTTATAATAAATATGAAAGGCAAAGGGGGATTGTGATGGGAGGGTGTCATGTGTCAAATATGATGCTACCATGTGGCACTGCCCCACTTTTACCCCATTGCGACACTTGGAAAAATAAATACAGTCATGTAAGAATAAAAATAAAAAAAAATTAAATTATGTTAAATATTTGAATAAGCCGTTGTAAAATAACAATGAATGTGCCCTTAGATAAAAATGATGATTTTAATCTTTATTTAATCATCATCATCAACCAATATTTCATGTATCTAGACTCGATTTTACGAATTATTATCCTCCAATTAACCCTATCATAAACTATATCCAACATTTATTTTATATATAATTAAAAATTATAAAAGTAGAAAATTATCTAATTAGACACGTCCATTCATTTTTGTGTAAACCATTGAAATAATTGACCATTTTATTCTCGTATGTTATTGTCTAAATGCAAAATTGATAATAATAATAATTATAATAACAACAACGAGATGATAAAACAATTTTTTTCTTACAAGATTTGTATGTTTGTCTATAGCTCGAGTTTACAATTGTTCATTGTTATCTATTTATTTATATATTTATGGTAGAGAATTCACGAGCTGAGTTTGGGCCGGAATTTGTAAAAACAAGCCCAATTTCATTTATATCTAATAGATATTGTCTATAAAAGCCAGAGCCCTTCCAAATCCTGTGAGGCTTTTAATGTCAAAGCCGAAGCCCATCATTTAAAGTCCATTTATTTTGTATTTGACAATGTTTTTTCTCTTTTTTTTTAAAATATTTTGTAAATTAAAAGTCTATCTATACAAATTGAAAGTATAATTAAATATCTATAATTATTTTATAAATTTCACTCCAAAAATCAATTTCTAGCTACTTGATCTTGATAGTAAAAAATGACAAATGTCCTTGAAAAGATGACACCTAGTGATTTTCACCATTAAAATCAAGTGGTTAAAAATTTAATTTTGAGATGAACTTTTAACATATTTTCACTTTTAGGTCTTCTTTCAGTTATATTGTCAGATTTTTAATTTATAAAATAAATATAATTATTAAAATAAATAAATGGGCCTGGGGGCCCGATTGTCCTCGATGAACTTTAATCAAAAGTTCCAGGCCCACCCGTCGAAGAATTTCATAAAGGTCAGATTCAAGTCGGATTCAGGTTGGGTTCTAACAAATGAACATCCCTAATTTATAGTAACCTTCAATTTAATTTTTTTAATTTTAAAATTGTTTCCCTTTTTATTTATCATTATCAGGATTATGTATTCTATATATCTATAGTTGTTATTCATAATTGAAGTTGACAATATTTTCTACAAATTAAATGCCTATCTAATGCTTCCGTATTTACAAAAATTTCTTTTGCAAGTAATTGTATATGACGATTAATAAATGAAAGAAGGTCCATATGTTTATAATCAAAATTATATGTTGTTAAATAAAAAAAATACATATGATTATACATTGATATAATAAAGAGAAAATGTCTCCTTTTTTTTATTAATTTTCTATTTTTATAGAAAATGAATTCTTTAGAAGAGAAAGATATTCTATTTTTTGTGTTATTGATAAATAATACTGTTTTATATAAAAAGAGAAAAATATCTCAATTTTCATATGTTTCATTTTTCATATCAAAATGAGTTAAGGTGGAGAAAATTAAACGTAATTCCAACTTTAGAGAAGGTGGTTTGAATCTGTCCCAACGAGTACTTATACTCAACATTTCATAATAAAAGTGCATAAACAGTGAATGAAAAACAAAACAGATCAAACACGTATAACGACGCAGAGATTTTAAGTGATTCTCTTTCGGTACGTCCACGAATTCAAATCAGATCTATAATGTTCAAAGGCAAAACAACAAAGAAGAGATGACCATGCCTATTACAATTTTTGCTCTCTCTCACGAAAAGAGACATTATATAGTGCCCTAATTAGAACTACAAAATATATAATGTAAAAATTATAAAATTGCCCTCCATTAAAAATTGCCCTGAATCGACCCATGACTGGATATATGGGAATGTGATCGCCATATGTAATAACTAGGTTTTTATCTGTATTTTTCAATTCCTTTCAAGTTACTATGGTTTCCATCTCAATTGTTGAAATTGAAAATATGAGGAACTTTTCTTTCAAATTAAATGAATCTTATTTGGGAAACTGCCAAAGGACCCCAAAGAAACAAAAGGCAGATGTGTGCCATTCATTGATTTTAATGAAACAATGATGTAACTTCAAATTCAAGAATCACTTTCTCTTAGGTAATGTAGAACTCATAGAGGTGAGTCCAACATATGGAGATGTATACATTTGAAAGGTTTTTATATTGATAAAAGTCAGTCCCGTTGGATTTAAAAACTCATGATTTTCAAAGGTAAAATAAAATTAATAGGTTCAAATTAGATAGAAATACAATCCATAAGTAGTAAATGGATATGAGAATGAGCAATGGTGATTTCAGATCTCTAGTGAGCCCACATGGCTTTTAAAAATACTTTAAAAACTATATCAATCACCAAAATAACTCTTCTTTTCGCTAGTTTTTTCACAAGAAGCTTCAAAAATGAAAGAATTAAAAAAAATCAACTTTTATTAAAAAAATTTTAAATGTTTAGAAAATCAAACAGAGACATTAAAACATCTTCATTAAATTACATAAGCACTCACTATTATTTCATTAAATTATTTTCTAAAAAAACTCCAAATTTGAAATTATTTAAAAATGAAAATTGAAAAGAAATTAATAAAAATAACTCAAAATAGTAAAGTTAATAATCTATTGATGAAAAAATTGATGTCTCTACCATGCGCAATTATGAAAAAAAAATATATATTTTCAATGTAAGGATCCATTGTAGATTTTTTGGTATAACAATCTAGAGAAACTGTTAGGGTTCTCTTGTCAGTTCTTCGACTCTCGATTATTATCTCAATTCGGATAACTTCTTCAAAGGTCAGTAATTGGGATTACTTGGGTCGTTTTTTTTTTTTTTGCCTAGACTTAAAAATATTAATTTTAACATAAGTTAATAATAAACTCAACCTGATCCAAAAAAAATTTGACAATTAATTAGAAATTATTACATTTTGAATGACTATTCAAATATGATGGTCGTATAATATAATGTACGGCAGAAAAAAAAAAAACCTTAGAAAAAGGACACATGGGAGTAGCCTTGTAGAAAAAAGAAAATTATACCAATTTAATAGACATTACTTTTAAAGATAATCGCACATTCCTTCCATTCCATTCTATACGATCACGTGTTCTCTAGTGGGTATCAGGGGTAGAAATCTCGGCTGATACTGTGCGTATCGGCCAGAGATAAAAAAACTCGGCTGAATATCGGCCGATTTTTATTTTTTATTTTTAAAAAAATACAAATATCGGAGTGGACCCAGTCGATATCTCGGCCGATATTTATATTTTTTAATTTTTTTTAAAAAACATCCTTTTTATTTTTTAAATGAATTATTTCAAAAAAACAAAGCCATTGAGATTTTCAAAAAAAATAAAATTTGAAGAGACAAAAATCTCAGCCGAAAATTTGGATGCCCCGACTTTTCGACTCGTGGTGGGTGTCAAGTCTCTCTCAACGAGAAGACTTGACCAGCACAGGCAGTGTTCTCACTTGGGCCCATTTTTGGAGACTTTTATTTAGTGTGGGTCACTCTTCATGGGCCCATTTTTGGAGACTTTTATTTAGTGTTGGTCACTCTTCATGGGCCATTTTTGGAGACTTTTATTTAGTGTTGGTCACTCTTCATGGGCCATTTTTGGAGACTTTTATGCAGTGTGGTTCACTCTTCATTGTAAATCCAAAACCAACTTCCCACTTGATTCTGAGAACTTACTCACCAGTCCACATTGCAGATTTCTACAAAAGCCCAACTCAAGAAGAACATTTGTCTAAATAATTAATTGTTAAATCTGGCCCTTGTATTTCAAAGTCTCCCTCAACACTGGAGAAGACTTGACTAGCAGTAGTCTTCTAAAGTGGGCCCGGGCCCATTTCAGAAGACTTGTATGCAATAGCTAATTATTATTGTGCTTACAATAATAATTAATTATTATAGAAAATTGCACCAATTAAACGGTGAGTACTTTGAAAATTAATCACACTCGCATTCCATTCTATACGTTCTCTGGTAGTCTTCTCAGTTGGGCTTATTTTAGGAGACTTGCAATAGTTAATAATGGGTAATGACTTGCAATATTTTCTATCTTTAGACTCTTTATTATTATTTTTTAAATAACAAAATGAAAATAAAATATCAGAAATTCTAGTGAAAGTGTACCAATATTTGGACTCGTCTTGGTTAAATTTTAAAAGCATTTGAGGCTATCAATTAATTTAATAAAATCAAAGAAAATATCAAATTTCACGAATGTGGGCAAAATTTTGAAAATTTTAAATGACGAAAACACTGGAATGTTCAATTTCACAAGCAAACGAAAATGGCCTCTGAAACGAAAATTGATAGCAATGAGTAAGAGATATTAATTTGTGTTCCACCACCTCTTGATAAATAAATGTCTTTGTATATTTTTAACAAATTTAATATCCATTGTTATCGAATCTGTTACATAAACCCAACTTGGGCTACACTAAATCAACATTTAATAGGTCCATTGGCTGTTTGGCTGAGCCTAGACTGCACCCATGATTCAGTGGTGGGTGGTTTAATATTTTAGAAGAAAAGAAAAGAAAAAAGGTAAACTTAATGTTGTAAGTTTTGCATAATGTTGTGAGTTTAATCTCTTAATACAAGTCTTCCTTTCGAAGTAAAGTTATTATATGTCTCATAATTGCTATTCTAATGTACTTATATAATTTATAATTTCGTCTATCCACATCATCATCAATAAGATATCTACTGAACGAGTTGACATGATCAAACTAAAATCAAATAAGATATCTTTACAAAATCACATTAAGACATCTTCATTAAATTGCATAACTACTCACTATTATTTTCACAAAAAATCCAAAAATTCCAAATATTTTAGAATAAGTATTCAAAAATAATAATAATAATAATAATAACTGAAAATGATCAAGTTAAAGATCTAATGATGAAAATTTGATGTATCTCTCATACAATTATGTAAATATTTTTTTTTTTAATTTAATGATCCATTGTAGATTTTTTGGTATCCGTGGTTAGAGTTTATGAAGAGAATCATTGGTAGAAGAGACTTGACTAAGAGTCTTCTCAGTTGGCCATTTTAGGAGACTCTCTATGGACTTAGTGTGTGAAGGGGTCTAAAACATGGTCTATCTGAGATCTCGGCCAATATTTCACTCATATTGGGCAATGTTTCTCTTTTTTTACATATATCGGCTGTATCGGCCGATATCGACGAGATCTCGGTCATATCGACTAAGATCTTGGGAGGCATTTTTTTCCCCTCGAGTGTGAGTCACTCTCATTTAAGGCTTTGTGATGAGAATCGTCGGTAGAAAAGACTTTATCGGTATTTAATCAGAAAATTATCACGATATTATCCTCTATTGTAATTTTATTGATAATTTATTAAGAATTTACCATTAACGGCAATTGGTATTTTGTCGATAAAACGTAGTAACTTTGAAAATATCAGAGATCCGAACAGCATTTTATAGTTAATTCCTTTTCAAAATGTTGTTTTCGAACTAAGAAGGAAGGATCTTGTATTTGATTTGTTATTTGCAAATTTTTTATTGAAGATTGTAGGTCATTTTTAAAGATTTCTTTTTGGATGATAATTCTATTGATAGTATTAATTGTTTTTGTTTTAGGCTGAGAAACAAATTTAAATATAATTTCTATTCCATCTGATGATGTTGTTAAAAGACCTTCAGCTGTTGTTAAATATGGAGCTATGTCATTTAAAAATTGATTTCCAAGGATTAAATCTTCAGTCATTCCCTTCATTTGAAATAATAGTATATTTATGATACATTTTTCTTTTTTACAGATTGTTACATTAGGAATTTTGTAGGTTAATTTTATTTCTTTTCCATTAGCAGAATTAACACTATATTTGGTTTCTTCAAAATATTTTATAGGTAGTATGCCTTCATTTATACAATTTATATCAGCACCGGTGTCTAGTAGTGCTATTAATTTTTTATTATAACCATCTTCAAGTTTTAAATTTACTTTTACATGCCATTTTCTATATGTTATTATTGTTAATTCATTTATTAAAGTATCTTCTATATTTCCTATTTTTGAAGTTTCTACTTTATCTTGAAAAGGTATGTTGGCATTTATTTCTAATATTTCTATTCTCATTTTATGTAAATCTAGACTTCTTTTTAATTCTTTAATTTCATTATTTAAACCTTTTACTTCAAATCAGTTATTGTTATAGGCTTAGATTCTTCTTCAAAGTCGTCTAACATTTTATATATATTATTCATTTTTATGGGTTTTATTATACCTGTTGATGTTGATGTAGTAGCAGTTTTAGTGCTCTTTTCATTTTGTAACTCTATTATCCTAGATATCATTTCCTTTTGTTTTCAGAGTCTTTTATTTCCATAATTGTATCAAGTGTTAATTGATCTTTTTTACTTAAAACATTTATAGTTGGAGAGTCAGAGTCTTCTAGATTGTCTATATCTTCATATCCGTCAGAATCTTCATAATTTTTTATTAAGCAAATATTACATTTACAATCAGGATTTTCTTTACCATTTTTTGTTCTATTTGTATCAAATTGATCCATTAATTGGTTTATTATATTGTTTTCATTTTCAGATTCATAGGAGGATATTGATGTTTCAGATTCACTTTCACTTTCAGTTGTAGATAACATTAATTCATTTAGTTGTTCCAAAATTGCTTTAACTCCTTTTTTATAATTTCTATTTTTATTTTTACAACAAGTATTAGCAAAATGTCCTGTTTTTCCACATTTATAACATTTATCTTTAGAAGTTGGTTTTCTTTTACTAGATTCAGGTTTATCATCTCTTTTAGATTTTTGAATTTTTTTATTACTTGGCCTATCAAGTTTTTGTTTATAAGATTTTTTATTATATTTTTGCTTATTAAAATTTTCTCTTTTGTTCTGACGTTTTTTAACTTGTCTGTTTTTTGTTTTAAAGGCGTCAAATTGATCACAAAAATCACCCATTTCCTTTTTATTAAAATATTGTTCTGTTTTAATTTTCTTTTCAAGTTTCATATTGTTACATAATTCCATTCCTACTTGGTTTATCACTTGATGCAAGTCTCCTAAAGTATATTTTTGATAATTAATTTCTCCGTTTGGTTTTTTAATTAACTTTTCTTTTACCTTTTTTCCAAATAAGGTTGGTAATCCAGCAATATATTTCTCTTTCCAAAAGATGTTAGAGGCATCGGTCATTTTGTAAACAGTATTAGTAAAATAATCATGATATTCAGAAAATTGGGTCATTGATCTACATCTTAAATTTATTAAATAATCTCTCATGTTATGTTCTAATCTAGGATATCTTCCTACAAATTGTCTTCCAATATTGAAAAGTAAACATGTTACACTATCATTTATTGGTTTGCCATCAGCTAATAATAAGGTTTCTCCATTTTCATCTTTTTTAACATTTTCTTTTATTAGTTTTATTTGTTCATCACTTAAACAATTTGTCCACCAGTCATTTAATTGTCCTGTGAATCCTGAGACTACTAACTCGGTTACATTTATTTCACTATTTCCGATAGTCCTTAAAACATTAGCATACATTTGAATTTTTTGTCCTACAGATAATCCATCTAAATTCCATTCATAAAGGCAACTTGGGTCAAAAGAATTTGGACTTATTGTTTGAGGTTCTTCTAATTTTATAAAATCAGGTCTTTTGTTAAAAGTTTTGTTGAATCTTAACTTATTGATATTTATTTCATTATCTTCTTCTAGATTTTCTATTGTTATCATTGAAATGGATGGTCCTGAATTTAATTTTTTTAATTTATTTTTTAAATGCATTATTAATTCATCTTCAGATGTATTAGGTTGAGTTGGTGTTATTACCTTTATAGGTTCCTTTTTAAAATTACTTCAGATTTTATTTTTACAGGGTTAACAAATCCTTTTTCTATTACTAATTCATTCTCATTTATTTTTTCTTTTAATTTATTCTCTATTCTAGTAGTTCGTTCAGCAATGGTTTGTAAATAAGTGTTTGTAAAATTATTTTGATTCATTATATGAGCAAAGAATTCAGGGTCTATTTGAGACTTTTTATTTACAGCAGAAACGTCTTTATAAGGAGTTGCTAAAACATTTTGAGAAATTCTAATATTTTCTTGGGGAGGATGAATACTATTTTTTATTTCTCCTTTTAGTTGTAGTCCAAACATTTGTTTTTTCTTTTAGCATTTTTAAATACATTTGGTCTTGGCTATTATTTTTGTTTAATTTAAAATCATACCATTCAAAGAAACTCATATGTTTTTTAAGTAATTTTATCTCTCTTATAAAGGCTTCTTGAAATTTTTTAATTTTTTCAATATCAAATTTTTCTAATAAATCATCTATTCTAGGGTCAAACATCATTTCAGCTTTTAGGACGGCTTCGTCAATTTTAAATTCTTCTTCTAGTATTTGTTCTATATTTTCGATTTTTATCATATTTATTCCTAACATGTCTTCAGGAGATAAATTAATAGTTTCAGATCTTTGAGATTCAACTCTTCTATATACAGGTTGGGCTATATTAGCTTGTTCATAATTTTGATTTGTAAAGGGGAAGTAATTTGAATATATTGGAGGATTTTGAGTATGAGATCTTAAGAGGGGTGTTTCTTCGCTTTCGTTTTCTTCAAATTTAATTTCTACTGTTCCATCATCATGTTGTATTATACTACTGGCTTTTGATTCTATTTTTGGAGTTGGTTGGCATAATTCAGTTAATTTCCAGTCTTTTATTATTTTAATTTTGTCAGGTGTTGGCCTATGAGGAATTATAGCTTTATTTCTAAAATCAATTTGAAAAAGAGTACATTCATTTTTTATTAGATTACTATAAGCTATATTGGAATTAAAAGTATTCATAGCTTTATAATAAATTCTATACGTTATTCCTAAATTTTCACTTCCTGGTTCCATATTAAATCCTTGTGTTTTAACTCCTAATTGAACAGCTTTGTGTATATTTTTACTTGTTAAAGGAATTGTTAAATCAGGTATACAATTGTAGAAAATTGGTCCTTCAGCAAAGTTTGAAGAAACTAATCCATATAAGGCTTGTTCAAATTGATGGTGTCTGGCGTCCCTAAGAAAAGATAAACAAAGAATGTTTAATCCTTTTCTTGTTAATGGCTTTATGGCTACTTGAACTAATCCAATATGTAGATAATTATATCGCATTTTTAGTCTTTCAATTTTTTCTTTACTTTCTAAAAGAAATAGATAAGCTTCATCTTGAGAGGAATATGTTCTTTCTACAGTTTGAATTATAAAATCGCAAGTGTTTTCAAAAGATCCTATATAAATTTGTTCAGAAGGAATTTTAGGAATTGTCCAATTTTGAATAGATTGTTCAACATCTTTAAAATTTATTTCTTCAGAATTTTTTAAATCCATAGTTACCATTTGAGTAGAAACAGGTGTTCTAGCATCAGGATTAAAATCAGTATGAAAAGAGGAACTAGATACTGTAGATGGTAAACTATCTTTAGCAGTTCCATATGTTGCAGAAGTAGAAGTAGAAGCAATATCAGATTTATTTTCCTTTTTTCTTAATTATTTTAAAACTTTTTCTTTTGTTTTCTTCCACATTTTGTGTTATAAAGATGCAAAATGAACAGTTGTTTTGCAGAGATATCGGTCAATAATAGAAGCACAAAGTGCAACAGTCCAACACCAAGGCCGAGGCCAAGATTTCAACGCTAAAATAAGCCCAAATAAACGCCTAATTCGGCAACAACAGGGCACAAGCGGGTAACGGTTGGCACAGTTACGACGAGATATCTAAAACAAAACACTTATTCAAGTTGCAGCTTAAAACAGTACTTTAATAGTGTATCAGAGCCAAGAGTTATCTGCCTTTGTAATCATCTCCCTTCTCTTTCAACGACTGTTCTAGGTTGTAATAGTTTTCTTCTGCAATAACATCTGAAATTCTCGCAAAATTCTCTGGTATATATTCTCTCTTCTGTTATTATGTTAGATTTATTTAGTTAAAAAAAAAATACTTTTAGTACGGTACGACCTCTCTCTGAGGTCCTGAGATTCCCAATCGACCGACTCTTTGAGTCCGCTGACGGGGACCGGACTAAAATATTTTTACTTTCCTCTATCCTAGTTGTGTTAAAACTGATTCTTCTCTTCTTCCATTAAAGTACTGTTTTAAGCTGCAACTTGAATAAGTGTTTTGTTTTAGATATCTCGTCGTAACTGTGCCAACTGTTACCCGCTTGTGCCCTGTTGTTGCCGAATTAGGCGTTTATTTGGGCTTATTTTAGCGTTGGAATCTTGGTCTCGGCCTTGGTGTTGGACTGTTGCACTTTGTGCTTCTCTTATTGACCGATATCTCTGCAAAACAACATGGTTATGGCACCTTGACTGAAGGTCTGTTGCATCACTAGATCCATTCGAATTATCACTAGATCCATTCGAATTGCCCGCATCCTATCCCATAAGAAGTTATACACCACAAGAAACTTCTCATCATAAGGACGGTCCAACAAACCCAGAAGATAGTCAATTGTTTTTATTAAGACTGGCATGGGCCTCATCAACTCTCCTCACTTTTAGCCGTCTTTGCACACTGTAAACATAAATTGATTCAGCAGGTTACCTATTGCCCATGAAGAAAGGTGATTCCAAAACAGATTAGACTTGAATAGAAAAGATTATGGATTACCTTCTTTATGGCAAGGAATTTGCTCGTTTGATTTCTATTCTCATCCAACATTTCACATTCGTCAAGATCTCCCATCCTCTCACGTTTCTTTCTTTCAGATTCTAATATTAGAGACAAACCCACATTACACATCAAAATTATTAACAAAAAAAAAAGAAAAAAAATGATATAAAAGAATATAAGAAAAAAGATCCATGCATTTTTCCTTGAATGCTCAACAATGAGAAATGGCATACCAGGGCACATTTCTTGACATAAGCCAACGACTGCAACTTTCTCCACTGGATCTTGATCAGCACCTCCGATGGAAAAACTTTCAAGAAGAGGACTAGAAGAAGAAAGAAAATACCCCCAGAAATAGAAAGGACATCAAAAAATGACGGACAAACTAATTTATAGATAGGGAACGGAATTTAGAAAAGAAAGAAGAGGAAACGCCACTTAAAGAAAATGAAAACGAAAATGGGGAAGACAAGAAGAAAGAAAATAAAAGGAAAGTATGTACCAGTGGCCGCCGTGAGGAGAAGGGCTGCGACGGTGACCGCCAAAAGAAGAAGGAGAAGGGCTTCGAACGTTGCTGCCGATAGGAGAAGGAGAAGGGCTGGGACGAGACCTCATTGTATTCGAAATCGACTCGACGAGAGAGAAGATTGGGAAGAGATCGGAGATTTCCAACGGAAAAATGACAGAGAGACGAGAGGGAGAATAATAGATTTCTTAATCGAATCCCTAATACATTAATTTATATGGGTGTCCGGAGAACATATATTTATTTAAAAAATTAAATAATTTAAACCTTTTTATTTTCAATATTAATAATGTATATATTTAATTTATATTAGTAATTTTTTTAAATATTGTTTATCTCAATTATAGAATTAAATAAATGATTATTGATTTTTTTTTTAATTTAGTATAATTAAATGGGTTTTGCTTTGAATACTTTAATTTAATAACTACATTTTTTTTTTCTCATTTTACACAATAGTTCTTTTGTTTTAATTATCCAAGTGTCAATATTTCATGAATGAAAAAAAAAAAAAAAAAAAAAAAGAGAGTAGGTGTTTCATTTAATAAAAATTGAAGTTGAAGTATACAAAGTAAATCCCTAAAAATAAATATATAAAATCAACAAATTTAAATTATTTAACATAAACAATTGAAAAAAGTTCTAGATCAATTCTCGAATTATGTACTCAAACCAAACAATAAAAAAATGTAATTAAATTTATTTTCATAATTATAATATTGACAATCTATAATTGTTTTAGTCATTTTCTCTAATTTCTTAATCATTTCATTTTCTTACATTTTTTCATCATTTTAACATTTTTTTCTCTTCTTCCAATTAAATTTATTAATTAAAATTCTTAATTGATCATTTGTCAAATTTATCAATGATTGGTCACCTTATATTATAGTTTATAATATTTATGTTGTATTCATGTGATATTTTACAAAGTCCACTCAACCATTCTTGAAATTTAGATGATCATTGTTGTGAATTTACATGCATTGTGTATTTATAAGATCTCATATATATATTTGGTATTATTATATTTTAGATAGGGAAATTTGATTTGGGCATGTGCACCTCAGCCCATTAGGCTAGGGATTTAAAATGTGATCAGACAAATACATATTGAAAATACGTACCATATCGACAATAAATCACCGATACAGTTTATTTCTCCTCTATTATTTTATTTTAAAAAAAATGCAAAAAATAAGAAAATGGAGAAACATGAAAAATCTAAAGTGAGCATACCTTTTTAAAAATAAATGTCATTTTTATACAATATTAGATCTTTGAAAGTTGAAATTTTGATATGAATAAACTATCTCTTAAAAATTTGAAAATATCTTAATTTTTTTTAAAATGTCTAAAAAGATAAAAAAAAAAAAATAGAAAACCAACACGTGAAGACACCTAATATAAAATTCATTTTCTCAAGTATTGTAACGACCCGACCCGACCCGACAACAGGGCTTAGGGCTTAACTCAGTAAGATATTGTCCGCTTTGGGCTTCGCACACAGCTCAAACCCGCACGGTTTTGCATTTGGGCCCAGGCCCACGTGGCCTGGCCCAAAAGGCCTCTTACTTGAGTTCAAGGGGGTGGCCACACTTAAATCCCCTAATTTCTTCCCCTCCACCACCGATGTGGGACTTTTTTTCCCACATTGGTGGGTTGGGGTATCACAAGTATCCTCAATGACATGTATCTTCTATTACAATTCAAAAATTTTTTATTGTAAAACATTCTGCATTTAATAAAAATATTGAAATATTAGAAAAATTACACAAATACCTTGAAAACTATATCAATCACATTAAATGCTTTTCATTAAATTCTAGATCATCAATATATCATTTCATTAATTTTTTTCTACAACAAAATGAAAAATATTAGAAAATCTTTCATTAATCTTTCAGAAAAAAATTGAAAAATTACATACATCCTATAGACTATATCAATCACATTAATACATCTCCATTGAATTTCATAAGCACTTAATATTATTTCATTAATTTATTTAAAAAAAAAAAAAACTCTAATTTGAAATTATCTTTGAGCCAAATTTAAAGAAGTTGATGAAAATAATTCAAAATGATCAACTTTTAAGAAAAGAAAATATTTGAAATTGATAAATACCTTTCAAACTTGTATCAATTGTATTTTCAATCGATATGCCATTGTCCAGCCAATCTGAATTTTCTATCCTTGCCTTAGGGCCCAATATAGGAAATATATTCTTTGCCATAAGCATCTCGAATTCGAACCTCAACTAAGGGCCCGACATAGGAAATTTATTTTTTTTTCCCATAAATTGCACTTGTTGATAATTAATATGCACCTTTTATACAACAAAGAATAGAACGTGAGTAAACCTAAATAAAGTCCACAGTTGGCCCAATTTCACTGATTACTTTAATTCCAAACCAGGTTGCTTGCACTTCAGCTCCTTATATCAGGGTTTTAAATTGGGTTCAGACAAATACGTATCAAGGAAACGCGCTATATCGACAATGAATCACGGATATAGTTTATTTTCTTCATTTTTTTATTTTTGATTTTGGCAAAGGTAGGGTAAAAACCTTCCTTAATCTTCAATAAAGAAATGGTCCAAACGAACTTTCGTTCGTAGTGGTTCCCAATCAAAGAAGACGTTAGAAGCAATCTCTGGTGAAGCTTGTTATTATTACTTGAATTTAGCTTGACTAAGTTAATTAAATCCACCAAAAAAATACAAACTCAATCGAACAATTAAATAACTTTAAAGCATAATTGTAATGAGATTTAATTCAACTCAAGAAACACATGATTCAAATGACTAAACAAAAATTTACAAGTCAAAGAACTTCTTCTTCTTTTTTCCAATTGGGCTCTCAAAATGATTCTCACCAAGCCTATGCCTAACCTCTTTTATAGTTAAAGGTTGGGTGAAAAACAATAAAATGCATTAATTACATTATGAGAATTTCCATAACATCCGCACCAAAATCAAAGTTTCCTCAAAACTAGCATCTAGATTTCTTCCGATGGTGTTGGCTCTTCTACAGCCACCAAGGAGCCATGGAGGATTCCCATAAGATGTTTGGATTTTCCAAAGTCTCTTCAAGGACCAAGAAGCCTTCATGAATGCAATCATTTTAGAAAGGAGTCCTTTCCATTGGACTTTGAACGAATTCATGTTCCAATAAGTCATGATCAATCCCAAAGAGATGGTGAGGTCTTCTAGGCCTTAGTCTTGCTAAATTTTAGGTTTTAATGAGTCATAGATAATTCCAAGAAGATGGTTGGTTTACCCATGTATAGGAATGAGAAATCATGCACCTTATAAAAGAAGCCACAACCTAGGTGAACGTCCAACCATGCAATACATGCATGCATGCCATGTGGAATGGTGAGGTGGATTTGATAACAAATGATACGATGACATGTGGAAGATGAGGTGGAGAGAAAAAGTTGATTTGTATGCCTAGGTGGATGTAGGGCGTCTAGAAATAAGTTGAGGTTTAAGACAAAAAATCTAAACGGGGCTTTCTTGGTATTTATCATATTATTATAAGTAATATTTAATTAAAATTTTAATTATATATTATAAAATAAATTATTCTAGACAATAATTTTTTCAAATTAAAAAGATCAAGAGGCCAACAATACAGAGCATTGAAAAATTTACCCATCCAAGTGAAATTAGCATATTCATCCCAGTAAAATTAGCATATTCAGAAATTAAAATAGAATAAGAACACTTTAAAATATCAGTATACTGAGTGGGCCGAAGTGCAAACAGAGAGTGAGAGATGTGTTCTCTCTACTGCTCTTACCTTCTTCTTCTTTTCTATATAATTTGAATAAGGGTGATTATTTAGAGACGGGGACACGGGTTTTCAAATTTTTACTGGAAATTACCATTTTGCCCTTCCACTTCCACACCGTCCGGACGTGAATTAAGAACATTTTTTCTTCGTTCGGACCATCGGATCATTCGGTCCATTATTCATGCGTAAATTGCATTCGTTCGGACCGTCTACAGATGCCACAGTAATGCATAGTGCATCAGTTAAAAAAAACTATATAATTTCTATAGTTTTGAATAATAAAATCTCCTTTAAAATTTTAAAGTTATTTTTTAAGCACTGTGTATTTTCAAAATTTCTCAAATTGAATATCTGGACTAATTACAATAACGTAATAAAAATACTTTAAAACTTTAAGGTCTTTTGACATTCCCAAATGTTTAAAATACAGTGTTTTACAAATAAAGGGCATCCCTCGGCTGTGCCGAAAATACACTTCTGGAAGTCCAAACGACAAACCATAAAAACCGTTGAACTCCAAATTCAAAACTAAACAAATATGTGAAATTTAAAAAACTTAGATATTTCAAATTATTGTTTAACTGGATTTTTTTTGTTTTGAAGAAAGGACGGGATTTGGAATGGGAAAATGTCACCTATTTTTTGTAAACAATCATTTGAAAGATCTAAGTTTTTAAATTCCACATGTTTCTTCAGCTTTGAATTTGGAGTTCAACAGTTTTTACGGTTTGTCGTTTAGACTTCCGAAAGTGTGTTTTCGGCACAGTTGAGGGATATCCTTATTTGTAAAACACTCTGTTTTAAGCATTTGGGAGTGTCAAAAGACTTTGAAGTTTTAAAGTATTTTTATCAGGTTATCGTAATTAGTCCAAATATTCAATTCGAGAAATTTTGAAAATACATCGTACTTAAAAAATAACTTTAAGGAGATTTTATTATTCAAAACTATAGGAATTATATATATATTTTTTTTAACTAGTACACTATTGAAGCCCGAGGGGCCTTTTCCATCCAGGGCCTAATGCGATTGCCTTTCTTGCCCAAGGGTTAAGACGACGGCAGTGGGTGGATGCTAAGGTGGCAATCCCAAACCCGTTTCACATCGTCTTTATTCTTCAATCTTAAATCCTTTTCACATTGAGACTTTTTTAGAGGTATTAGTGGAGTGACTTAAGTGCGTTCTTAGCAACTCGGTTTCTATCTTGTGTTGCCGAGCTTACTTCCTGACTGATCATAGAATTTTATAGCTATGGAAACAATTGATGAACACTAGTAAATGACAATTTTACTTTTGGATATGGGACTAGTTAGCCTTTATAATGTCTACATTAGATATATTTGATGGTATTTGTGAATTTTGCGAATAATTTAGGAAAATACAAGAAAAGGAAATAAAAATGTAGAAAAGTGAGCCAAAGTGCTTTTTTGAAGAGTTTGTGATTTTACCATCTAATTTTGAGAAATTATTGTGAATTATTATAATTCAAGTCCACATATGAGAGTTTGAATTATGATAATATTTTTAGAACTTTAATTATAAAAGGTGGTAAAATTCACAACACTGAACACTGATGGGCCCAAAATTTTTTAATGACATAGAATCAAGTATTTATGAAATTGAACAAATATGTCTTAACGTATTTATATTATATAATTTATAGGTGTTTGTGTGATTTTCCAAAAAATTTCAACAATTTCAGTGAAATTTGGGTTTTGATAGTCGCCATAAGCCAAACCATGGCTCTCTCATCTTATTAATCATTAAAGGGATTCCACAATTTTTAAATATCAGCCAATATAATACATTTATTTCAACAATTAAAACAATAAAATAATTACCATAAATATAAATCTTGACGACGCAATGTAATATTTGATGCTTTAAAACTTATTATAGTCTACTGAGATCAAATAAAAATACATGACAATATATTGGACAGATATGCCTACACTTAACATTAATGTATAGAACCTTTGAATTAAGGGCAAAACTCAAAAACAATTTGACAGTTATTTTCGAGTGTAGAGAGCCTTCAAGTGGAGTTCATTTTATAGTAAATGTAAATTATTCAAAATATTAATCTTCCATTGAAGTTTAGATTTAATTTAAATTTATATCCACTTGATACAATCTGATAATTGAATTGAACATCATAGGTAAAATATTATCCAAAATTAAAAGTAAAATTATTCGAAAAACCTTATTTTGAACAGTTTGATAAGTCAAATGATAAATTGTTCCGCTTATCTAATTTATATTAAAAGTAGGCTCTATCCATTGAATTAAGGGACTTATAGATGTAAAGATCCATCTAATGGATAATAATTGGAAAATTTGGAAAAAGATGCATCAAATCCAACCAATGAAGTATGTATTAGTGTCTAATAATCTCCATCCAAACACATCAAACACAAATCCAACTCAATGAATTGTAACCATTTGACCCTTTAAAAGATTAATCTACAAAATATTAAGTGTAAACTTTGGTGGTATGAACAACATAGAAAATCAACCGAGTAAGCTAAAAATGAATTAGCATTGTTTTGTGATAAATTTAGATAATAATTAAATGCAACCACTCAACAAAATGGAATATTAAATCTAGACATGGTCAGTGGATGGTCAGAGAGATTTTATAAAACAACCGTCAAAGCATGAATGTTTTATAGAATTAAATGTTTCAGTAATATAAACGTGTATTTTAAGAAAGATCAATTGCAAGAGGGAACAAACTTTAACTGCAAAATATTGTTTAGTTAAACCAGTAGTAGGCCTTCCACTTGTAAAATTACCAAATGATTCACATAGGAAAAGTGCTACAATATTAATTTCTTGGTGCTTAGTGATGCTTTGGTTCCTTGAAACAAAAACCTTTTAAGTGACATTTCGGTCATATCAATCATTTCAATTGAAATATAATTTTAATTGAAATTCAGAAAAAAATTAGGCTGAGAATTTTTTAAATTGTTGATAGCAATGTCACAATATCGGCGGTATTTTCGAATTTACCATATTTTTATCGACAAAATACCATTGCCACATTAATAACGTATATTTATCGACACAACAATAAATTTCCAATAAATCCCCAATAAATTCATGTAAAAAATGCGACAAATGATAATATCTCGATAAATTCAATATTAGGAATTTTATTTTATTAATATTTTAATTTAAACTATTTTTATTATTTTTTAAATATTTATTTTTACAAGATTTTTCCATTAATATCCTGATAAAAACTCAAAAATTTGAAAATATGCTGATATTACCATTCGCTGTTAATATCCCTAGAATGGTATTTGTGACTATGGTTCATAGTAATTTCAGCAATTTCAAAAATGATAATAAGAAACATTCTACAATCGAAAAACTTCAGTTGAAATTTCATATTTAAAAATTTCGTAGGTCAACTGCATGAAGAATGGTACATACCCATCTCATCTAACTTAGGTCTGGGCAAATCTGCTAAATGCTCGAATTGAATAAGTTTGCATACATGAATATACATCATTATGAGCATCCTGACATAATTAAAAATGAATCCCAAAATGCAAATGCTCACTCGAATCTCGAATTGAATACGTTTGCATACATGAATATACATCATTATGAGCATCCTGGCATAATTAAAATGAATCCCAAAATGCAAATGCTCACTCGAATACAAGTTAGATGCTCAGTTGAAATGATGAACATGAACCCACATGAGTTATGAATTCGATTCTCACTCCACCCAAAAAGCTACTCCCTATAGAGTTACCCAGTTTATGGGTAGAGATGCTTGCACATGCCCCAAGAATTATTGGGTGCTCTATAAGGCCTGGAAAATAAGATACAGATTAGACGCTAGCACGCACAGAGGGTAAAAACTGGAAAGAAAGACAACCCCAAATGTTATAAGGCACAAATTATGATGATGACGAATCTAAAATTAACAAAAATACATACATTAGTTGCCTGCACACAGACAAATCAGATGGTAAACAAGTCAGGATTTATATATAAGGGACACCATGGAAGACAACGCAAACAATAATTCTAGGAAATCCATATGATCTTCCACGACTGCTTCTCCAACAGGATCTCATCCTTACAGTCCCAACTGCTGGTACCGTGCCTTTCCTTTGTGGATGAGCCAATATCACTTCATTTGTAGTTGCCAATAGGTATTTGTGACCAACATCCTATTGCAGAAGGAGATGAAACATTTGGCATTTGGCATTTGGCTTAAATAACAAGCAAGCAGGCAATTATCACCTGAGAGGTGATTTATGGAAGACTCACAGTAGTCTCTCCGCCTCCTACCAGTGTAGAAATTTGCACTCATGGTTGAGTAGAAGCTTGAATGATGGATGTAAGCGATGGATGCATTCGAGCTTTTCGTAAAGATCGAGCTTCACTCTTTCCTTTGGCATATTCCTCTCCCAGTGGCCATCTTGGTCTCAAATCAAACTGCTCCATGACACAAACAAAATCGTATCATATGAAATTCATAACTCATATAATACAAGATTAAGCGGGTTGTCTCATGGAGATCTTGGAAGCATAATCAAAGTTGCTTTTAAGATCCAAGACTAAAAGTCACGTTCTAAAAGATGGACATGATCTCTTGTGAATATAGGACAATATTTTTTAAGCCATACTGCTTGATCACATTTCCGATATCATCATAAGATACCAGTATGGGTATCAAACCCATCTCTATAGAAGTCCTTCGAAGGTCAATTAGTTTTGAGTGGTCACTTCTAATGATTGAGAAGAGAGTTCTTTTCCAGAAAATCTATTAATTTATAGATTGCAATTAATCTGAAAGAGAATCAATAAACCAAAGGACTCCAAAGGACTACTAACATATACCAATAAATGCAAAATTTAGGTTCAAACTAAATGCACAAAGATTGCCCCAACTTCACAACAAAGCATTAAGAAGCAAATCAAATGGAATGTGGTAAAAAAATTACCTGTTGAAAGTGTACAAGCAGTTTGTCACAAAACAATGTAAACTGGCGAGTATTGCCCATGCCCTTACAAAGTTCAGAGCGGAGGCACCTTTTTTATGGCTTGCCTGATTTGCTATCTACACATGCACAATGGCTCATACACAGACCAAGCATCTTATCTTAGTTTTGAAGATGCTACTACCTAGCCTCATCATCTGCCACTTACTTTTTCTCATTATGCTACCACTAGGGCAGAGTCCAGAATCCTACGTTACTCATTTTGTAAATATAGCTTTCCCACTAGTAATTCAATTGTTCTTTCATTCAACTAATTCTCAAATGCCTCTTATGTATCACACCCATCTAATATAACACAAGAATTATGTTTATAAAAAATAACAGAGGGATTCTTGCATACACCATGGCTTACTACATCTTTTAGCTTTCTGAGGATTTTGTGAGGACAGAGAGCCAATCAAAAGGCTTCTTTTCAGATTCAAACAGCACAACTACATATTGATTTATGTACTTTTGGATGTAAACAAGAAATTATCAAAATAAAAAACATAAAATCTACTGAATATTTTACTAGTTGGAAGTGTATGCTACTGGCAGGGAGCAATATGTTTGTCCAATAAGGCAATGATCCCCTGTAATCCACATTAAACAGCAACCTTCTAAGCCTGCCTATATGGGGCCCACCAATACTGACAGTGATGCATCAGTTTGAAAGATATAATTTTGAACATGGGGCCATGATTTTAAGGGCCATAAAAGTTTGTTTAAAGTGGTTAAAAATTTGTGGGCTTAAAATGGAAAATGGTTGATCCTAACAAGACGATTTTTATACCAATCACTATCACCGTTGGAGGCCGACGTACGCAGTCTCAAAAAGGATGTGGCGTAAAGTGGAATGCGGGGGATCATTTGTGTGTGTACTACGACTGTGAACAAGGTACATGTGGGTTTTTTTTTTTCTTTTTAAGAAGGAATCTCCTACCAGCATAAAAACAATCTAAGGTCAAGGTTGTTCATACAAACCACTGAATCTTCTGGTTCATTGACAGGAGGTGGAGGATCAAATCTTCCCAAACGGAAGTGCTCAATCCCAGTCCAAGCAACCATTACACCTATCAAGAAAAGAACCAAAATTGTACTCTCAAGAAAAGTATTCATATGGAATCCAACAATGAAAACTCTATAACTTGGTGAACCATAACAATTTCAACAAATAACTCCATATGAGAACCCAAAAAAAGGAATTTTCTTAGGTAATTGTATCTCTCTAAATTAGCTGTTAGCTTCATTAACCAAGTGTATTTTGGTAATACACTATCCTACAATATATTGCAAGATTAAAAAATTTTCCTTCTAAAATATTTAGGACATGTTTAGCTTTCTAATAAATATTAACAATTTCTTATTCAACTCAACCCAACCAAGCGTAACCCCCCCTCATAGCAGCAAATATTGAGCAAGGGAATATTTTATGCTCTCTCTCTCCCTAACGAATTATCCATTGAAAACCCAATTGGTCCATTTGACCAAGTATACCTAAATGGGGTCTATTGGAAAGGTTTATGCCTAAATACGGGCCCTACCAAAAATCACCTTATATGGCTCAATCAAGTTATGTTTTTTAACCCCATATTTTTTTATTACTTTAGATTATTTTTCAATCCTTAAACTGTCTGGCCTTTAAAAACATGTGGAGCCCACAAAAAATCACTTTGATCACAAACATCTTTGCTATGACTGGCCAAAAATCACCTCAAATGGATCAATGAAGCATGTTTTTTAGGCCCCAAAAATTCTGGTCACCTTGAATTACTTTTTAATAACTAAACTTTTGTGCCGTTAAAAATCATTTGGGACCCACAAAAGATCACTCTGCCTAGAAAGGTTTTAGTTGAATGTGGGCTCTACAAGATCACCTTGAAGGAATACTGTAACGACTCAGCCCTCTAGCACAATATTGTTCGCTTTGGTCCCACAGGACTTTGGATTGGCGAGCATACCCTAGAAATGCTCCCAAAAGGCCTTGTGCTAGAAGGAGGAGTAGCTCCATCTTATATACTAGGGAATTTCCATCACTCTAGGCAATGTGGGACAAGCTATGAAGCTCGGATACTCCGAAACCATTCGAGTATCGGTGTCGGATACATTTCCGACACGGATACGGCCGGATACATATTCAATTAAGTAAAGCAATTTTTAAATACGGATACGGCAGCAGACACGGAGGGACACGAGACACGGGAGGCGTGACGCGGCACGAGATACGGCAGCAATGGAGAAAAGGGGAATATATATATATTTTCAGTATTATTTTTTTAACCTCAATAATCATTCACATATTATATATATATATATCTTTTCATAATACTTTGCTAATAGTCTAACCTTTATAATATATATCTTTTGTAATCTTTACTAATATATATCTTTTGTAATGATTACTAATATATATATTGTATTCATTAAAAATATAATTTTTTAATATTTTTATCTCATAGTAGAATTTATGAATTTTTTGTAAATGTCTGAATTTATTTTGTTGATATATATATATATATATATAATTATTTTTTAATTTGGCGTATTCTGCCGTACCTGTATCCTAGTTTTTCAAAATTTGACGTATCCCCGTATCGGTGCTTCTTAGGGGACAAGGAATCATGCCCCTAGAGATTTTCTCTCCCCTCTCACACGCCCACACAAATGAGGTATTACAATCCACCCCCCTTAGAATCAGAGTAGTCGCTGACTCTGTCCACACCATAGACAGAGAGTTGAACCATTCTCTGATACCATTTGTATTACTCAGCCCTCCAGCACAATATTTTCTGCTTTGGGCCTCCCTGCAGGAGCCACACGACTTTGCATTGGTGAGTAAACCCAAGAAATGCTCCCAAAAGGCCTTGTGCTAGAAAGAGTAGCTCCATCTTAGGATGGAGACCAAACAACTGAAGAAAAGGAACAATGAAGAAGAAGGTGGTTCATTTTGTCTTCTTTGTTATTTTCCTCCTCCTCCTCCTCCTCTCTCTCTCTCTCTCTCTCTCTCTCTCTCTCTCGAAAAGACTTCTTCTCTTTTTACTTCCTCTTTTGATCTTGTTTACCTCTTTTCGTCATCTACTTCTCCTCTACATGACTACACCCTATTCTTCTTCTTCGTCGTTTCATACTTAAACCAAGTAGCATGTTTGTATAGAGGGGCACAATTCAGTAAACCCAAGTGTAGTAGAAAAATCTACACCCTATTTTTTGAATCAATTGTAGGTGCCCATGTCATTCATATCACAGGGGTTCTATCACTTTCCCAAGGTAACCTTTTTAGTATTTTGTCTTTTTTGTGAGCTGTGGAATGGGGTGTTGAGTGTTGACTACACCCGGGTTTACTGGAGTTTTTGTATATATAACCTTAAGGCTACAATAAACAGATTTAAAGTGACTTTGTGACATGGATAAAGTGAATTTTTGTAGGCACTGTTTTTGGGTATCTAGCTGCCTAGTTTTGATGTGTTGAATTTTTTAAATATTGCTAGGAATATTGCATGCAAATATCTTGACTAATTCATTAAAATATTACATAAATATTGTTATCTATTGTTCTCTCATTCAATAATCTATAAAACACTCCTCAGTAACATCATTCTCCTAACCAAGGGGTGAACTTCGGGAAGTTCTTTTATACTTCAAACTTGGCAGGCTGATCCCATAAAATGCCACTAACAGAATCCACTTCATAAATCTCCGTTCTTTTTCAAACGACAACATGACATGAACCCACAGCCCTCCCCATTGAACAGTGAGCACTTGCCATTGTGCCATGGGCCTGCTCTACTTCCACAATCTTATCTTATTAAGAAGGAAAATAAATATATTAAAGAAAAAGGTACATACTCATCGGTTTTAAGGAAAAATTAAGAACAATGAAAGGAGAAGTTATTACAAAACTACAACAAAATAGCCTATTTTAGCTAAACCTTCAGCTTCTGAATTTGCAGATCTTTAAATCATCTTTAATAAAATGGAAATGTTGTCTACTACTATAGTTTAATTTTACAGAAATGCAAATTCCAATGCTTCTTGAATTGCAATGTTGAATTACTGTTGAATCAAATTGAATGATCCTCTCTTTGTAAAATATAATGCAGAAGCCATGACTGTAGTAGCAGTTCCTGACTCCCATAACTTCACTTTGGCGAATCACTAACTTCATCCCTTGGAAGTCAAGGGGAAGGATATATTCCTCAGCACCAAGCAGAAATGATTTTTTTTCAAAAGTATACAAACTTGTATATGAGAAGTTAAATGTTTTGTGGTTTATAAAACTCAAATTTCCCATTTATCAACAATGGACCCTTATTGAGACTTTATTGGTAGGATAAGAAGAAACAAGTCACCTAACCCACCATTGTCAGTACAAAGGCTTGGAGGAGGGCAGATTAGTTGCAGGCCATTCATCTTTACTACATGATCAAGACGAGTCCTGACATATTGGTTTGATGCAACCCCTCCTGAAACCACCTACAAAAAATAAACATGAAAAGAACAACACTTCCAGCTGAGTCAACACAGTTTCAAAAGGGTAAACATGCAAACTTCCAGTCTATATCACCAAAAATTTAATGGAAGGTTCAATCTCCAATGCCCATTCAATGGCACGTTGGCATCTTTCCTCCAAATGTAAAACTGCAACTCGCTGAAAAACACATTTCATGGGTATCAAGAAACAAAAAACATTTTAAACCCTTCCCAAACAAATGATAAATTAGAATTCAAATTCCTTTGTTTAACCTGGAAAGAGGCCGCAACATCTGCTCTCAAACATATGTCTTGACGAGTTGCAGCAGAAAGGGGACTGTTGGTGTTTCTGCATGGCAGTACTACACATCAAGATGAGTACAAACATATAAGGTGGATACAGGATTTTCTTCTACCCAAAAGAGAAAATAGGATTTAACCACCAAGACCAAGCAATTATAAAAGCAAGCTCATTTTCTCAGAAGACAGTTCTCAGTGATGATCTCAAATTTCACTTTTTCGGTTCCTTCTTTTCTTTTTTAGGGAGGGGGGAGGCAAAAAAAGACAAAGTATACAATTGTATCCCAATTACAGTATATCTGTATACAGTTGTTGCAGGCCCCCCACAGAAGTGCTAATCAGCCGTCCTAGAGCAAAGATGCCCATTAAATAAATTGTTCCTATAGATCCATTCCACTTTTCACAAGGAAATCTGCCCACCCCGAAAACTTGAAATGCATGCATTCTTCCTCGAGATGCGTGCCAACTCTTCCATTGTCACCTTCGGAGTTTAAGCCTGCTCCTCCGGCGTCGTCACCCCACAGACGATACCTGTGTTGGAAAATGAGCCAGTTGTGTTGCTGGCGCCACAGTCAATGCAACCAACACATGTTGATCCACCTCCACCACCACCGCAAATTTCCCAACCATCTCCATTACCCAAACCTGATCTCATACAGATACCAAGCATTCATCTATGGTTATTCATCCGCCACACCATCAGGACCGTGTTATCTCTGCAGTGCAGTTTGAAGATCCCTTCTTGACAGAGTTGCTTCGCCCTCGATTGAGCACATATGCGTTTACTGGCTTTTTCGTCCCGCCAAAAGCAAGTTCTAATCATCCGTGCCTTAAAGATTGTGTAGTTACAAGCTTCATCATTCGCATCTTCGGACTTGGTATTCATCTCTGTTTGGTGCCTTGTGGTTTTGCTGATTTCAACTCTAGGACAAGTTCTTTTCAAGACTGGGGGACTGATGTAGGACACGTTACTGGGATACTTACGTGGACACTACTATTTTTATTTTATTTATTTTAGTAGATTTTATTTGTTAATTTCGTTTTTCTAAGTTGGTGTCCTAGAGTACTTAGGAAACTTAGTTGCTATTTTCGTTGGAGTCCTTGTAGGATAGAAAAGCTAGGTCGGTGGCCTTCCCAATCGAGTCTAGAGTCATTTACTATTTTCGTGTGTTTGTTTTCTTATAAATGCGAATGCTTGTAAGAGAGGGAGACATATACACGATGGACATTCAATGAAATTTTATTAAAGGCATAGCCTTTTGTTCTATCTCTTTGTCTTTCTTCTTCCTGCCTAATTGCAGGTTGGTTCTTCATCACCGTTTGCATGTGTTAAAAGGACATATCCACATTTCCAACAGCTTATCATGATTTCTCTTGCCTGAAGTGTAAACCTCGATGTCACTCTTGCACAACCTGTCACCCATTTCAAAGCTTGGGTTGAGTACTCGAGTTATCCTTGATAAATACCTCACCTTGGAAGTGCTCCCTAAAAATGAGTGATGCCTCGTTGATAGCAGGAAGCTTCACCTCTTCTGACTCCTTCATCCCAGCCAGTTCGGAGAAAAAGATCCTTGACCAAGATCATCGTGCAAGATTGATGCGGAGCACGACAGGAGTTTCCATATTTAACAAGTCTCTATATTTAGATTTAGGATTTCTAGCTTTTCATGATTGTATTTTTTCTTTCATTTATTTGTTTAGTCCAATAGTTGGTTCTGTTTGGGGAAATTTAGTAATTTTACATCTAATTAGGGCTTTCTAATCATTGGGGGTAGTTTGGTATTTGTTTATTTGAGGCTATTTTGGTTTTTTCATATTTTTAAGTCATTATATATGTGATTTAACCCCTCCATATGGGATAGACACTTAATGATTAATGAAATTGAAGTTTTCTTCCGCTGCTTGTGTGACGAAAATAATTTGGGAGTGATTCCTTTGGCGTTAGGTCCTTTTGGCGTGAGGCTACCATCTTTCCATCTTCGGGTATTCTTCTTCTTCTTCTTCTATCTCTTCCTCTCTCTTTTCCTGTTCTTCTCCTTGAATTGTTGTCCCAGAAACAGCTCTAAAACCTGTCCTAAATCTGTTCCAGAAACAACCCCAAAACCTATCCCATATCTATCCCAAAATCTGTCCCAGTTCAACCCCAGATCTGTCCCAAAATAGCCCCAAGACCAGTCCCAGTTCTGTCCAAGATCTGTCCTAGACCTATCAGTTTGCTACTACATTTAGATTGTATCTTAGACCTGTACAACCCTCTTCTTAACCATTTTATTGTTGTTTTACACCTTTTCTTGTTGTTGTTATTAATTGATTAATTAATTTCAGCCATATTAGATTTTAGGATGCATTATTTTTATTTAAATTTAGGCATTTAAGGTCACCCTATTAGGTGTCCTGCATCAAATTGGTATCAGGAACCTAGGTTAGGAGAGTTTCCTAACTTTCCAAGTCTTAGGTCGCATTTTAAAAAAAATTAATTAATTAATTTAAAAAAACAAAAAAAAGGGAATTTTTTTTTATCACCTCATTTGGTTATTTCTTTCATTCATTGCATATAGACTTATGTCATTGCATTTAATCTGTCCTATATCCGTGAGTAGTGGTACCCTAACGCGTGTGTCTATGCATGCCCACATGTAGTGGTCGAGAGTATCAACCCAATATGGACTTCACACCGTTGACCAAGGTCTTAGATGACATAAGTGCCTGCTTAACCCGTATGGAAACCAAGTTAGGTTTAGGGACATTTTGCTGTCACTGCCGAGGCTACGAGCATCTTGCTCGTGAGTGCCCCACTCAGATTAAGAAAGTTAGGTATGTCCCCATACTGTCCCCATCCACAGATCCTATTCCGGTGTCGGTGTCACCCAGTCTATCTGAGTCTGTACATGCATCTGCACCATACATTCATGAATCGCAAGCTGAAATTAAATGTCACATTAATGGATGCGATGAAAAATATGAGTTTGCTACAGATTCTCAATGTGAGTCCATGGAAATTGATGTGGATAATAATGTGGTAGACCTCACACCAAATCCAGAACCAACACCTTCCCCTCCAAGCCCCACTCCACACCAGCATGACCCAGACCCACAACCTGACATTCCCGACCCATCCCAGGACCCATGCTATGCACCTGTCCATGATCCAGTGGTTTTATCCACCAGTCTCGCCCCACATCTGCCTCACCTCACCTTGACCATCACGTTGTCCCACCTATGCAACCTTCACCGGTTCGTCCTTCTTTTCCTTCCTTGTTTTCCAAAAGAGAAAAGATAGAATTTATCCTGCTAGAGGAAGATGTTTCCATCACTGCAGAAGGGCACCAGCTATATCCTGTGACGCGGAATACCAAGTCCATGACTGGCTCCACTTGGTTGACCGAGAGAGAGCCTCAGCGACTTGCTCCAACTCTACTAGAGAGATATCGAAGTCTTGTTTCATCGGAGGAGTATATTGTTCACACTTTTATGCTGTCGACACCCAGAGTTGCTCATGATATCCGCTTTGGTTTTTTTGTATACCATCGATGGCGGAGGAGAATTGATCCAACATTCTTGTTGTGGCCCAATGATGTTCTGCCTGGTTGACATTTGAAGACCTCACGTGCACGTGAATGCATATTGAAGACCCCAAACTGGGAAGACACATGCGTGAGAAGATTGATGTCTTTTCATCTGTTTGAACTCGAGGTCGAGTTCTTTTCAGATGGGGAGATTGATGCGGAGCACGACACGAGTTTTAAAATTTAGCAAGTTTCTATATTTAGATTTAGGATTTCCAGCTTTTTATGATTGCATTTTTTCTTTCATTTATTTGCTTAGTCCAATAGTTGGTTATGTTTGGGGGAATTTAGTGATTTTACATGTAATTAGGGCTTTCTAATAATTGGGGGTAGTTTGTTATTTGTTTATTTGAAGCTATTTTGGTATTTTTTATGTTTTTAAGTCATTATATATGTGATTTAACCCCTCCATACGGGATAGACACTTAATGATGAATGAAATTGAAGTTTTCTTCCGCTGCTTGTGCGATGAAAAATAATTTGGGAGTGATTCCTTTGGCGTAAGTCCCTTTTGGTGTGAAGCCTAGCGTGAGGCTACCATCTTTCCATCTTCGGGTATTCTTCTTCTTCTTATATCTCTTTGTCTCTCTTCCTCTCTCTTTTCCTGTTCTTCTCCTTGAATTGTTGTCCCAAAAACAGATCTAAAACTTATCCTAAATCTGTCCCAGAAACAACCCCAAAACCTGTACCAAAATCTGTCCCAAAACAGCCCCAAGACTAATCCAATTTCTCTCCAATAGCTGTCCTAAACCTATCAGATCTACTACTACATTTAGATCTGTATCTTAGACCTGTACAACCCTCTTCTTAACCCTTTTACTGTTGTTCTACACCTTTTCTTGTTGCCGTTATTAATTGATTAATTAATGTCAGCCATATTAGATTTTAGGATGCATTATTTTTATTTAAATTTAGGCATTTATGATCACCTTATTAGTTGTCCTGCATCAAAGATTCTTCCCAACCCTGGCAATGTAGGCTTGCCTCGAGCTCCACCATCTATCTATCTATGAAAAATAATTCCTCCTAACTAGCTATGGTAATTTGCCCAAAAACCAAAAGCCTGAAGAGCCAAACCCGAAAAACAAGGCTTGACTCTCAATTCTAAGCCGGGGTTTGGGCTTGAACAGTAAAATAAAGCCCAACTAAAACGGGTTGCGTTAGAATATACAAGTGCTTGGGCTCAAACTCAAAGCCCGGCCCAAAACCATATCTAACCGTTTTCCATTTCATTTATTTAAAGAATTTAAATACCCTCCCACCTAACCCCACAACTACTCTACTACCCTATCCTCCTTTCATTTAAATAACCTCCCACCCAACCCCACTACAACTATACTAGTATACTACCCTATATCCATCTCCACTACCCTCGCTCTCTTTCAGAACGATGTTATAGGTTCACCCTTTTTCATTTTTTGTTTTATTAATTTGAAGAATCTCTCCTTAAATCAGAAAAGATCAAAGTCTCTCCTATTTCTAGAACCGATATTTATAATTTTTTTATAACTTTGGCTCTCACCATCATAATTATCCTCTCTCTGATTTAAATATTTGATCTCATTGAAACCTTTACTATCAATCTTGAGCTTCCGTCGGGCCAGCAGAGCTTTTTTGAATTGAGCATGGGTTTCAAGCTGAAGCCCAAGCTCAAGCTTTCCTCTTGTAAATCAAGCTTCGACTCGGCACAATATAAGCCCGACCTATTGCCATCCCTACTCCAAACCGTGCTAGTGAAGGTTTGCAGTCTTCCCTTCTCATTGAAGCACCCAATTTTCCAACTCATCACAAGATTTTGGACAAAGATTCCCATAACCCAAGAGCATCTGCAAAAAAACCATAAACTTACTCCATATTGACACAGGGAAAGCGAGGAATACAAAGATGGTCAACTACTATCCCTTCTAATGCCT
The DNA here is from genome assembly GCA_013350335.1 of Chimonanthus salicifolius. Classification (NCBI taxonomy): domain Eukaryota; kingdom Viridiplantae; phylum Streptophyta; class Magnoliopsida; order Laurales; family Calycanthaceae; genus Chimonanthus; species Chimonanthus salicifolius. The sequence continues at coordinate 11,092,128 of CM023539.1, forward strand.
CACATTATAAACAGAATCTATCTGCACCCTCGGGAATAATTTTTCTATCTGTCTATCTAGAATCAATCATAACGTTGCCACTAGAATGGCCTTCCACAAAAATCTTCCTTTCCCAATGAAGCACCCGATTTTCCAACTCATCATAAGATTTTAAATAAACTTGTCCATAATCAAAGAGCATTTGCAAAGAGCCATAACTCATTCCATATTGACAAGGGGAAGGCAGAAAACATAAAGACGGTCAACTATCTCTTCTAATGTCTCACATAATCTATCGCCATCCTTGGGAATGATTTTTCTTAAAACTAAATTGCAACACGACAACACTGTCATCGAGACTACCTCCCAACAAAAGGCTTCAATTTTTAGAGGCATGATGCCCTGCCAACAAAAATGAACTTGAAGCTTGGACATTTTGGGGAAGATCAAGAGCACTAAGGATTTAATTGAAAATTTCCCTAATTGCTCTCGAGATAACAAATTCAGAACTGGAGTCCTCTACATCCCTGCAGATAATATGTGTGTGTTTGTGGCCAGGGAGATTCGGGGAGGAATAAGTAGCTCTTTGGTGTGGAGTGACTAATGCAGCAGATGGAGAAGACGGGAAATGAGATGCTAGAGAGTAAACCTTCAGTCGTAGTTGAGGAACTCTATAGACTACGGTGCAGAAATTTGTAGGATAGGAGAGATTTTTGTGAGAGGATTGAGGTTTGTTGTAAGCAAGGGAAATAAAATTTGGTTTTGGAAAGATCACTGGTTGGGAGATGCTTTTATTAGGTATAGATTCCCCATCCTTTTTAGGATGGCTTCAAATGAAGATTCTCTTATCCTAGATAACTATGACATTCTAGGCGGAACAGTTGTGGGGGCCATATGTTTCACTAGACCTCAGATCTTTTATTTTTTTGAAGACAATGGTATCCAGGAGTCTCACCTAACTAATCCTTGAGGCATGTGTAAACCTCCCAATCCGCATACGCCGGGTACAGAACAATGGAGAGTGACTCTTTTTGTGTTGAGGGGGACTTGATCCCAAGAACTCCTACAAACAGGGGCAGAAATTGATCATCAAGCTAACCCCTCAGTATTGAATTGTTGGAATAGCTGGATGAGGTTAGCATTTTTCCAGAGGAGGATTTAAGAATACGGGATGGGGATCCTTTATTTTAGTGAAAGCTAGTATTGAAAAACTACAACCGAGAGCAGTAAGACCAATCTTATCTGCATATGATTTGGAAGGGTAACTCCCCACAAGAAGTGTAATCCTTTTTCTAGTGTGTTGTTAAAGGCGAGGTGCTAACTAGATTTAATGTAATGACACGACCCTTAAAAAAAAAAATGAATAGTGTCGGTCGGACTGACAACGGAACTTAAAGTCCATATTTAAGGTCATGTTTGCACGAAATTAGGTTATTTTCATCACATTGCTCTCCTAGCAACCTATGTCTCTTCCCTACCAGCCAACCTATTTTTCTCCTCCCTTCCTCCACCTATTTTCACCCTATGCTTGCGTGATTCGTGGATCAAGCACCCCCTAAAGCGTCGTTTGAGCGGTTCCTTCTCCTCCAAAAGGTAAGAATATGGTTTTCTCTCACTCCCTTTTTCCTTTTGTTGTTTGGATTTAATGAGATTTGGTGAGAATAGGGCTTTGGATAGCCAATAGACCTCGATTGGAGGGAGATCTATGGAACTAAATTGGGGATATTGGTGTTTGGACTGTGTATGAGGTGGATCTGTGTTGGTTTTGGGTTTTGGAAACCTTAGGGAGAGAAGAAATTGGGAAAAAAGGGAATATGATTAATTTTTTAGAGGGATTATAGATTTAATTGGAGATTTTGCTGGATTGAAGGGATTAAACCAGATTAGGGGTAAATCTTGGATCTCAAAGTTTTTGTGGGACACATTTCCATTTATTGCATCTTTCTTCAGACAAGATTGTAACTCAACATTTTCATTGAGACTGCCTGCCAACAAAAGGCTTCAATTTTCAGGCACCATGCCCTGACAAGAAAATGAAATTGGAGTTGGGACATTTTTTTTTTTGAAAATTAAAGGGTGCAACACAAGGAGTTCGGACATTTGGGAGAGGGTCATGAGCACTAAGGAAGGATTTAACTCAAAATTTCCCTGATGACTCCCAAAATTCACACCAAGTCTCTTCTAATCCCTATAGAAAAAATAATAATAATTAAGAATATCTAACAACTCCGTTGCATACACCAACAGTGCCCGCCTAGACTCCCAAGTCCAAACCACTAATCCCCCAAAAACAGATAACATTCCTCCACCAGCCTCCTTATCTGAGGCAACCATGTACAACTTTTGTAAAGAATCTCACAAAGCCCTCTTCCCCACAGAAAAGTCTAGCCCCCCACTGGACCAATTGATCCCAATTGATCCAATTGAAGAGGAGGAAGCCCAATGAGATGAAATTGAAGAAATTTCTCTCCAATTCCATTCTAGGATTGGATCATGCAAAAAAGGACGCATCAAGGGTTTTAATGGTCCCACTTACACCTTAATATAAACCCATTTGAGGGTGCTATGGGTTTTGGGACTATTTGAGCATGTTTTAGGCCTCTACGGTTCACATTGAAAGCCCATACTCTGCACTACTACTCTCCCCTCCCTTTTGAAAATGGAGGTCATTATACTCGAATTATCCTAACGATCCTTCCCCCACCAACATCCCAACGCTGCTCCCTCTACCCATACTTGTGAAAGAGAACCTCTCTCCACTATGCATTCAATTCATTTCCATTATCTCCATGGCCTTTTATTTTATTATTATTATTTTTTGTTTTTTTTTTTTTTGGGGGGGGGGGAAGGTAGGATACAAATGGATTCATTAGCATAAACAAAGCTAAATTTCTATCTTTCATTTTGGTGATTCCCATTCCCCTTTCTTTTCTAGATTTCATCATGTAATCCTATTTGATAAGATTTACTTTCTTTTTCTTGTTCTCTCCAACCCACAAAAAGATCACTTTCAACTTTCTCAATTTTCTTCGCACTGAAATGGCATCTCAAATTTCACTATGTTTGCCTCGTGTTTCTAAATAGTCATTTCAATACAGATCAGTATATGGGTGGTGAGAATGAGGTAGAGCTTTGTAATGAGAAAGAAAGTTGGTTCACTTTTTTCTTATTTTGAAATGGGAAAGTAGGTTCATAGTTGTGGTCAAAGCAATGGCACGCCTTTATGAAGATGATATAGGGTAGAGACGTTAACACTGCAGCTCCCAGATACTGTTTAAAGGCTCAAATAATATATATTTTTTTTAAAAGGTAAAACAGATCCAAGTAAGAAAAACCATCATCCCCCTCACAGTCACTACACCCTTGTGGCAAAGTTGCAAATTTGACTAAAATCAGACTGACATTAGACTGAACTGAAATTCTCAGTTTTCCATCATTGATATGTGGGGCCCCAAACACAGCAATTAGATTTTATTATCCTTCTCATTGCATCTCATTCCCTTGAGCCCTTGAGTGATGGTGACATGAGGTGGGCCCTAGAAGGTAAAGGTCAGCAATGAGAACTATTCACAATAGAAAATTCCTCTTGATAGAAGTCAGAGCTTAAACAAATGTAATTCAGATATTTACTTACATATTTCTAGACTCAATAGCCAATCTAACTTGAGTCTTTAGACCAGCATAGGAGAAATTGCAATCTTTGTGTTGTTTCATTGGGATCTAAGAAATAGAAAATGAAGCAATTCTTACAAATGAGTGAAAATAGTAAATAGTAGACAATGGCAATGTCAATGTAAGAACAAATTTTAACAATACATTCCAAAATTATATAAAGAAAAATACACTGCATCATGTGCAGCTGTAGGCTATTTATAGTATATGAGGCCAACAGCTAGAGTAAAAGGTAAAATGATGTGGCGCATCCCAGCACATCCCCATCTATGCTATTTCCGTTCCTTGCTATTGTTACTTCCGTGTTAATTTTTTTTTAGTAGGTACTTAAGTTTATTTTTAGAAGAGGATATTAATGTAATTTTTAAGTTTCTTATTTGGGGATAAGATAGTATTATATAAACCCCTCTCTCTTATAAGCATGAAGATACGATTGATGAATAAGATTGAAATTTTTGAGCAAACCTTGCTTGGTGTGAGGAGAGAGTCCTTTTGGCATGAAAGCCTAGCGTGAGGCCATCCTTCCATCTCCAGGTACTATCTATCTTCTTCTTCTCTCTTCTTTTCTTCTCCAAAGCCATCCCTGTAATTTCAGTGAACCCCAAAGAATTCTTTAACGGCTGTAGTTCTTCTCTGCGACCCATTCCTTGTCTTTTCCCTATTTCCACTGTCCTTCCCTGGACTTCCTAGGCCATCCCAAACACATACAGCGATCGCCAACCCTTATAGAGCCTTCCCACCTTGCTGCCGCAACCTTCCCTTGGCCTCTGCCACTTCCGCCCACCCTTTCCGTCCTTCTCTTTCTTTCCCTTCTTTCGTTTTAACCCCCTTCATTCGTTCTTTACCCTAAAACCCATTAGCCCACGTGCCATTACTTATTCTATCTTACAACCCACCTGCCATATAACCCACTTAACACTTTAGGCTATTCCATTTAAAATCAAATAACCCTTCCATCCTTTTATTTAATTTTCATTATCACATTAGTTTCTTTGATATTTGCATCATTATATGTGGTAAATTCATATTAATTAATTGCGAATATTAATTAGAGTTTAATTTCAGCCCATATTAGTTTTAGGGAGCATTATTTTCATCCATTTTGATCTTTAGGGTTAACATTTAAGCATTTAGAGTTGCCCTATCATCTGCCCTGCATCAGAAAATACTTACGCTGAATTTGATGGAATCCGGATCACCTTCCCGAGCAAGTTCTTCCAGAGCGGGGCCACCACCCTTTCTCATGTCAAGACCAAGCCACCTTGCTGTCTTATCATATGCCTCACCGATGGCATCATCTATTGTAGTCCCAAGTTGTATATATCGGCCAAGACCATGTGCAAGAATAAGGAGATTATGTCCTCCTGGAAAAAAGGCACTGAAAAGGTCAAAACCTAATCTCCAATCACCATGAATTCTTTGAGTAAGAACCTAAAATTTTCATAGAAGCAAATAATTTATAGGAGTAAAATGGAATTGCTACCATATTAACAAAATGAAACTAGATAGTATTCGTCAAAAAAAGACATGATGAATCTAAAATATAGTTGGAGTTAAATGATACAAGAAAATTTTGAAATGCTCATAAAATCCATATCTTTCTTAGTAGGCACAAATTTACGTCTCAGCCATGCTAATTGAGCACACAGTTTTGCACTTCTGAACTGAAGGTCATTCCATCAAGTGTATGTCTGCATAAATAAATAATAAACACGTGCATGGATGTGCCTCCCATGTAGCAACATGAAAGTAGCACCAAGAGAGATTGTACCTATTTCATTGAATTGAATGGTATATTAAAATTAAATTATACACTATAATTTATACACAAAAAATATAAACTATGAAAAGCATGATATACCAAAACATGGCTTTATTTAAACTTATATGTATATTTAAGTTATAGTTTATATGTATGTGCATATATATATATTAACATTGGACCATAATGGTACTCATCTAAAGTGTAAAAGTTGCTACCAAGTACCTCCTAAAGTTAAAAGAAAAAGCGTCTAAGAATATTAGATATTCAAAAGTTTAAATTAAAGTCATCAAAATTGTGAGAGAAAACATGGTTTCTAAGATTGGACTGAGTGATTTTTATGGGGTTCCAAATTTATCTTAAGAACTTCTAATGGGCCATCAGATGGAGTGAAAGTGGGCCTCATGTAGGAGGCAACTTGATAGGATATAAAAATAATTTAAAGTAATTAACATTTAGGAAACCTAAAAAATGACTTCTATAATTGCATTGACGTGCCTTTTTAGGTATCATGTTCGTAGAAGAAAGGATCCCACATATGATGCACAATTTAGTGAATAAAAATAATTTAAAGTCATGAAAATATCGCAAGCTTCAAAAAGTGACTTTCATAATTGAATCGACTCAATTGAAGATCTTTGCAATGGGCCCATAACACTAAATAAAGGTGCATCAATCATAATAATAAATTAATGGCCGATATTCATTTGATCGACACGTAAAAATATCATATGGGGAGAGTGTTGGAGAAATTCCTCCTAACTATTCTCCCTTTTATAGTTACTGAGGAGAATAGGATACCAATTTTCCCCTAAGACCAATTTTCATGAGATCTTCATGCCACCTTTGGTTTGTGGGGCCCCACAATGGACAATGGTATCAAATTCCAAATCAAATGTGCATATACTCTTCAACAAAATGATTTTGCAGAGCACAAGAATCACCATCTCCTTCTTGTGGCTCACTCTCTCCTTACTAAAACAAAGGTACCTAAAATTTTGTGACACTATTTACATGTTACTTGATAAACCAATTGCCAATCCATGTTCTAGACAATGTCTCATGTTGATATTCTTAAAATCTAATTATGTTTCTTCCCTTCACTTAAAGTCTTGGATTGTGTCTATTTTGTTGACAATTTTGATTCCCTAAGGAGTGCCCTCTTAGATCAAGGCAACATCACCTTTTTGAAAGGTTTTTTTTATACTGCTCAAAAAAAAAGTTTTTTTTTTTTTTCTTTTGAAAGGCCGCATCACCCAATTGCTGCCTCAATTTGGGTGGATGATGAACCACAACCTTATTCCAACTAGATCCAACACCTTTGTTGACTTGGGCCAATCCATCAATTGATTTAGCAATCTAGGTGTATAGTTTTATTTGAAATTTAATACAATGTAATTGAAAGGCTACAGAGATTATTGAAATTTGATGTTTTATATGGCCTACGTTTCTTATATCTATCAATAATAAGTCATATGGCACATCTCTCTAGGGTTACTTAAAGTTGCATCTAGGGTTTTCTAAGAGAATCTTTTAATATAAATAACATTGTAGGAGAGCTCAATAAGGCAGCCTTTTTTTACTATATCCCCCTACTCTCTTAGGTTTTGATCAAAACAACCCCTTCAAACAAGCAAGTGTTTTAAATCAGGTTAGCTACAAAATCCGACTTCATTTAGAAAATTAGAATATGTGACATGTGACTTTAAGTACAAATTCCATGCCTATGTAGCCAACTTCATGACTTAAGTGGAAATGAAACCTGATGTTTCTTGAACAGCAAAACAGAAGAAGTAGCATTTAGAGTTATGAGAAACCCAGCACATAAAAAAGTATTATGACATTTCTATGTCTATCCATCTAATATTTCCAGTGTCGGTGACTGAACAAATGCCAGAACTACCTCCTAAAAGAAATAACACACTAAATTTGTGTTGACAATGTAATACAGATGGGATGACTCAAACGGGTATGATTAATCAAGATTCAATGGTCATTATAAGAAAAACCACTCTCCCCTCTAAATAATGTGTATTCTCCATAATTTCTATTTAGTTAATTTTATCAATTATATATCTTGTGACTTAAAAAACATCCACCATTTGATAACTTTTTCTAAAAAATTAACTTTTTTAATATTTGTCTCAATTGACCAAATCAAAGAGATTACACTTCAAGTGCCATGGTTCAAATGAATGAATTATAAGAGCTAATGAACTCCCACGAGTGATTGTTTGTTAATGACTAACATTGAAAAACAAGCAATGAGCTACATTACTGCTCAAAAAAACAAGCAATGAGTTACACAATTATTGGTACCTCTCAAAAAAAAGGCAATGAGTTGCAAAATGATGCAAAATGACACATGAAACCATTCAGAAGTTGACTATAACACTAGGCTAAAGCATGTGAGCTGTGAGTATGATATTCTCAATCCATACAAAGCAATGTAGGGAGATAAATTGAAAAAAGACAATGCAGCAGGAAAACTAGGATGTTTTTACCTGAAATAAGAAGGGCCAAGAATGGAAACTGCAGCTCCTTTTCAATTAGCCTAGACATAGTTTTACCATAAACAGGTTTAAATCAGCAAATGCAAGGTTGAGCTTCAGTATGGCTACATACCTACATAAAACATTTGATATGCAGTTTTAACTCAATCTCCATTTATAAATGGGAGCTTTAATTCAACCCAATGATGCAAAAGTTTCTCATCATGCTTCTTGCACCTCCTTCTCTCCTAAAATTAATAATATAATATGCAAAATTTCCAACAAGTTATCAATCTCAACTAAGATTTAACGTTGAGCCAGTGAGTACATATATAGGAAGCACATTATCACTAATGTTTTTCTGATATGCAACTTATAGATAGACGCTCCAAATGCACCTTTGTGATTCAACCTCTCTCATTGTGCTTTTAGCACCTCGCGTTCCTCGTAAAATTACTAATAAAATATGCATAATTTCCAAGAAGATATCAATCATTTCAAGGTCTCAACTAAAATTCAAAACCATCTATTTTGGAAAGTTTATCATTAATAATGTTCGTTTGACTCACTCTTCTATTTTCATCCTTTTAGAAGTCCATTTACCAATGCTTAAATAAGGTACACATATTACAAAGGTAGGTCCATGTCAAAGCATGCTTAGTGTAAATGCAATTAGTATCATCTCATAAAAAAGTAAATGCAATTAGCATCATGTCAATTTAGAATACCACACAGTTGAGACTAATTGCTTGATCCATTTTAGTAGGGACCTTAGAATGCCGAAGGAGTGGCACTTAGCTTGAAAAGTAGTTATAAGTAATTATGACCAAGTAATACATAATAATTCAGTTTTCAATTGAAATAAAAAATGATATAAACCAACCAAAAAAGGCATTCAATTGTGTTTATCATCTAAATGCTCTAACAAGAAGAAACAGATCATAAAGCCTCATGAGGCCCACTTACCTAGTATGTATGTGCAATTGAGGAATAATAAAATGTTATTAATGTAGAGAGACCAGAAGCGATAACTGAGAATCCATATTAAGTCAATCATATCACAAAAGATGCTTAAAACATTGAGAGAATAAAACAAAGACAAAATCAACCATAAAATTCAAGGTAAGACAATGAATAAATGGTGATAGGGTTAATTAGAGAAGAAAAACTCATAAAGCCGACCCAGATAGATGGGATAACTGGCTAACGATGATGATGATGAGTGTCAAATATGACAGGCCACATAATATAATATATATGGATATTCAACGACTTCTGTCTAAAAAAATCATAAATTCGCACAACCTTAAAATTATTGTGTTTAATTTTATGTCAATAGTATAAGAATTCTGTACAGACAAACAAATAAATATTCATAAACAAAGGGCGAAAAAAAAAAGAGAGAAAAGAGTATGGTTTTCTCCTAATAGCTGTAACCAGTATCTGAATCACATGGCTGTCGCAGTAAAAAAAAAAATCCCTTCAAAACACAGCCAAAAAAATCAACAACATAGAACTCTAAGTCATCATGCTTCAATCCATATAATAAAACAATCATGGAAGTTGAAATCTACAATAGTTCCTCCTAGGCAAAACTATGCCATACTTCATGTATGGCTAGAACTCACTTAATCTTGAATTTTCAACTGGGTCCAACTCGAATATTGAGTTTGGAAGCATATACCAGAGGCTTTAAGGCAAAGTAAACTCCATTTATAAGCCACCTAAGCAGAGCCTTAAATGTGCCTAAAAGGGGCAATTCAGCTTAGAACTTAGGTGACCTAAATTATACAAGAGATATTTGTAAGGAATGAAGCATCATCATCCATGAGTCAAATACCTAGCAACAAGAGCATGAGCTTCCATGTGATGGATTCCAATAATTGGGAGATTAAACTTTCCAGCTATTCTCCTCGCTTTCTGCACACCAACTACACCAGATTTTCATAGAGGAATTTCAGTTTATTGTGTTATATTTCAATCATATTTCATCAGTAATACATTAGTGAGCAGAGGAGAACCTCCGAAAGGTAATTCAAATGGAGAAAAAAAATTAGCAGATGCAACAGGAAGTGTTATTTTAAGAACTTTCAATTATATATGATAATTGGACGAAAAGTGCAGTCCACGAGAAAATAATAACTAATAAGGGGACTTGGGGAAAATTCATGCAAACTCTTTGTCTACAATATGGCATGCCATACGACAGTAGGTTTAAACAGCAAGAATAACACAGTAAAAAGTTCAGATTAATTTGAAGACTGACCAGATCTTAACCAAAATAATAAAAACAAAATCCCTAGTATGAACAGCTCTGTAGTGGTACTGTAACATGAGATACATTACAAACTGGGCCTGAACCAGGCCTAAAGTGAACCCATGGCCATAAGCCCCAGGCTTAATCAATTTCTCATGTTCAGGAAAAACTAGTCCTTGGCTGCGTTTGAACGAGGAGAAAGTTTTTCAAGTAATTCCCCTAGGTAGGCAATTATCCTAAGTAGGGGATCCTCTCGCTGAGAGATCCTTCTGCATCTTGTTTGGTAATGACAGGAGAAATGGTACAAGAAGAAAGACGGAAAGAGGAAACAAGGAAGGAGGGGAGACCATGGCTTCTCCTCGCTCTCTAGAGGAAACAGATTTTGCCTTGGGAAGGAAAAATGGGGAGAAAGTGAACACATTTTCCCTTCCCCTCTCTAGGGGAAACAGATTTTGCCTTGGGAGGGGAAATGGGGAGAGTGGAAACCACAATTTCCCTTCTTCAGTAGATACCAAACAGGGAAAGGAGGAGAATCCCCTTCATTCTCTTGCTTTGCCCTCATCCACATGGACCCCTTGAGTTTGTTCTGTAGCCGTCATTCTGCTGGATCAGAAACAATTTTGCAATGCACTAACCCCTTGTATAAGCTTAACCTCTTGATCTTTCATCCAGTTCAACTTCAAAACTTACTTATCCAACCAATTTACTACATCTTGTTGCAGACCTCCTGGTGCTTAGAGAATTAGAGTATCCTATTAAGATCTGTATCATGGATTTCTGGTAACCATTGGATTGATCATCCCAATCTCCAAGGAGCTAACCAATTGCAATGGCATGGTCAGTTGAGCCTACAGATGATGATCTAGTTGTGCAGATAGTAGATCTGAATAAGCATCGTCCACTATATGATCTCTAATTGTTAGATCTTCTGTATCAAAATCTGCAATCAGAGCTTATTTTGGTGGATTTTCTACCACTAGGTCATCCTCAGTTGCATTCTCAACCCACATTATCCTCCTGACCAATATCTTCTACCCATTTTTGTGGAACTGAATACAATGCAGCCTAGCTATTTGGAACAAACTTCTCACAACCTCCATGAATCCCACTTTCCTTCCAAAATTGTCTCAACAACTTATAGTTCTCCTTGAAGTCTATTATCGATGTATTCACTCAGCATAACTCGACCAAATATTGCTGTTGCCACTATCTGTGTATAAGTTACTTGATTTGGCAATAATTCATTTGTTTTTACCAATGATCGTCATGATTCTGTTGGGAAGCATTCTTGTCAAAGTTAATTCTTATTATTCCTATGATCCTATCTACAGTTACAGATGTTCTTTTCTTATCCTGCTTGCATCCTGCTGATCCATTATCTAATAGAATTTGTGCTTCTTTATCCAGTAAGCATGTGCCATCAGTACTGGCAAATTTTTTTAACAATACAATAAGTACCAAATATTGATGATGATGATCAAGTATTTGCACAAGTACCAAAAAATCCAACAAAGCACTAGTGCATAACTAAAAACCTTAATTAAAATTAATGATTGGTCTTAAGCAAGAGGTCAACGATCATCCCCACAAAAAAACAAGAGAAAAGGTAGCTCATGGGCAGTTTCAGCTATCAGACCATATTCCAAATGGACCAATGTCTTAGTAAGCGGATTCCTGTTTCAGGGTAATAAGATAGATTAGATCATTCCAGTCAGTAACTTGTAACAATTTGCACTGCTATTTATTTTGTATAGTTATCATAATTATTCTTTTCTTTGTTTAATAAAGAGAATGCCAATGGTTTCGAGATGAAATAATCATGAAATTTCTTTCCCTTCAACTAATTACATGCACTTTAAAGACCATGTGCATTGGTGATATTTCTAGCTCCTACCTTGCTCCATCTAGCAAATGAATTATAAACCACAGCCTTATAATAAAATTGAGAAAACTTCACTCCTTTTCAATGAAATGGTAAAATGTTTTCGATTCAGTCACCACGTTAGTCTAGCAACTGGGGAAATAGAAGGAAAAAATGACTCGTTGAAATTCTGCAATAATTATATCACTCAGATTACCACGTAGACAAAGACTCAGACCCGGACCAATGCTAACGGCAACTGCTGAAAGATCCTCTTCTGTCAAACTAGCATTATTGAGTGCCTGTTGAATGACCTGTGAACTACATATGTTATGGTCTGCACAATTGCCAAGATGAAAAGAAAATCAAATTTTAATGATATCAGTTTCAAGATATGAGCCTGTTAAAAGTGAAACCTGATCAATCACTTGCGTATGTGCTTCCTCTGCCATTTTCGGTGCAACACCTCCATATCGTGAAAGTAAATCTGACTTCACGAACCAAAAACACAAATTCAAGTAAATGCATATGGCATGTTTGTCATTGCTAATTTAATAATTTTAATAATGACATCAGAAACTTTATGTATCATCCCACCATATAAAAGAATGATTACTTTTAAATAGCCCACAGAACCAAAAATCATAAAGAATCACCGATCAAACCATTGAAATGGCATCCTTTTTTTCTGAATGATGTTCATTAGTTTTTGTATAAACAAAATCTCGTTAAGAACCTTACAAGTCCTCAGCAACAAAATAAATAAGAATGGCCCTCACTCATCTGAAATCAACATCTGCACTCATGTCTCTTAGAATGACTGTGCAGTTACCAAACAGGTGCATCTCTCCTATATATCACAACAGTATGAAGCAATGAATGCCATTGTATCTAATGTTACGTTGAGGAGATACTCACCAACAACAACAAATGCAACTTGATTCAAAACAAATAAAAAACGACCCCACTCTTCAAAAATCACCATTCCACTAACTATAGAATGACTGGGCGGTTCTCATAAGGGTGTCTCTCATATACCACAACAGCCATGAATGCCATTGCACCTAATGTTACACTAAAAAGATGCTCGCCTACAACAACCAATGCAACTTGGTGCAACTTGATTTGATGTTGCGCTTTTTTTATTTTCTTTTTATAATTCTCCAAGGAAGACTAAAGGCTATTGATCAGGATTTAAGCTGATCATCAACGACACTTTGCAACATATAGTAATGTTTCTCTAACTCTAGCAATTGCATCTAATGTTTTGTTGAGGTGATGCTCACTAACAAGTAACAACAACAATGCAACTTGATTCAAAACAAATAAAAAGACCCCAGTCTTCAAAAATCACCATTCGCACTAACTTCATAGAATGACTGGGCAGTTCTCATACAAGTGTCTCTCTCATAAACCACACCAGACATGAATGCCATTGTACCTAATGTTACACTAAGTCGATGCTCACCACCAAAAACTGATGCAACTTGGTGCAACTTGATTTGACATTGCGCCCTTATTATACTTTTATAATGCTCCAAGGAAGACTAAAGGTTATTGATTGGGATTTAAACTGATCATCAACTATTCTCTTGCAACATATGGTAATGTTTCTCTAACTCTAACTTAAGTATCAAACCTCTCCCATGCTTCCTTCGTTAATTCTATCGGGTGGTTAGTCTATTCTTTTATTGCTATATTTGAATCTTATATGAAGCTGAATGATTGGCAATGATGAGACAAGTTGGAGGTTGAGGAAATGCATATGTTAAGATGGATGAGCAGAGAAATAACTAACAAGAAAAAATTTGAAGTAGAAATGAGTGAATGGGATAAAACTTAAGACTAAAGAATGCCAATTAACACGGTTTCGCTGCATACATATAAGATCATTAACAGTTGTGGTATGGGAACTTAAGGGTGACACGTAGAAGGTACAAGGATAAACGGAAGACCATTAAGACTTGAACTGAGGGAGTAACCATGTGATAGGTTGCTGACTGGTAGAGAACATGATTTTTTATGGTGCTGTGAAAAAAACAAGACTCACAAGCAGACCGAAATATATTGTATAATGGTTTGATGATGATGGCACTTGATAAGCATAATCCCTTTCCCAAGCCCAACCCACTTGTACCAATCTAATTTCTTAAGGCTTCACAGAATGGATCTCTCTATCACCACTGTTGTATAAGTACTTATTTTCATCAAACAATAACACAATGGAAATTGAGAACTCAACATTATCATTAAGCACTACCTACTAGTCTTGTTCTAATCCTCATCAGGATCATATACTGAGTCAACAAATTATTACAATTTAATCTCCTTCTAATATCACCAATTGAGGCCCTATTATTTGGTGATTTAGAAGACCAGACCATTGATGTACTGCATTTCAATGTATAATGTCCCAAAAACATTGGATCTTGTAAGATTCTAACCATCCAATTGGTTTTTCCTTCTTTTTTTTTCAAATCGACCACCCAGATGCTCACGTCAGTTGTCAAGGGATCGCAGAAACAAAGGTTAGAAGTACATAACAGGGAAGTGCAGCAAACAGTAAATTTGCGCAAAGGAGCAGGACAAACAGTTCCTATTAACCCTGCATGATCCAGTGATATCATAAAACAAAATAAGAGGTCTGTGTGTAATTTTAGGACTCTCCTATGAAATCAATACAGGCCTATGACAAACTATCCCATGATTTAACATCTCCCTCTTTTCAAGCTGATTGAATTCCAAATGTTCAGAAAAGGAAAAAAAAAAAAAGTTGGCCAACCCAAACAAGAGACAGTGGCCCTTAAACGCTGGCCAACCCAAACAACACCCAGTGGCACAGACGGTATGTGCTCACTATTGCATCAATAAAAGCAGACAGAGTTTCCCTATTGACGTCAAATATGCAGTCAGACCATGAATAATTTGCCCAATCCAATTATGACTGCCAAACACAGATAGATGGGATAAATAGGATTCATTGACATTGACAATGGCAAACGATACCAACCCAAAATAATCCACAGCTCTACCTCAATAGGATATGCATTAACCATACACTTTGGTATCACAAAGCATACTTTCTAAATTATTAGTTGCAAATAATTCAAAGACAATGGTCGGGTAAAAGAGATTAGGAAACACAAGAGACGAGAAGATTGATCTGTTACCTGAGAAGACACAACTTGGCTGAGAATTTCACCATCGCTCCTGACCTGAACGTAAAACCATAAAATCAATACACAGAAGAAAAACTATAATTTCTTAAAGAGAGACAAAAACAGAAGAACAGAAAAATAAGCTAGCCTTTACCACGGCTGCAGCAGTGTCGTCACAGCTTGTCTCGATACCAAGAATGACCAATGGGTCATCTACATTTCTGACGCCCTCAGACGAATATGTTTTAAGAGAACTTGAAGAAGAAGAAGAAGGAAGAGGAGGAGGAGGCGGTTTGGATGGGAGAGAGATGGGATAAGATGAAAGAAAGCGAGTAGAGTTGAAAAGCCTGGAAGGGGTGGCAAGAAGCCTCTGTCTGCGGGAGGGGAAAGAGGGTCTGAATAGGAGGAGGTTAAAGCGGAAATATGGAGAGGAAAGGATTGATAAGCCTGCCACCATTGTCTCCCTTCTTCTTTCAGTCTCAGGCCTCTACTCACCACCTTTCAAACTGTGTGCCGTAACAAAACCCCATCTCTCCGGCCGGGACTCAAGTCACCCACTTGTTCATTTTTTCCAGAAAAAACGTTTTTTTATTAAAAAAATAGATTTTGATGAAAAAACTTTAAAAATAATTTAATAAAACTTATTTTCTAACTAAAAAACTCAGAAGGTTTTATTCATAAATTTTTCTAGAGAACTACTTCATGGAAACAAATTTACTATGTTTTTAGTAAAATTTGCCTCCTGAGAAGCTATATTTTTAGAAAAATATGTACAAACAAATAAGAAAAAATCTCATCTTTTTAGAAAAATCATTTTTTTAGAAAATTAGTGCAAACAAACATACCCTTGAGAGTTATTTTAATGAATTTTTAATTTCTGATTAATTTGAAATGTAATTATTTTCTTTTCTAAAATAAATCTTCTTACTTTCTAAATTGTTTAAAATAGATATTGGGATGGATTAAGTCATCTCAAGTTTGGATTAAGTCTAATTGACTCATTTATCTAAATTTCTTTTATCTATAACTATATTAAAATAAATCAACCGACTTAATTTAAATTGATTAACCCATTTGTTAAATAAATTAACTAATTATACATATCCAACTAAATTTATATATTTATATAAATCTCAAGGAAAATTACTTTTTTCTTAACTTCAATGCATAAAGAATATATTAAAACTTCTTCAAAAATCATGAATGATACAGATGGTCTAAAAAAAACTCGAAATACCTTCAAATGAAATAAATGGGTGAACCAAGCACCCACCCCTCACATTGAAGACTTGAACCCACCTTATTCTAGAGGATTTAAAGGCCAAGAGAAAATTTTGTTAAAAAAAAAAAAAGAAAGCATAAAATGAGAAGCAAGAAAGGAATTGAAGGCTTCATTCTAGAATTATGTTTTCACTGAGTTCAAATGTCAAATTTCACAAAAGAGAAGAATAGAGATGGGAATTGGGCTTGAAAGCCCAAAGAATCGGGCCTGAGAAAAAAGTGAAGTTGAGCAAAAAAAAATCAGTCAGATTTATAATAAGGTTGGACTTGGATAAAAATATAAAGCTCAACTAGTTTTTGCACCGGGCTTGAACTTATTATCTCATATATACTTTATTTAATTATTATTGTATAATTTAATCATTAGATAATAATTATAATTCATACTTTACAAAAAAAATATGTTTTAATTAGTATTTATTAGTCAAATATTTTATATAAAAAAACTTGTTTTTGGACTCATATTTTGACTCGGACTTTATCGAGCTAAGATCTAGCTCAATATTTTCACTTAATAATTGGGCTTGGGCTTGGTAGTTGGTACAACTTGAGCAGCCCAGTCCCGTTCCTAAAGTAGGTGGTGGCATCAATTCAAAAGGAATGTGCATGTGACTTCTCCCTCACTGGTGCAAAGCCTTGTCACAAATATCGGCGGTATTTTCAAATTTACCAGGTTTTTATCGGCAAAATACCATTACCGTATTAAAAACGAGTTTTTATCACCACGACGATAAATTCCTGGTAAATTCTCGATAAAATAGCGTTAAAAACGTGATAAACGTTAATAACGCGATAATATCCCAGTAAATTACCGGTAAATTCCCGAAAAATTCCCGGTAAATTCCCTACACCATTTTTATTTCATTAATTTTTTTATTTATTCTATTTTTTTATTTTTTAAATATTATAATTTCCGTGAGATTTTCCCGTTAAATTTTCGGTAAAAATCCGAGAATTTAAAAATATCCCGTTATTACCAATTGCCGTTAATATCCCAAGAACGGTATTTGTCACAATGGTGCAAAGTACGATGAACAAAGTGAGTACTTAACAACCAAAGTATTTCAAGCTCAGCAAAAATATGGACACATTAGCACAATGTCAACTGCCCCTCGAATTTCAATAAAAAGTAATTTTATTTTTTTTAGTATATTTTACATGATTTCTTTATTTTTAATACTAATAGACAGATAGAATTTTTGAAATTCACTAAATCTTTATTTTATTCATTTTTAGGACAATTTGTATCTTTCTATTGATATGGACGTAAATTACAACTGTTTAATAAAGAAATAATCAAACTTCATTTGATGATTATCTTAAATTGCCTTTTTATATATTCATAAAGTATAAGTATGAAGAGACACTTTCCAACTGTAGAAAACTTTTTTATTAGAGATTTGCATATCTTTATGAAACATGGTCGCACCAAATTTGATAAAAAATGATACTCTTATAAAATAACAATCCAAGTTAATTTTATAAATTGAAATTAATACTGAAAACCATCTACCATTCATAAGCCATTTTATCTATAATTGAAAAGATAAAATCTTATATAAATCTCACTCCAGAACCATCCCAAGTTCCCAACTAGGCACACAACCATTTGGATTCCCCATAGGAGGATGTTAGAGGTTTTTTTTTTTATGACCAAGGTGTCTAAGCCTCTTAGAATATTAGACTAATCCTCGAGACATGTACAAGCCTTCATACCCACACATATCGGGTAACTCTATGGGGAATGCCCTTTGAAGTGGAGTGAAAATCAAACTCAGGACTCCAACCATGTAGAAAGATATTGAATTGTGAGAGAAATGGCTTTGAACACAACTATTTTTTTTTTAATTTACGTGTGGGAAACCGCGTGATACCCACCGTAAAACTCCCACGATGAGCCAACTACCCTTAGGGCACACTAAGGTTAGGTCATGGGGGCTCGAACCTGCAACTCCTCACTTTCTGAGGCAGTAGACAATCAGTTGAGCTACACCCATCTCGATAAGTCTTAAATTATAAATAAAAACAAGTGTATTGATTAGAATACATGTGATTGGCTTTACTGTAAATTTTTTACTTAGAAAAGTCGGCATTAATGTGTGTCAACTAATGTACCTTCACATTGACTCACACAGAACCACCAAGACATATTGTTGTAATGTATTCACCACCTATTAACCAATACTGAAATAAATGGAATAGACACATTGGACTTGAATTCTCAGATATCCTGGGTTGATGTGATTTGGTTTAAAATTTGTTGTTATGGTTTGCAATGTACTTACTGAATGGACGAAGTCAGGTACTGTGCAAGTTAGGTACTGATTGGTTGGAGTCGACCCATTTAATACATGTGCGAGGTTAGGTTGTCTATGAGTTGAAGCTAATTGAGTCTTCCTATATGACATGTGGGGATAGAGTTCACTTGTTTAATAAATAGAATTGGTTAGGTATTGATCAAGTGGGGTCAATCATTCAATATGTGGTTGGTTTGGATTTACCTATTTAATGAATGAGTTAGGTTGGGTCAACTAAAAGTTGAGATTGACAAGGTAAGTTCATTTAAGATGGTCAAGTTGGGCCAAATTGTTTAATATATACGTTTGGTAGCTATAAGTCGAATGGACGTGTTTAAACTGTTCTAATTTGTCGATCTATCCACGAAATGCTTTGAGTCAACTTATTTAATACATAAAGGAGGTCAAGGATGAGAAAAATTGAAGTAATTGTATAATAAATGGTATGGTGCTAGGTCAACCCATTTAAGATTTGCTGGGTTTGGATTATTTGTTTAATAAATGTGTTGGGACAGTTGACGGATTAGGCCAAGATGTTTAAGATTGGTTTAGTTGGGTCAACTCATGTAATAAATGGGTTCGGTACTCATCTTTGATTAAGTACCCAATCCATCTAATAAGTGGCTTGGGTACATATAGATAATCCAACAAGGCATTGGCATTTTGTGAATGTGCCATTTGCAAATTACCTTAGGAAAGTACATCTCAAACCAAGGGATCACACTTGAAAATTTTTGGGCTCTTTATTAGGAGAACTTAACCCCAAGAGTTTAGGCTCCTACAATATCTTATAAAAACATGGAAAAATCTCAATTTCATATGTAACAAAAAATCCAAGATTTCTAAAGAAAATTTGCCCAAACAAATCGACCCTGATAGATGAATAGATTTATGGTGTCTCGGCCACAAATTTATATATAGATTGGAGAATGGTCGTATTAAATGAAAAGTGTATAGGTTTAGGTATATTTTTGTAAGCCTCATTGTTTGTTTGTTTGGGCAAATTGAATCATTGTTGTCGACTTTAATTGTGGGCAGCTATATTATGTACTTATCTCTTCCCCTTTTTTCAATAAAGAACGATAAGAATTGGTACTCAGCTGGTGGCATAGTGGTACATTGCAAGCTGAGAACGATAAGAGAGATTAAGGAAAATATAGAGTGGATTTTCTGATCAGGAAGATCTTTTTTTACTATCCATTTCAAGGTGCAAGGAATGATGAACCACATCTCCCACTTGCATGAAATTTCAGTCACTATATTTTAGGAAACTAGACGTTTTCATTTCGAAGTTGCTGGGTTCTGACTCGAATCCCAATGAAACTAGGACAGAGGACCGACCGACTAGCTTATAAAAGGTGAGACTCTCCAACGAGAGGAGGGCAGTGAGATCACACCATCAATGGCAATATGTATAGCCGAAAGGAGGCACGGTGAAGGTTCTGACCTTTGACGGTATGCGATGAGACGGCATCTTGGCCATATGCGTAGAAAGGTTCCAAAAGGAAGTGCTCAGGTAGACTGCTATACACTATGGAAGGAGATGCGATCTCGCGTTCGTGAACCAAGTCGAGATGTGCTTGTAGAATGTAGGAAGTGTAGAGGAGAGCGGGACGGAAGATGTGTTCTTCTAGTATGAGAGTGTTAAGATAAGAGGGTGTACAAAGGGGCTTGGGACATCGGGTTTGTGCTCTAGACTCATGGGAGTCTTTATTATGTACATGTATCTTTCTTTCTTTCATAGTGAAGATTTCTATTGCTCCGTGGACGTAGGCCAGGTGGGCTGAACCACGTAAAAATATTGTGTTGTGCTATATGTTTATTTCTGTTTGATTTTTCTTGTTTTAGTGTGTAACGCTAACAGAGGTAACAATAATTAACTCGTTTAATAATATAGCAGTATATGTAGCTTGTAACAGCTCATTATTACAATTGAAAGGTATGTGGGCTCAAGTTTTGTCACCATCAAAGAAAAGATAAAGAAGGGATAAAAAATTATTAAAATTAGTATTTTTCGATGGATGCTTTTTAAAAGAATAGGTGCCGCCCGTCATTGACAGTGTTGAGTCATGGATTCTTGAATGAGCTGCTCTGCTTTTGGGCCACCGATTGACAAGGGCGAGGGCATTGCTGGTGACTCTGGCCACGTTTACCACCCTTCCCTTGACAGCAGCTTTGAGATTGCTTCTCATGGATGTCCCTGCAAATCCGTCCACGCAAGTGGTGTCATCCGTCAATGCAGCGCTCATCCATGTCTGGACGTTGCTCAAATGCAACTGAAAGCTCCCGCTTCCGGTCGGGCCCATACGCCCCATCTCTCGAACCGACTGGCTTAACCTATCGACGGTGTTGTTCACATTCTCGACGCAGTCCTTCACTGCAGCACAGTCTCTCGGACTCATGCCTTTGGCGCTCGACAATTTCGAGATGAAAGCCGAGGCCGAGTGTGCTTGGGCCAAGCTCACTGAAATAGCGGTTAGGGCCATATGCCTCGGGCTTCTCTTGATGGTGTTGGCGTACATAGACAACGACTGGATGCACAAAGCAGGATAGTGTGTGGCGCTGCAGGAGGACTTGATGTAATCGGTGGTGGCCATTCGTCTTGACACTGTGGAAGATGTCGAATGCGCTGTTGCAGGCATGCTCTGAAGAGAGAAGAAGAGAAAGAGAAGAGAAACGGATGTCGCCCATGCGACTCTTTCCATTTGTTCAAGTTGAAATGGGATAGTGGAAATTAGTGTTGTTGGTGAGAAGTGACAAGGATTTAGTGTGGTTGGTCGATGTTAAAAAGGGAGGAGAGGGATCTCTCTCTTTTATAGACACGTGAAAAAGGGTGATTTTAGTTTTACAATTCTGGCACCTAACTTTAGTTTATTTAGTTTTTGTCAGTATGAACAGCTGGATTGGGATTGGTCTGTTGACTATTCCATATTATGATTTCTTTAGTTAATACAAGTCTTTTTCGAATGACAAGTCCTTTTTGAAGTAAAATTTTGTATCTTGTAAATGTTCATTTATTTTTAAAGATTTAAGTTATGAATGAATAGGCAAAAGATCTTGTTCTTTTAAAGTAATAACTGAGTTTATTGTATCAACTTTCCCTAATGTTGATTTTTCTATAAACTCAAAGAATTTTTTTTTTCTTCAATTGAAGTTATAAATCCTTCGTTACTTGTTATATAAGATGTTATAGCTGTAAGGAACTAGATTCCTTGAATTAAATCTTCATTCTTTCCATTCATTTGAAAAATAAAAATATTTTTATACATTTTTCGTTTTTGCATGTATGACCATTTTGGAGTTTATTTGTTAAAAAAAAAATTCTTTTCTCCATTGGCAGCATTTACTGTATGTGTTGTTTGTTCAAAATATTTTAGAGGTACTATTCCTTCCATTATACAACTTATGTGTATTAAGGAGGCAAATTAATTCTGCTGTATAATCATTTGATATTTTTAAATTGACTTTAGTGTACCATCTTCTAAATGTAAATTTTGATTTTTAACTTAGTTCTAATAACATTCCTATTTCTGATTTTGTTCCTGAAGGTTCGCCCTTTCCATTTGTATTTAACGATTTGAATTCTAAGATTTCTATTCTAGTTTTTATTTCACTTTTTTTTTCTTTTAAGTCCTTTTGTTGATCTTGAACTGACATAGGAGTTTCTTCACTATTTGTACCTTTTTGGAGTCTTTTATATAAACCAATCATATTATATAACATAATGGGATTTATTTCTTGTTTTTCCTTTTTCTACTTTGATTCTAATAGTTTTTCTATATGTTCTTTTTTGTTGTTGGAGTCTTTTATATCAATTATCATTTCAAGGATTAATTTGCAATTTTCAGTTTGGACATTTATTTGACAATCTGTATAAAAAAGATTAGGAAGAGGAAAATCCATACTTTATTTGGCATATATTACAATCACAATTTGGATTTCCATCACATTCTTCATGACTTAATTGGGTTAAAATTTTGATCATTAAATGGTTATCATTTTCTCAGAAATGTTCTTAGTCTGAATCTTTTATTTCTTCTTTGTCTTCATTATTATCTTCCGACTATGAGAATTTTATTTCATTAATTTTAAAACTTATTATTTCATTTTTCAACTTCTTTTAAAACATTTATTAGCGTAATGTCCTTTGTGACCATATTTATAAAAAAATTGTTCTTCAGGCTTTATGTCTTTAGTTAAGGGGGAAGCTGATGGTTTATAATTTTTTATGTATTTTGTTTAAATTAGAATATCCTTTATCAACATATTTTTTGAACTTCTTTTTATTTCTTTTAGAGGTTTTTTCATACACTTATTTGATCATAATTTTTAATATCTATGTTCTGAATAGTTTTTCATTATTTTCGTTTCAAAAAGATCACAGGCAAATTGAGAACAAAAATTTCTTAATTCTTTTTTATCATAAAGTTTTTAGACGTTCATCTTTTATGTTATTACATATATCGATTCCTGTTTGATTAATTTTCTATATTAAGTCACCATAAGTATAACTATCATAACCTCTTTGTCGATCTTTATGAGCAAAAGTATTTATAACATTTTCTGCTAATAAAGGTGGCAACCCATAGATGAATTTTTCATTCCAGAACGACTGATTCCATGTTTCTTGAAAATAAACTTTAGTAAAAAAATGTATCTTTAAACCATTTAAAGTTTGTCAATATTCTACATATTTTGTTTATTAAATGTTTCAGAGTTAAGCTTTCTTTTCTTGGCTACAATGTGGAGTCTTTACATATTCTAGTATCGGTTCACCATTTTTTATCAAATATGATTCCTTGTTTGTTTCTTATATAAGTATTTTGTATTTCATTTCTTTGATTTTCAGTATGGTAACAATCCCAAATTTGCTAATTGCCTTCTAAACGCGTGATTATTAATTCCTCTATATTCTTTATTACTATTAGTTGTCAATATATTTACATACATGTAATCCTTTTGCACTTGTTGCACAATTTGATATTCTATTAAAACGTCTATGTTCCATTCATATATAGATGACCCATTGAAAGAATCTAGATTTATAGTAGTTGATTATTCCTTCGATATAGCTATTGGTTTTTCAAATACAACTCGGTCTGGGCTTGGGTGTGACTAGTTCGGGTTAACGTGGGCCCTCCAATTGCAATTGGGCCGGGGTTCTGGCAGGTTTAAAGTCCGGTCTGCCTGAGTTGTAGCTGTGTTTTGACCCTTGACTATTGAATCGTGTAAATTCACAATTCTGAAATTTATTCCCATCATTGACCAATGGGTACTCTGTCATACATTCATGTATTGTTCCCTTGTTTGACCTATTTACTCAACATTTTGACTTGTTTTCCATATTTTGTACTATCCTGAGTTTATTCCTATCATCATGGGGGGTTGGATTTTCGACTTTCCAATAAGAGCTAGGTTTTGTGGGGAATGGTTATGTTGACAAATTGCACAGGGAGTTTGTAAAGAAAATAAACACGAAGACCTTCGAAGATGAAAACTTCATCTAGGTCATGTTTGATGGCAAACACCATATTCTCTATAATTAAATGGAGCCCAAGTATTGTTTTGCTTGTTTCATTGGAAAATGAGTTTGATGGAAACATGAATTTGAAATTCTGCTAAGAAAATTACTTTTCAATTTTAAATTGAAGAACTTCTCTCTATTTGTTTAACAATACCACTTGTTTAAGGGAGAAAAGTTCAATAATTGGGCTGGGTTGATGTGATTTGGTTTAAAATTTGTTGTTAAGGTTTGCAATGTACTTACTAAATCAGCAAAGTCAGCAACTGGTCAACTTAGGTACTTATTGATTTGAGTCGACCCATTTAATACATGTGCGACGTTAGGTTGGCTATGAGTTGAATCTAATTGAGTCTTCCTATATGACATGTGGGGATAGAGTTCACTTGTTTAATAAATGGAATTGGTTAGGTATGGATCAAGTCGGGTCAATCATTCAATATGTGGTTGGTTTGGGTTTACCTATTTAATGAATGAGCTAGGTTGGGTCAACTACAAGTTGAGATTGACAAGGTAAGCTCATTTAAGATTGTCAAGTTTGGCCAACTTATTTAATAAATGTGTTTCGTAGCTATAGGTCCAATGGACGTGTTTAAATTGTTCTAATTAGCCAATCTATCTACGAAATGCTTTGAGTCAAATTGTTTGTCATGCCCCCGACCTGAAGGGTTGGCCCAGAACGAGACTGATTTTTTTTTTTGAAAGGCTAAGCTAACACCAGCATTCTAACTGGGCCGGATCAACAATTGGGCCCAAAGGTCACACATAATCCCAACATGTGGACTCAAATATATACTATAAGTCTACCCAACAATAGACATAAATAATCACACACAACAAGATCACATAATCCAACCATTGAATTATCATTACAAAATCACATCAGAGTAGTTACAGAAACTTAGTAGTCCTATTACAACACTTTAACATATACCAAGTACCACACTCGGTACTTTATAAAAGGAAATGGTTCCAAGAAACAAAAAACACAAATACAAAGGTATTCCCCTCGGTGGGAATATTAAAGCAACGCCGCAACTTATCCACTCTAAGCTTCAAACAGGGGGTTCTCCTCCTCGGGTTCATCTCCTGAAAGGTGAGTGGGGTGAGCTAACTAGCCCAGTGAAGGAAATATAACAGTGCAGTTTTAAAGTAAATAACATGTTAGTATATATAATCAACAGTTGCAATATAATATCTCATGCTTGATAATAAAATTCACAATATCAAGTAAAATCTCATCATCGTCTTTCCATTTTCTCATCATCTTTCCATTACTGTTGTTTATCCAACGTAGCCTCTAGATACCATATTGACAACAATAGTATTAAGTCCCGACACGGTCAAAAAACATCCTTACAAGTACATCTCCGGCTCTACCATAGCCGGTACTGACACCCTCATGTCAGCAATTGACGCCATAGTCTACCCATGGTCCAGTAGACATAAACCATCTCCCATATGGTCGATATTAATTCAATAGTCAAGGGCACGTGGAAACAATATTACACATTTCATTTGATCATAGCATTTACCAGCATCATAAGTACTCTTACCATAGTGCGTCAAGTCTAGGCACATAAGTGGGTTCATCAAATCTGAAACCACTCATTGCTCAATATCCATATCAAATAAACCTGTTTACATCAAGCTGCAAAGTTAAGTTCCCTCATTGTGACTGTTTGGTTTCGCGGTTTCTGTTCAAACAAGCAAACAAGGACACAATTAATATACACAGCATTCATATATAGCATGTATACATGCAAACAGTATTTTGAAATCATACTGGTTTTCCCAAAACATCAAAGGTACATGGAATTGAGTCTTCTACTCGGTTTCTATCCTTTTTAAATTATTATCATCCATAAGATAATAATATAATAAAAAGGAGTGCTCAGTCCAAAACTCATATTGTCTTCTGGGCATTGACCAGACTGACTTATTAAGTTAGGTCTAGATCATCGGGTCACTTCTCGGTTGTCTTCTGGATAGAACCAGATCTTACATTTTATGTTAGGCCTCGAGGTCACTCAGTGTCCGACAAATATAACGTCGGCCTAGAAGTGAGATCACTCAGTGCCCGACCAATAGAGTCGGCCTGGAAGTTAATACAATAGTATATACACTATAGTTATAAGAGAAGAGGGTTAGTACACTTTTTAGATTAACAAGGGGTAGTAACATCACATCATATCAAATAACCATCAAACAAGAGCATTTTACACTTCAAAAACTAGGTCCATCGGAACATGCCTCGGAACCAGGCACTGTGGCTTCAGATCATCAGAACCACACCTAAACTAGTCACTGACCTCGGATCATGGGGCTGACTTCGGATCGTCCGAAGATCGGGTCTCGGACCTTCCGAATTGGAAAAACAAAGAAAACTGGTCTCGGTGGGTCTGTACACTTCGGAACATCCGAAGTGGGGCTCGGAACATCCGAGTGGGTCAAACCAGTCTCGGGCGTTCCTGGACTTCGGGTGAAGCTAGGAACGTCCGAGGGGTACTGATCGGACTGTCCGAAGATCGACTCTCGACCGTCCGAGAGTCGTCTTCCTCATTGTCTGCACCAGCAGACAGTGACGGCAGACAACATGTGAAATGCGAATCCAGAAATAGAGGGTTTTTCGGACTCGATTTTCACATTTAGCTGGTCCAATGGACTCCTCTGGGAGTCCTCTTTCCATAGGGAAAGGTTTGGAGCTTTGAAGCTCACTAAGCCATCCGATTTTAGCACTGAAAGCTCACTGGTACACCTAAAATCGAATTTTTTTTTTAAACTTTGAAATGGTTTTACACACTCCTTACTAAATCAAAATCGATTTTTCTTGATTCTAAACCACCTAAAATTGAAAGAGGAACACAATGATTACCTTCACTGGAGTTCCTGGGCTGAAAATCCAGTCTTTTGAAAATTTCCCTTTCTTAAGCTACTAGTGAAAAACCAGGAAGAACAGAGGCTAAGGGTCGGCTGGTTGGGTTTCAGCTGAGACTGAGATAGAGAAGAGAAGAAGATAGGAGATTTGGTGGGAGTTCAAACAAGCAGATCAGGGCCGTACTTATAGAAATCTGGCCGGGAAAAGGGGTCATCCGGCCACTGCATGCGTCCGCATGCAGTTGATGCTTACGTTTGGAATAGTAACGGTAGAAGTTTACCGTTGGTTGTTGATCAGCCCCTCCAAAGTCCCACTTTTGCAATTAAGTCCCTCGATTTGATAAAACAGGATTTTTAATTTAAAACATAATTTCAAAGGCTCAACAATTTAATCCAACCTTACAGATAAGTTGGGTTTTGAAAACCTTAATCACCATAAAAAATTTGGGATTTAAAACTCACTAAAACCCATTGACTTAAACAAAACCCATAATTTAATACTATTTACTTAAATAAACAAATGTTAAATAAAACAATTTAGAAACCTCATTTTGGGTTTCAAAGAATAATTAGACCATACTTAAAATGTTCTAAAACAAAATACTAGTTTTGAAATTTATCTCATTTCCAAAACCATTCAAAATAATTATTACTCCCTTTCGGGGTTTTAACGGGCGGTTTTTAAATACCATTTTCTGAAAATAAAAATATTTTAAACTCAGAAATTCAAATCCTTTATTAAGAAGAATATTATCATCCAATAATAATCACATAACAACATAATTTATAAAATAACAAATGTAAGCGGTAAATTACCAAAATGCCCCTCCAGCTGGACGAGCTGGATCACTGAGCTCATGAGCTCGAATTGGGCCATACTTGGGCTTTCCTCAAAGTCCTGACTGTAATCTCCGAGATTAATCGGTCAAACAAGATTATTAAGTTAAACTACGCCTAATCTGAGGCAGGGTATTATATTATTTAATACATAAATGAGGTCAAGTTTGAGAAAAATTGAAGCAATTGTATAATAAATGATATGGGACTGGGTCAACCCATTTAAGATTGGCTATAACGCCCCTCCCTCTCCCTCTAATTATCAGAGTATTTATTTCAAAATATTTAGACGGGAAGAGAGGGAAGAGTGCCATGACGCGAGTCAAGTCCGAGTCCGAAGACCCGACCCTCGACTGGCGTAACTAATATGTGCACATGAACAAGGTCCATGTAATATTTGCAACGCGTTAACTAAAAATCTGCGAAAATATGTATATAAAATTTTATACATTGAAAGATAATCATTCTCAATCCAAAGCAAATCAATATAATCCCATAGAATTAAATGTCAAATAAAAGGTTCAACTTCATTATCTAGGAGTTTATTACATCATCACTCTATCTTTCAATCACATAACTCCTACCTAAATATTTATTCTCAAAATGTAAACCAAAGGGGAATGTTCTCTTCTATTTCCAAAATTCCAAAATAAAATGAAAAGCTCTACGAATTCCTTTCTCCTGCTTTCATAACCATCTACGCGTGACTATTGCTCGGTCCTACCTCATCACCTTTCTCCTTTCCTGCATTAGTTTTTAAAAGAGAAAAGATTTATGGGCTTAGTCAACGCCCAGTTGGAATTCCCATCAAGTGGGTACCAACATGTGATATATATAAAACCGGGATAAAACATATATATGTTATTCACATCATATAGTTCATTTGAAAATCATCCTTCTCCTATATTTCAATATCAGTTCATATTTCATATTCATAAAGCATTCATATTCATTTTGTAATCATCTCATATAAATCAGAATCGTATATACATGTAAAGTTTATAGAAATCATCATGATGCACTATGCCATGGTGACATGAATTAATGCAAGCCCTTCTCATGCCCCATGCATTGATCACTATCTCATTCTCATTCAATAGTTATAAATATTGACCATTTTGTCCGTAGCTTTCCTGGGGCACAAGCTGGGAGTTACTACCTAATACTAGCATTTAACTGGGACTACCGGGAGAGTGCTACACACCCATACTCCTGCGCAGGTTTTGGAACTTCTTTTGACCCTGGATCTATCTGCCTAATTATTATGCCATACTTTGGAACCCATGGACTCTGCCATATACAATGGTTAATTTATTTCAAATATTTCCGGTTAAAATATATCATCTCTTTAACCTTTGACTCATGCATTCCCATCCTACTTATATATATGCGTTTCATGTCTATGCATTGATAAATTAAACATGTTTGATAGCATATAAGAAATACATTGTATTCAAAACTAGAGTTAATCAAATCATGTATTCAAAGCAACTTATAATTCAAATATACATAAATAATCACTTGATACTTCAATAATGTAGGAAAACCTACTTGATCACTGAAATTCTGCGAATGAGTGAGTTACGTGGTACGTACGGCTCCTAGATCACCTTTCGATCCTCTAGTTATTTCCATGTATCAAAATACAATAATTCATCTGATTAGTTTGTGTCCTTGTTTTCCAAATTTACAATTATCACTTTCATTAATTTCCATTTGGTGATGCCTCGTTAATAGTGCATTCATGTCCAACCCAAGAGTGTGGATTTAAAGGTCAAGTCTTAATACTGTGGGTTCAGAACTTAGGTCATCAATTCAGAACTTCCGAAGCGTGGTCTGAAGCTTCAAATCATCGTGGTCTCCTTCGGATCATTCCGAAGTATATTTTCACTGGCCTGCTCGGAACTTGACTTCGGTACTTCCGAATCAAATTCCGAGGGTTCGGAACTTCAAGTCCTCTCTTGGTACTTCTGAGAGACTTATTGATTTCAGTTATACAATACAGTGCTCGGAACTTGGCCTCGGCACTTCCTAGTCAAGTTCCAAGAGTTCGGAACTACAAATATTCCCTCAGTACTTCCAAGGCTTTATAAATTTCGGTTCTTTATTACAGTGCTCGAAACTTGGCCTCGGTACTTCCGAGCCAGGTTCTGAGACTTCGGTTTCTCATATGGACTGAACCAAGTTTTCTACATGTCTTCTGTCTATGTGTTCTCTGTCTGATTTTACAGTCTCCTCGGAACTTGGCCTCGGAATGAACGTTCCATGTTCCGAGACTCTATTCCTTCTGAGGGTCCTCAGAACGTCCTTGTTACTTTGGACTGTTCTGAACCTTTGGAACTTGTCTCGAATGTTCCGAGATAGGTTCTGAAGCCTGTCTTCTACAGACAGTCATTTGCAAAATTCTCCAGAGTGCGAACCGAGTTCCCTGAACTCAGGAATCACAGTAGGGTGGTTTATTGGTCCTGTTCTTTAAATCTAACCTCTTAGATTTATTCCCTATGTGATTTATCACATCCTTAAGGATTAAAATTGATAATTTAATATCAAATTTCACGGATTTAAACCCGATTTCCTGATTTGGGGAAATACCCAAAAATTTCCAAACATTTCCTATTCTTATTACCTAAACCCAGATTCATATAGGGTTGGTTCTAAATTACTTCAACCTTCAAATTAAATATAAATCCTAAATCTAGAGATGGGTACTTATCGTAAGTGAAGCTTTCCGAATCTCTTTTCTCTTTCCTTCTTCTCCTTTCCTTCCTAGCTTTCACAGTGGGGAGATGGGATTCTCAGTACAGAAGATGGAGAATGGGATACTGCCATGTGAGTGGAAATGGTGAGATAGAGAGTACCGTGCGGATGGGGAGTGGGTGAGTGTCATGAGCATGGAATAAGGGATGACCGTGCGCACGGGATAAGTGGGATGGAGTTGTCGAGTGTGACGCAGTCAACTCAAGTGGTGGCTTTTCCATTCCCTATTTGCCCTTACGTTATTAGGGTGTGGTATTTGGGTCCCCTCTACACGTGGCATGCCACATAGTCGCCCATGTGACGTGACACCACGTCACAAAATCATCTCTAATAAATTTTCATGAATTTATTTTCCATCGTGCCACTTGACATTAAATTTATAGATTTAATTTCATAAATTAAATCCCACTTAATTTCTCTAAATTATTTGATTAAATCGTATTAATCTCAATTAATTATTAAAACCCAATTTTATAAATTCTAAAATTTTAGGGTGTCAGAGTCTTTGTGGGCAGGTATAGTCTGTACTTATCTCTTCCCCTTTTTGCAATAAAAAAAAGGATAAGAATTGGTGCTTAGTTGGTGGCACAGTGGTACATTACAAGTTGAGAACGATAAGAGAAATTAAAGAAAATATGGAGTGCATTTTCTGATTAGGAATATCTTTTTTTACTATCCATTTTGAGGTGCAAGGAATGATAAACCATATCTCCCACTTGTATGAAATTTCAGTCACTACATTTTAGGAAACTAGACATTTTCATTTATGAGGTAACAATAATAACTCGATTAATAATATAGCAGTATTTGTAACTTGTAAGATAAAGAAGGGATAAAAAATAATTAAAATTAGTATTTTTCGATGGATGCTTCTTCGAAGAATAGGTGGCGCCCGCCATTGACAGTGCTGAGTCATGGATTCTTGACCAAGCTGCTCTGCTTTTGTACGCACCGGTTGACAAGGGCGAGGGCGTTACTGGTGACTCTGGCCACGTTTACCACCTTTCCCTTGACAACAGCTTTTAGATTGGTGCTCATGGACGTCCCTGCAAATCCGTCCATACAAGTGGTGTCATCCGTCAATGCAGCGCTCATCCATGTCTGGACGTTGCTCAAGTGCAATTGAAAGCTCCTACTTCCGGTTCGGCCCATATGCCCCATCTCTCGAACCGACTGGCTCAACCTGTAACGCTCCGCCTCTTTCTACAGTCTGAACGGGTCATGACCCGCTCAACTGCAAATTGAACGGGCGTTACTCAACGCAACAATGCATCTAACGGGCTTTACATCACAGATTTGTGACTGGGGGAAAATAAGTATATATATATATATATATATATATATATATATATATATATATATATATATATATATATATATATATATATATATATATATATTTTAAGATTGTGAATGAAATAAGGAAGCCATCAAATCCTTCAAGCCCAATTTACACATTGCATAAATCATAATGTCATTAACAATATAAAATAAATAACATCTATTATCCATATCAAATCGAATCTCACTGCTCACATCCCATTCTATAAAATAAAACATAAATCAATATTCTCAAAGTTCTCAATTATTTCAAGCTAACCAATCAAATCTCTCAAAATACGTAATATCAAATAAAATAAATTCAATCATACGAAACCACGACTATACTAAGAAATTAAATATTCATCTTGAGTCTCTAAACGTCAGTTGTCTCTTCCAATCTTAAGTCCAGAGGATTACCTGCAATGTAAGGGGTGTGAGCTCCAAGCCCAGTGAAAGGATACAATACTTCATACCCAACATAATATCATTATTATTCTCTATAGATATGAACTTAAAACATAATTAAATAATATGCATTATGCCATGCATTGCACAATGCTCAATGCAATGTTCAATGTCTCATTTCTCCACAACATACCCACTGTATTTGGTGGCCATCCCGCCAAAGCAAGGCCTATAACTTACCACAAAGTGGTACTTCCCATATCAAATGGGGCCTACATAACACAACTACCACCAAATATCAGTCTTCGTGATCTGTCATGGCCTAAAAGCCAAACCTACCACATGTGTGGTATTTCTCACTAACAGCGAGGCCTGAAACTACCACTGTCATGGTCATCATAAAAGATCACGGCCAACACCTCCATACCCATCCCATGAATATGAAGATGCCATGCTCAATACCATGTCTACTATACATCATCTTTATCATCATGCCACATGTTATGAATCATATTAACATGTCATGAATAAAATCATTGCCATCATACCCAAACATGATTAAAATCTCAATTTAACATAAACATCATGTACATATGTTAAAACATCAAAATCAATGTCAACAATATCCCACATGCATAATAATAATTCATATCACAATATTATTACTATGACAACACTATATCATAAATCCATCT
The DNA here is from genome assembly GCA_013350335.1 of Chimonanthus salicifolius. Classification (NCBI taxonomy): domain Eukaryota; kingdom Viridiplantae; phylum Streptophyta; class Magnoliopsida; order Laurales; family Calycanthaceae; genus Chimonanthus; species Chimonanthus salicifolius. Next base: position 11,125,302 of record CM023539.1, read on the forward strand.
TAATAATATAAAAATAACTCTATAATAGACAATAAAGCATCCATCCAATACGAACATAATTATTGGACCTTTCAAAAAGGTTAGTGGCTAACTTCCAACTATCCGGGCAGACTGAGTCCCTCACGGCCATTAGAACATTTAACATATCCCCTTACATTACTGTGAGTAAGCACCGGATTATAACCACTATTCCTACATATACCCAGTCCATATCATAGATCCAACATTATATTCTCAAAACACATTACATAAGGCAATATTTTTACATTGCTCAATCACATAAACAAAATAGAAAATATCATGCACAACAAAATATAGTGTATTATTTTTCCTCACCTAGAATCGCGTGAAATGTATGGTGCTAGCAAGAAATCCAAAGCTGTATATACAAGTCTTTTACTCCAAAGTTGTTGTAACCAAAAGAAGCTTTTAGAGCAACCACGCTGGTCCGGAACTCTACTGCTCGAACCAGAACTCAAGAAGGAGATTTGGGGTTTTTCTTTCCCTTCTTCTGCTGAGGTTTCCGCTGCAATTTCCGTTGGAATTTGGTTGTTGTTTCGAAAAGGGTAAAAGAAGGGAAGGGTTCGCAGGTCTCTCAAAAGGAGGAGAGTCCTATTGGTAAAGGAATCCCATCGATGAAAGGATTTTGGACAGTTTCTATTTAGGTAGGAATTTGAGTCCCAAACAAACAAGGAAAAAGAAGAATCCAATCTGAATAAGGAGTCTCATCGGCGAAAGGATTTTGGACAGTTTCCATTTAGGTAGGGATTTGAGTCCCAAATAAAGAAGGAAGAAGAAGAATCCAATCTGAACAATGAATCTCATCGGTGAAAGGATTTTGGACAATTAAATTCGACCAGGGAAGGTGGGTCCCTTTAAATTATTGATTTTAATAAATTGTCCTTTATTTCTCTTTTATTAATTTTGTCAATCATCGATTAAATTCTAGACACTTAAAATTGGAACTTATTTATTGATTTCACATTCTTAATTGAATATTTTCAATTGAGATTCTAACTTAAGGGAGTTAAAATCTAAGTTGATAATTTATTTTTCATTCCCTTAATTTAATTCGAAGGGGATAAATTTGTAAATTCTTATTGGGGAGAAAGTGTGAAATCGGGGTCTAATATTAAATCCCTAAATTCAATTGTGTTTTTCCCAAATAAAATTATCAAATTAAACTAACAAATCAATTTAAACTACAATCATTTCTAAATTAATTTTACCCGTCACAACTGACCCATTACCCCGGGTCGGGTCATTACACAACCTATCAACGGTGTTGTTCACGTTCTCGACGCAGTCCTTCACTGCAGCATAGTCTCTCGGACTCATGCCCTTGGCGTTCGACAGTTTCGAGATGAAAGCCGCGGCCGAGTGGGCTTGGCCAAGGCTCACTGAAAGAGCTGTTAGGGCCATCTGCCTCGGGCTTCTCTTGATGGAGTTGGCGTACACGGACAATGACTGGATGCACAAAGCAGGATAGCGCGTGGCGCTACAGGAGGACTTGATGAAAATGGTGGTGGTTGTTCGTCTTGACACCGTGGAAGATGCCGAATGCGCTGTTGCAGGCATGCCCTGAAGAGAGAAGAGGAGAAGGAGAAGGAGATGAGAAATGGAGGTGGCCCTTGCGACTCTTTCCATTTATTCAAGTTGAAATGGGATTGTAGAAATTAGTGTTGTTGGTGAGAAGTGAGAAGGATTTAGTGTGGTTGGTCGATGTGAAGAAGGGAGGAGAGGGATATCTCTCTTTTATAGACACTGAAAAGGGGTGATTTTAGTTTTACATCCTTGGCACCTAACTTTAGTTTATTTAGTTTTTGTCAATATGAACGGGTGGATTGGGTTTGGTCTGTGTCAAAAAATATGTTGACCATTTCATATTATGATTTCTTTAGTTAATAGAAGTCTTTTTTGAATGACAAGTCCTTTTTGAATTTTTCTTTTTGAAGTAAAATTTTGTATCTTGGAAATGTTCTTTTATTTTGAAAATTTTAATTTATGAATGAATAGGCAAAAGATATTGTTCTTTTAAAATAATAACTGAGTTTATTGTATCAACTTTCCCTAATGTTGGTTTTTCTATAAACTCAGATTTTTTTTCTTCAATTGAAGTAATAAATCCTTCGTTACTTGTTATAGAAGATGTTATAGCTGTAAAGAACTAGGTTCCTTGAATTAAATCTTCATTCATTCCATTCATTTGAAAAATATAAATATTTTTATACATTTTTCATTTTTACATATATGAACATTTTGGAGTTTATTTGTTAAAAAAATTTCTTCTCTCCTTTGGCAGCATTTCTATAAGATGTTAATTTTGCTCAATAATCATTTGATATTTTTAAATTAACTTTAGTGTACCATCTTCTAAATGTCAATTTTGATATTTAACTTAGTTCTAATAACATTCCTATTTCTGATTTTGTTCCTAAACGTTCGCACTTTCCATTTGTATTTAATGATTTGAATTCTAAGGTTTCTATTCTAGTTTTTATTTCTCATTTTGTTTCTTTTAATTCCTTTTGCTGATCTTGAATAGACATAGGAGTTTCTTCACTATTTGTACATTTTTGGAGTCTTTTATATAAATTAGTCATATTATATAAATTAGTTTTTCTATATGTTCTTTTTGGTTGTTTGAGTCTTTTATATCAATTATCATTTCAAGGATTAATTTGCAATTTTCAGTTAGGACATTTATTTGACAATCTGAATAAAAAAGATTAGGAAGAGGAAAATCCATACTTTATTTGGCATACATTACAATCACAATTTGGATTTCCATCACATTCTTCATGACTTAATTTTGTTAAAATTTTGATCATTAAATGGTTATCATTTTCTCAGAAATGTTCTTAGTCTGAATCTTTTATTTCTTCTTTGTCTTCATTATTATCTTCCGACTATGAGAATTTTATTTCATTAATTTTACTTATTGTTTCATGTTTCAACTTCTTTTAAAACATTTATTATCGTAATGTCCTTTGTGACCATATTTATAAAGATATTGTTCTTCAGGCTTTATGTCTTTAGTTAAGGGGGAAGCTGATGGTTTATATTTTTTTATGTATTTTGTTTAAATTAGAATATCCTTTGTCAATATATTTTTTGAACTTCCTTTTATTTCTTTTAAAGGTTTTTTCGTATTCACTTATTTGATCATAATTTTTAATATTCATGTTTTGAATAGTTTTTCACTATTTTCGATTCAAAAAGATCACACGCAAAAGTGAGAACGAAAATTTCCTAATTCCTTTTTACCATAAAGTTTTTAAGTTTTATTTGACGTTCATCTTTTATGTTATTACATATATCGATTCCTGTTTGATTAATTTTCTATATTAAGTCACCATAAGTATAACTATCATAACCTCTTTGTCGATCTTTATGAGCAAAAGTATTTATAACATTTTCTGCTAATAAGGGTGGCAATTCGGAGATGAATTTTTCATTCCAGAATGACTGTTTACATGTTTCTTGAAAATAAACTTTAGTAAAAAATGTATCTTTATACCATTTAAAGTCTATCAATGTTCTACATATTTTGTTTATTAAATGTTTCCGAATTAAGCCTTCTTTTCTTGGGAGTACTTCCTATCAAATTTCTTACTAGGCTACGAAGTGGAGTCTTTACATATTCTAGTGTCGGTTCACCATTTTGTATCAAATATTTTTCCTTGTTTGTGTCTTATATAAGTATTTTGTATTTCATTTCTCTGATTTTCAGTAAGGTAACAATCCTAAATTTGCTAATTGTTTTCTAAATCGCGTGATTATTAATTCTGTTATTTCTTTTTTCTGTATTATTAGTTGTCAATATATTTGCATACATGTAATTTTTTTACACTTGTTGTACAATTTGATATTCTATTAAAACGCCTAGGTTACTGTCATAAATAGATGATCCATCGAAAGAATTTAGATTTATAGTAGTTGATTCTGCCATCGATATAGCTATTGGGTTTTCAAATACAACTCGGTTTGTGCTTGGGTGCGACTAGTTCCGGTTAACTAGGGTCCTCCAATTGCAATTGGACCCGAGTTCTGGCAAGCCTAAAGTCCGGTCTGCCTGAGTTGTAGCTGTATTTTGACCCTTGACTACTGAATTCTGTAAATTCACAATTCTGAAATTTATTTCCTTCATTGGCCAATGTGTGCTCTGTTTACTGCATACATTCTTGTATTATTCCCTTGTTTGACCTATTTACTCAACATTTTGAGTTGTTTTCCTTATTTTGTACTATCCTCACTTTGCAAAAAGAGCTAGGTTTTGTGGGGAATGGTTAAGTTGACAATTGCACGGGGAGTTTGAAAAGAAAAGAAGTAAGAAGACCTTCCAACATAAAAGTTTCATCCAGATCATGTTTGATGGCAAACTGCAACGACCCGCCCTTTTTCCATCGATTAATCAGAGTAATTTGTTTTTTTATGGAGAAAGGACGGATACGTCACGACGTGAGCCGATTTCAAGTCCGAAAACCCAACCTTCGATTGGTCCAATTCTAACACATACGTGAGTCAACTCACCAAACATTTGTGTATGTGCCAACACAACCCCGCAAAAATAACATTTGATAGCAAAGTTGAAAATTACTTAACCAAATAAGTCAAATATCAAACCATCAAACCATATAAAAAAAATGTTATTCTAAGTTATTACATCAACGATCCTATGAAAATACATAGTTCTATCAAAATGTCAACATAAGAACTATGATATCTTCAAGCATCTCCGGATCCATCTCCTCATCAAGCATGGATACCACTAGGTCTAGCTTCTTCTCCTTTACCCTGATTTGTGTTAATATCAACAGGAAAATGTACGGGCTTAGTCAACTTGCCCAGTAACAAATTCCAATCACAAAATGCACAAAGTGTGAAATCTCATAAAATCATATAATAAGGAGAACAATGGGAAAAAAATCTCAAAATATAAATAACACATGTTTCTCAAATTCTATATAGAAGATGCACCAACGTCTTATAAATCAGAAGCCATAAAAATGATATGACATAGATGTCATGCATCAATGATATGCCCACCCATTTGTAATATATCAGATCATAATAAATTACTTCAATCAGTGATTCTCAATAATTGGTCACTTATGTCCACAACATTTGAGGCAGCAACCACCAGGGTGTTGTTACCATCCACAAATTAACCGAGACTGTCGGTGAAGTGTGGTCTCCCTCTGTGCAGGGTTTCGGGACCTACCTAAGAGCTCTTTGACCCAATTAAGCCTTAACATCCATATCAAGGGATAGGGCCAAAGTCTGACATTTTAACTTATTGTATACGAGACCAAGCAAGTCCAGACAGTTCTTCTTGGCTCGCTAAGATCAACCCTCCCATACAACCATGCATGAGGTAATGTGTATAATTATAATGCCAAAACCATGCATCAAATAGTTTCTTTCATCAAACATCATTTCTACATAAGATAATGAGTATAATAAAATCAAGATCAATATTTATCAAAACCATTCACATTGTTATGCTTCAATAAAGTAGGAACTCCTACCCGATCAAAAGTGATCAACCAATTAAGATTCACGTGTTTGCTCGAACAGTGTCCGATTCACTCTCGACTCCTTTTGTCCATGTACATGTTAAAATAAAAATCCATAGATTATTATCACGCAAAACCGTTGTCTAATCTATGTAAGTCTAATCCAGACCTAAAGGTTTACTGTATGATTTCCCAATTCTACAGGATTCCATTTTATATTTGATTTAACTAGCACATACATTAACTTTGATACTTTGTCTCTGTTTCAGGCCGACATATCGACTAGCTCGTTATATCGACTAGACTCTGTCTATTTTCAGTTCCTGTTATTGTTCTCAAGTTTACATGTATCACTCCAGTCGATACATCTATGGTTTCACTGGTTCGACATGTTCTTCTGAGTTTGCTATTCATATTGATTTTTTGTTTTCAAACCATATGTATCGATCCAGTCGATAGATATGCAGATTAATATACTCAATTATATGTATCAATCAACACATTTTATACATGCATATGTTCATAGTGTGTTCTTTTGCCGATACATTGGCATAGTCGATGCATAAACCTTGAGTCATTTTATTGTCTTTGATTTCATTTTCATTAAACTCAGTTTGATATGTTGGCCTTGGTTTCTACTTCGTACAGAAACCAGTTCTTCATTTCTACTTTATCATACTCAGGCCGATGCATCGATCTGGCCGATACATCATCCTAGTGTACGTTCATCATCTCCTTATCTCTTTTGTAGTTTAGTCATGCCCAGACCGATGTGTTGGTCCGACCGATGTATTTGTCAAAGATCCGTGGGCACAGTCGCAATGTCCATTGATTCGTTCTTCCTTCATCGTTTCTATGTTTCTTTCGAATCATTCCCAGGCCGATACATTGACCTAGTCGATACATAGTTCTGAACGAGTATATATATATATATATATATATATATATATATATTGACCATCATCATTCATCGGTCCCTTTTTATTTCGGTCATGCATTGTCCAGTTCCATACTTAACATTTTTTGTTCGATGATTCGTGCCCCAGACGACACATCGACGAAGTCAATATGTCGACTGGGTTGAGTCAGAAGCCATGGACCCATTATCCATGGCTTCCCTTTACCCTTGTGTTCATTGTTCTTGGGTTATTTCTTTCCAGATCTATGAACACATATTTTCTAAACAACCTATTATTATTGGTTTACTTAAAACATATTAGAAATTCACCAACCTTGAGTGATTTGCAGGTGTGCTTGAATTGGTGAAATTTGATCTCCCTTATCTCCGTGCTCTCCACTCTCCTTGCTAGATCTATTTCTCCTTCCCCTTGCTTGGTCTCTCCTTCCTTTCCCGGGATAGAAGGAGCCCGTGAGGAGGTGAAGAGATTCTTGGTCGGGTTGAGGGTTAGAATGTGAGTTGAGATGGTAAACTCGGGTGAGTAAGAGAGGTGGTTAGGCACTTTGGTTTTCTTCGTTTTCTTTACTGTTTTTCTTCTCCTTTTCTTTCTTTCTTTTCTTCCCTTTCCCTTCGTTTTCTCTTCTTTTTATCTTCAGCTTTTTCTATCCCTAGACTCTTAATTTAGTCCTAGAAAACTAAAGAGGCATTGTGAATGCCCATGCATGAAAAAACGAACGATGTGGACGGTGGTAGAGAGAGCATCTGCTGAAGACGTTTGTCTACTCGACACATCGACTTTGTCGATGTGTTGACCCATTTGACTATATTTTCCACTAATACATAAATTACATAATATGAGAATTTAAAATTCCTGGTCTTTACACAAACACCATATTCTATATAATTAAATGGAGACCAAGTATGACTTTGGTTGCGTCCTTGGAAAATGAGTTTGATGAACTTCTCTATGTTTGTTGAACAATACCACTTGTTTAAGGGGGAAAATTTCAATAATTGGGATGGGTTGGGTTGATGTGATTTGGTTTAAAATTTATTGTTATGGTTTGCAATGTACTTAATAAATGGGAGAAGTCAGGTACGGGGCAAGTTAGGTACTGATTGGTTCGAGTTGACCCATTTAATACATTAGGTACTGATTGGTTCGAGTTGACCCATTTAATACATGTGCGAGGTCAAGTTGGCTATGAGTTGAAGCTAATTGAGTCGTCCTATATAACATGTGGGGATAGAGTTCACTTGTTTAATAAATGGAATTGGTTAGGTATGGATCAGGCCAGGTCAGTCATTTAATATGTAAGTTGGGCTGGGTTTACCTATTTAATGAATGAGATAGGTTGAGTTAACTACAAGTTGTGATTGACAAGGTAAGCTCATTTCAAGATGGTCAAGTTGGATCAACTTTTTTAATAAATACGATTGGTAGATATAGGTTGAATAGACATGTTTAAATTGTTCTAATTAGTCGATCTATCCACGAAATGCTTTGAGTCAACTTGTTCAATAAATAAGCAAGGTCAAGTATGAGATAAATTGAAGTAACAGTAAATAAATGGTATGGGACTAGGTCAACCCTTTAAGATTGGTTGGGTTTGGTTGATTTGTTTAATAAATGCGTTGGGACAGTTGATGGATTAGGCCAACATGTTTAAGATTGGTTTAGTTGGGTGAACTCATCTAATAAATGGGTTGCTTTCTAATCTATGATTAAGTACCCTGCCCATCTAATAAACGGCTTGGGTACATATAGATAATCCAACAAGGCATTGTCATTTTGTGAACGTGGCATTTGCAAATTATCCTAGGAAAGTACATCTCAAAGACAAGGGATCACACTTGCAAAATTTTGGGCTCTTTATTAGGAAAATTTAACCATGAGAGTTTAGGCTCCTAGGATAACTTATAAAAACCTGGAAAATCTCAATTTCATAGAAAATAAAAAATTCAAGATTTCTTAAAAAAATTGCCCAACAAATCTACCCTGACAAATAAAGAGATTTATGGTGTGCTGGCCACAAATTTTTATATGGATTGGGTAATGGTCGTATTATATGAAAAAGGTATAGCTTTGCATATTTTTGTAAGACTCGTTATTGTTTTTTTAGGACAAATTGAACCATTGGTGTCAAGTGTCTTTCTGGGCAGTTATAGTCTGTACTTATCTCTTCCCCTTTCTCTGCAATAAAATTCTGACGTCTCTAAAAGGACAACAAATGGTGCTCAGCTGGTGGCATAGTGGTTAATTGAAAGATGAGAACGACAAGATAGATTAAAGAAGACATGGAGTGGATGTTTTGATCAGGAAGATCTTTTTGGACTATCCATTTTGAGGTGCAAGGAATGATGAACCACATCTCCCAATTGGATGAAATTTCAATTACTACATTTTAGGAAACTAGGCCCTTTCATTATGAGGTAACACGATTAAAAATATAGCAGTATTTGTAACTTGTAAGTGCTCATTATTACAAATGAAAGGTTGTGGCTCAAGTCATGTCACCATCTAAGAAAAAAAAGGGATAAAAAATCATTAAAATTAGTATTTTCAGATGGACGTTTCTTTGAAGACTACGTGTCACCCGCCATTGATAATGCTGAGTCATGGATTCTTGACCGAGCTGCTCTAGTTTTGGGTGCAACAGTTGACAGGGTGAGGGCGTTGCTGATGACACTGGCCACATTTACCTCCCTTCCCTTGACCGCAGCTTTGAGATTGTTGTTCATGGACGTCCCTGCAACTCCGTCCATGCAAGTGGTGTCATCCGTCAATGCAGCGCTCATCCATGTCTAGATGTTACTCAAGTGCAACTGAAGGCTCCTGCTTCCGGTTCGGCCCATATGCCCCATCTCTCGAACCGACTGGCTCAACCTATCGACGGTGTTGTTCACGTTCTCGACGCAGTCCTTCACTGCAGCATAGTCTCTCGGACTCATGCCCTTGGCGTTCGACAGTTTCGAGATGAAAGCCGCGACTGAGTGGGCTTGGCCAAGGTTCACTGAAAGAGTTGTTAGGGCCATCTGCCTCGGGCTTCTCTTGATGGTGTTGGCGTACACGGACAATGACTGGATGCACAAAACAGGATAGCGCGTGGCGCTACAGGAGGACTTGATGAAATCGGTGGTGGTTGTTCGTCTTGACACCGTGGAAGATGCCGAATGCGCTGTTGCAGGCATGCCCTGAAGAGAGAAGAAGAGAAGGAGAAGAGAAATGGAGGTGGCCCTTGTGACTCTTTCCATTTGTTCAAGTTGAAATGGGATTGTGGAAATTAGTGTTGTTGGTGAGAAGTGAGAAGGATTCAGTGTGGTTGGTCGATGTGAAGAAGGGAGGAGAGGGATATCTCTGTTTTATAGACAAGTGAAAAGGGGTGATTTTAGTTTTACATTCCTGGCACCTCACTTTAGTTTATTTAGTTTTTGTCAGGATGAACGGGTGGATTGGGATTGGTCTGCGTCAAAAAATATGTTGACCATTCCATATTATGATTTCTTTAGTTAATAAAAGTCTTTTTTGAATGCTAAGTCAGTACGAAAGCCAAGTCTTTTTCGAAGTTTTCTTTTTGAAGTAAAATTTTGTATTTTGCAAATGTTCATTTATTTTTAAGGATTTAGTTTATGAATGAATATGCAAAAGATGTAGTTCCTATATAGTAATAACTGAGTTTATTGTATCTACTTTCCTTAATCTTGATTTTTCTATAAACTTAAACAAAATTTGTTTATTTTTAATTGAACTTATAATTCCTTCGTTAGTTGTTATATATGGTGTTATAGTGGTAAGGAACTTGGTTCCTAGAATTAAATCTTCATTCATTCCTTTCATATGAAAATTTTAAATATTTTTATACATTTTTCGTTTTTACATATATGAACATTTTGGAGTTTATTTAAAAAAATTTGTTCTCCTTTTGCAACATTTACTGTATGTGTGGTTTGTTCCAAATATTTTATAGGTACTATTCCTTCCTTTATACAACTTATATCTGCTCCTTTATCAAGGAAGCAAATTAATTTTGCTGAATAATCATTTGATATTTTTAAATTAACTTTAGTGTACCATCTTCAAAATGTAAATTTTGATATTTAATTTAGTTCTAATAACATTCCTATTTCTGATTTTGTTTCTCAAGGTTCGCCTTTTCATTTGTATTTAATGATTTGAATTCTAAGATTTCTATTCTAGTTTTTTCTTTTCTTTTAACTCCTTTTGTAAATCTTCAATCGATATAGGAGTTTCTTAACTATTTGTCTCTTTTTTGAGTCTTTTATATAAATCAGTCATTTTATATAACTTAATGGGGTTTATTTCTTGTTTTTCTTTTTCTTATTTGATTCTAATAGTTTTTCTATATGTTCTTTTTGTTTGCTTGAGTCTTTTATATCAATTAACATTGTTTGACAGTGATTCGAAAGAGGAAGAACCATACTTTATTTGGCATATATTACAATCACAATTTGGATTTCCATCACATTCTTTATGACTAAATTGTCTTAAAATTTTATTTATTAAATGGTTATCATTTTTTCAGAAATGCTCTGAGTCTGAATATTTTATTTCTTCTTTGTCTTCATTATCTTCTTTTGATGATGAGAATTTTATTTCATTAATTTTACTTATTATTTCATTAATTCTCTTTTTTGCATTTCTTTTAAAACATTTATTAGCGTAATGTCCCTTCTGACCATATTTATAAAAAAAATTGTTCTTCAGCCCTTATGTCTTTAGTTTGAGGGGGAGCTGTTGGTTTATATTTTTTATGTATTTTGTTTAAATTAAATCCTTTATTAACATATTTTTTTCAACTTCTTTTTTATTTTTTCAGAACTTTTTAAATTCATTTATTTGATCATAGTTTTTTATATTTATGTTTAGAATAGTTTTTCTTTATTTTTGATTCATAAAGATCACAGGCAAATTGAGAACAGAAATTTCCTAATTCTTTTTCATCATTAAGATTTTACATTTTATTTGACGTTCATCTTTTTATGTTATTATATATATATATATATATATATATATATATATATTCATTCATGTTTAATTAATTATTTGTATTAATTCACCAAAAGTATATCTATCATAATCTCTTTGTCGATCTTTATGAGCTAAGTATTTGAAAGTACCTGAGTCCTAGAGTCCAATTGTCTAGAGGGGAGGTGAATATAGCAATCTGCAATTTTTTCGGTCCTTTACAAAATTACTTGATTAACCAAATTAATGAAGTGGAATAACTATGTTAATCAAGATGGAATGGTGACGTTGAACAAAAGATGTGCCAATCAATTTAGAATTCATACAAGCAAAATTCAAACACAAGGACACCTGATATATAGTGGTTCGGTTTAAGTACTAAGTGGAAAATTACACCCTCACAATAGAATAAGAATTTCACCTACTCAACCCTAATTTGAAAGGTTTGATCAACCCCGGTCTACTTTATTATCTCTCCATTTTTTATAGTGGTTCAAGTTTCCTTGCCTTAGTTCACTTCACAAGATGATGAAATTAAAAACACAAAAAAACACTTGCCTATGAAGCTCAAACTTGATGTAGATGTGTTTCTTGAATAGCTCTCTCAATATGATCTTGTTGATGATGAAGATGTACCTTGTATGAGCAATCACAAGTTTGGGAGATGGATTCTAGGAATGTAGATGTGCAAGTTGAATCCTAGAACTAGATTTCTTTGCTCTTAATCACAATCAAATATGAGATTGGATTTCAAAATGATTTACCACATTAAATGTTTAGAGAGAGAGAGTGAGGGTGGTAAGAGTCTCAGAAGATCTCCTCTTATTTTTCAATGTCAAAAACTCTAACCCTCTCAAAGAAAATCCGGAGTTTAAATAAGCAAGCCCAGAATTTTCGAGGTGGACGATCGATTGTGACCACGATGGATCGTGGTGGTTCAAAGTTGTTCTCCACCAATATGACCGTTGCATATTAAATGCATTCCAACACATCAAAAACAGTCACCCAACGATTGATCATGCCACACGATTGATCGTGAATACCCATTGGCGATGGATCGTGGGTTGGCAATTGTATTGGCCTGAGGCTATCCTGTTTTGACAGTTTTTGTCAAAATAAAACTCAAATATTTCTATGGCGATGGGTTTTGGTGCCGATGTGACGGCCTGTCTCTGGCGATTGGTCGTGAACTAGATAGATCGTGATAGGTTCCTCACGATGCATTACCGCCTGACGATTGTATCGTCCTAAGAACAAACTGATTTAACAGAGTTTGTTCAACCAGAACAAGGTTAAGTCCGGCTGATTGATCGGCCCTGTCCCAGCGATAGATCATGACCACGATTGTATCGTCCTGATACCAAAGTTGTTTGAACAGACCATTGCAACCAGAACCTTTGTTTTCCCAGACGATGCATCGCAACACCACGATAGTATCTTCCTCTATCATTGCAATAGATCGTCGACACGATGTGTGGTACAATAAATGGTTTAAATATTAAGACTATGTTCTGATTTTGGTGTCAAACAACCTGTGATATCCTGACCTATGAGCCAGAGGCCAGGCCCTAGATAGGCTGATCCAAGTGAAACTGGGCTCTGTCGGACGGGTCAGCAAAGTGGGCCGGTCGGATACGACAGCCCAGCAGTGGGTGGGAGTTGTGGAAAGTCCCACATCGGAAGTTGAGGAGTTTAAGAAGGGGTTTATAACTAGCCTTGCTCCCTCAAACCAGCAAGATGTGTTTTAGACTCGGACTTAGGCCGGGTCAGATCAAAAAACCGTGCGGGTGTGCACGTGTGTGGGCATGTGGGCCCAAAGAGGACAATATCTTGCTGGGCCGAGCCCCAAGCCCTTTTTTATGGGCTTGGTTGTTACAAATGGTATTAGAGCTCCGGGTTCTACACTCGAACTGTGTGGGCTTACTGCCTTCCACTGGATTCATTGGGTCCAGTTGAGGGAGGCTCTGGGCTTTAGGGGGGTGGATTGTGATATCCTGACCCATGAGCCAGAGGTCAGGCCCTAGATAGGCTGATCCAAGTGAAATTGGGCCCTGTTAGACTGGCCAGCAGAGTGGGTCGGTCGGATCCGACAGCCCAGCAGTGGGTGGGAGTTGTGGAATGTCCCACATTGGAAATTGAGGAGTTTGAGAGGGGGTTTATAAGTAGCCTTACTCCCTCAAACCAGCAAGACGCGTTTTGGACTCGGACTTGGGCCGGGTCCAATCCAAAAACCGTGTGGCCTTGCGCGAGTGCACGTGTGTGCGTGTATGGGCCCAAAGCGGACAATATCTTGTTGGGCCGAGCCCCAAGCCATTTTTTATGGGCCGGGCTGTTACACAACCACTAGGCTTTCTTAGATTAACCAAATGTGATTACTAAGCCTAGGCAAGGTCATCCTAAGGTATGGGGTCAACACTAGAGTCTTCTATGACCAATTTACCTTGAGTGATTGATATACACATGTTGATCCGTTGAATCTATAATGACCTTTCATTCTTGGACTTGATTCAACCAACACCTGAAAATTGATTATTGAGCTTCTATCTTCAAGGCAATGCTTCACACGAGTCATGAATTTAACAAACAATGAACTCGGCAAGCCGAGGCACTAACAGTACTTATAACATTTTCTACTAATAAGGGTGGCAACCCGGAGATGAAATTTTCATTCCAGAATGACTAATTACATGTTTCTAGAAAATAAACTTTAGTAAATAATGTATCTTTATACCATTTAAAGTCTGTCATTCTTCTACATCTTTTGTTTATTGATTATTTATGAATTAACCTTTCTTTTCTTGGAATACTTCCTATAAAATTTCTTACTAGGTCACAAAGTGGAGTGTTTACAGATTCTAGTATCGGTTCAGCATTTTTTATAAAATATTATTCCTTGTTCATTTGTTTGATAAGTATTTTGTATATCATTTCTCTGATTTTCAATAAGATAACAATCCCAAATTTGCTAATTTTCATGTAAATCACAGGATTATTAATTCCGCTATTTCTTTATTTTATTATTATTAGTTGCTAATATATTTGCGTACATGTAATTTTTTTGCACTTGTTGCATAATTTGATATTCTATTAAATCGTCCACGTTCTATTCATATATAAATGGTCCATCGAAAGAATTTGGATTTATAGTAGCTGATTCTTCCATCGATACAACTATTGGGATTTCAAATACAACTCGGTTTGGGCTTGGATGTGACTAGTTCAGGTTAACTTGGGCCCTCTTTCTGGCAGGCCAAAAGTCCGGTTTGCCTGAGTTGTAGCTGTATTTTGACTCGTGCCTATTAAATCCTGTAAATTCACAATTCTGAAATTTATTTCTTTCATTGGCCATTGATTACTCCGTTTACCGAATGTATTCTTGTATTGTTCCTTTGTTTGACAGATTTACTCAACATTTTGAGTTGTTTTCCATATTTTGTACCATCGTGAGTTCATTCCTATCATCACGAGGGTTGGATGTTTAACTTTCCAATAAGAGATAGGTTTTAAGAATATAAAAAATATCAAATTTGAAAATTCTAATAAACATGACTTGATTGATTTGCTAAATTGATCTTTTATAAGCTATATTCAAATATAGACCTTAACAATGAACAAGTAAAAGTGTCATAAATATTTCGAGAGAAAATAATTTAAATTGCTCAAATTTAAAAAGCCTAATAAACAAAAATTTATCAACCCAATCGAAATGAATTTTTATCCCTATCCCAACAAGTAGTTTAATAGGCTAAACTTTTAAAATAAAATACTAATTCTAAAATGATCAAATTTTGAAGAGTTTAATAAATATGGATGGGTTGAATTGAACATTGGTCACTTTGATTCTTAGGCCCTATATTCAAATATAGACTTGTTAACGGATAAATTAAATGGTCATAAATATTTAGAGATTAAAATAATTTAAATTAATCAAATTCTAAAAATACTAACAAATAAATTTCATGATTCAATTAAAATGATTTTCACAAGATCTATATTTATATGTTCATTTTTCCAAATAATTCTCTGTAATGATTTAATTATCAATATAATTATTTTAATTATATAGAGTAAGACACACCTATGCCACAATTTATAAAAGTACTTAGAAAGTTGGAATATTAAGCCTTTGTAGGCCAAACATCAGATTGTCAATTTGTCAGTAGCCTGGCATTTACATAATTACAAGAATCTGCACTCCTCTCCTTGCTGAAGTCCCACTTCCGCCTTCGCACGTCTGTCTGATTTTTATTGCAATATTATCTTTTCATGCGTTGAAAACGCAATATTAATGTTTAACTTCTGTTAAAAAACATGACGTAGAAAAATATCACATTTTTAATGAAAAAACAATATTTTGCCGATAATTTTATAATAAAATCAAAAATATCAACGACATTTGTTACATTGCTTCCAAGATAAATGCTTCATCTAGATCATGTTTGATGAAAAACACCATATTCTCTATAATTAAATGGAGCCCACGTAC
Organism: Chimonanthus salicifolius; assembly: GCA_013350335.1. Classification (NCBI taxonomy): domain Eukaryota; kingdom Viridiplantae; phylum Streptophyta; class Magnoliopsida; order Laurales; family Calycanthaceae; genus Chimonanthus; species Chimonanthus salicifolius. The sequence goes on from CM023539.1 coordinate 11,141,192, forward strand.
GGTTTTGTTTGCTTCCTTGGAAAATGAGTTTGATGGGAACATGAATTCAAAATTCCACTAAGAAAACGCCTTTTCATTTTTAAAATGAAGACCTTGTCTGTGCGTGTTGAACAATACCACTTGTTCAAGGGGGAAAAGTTCGATAATTGGGCTAGGTTGATGTGATTTGATTTAAAATTTGTTGTTACCGTTTGCAATGTACGGGGCAAGTTAGGTACTGATTGGTTCGAGTCGACCTATTTAATACATGTGAGAGGTCAGGTTGGCTATGAGTTGAAGCTAATTAAGTCTTCCTATATGACATGTAGGGATAGAGTTCACTTGTTTAATAAAGGTGGTTGGTTCAAGTCTTGTCACCATCTCAGAAAAGATAAAGGGATAAAAAATCATTAAAATGTTTGACCCATTTTTCGCAAATTAATTTGTTATGAAGGTTTTTTCAAAAATCGGCCGTGGTTGTGCTGGTTCCAGTTGAACCAGTGGTTCAACCAGGGGCCGAGCCGAATTTGAAAAACACTGGTTGAAGGTAAACTTGATGAATCACAAATAGACTAAATTTTACTTTAAAATTCAAATTTATAGTCACTTGATTTAACTAGTCAAAATTACCATGTGTAAAAAAAAAAAAAAATCGAACAATGATTATTTTGGGGCAACTCAAATTAAATCTTGTGCTGAAATTTAATCCAGCTTACAGTTCATGGAGTCTATTTTCAATTCCTACGATTGACTTTTTCATGAGCTCAATGAAAATTAAAAAATAAACGGAAAATGTACCAGATACTTTTGTCATATTAAACATGTTTAATATTTTACTCAAGCTTTACCCCAGCTCAGGCTTGGCACAACATAGGCCAACTCGAGCCTAACCCATTGCCATCTCTAGAAAGGGGTCTAATTTTATTAAGTTTGTGGATCCTATGATGAAGGAAAAAAAAAAAAGAAACCCTTAGGTTGTTTTCTAGCTATTCCTAGTCGCTAAACATACGACAATCCAGAAGAAGATTTCAAGCCCCTTATCCAGAAACATATTATCCGTTGCAGGTACAAGTGCGAAATCTTATGTGTCCAGTTGAAAGGTTTCACATCGTGAAAGAATGTGTCATTTGCAACCTACAAAGAGAGAAGTTTTCCCATAAAATTGTAGTGTCCCCTACCCTAATTCAAACAATTGCCATTCTTCATCTTCATCTTCATCCTCATCCAAAACCATTTCTTTTCCATTTATTTGATGTTGACTTTTTGAATTCTGCTCTTTTGGTTCTATCCTATCAATTCTGTCACTTCACAATCTAACATGCCTTTTCTCGTAATTCTAGAAGTCTCCCTTCTCCTAATACCTTTTTCTAAAAGGAAAAAGACACTTTTCCCTAATATGTTCCACCATAGTTTTTTTTTTTAATGAAGGGTAAGAATTTATTTCACGAAGAGCAAGCGCAAAATAAAACCATGACAGATCAAGCCCGGGCCAGGCAAGGAAAACCAAAGAAAGGCCCACAACTGCTAGGTCACCAACAACCGCGCCAGGATGACTAGACAAGACACCACAGGCCCAAACCAGAAAGCGCCAGAAACCCAGGTCCCAGCTAGCGAAGAAGAACACCGCTAGCACGAAGCCAGTAGATGAAGGCAACCATGTGCCAGCCAGCAAACACGAAGAAATGGCCTACAAACACTGCAGAGCCACCCACATCCCAGGCCAGAAGAAAAACAAGAAACTAGGTACCATCCAAAGAAACTGAGGCCCAACCAAGTAAAGAGGCAAGACAGAAAGTCTCAGCCAGAGGTAAAGGATTCAGTAAGAAACCCAGTGCATGTAGAGGTACCATCCTTCACAACGAAAGCCTCCGAGAATCTCTGAAGGATCATACTTGGCAAGGAGCAAATGTTTGCCTTGGTACAATTCAGACGCTCCAGAAGCACACAAAAGGCACGAAAGAGGGTACAAGTTTGCCAACAAAAGGGAGCCTGATGCAGAAATGAGATCAACTCTCCCTTACTGATCAGAATTCTGGATAGCTGGAAGTTGTGCATACAGAGGCTAAGCAAGCACATTTGTACCTGATGCAAAATGTTCGTAAAGTCAAACCAAATTGCTAACACGATGAATCCTAGTGCCAAGAATCTTATCGTCAGCACCCAAGAAAATTGCAACCAGGAAGGTCCCATAGTCAGCAACAACAGAATGGATCAGCAAACAGTTGGAGATTGACACAGTTGGGAACAGATAAATAATGTCAGGTGGTTTTGGTTGCTTTTGGACCGAAGGTGGAAGATCCCACGACGCAGAGAAGCATTGCCGAACCCCCAGCAGATCTTCACTAGAGAGATAGAAAACCAATCATGATTGGATGTCTACACAAATTGAGGCACAGGTTCTGCCAGCACTACTAGATTGATGCTTGAAAATACGCCTATTTCTTTCATTCCAACAGTGCCAGATCAATGCCAGAATAGAAAGAGAAGCAACCTGTTTTTCCATATGGGAAGTGACACATGAAATAAGAAGTTTCGCATGCTGACATGTATCCGAACCGGGGCTAGAGATATGAAAATTGAGAAACAGCATTTCCCAAACATCAAGCACACAACTGCAATGGAGAAGGTGCACTTTAGTCTCAGGTTCACGCTGACAGAGAGGACAGATGGTGTCTCTCAAAATACCAAGATGATGGAGGAATTGCTTGGTTTTAAGTCTCCCGTTGAAATAGAACCAGCTGAAGATGGAGTGGCGTTGGATATTCCCACGAAACCAGGTAAACTCCAACTAATCCAAGGAAGGTGAAGTAGAGCAAGAGAACATAGATAATGTGCTAAAAGTACCTGATTTATCCGACACCCAAAAGATTTGGTCATCAGTATTGCAGCAAGGAATACAATAGTCCATGATAGTCCTCCAGATTTCAATCAAGTCCCTAGATAATGTGGGAGGAAAAGACCACCTACCCTGTTTAATGAAGGAGCTCACAAAGGGATCCCTACCCAATCCAAGATCCAAGACAGCACGGTCGCCATAGTTCTCTGCAAGAATGTAGCCCGGAAATATCCAAGGATCCAACCAGAATTTTGTTTTACATCCGCTACCGATAGTGTGCACAATGAAGAACTTAGCACAGCTTCGGACTTTAAGAATAGACTTCCATCCCCACGAAGCATTCCGTGGAATGGAGATACCCCAAACCTTAGTCTTTCAATTCTTAGCACTGGGCCAATTTCTGATCTTCTATTTATGGGGCCATACTATTTTAAATGCTATTATTCTCATATTCTCATCTATTGGAGATTTGGAGGTACTTTTGGAGATCCTCTAATATGCTCATACAACCTAACAGTTGCCATTCTTTCTTTTTTTTAGAAAAGGGTTCTACTTATTTTTCTCCGAAGGCCAAAGATCATGAAATACCAAAAATAAGCGGTTACAGCTCATATGGTCAAATATGATTGTCCACAATGTCTATACATTATAACACATCTAAATCTCTCCAAATTTATATGCTCTACACAAACTTGTATTGAGTCATAGATTTTACAACAGAACCAGTTTCTAGGGTCTAGGTCATGGTTACCAAATTCACATGGATTCTTGATGTTGGAACATATGCCAGCAGGTTATGACTATAAAAAAAAATATACATTTCATTTTTAACCTGTGATGCACAATGGATTTTAAAATGGACCAAATTGAACTGGATGACTCTTATTTATGAGGTGGATTAATAAAGACCTTATTGAGATAAACTTGTAGAGTCTCACTGCTTTCAGCGAAGGTGGTGCCTGACAGATTCAACTAGAAATCATAAATTTTGAGATCCAGAAGTTTAAAAGAACAATGCGAGAGAAGATATAACTGACCTCAGGGTTTCCTTTGTTCCACGACGAATTTTACAACGGATTGTTGGGAGCCCAAGACGCTGGTGAGCCTCATAGCGATGGCAACCAGAGAACCCTGCCAAGGAAATGAAGAGAAGCATAATAAAAATAGAATGTGGGAAGACGCACACAATAAGCTTTGTTTTGATGAATCTACTTTTCAAACAAGGAAAAATGCACAACTAGGTCGACTGCATCTAAATTCCAACTAGTAGTGCCACTGATCTTGAATAGGAGCAATATCTAATATAGATCCCCACATTCAATTACCAAAAACTGTGTGTGTGTGTGTGTGTGTGTGTGTATGTGTTTTTTTTTCAGCAAACACCTGAAATGGAACAAAAATTTAACCTTCTGATATCCCAGGTTCTCATCTTTGACAGAACAGATATTATTCAAACCATTCATGCAAAAGATGTTGAAACAGAGCACTCACCATAGTACACTCCATCCACTTCAAGGACATCTATCTGCATGATAATTGGATACAGAGGATTAAATAAAATTGACTTACAAATAAATGCTAGATAAAAGGTTACAGACACATCAGAAATACTGTATCCATATGCTAACAGAATCATATAGAATACAAGAGATCACATTTTGGATTTACACCCAATCAGAGAACATTTGAATGACAGGAAAGAGTCCTGTAATACATCACCAATGATGCTAACACTTGATTCTATTTCAGTTCTCATTCATAAACAAGTTTTTCATTGTTGACATATCTATTTTGCTTTTCTTAGTCTAGGTTGTTGGGGCTGCAAACGAGTCCCACATCAGTTGGGAAAGGGGGAAATAGAGAGTCATAAGGGGCTTGGCAACTCCACCTATCAGGCTAGTCTTTTGGGTTGGAACCCCAGCCCAACAAGTGGTATCAGAGACGGGCCCCAAGCCAAAGCATGTGGACTCAGGATCCCTTAGCCAAACGAGATGGTTGGCGGCGATGTTTGATCCGTCGGAAAGCCTCGTTTGAAGGGAGGGATTGTTGGGGCTGCAAACGAGTCCCACATCGGTTGGGAAAGGGGGAAATAGAGAGTTATAAGGGGCTGGGCAACTCCACTATCAGGATAGTCTTTTGGGCTGGAACCCCAGGCCCAACATAGGTGACAGGAATTTGTCTGGAAAAGGAAGTGATGTTTTTGTCCACTCAGTTATTTAATCAATCTTTTGCTAATATGGGATGTTAATATTTCTAAATTACTTAATAATAGCTCTGAAATTATATCAACCATCGCATCAAAGATATGTAGTCTACCATTTCAATAAAGTTTTCTTGAATAAATGTTTCAGGAATTCCAGTTCTCCACCATCATATCCAAAAGTGGATACGGATAAGAATACTGATCATGTGTGAAGCTACAGTCTGCTTCCTTCCAAAGTCTAGAATAAGAATATAGGCATTGTTCTTTGTCAATTATTTTATGATGTATTTGCATGTACCATATCACTAGTCGGAATATATGGTAAAATGGTTGGTAAATTCTCTCTCATGGCCAATGGGACATGCTTCGTAGTGGAAGGATTAACATACAGAAAATGCTAAAGTAGAAACTATTTTTTGACACATGCATTATGTTGGTTAGTGGGACATGCCTATCATATCGAAGGTAGAATTTTGTATCCTATAATCAATTTAGGAGCAAAGGTCATTTTCATTTCCTAGCGTTCAAAGTTAGGGATTGATATGGGCATTGGATTTCACCGATGATCAGCCGTACCAACAGGGCCGGGCCGGTGGGACTCACCTAATTAGGTGGATTTTTTTCTATATTAGAAAAATATTTTTAGATTAGATTTTTGATAATTTTAGAAATTAGATTTTTAGAATATTTTAATAAATTTGATTTTATATTAGAAGATTGTGATTGAATAAATCTTATTAGGATAATCTTCTTAGATAGAGATTAGTTACATTTTCTATAGTAACCATTTAAAAACATAAAGATCAGTTACATTTGGTAGCAAAAATCACGTTGAGGTGTTGAAGATTTTTATTATCATTATTTTGGTAAATTCTAGATTAGTCATTAAGGTCGGTTGATATTGTATGATATACATGTAATGAAATAAGTGTTGTGTACAGGCCATTTTTCAATTCATTCCTTTCTTAGTTTTCTTTAATCGGTTCCTTTTGAGCCATGCCCTTCTTTGATCTCTTCCACAGCAAAAGGCAGAGAATTTCTCCCTTATCCCTCTCATGCAAGTTGGACCTTCGTCTAATGCACTTCATGAATGTTCGTGGTGAGAAGTGCTTCATTTGCATGTGGGTATACACAGAAACATGAGTTAGCTGAAAACGGAAAATTAAAGGTAACTTACAAGAATAAACCAAATAAACCCCTCTCCAAAATTACAAGAATTTATTTACAACTTTTGTAACTAAAGTCAACCCTAAACAAGTCATATCATCTGCAGCAGAGTTAGCTGACTGAGGAGCCCAAGCAACCTTAAAATTAAAGGTAGCAATAATATGCGTCTATTTTGTCAAAGAAAATCCACGGACATTGGGAGCCCAACGCCCACCATGCAACTACCTGAAAATCACCTTCTACGATGCTCCCATAAACCCCTACTCCTCCAACTCCATAATGCAAACATTCCACCTCAATTACTGATCCATTAGAAAGTGGAACAGCAAAGAAAAGCACTGTAGACCCCAAATCATTATGGATGAGCCCTCCATAACCTGCAAGACCAATCTCATGCATACAACTTCCATCGAAATTGAGTTTAAGAAGCCCACTAGCAAGAGGAGTCTAAGAAACTTGATGTCTAGAATCCAAGTTATGCATGGTTGAATCTATTGAAGCCCAGTCCTTGCACAAATCTGAAACAATAACACCCTAGAACTTCATCAACCCGACCATCCACCAATTAGCCCGAAGCTTAATGGCATCCATGAGAGACAAAACTGAATACTCCTTACCATGGAAAACCCTCTTATGTCATTCCAACCAAATGGACCAAACAATACCCAAGATGGTCGCATTCCACAGGCTTTGATGGAAAGAGTTATCTGTCACCACCACTTCTTCATTAAACAACTTGCACCACGCTCGAGGCAAACAAAAAACAATACCCAGCAATTGGAAAAAAATGTACCCAAATCTGGTGAGAGAACCGACAATGAAGCAACAAATGATTTACCAATTTTGCATCCAATAAACAGACAATCATTCACAATAATCATCTTCCCAAACGCAAATTATCAATAGTCAATTTTCTGCAATCCTGCAAGTCAACCAAACACATTCACTTTAAGAGGAAAGACCCCCACACAAATTTTATGGTGGATGGAAGGAACATCACTAACCAACAACAATTTCTTACAAAAAGACTTCACAGAAAAAAAAAAAACCATGTGGATCGATCTCCTAAATCCGCCTATCCTTCCCATAGCCCATCACAAAGACGATTTCCAAAAGATTTATTAACGGCATCCATCATTCTACCATCCAATCCTCCAACTCTCTCCGAAACTAAGGTCCCAGACTACCTTATTATGAATTACCTCATAGCACTCCCTAACCGTAGCTTCTTTATTTGCTGCTAAAGAGAAAAGTATAAGGAACGACTAAGCCAAAGGGGCACCACCCAGCCATTTATCCAACCAAAGGAAGATGTCCTCACATGAATACACTCGGTACCTGATTTGCCAGTCAGTCCTGACCCAAACCCGACTAGGTGTCCCGACCCAGGCCCAAGTCTTATCATTAACCCAGTGCCTCCACAAGGCCACAATCTAGTACCCTCTAGTAGCCCCTTCTCTGGCCCAGGAACTCCTTTGAGCCCATTTCCCAACTCCATGAAAGGCCTAATCTCTTTCTCTCTTATTCATCAAAACTCTCACACTAATCCAGGCCATTCCCCAGGTCCAACTCAGACACTACATAACCCAGTCCCAACTCAGCCTCCTTTAAACCCAATCCACTCAGTTCTATCAGTTAGCCCACCCTAACACTTACATTCACAACTACTTCCAGAACAGGGACGTGCTGATTTTTTGAGCAGAGACGGGGGACAAGCTGATGATATAACTTCTCAGTTATTTAACGATCAAGTGAGACGATGGAGCTGGGACGAGGCATCTTCTTCCTCCTCAGGTGACGACTCAATCCACTTCTCAGGTGGGAATTGTAAAGCAAAAGAAACTGATGCTGCAAGGGGTTCTACCTCCAATTAGCCCAACATAAGAAGAGTTGTCTCCTCGCCTGAGTTGAACTTAATTCATACAGTACCTCTGAGTGTTGGGAGTCAGTAGGAAGCACCAGATGAATTGGCGAGAGATGCTTCTCTGCAGATTAAACGTGATCTTAAGGTTGATGGGATGTCTTTCGATGATGTTGACCAGATTAGAAGGAAAGATAAACCTTCAGTGGGTGAAGCAGTCCTTGCAAATAAGTTGGGCTGTGACAGAAGTGATGCAAAAAAAAATAATCCTGATGATAGGCAGCGAATGGGGATCAAATTCCTGAATAAAGAGTCTACTCAGGAGGTTCTCATGTGGATCGATGAAATAGATAGATCATCCTTGGAAACCAGACATTCAAGGAAAGTTAACATGCGACACCCATTGCTAGTAACTTCTAAATTCCTGAGGACATTCAGACCCAAAAGGAAGACCAAGAAGAGGAGAAAGGAAGGTAGTGCAGGTTCTCAATGAAGATAATAACATGGAATGTGAGAGGCATTGGCCTCAGACTGAAGAGGAGTATGATTCCTAGATTGCAGAGAAAACATGCAGCAGATGTGGTTCTGATTCAAGAGAATAAAAAAGAAGAAGTGACTCAAAGAGATATCAAACAATTATGGGGTGTGAGGAGTGTAGAATGGTGCTTTAAGCCTTCAGTTGGTAATTCGGGAGGATTGTTGATATTGTGGTCTCCGGAGCTTCTGCAGTTAGAAGAAACATTGCTCGGTGATAGAACACTATCAGTAACAGGGAGGTTGGTTAATGAAGATGAGAGGGTGCTAATAAGGAATGCGTATGGGGCCGAATTCTGCAATAATGGAAGGCATTAAGGGAATGAGTTAAAAGACTTAAATCAAAGTTGTAGTGGACCTTGGTGTGTGGATGGAGACTTTAGTGCCACTAAATTTTCTTCAGGGAGGACAAGAAATGGTGGAAGCACCTCCAACTCGGAAGGTTTCTCTGATTTTATCAACTCTTGTCAACTAGTTGACAACCCACTACTTGGAGGAAAATTTACATGGTCAAATGGACAGAATCAGCCTTCTATAAGTCGTCTGGACAGATTTCTAGTTTCCATTCAGTGAGAGGAACTGTTTATATGATGCAATCAAAGTTAAAGAAACCGGTCTGATCATTGGCCGGTACTTCTTAGCACGGATGAAGAAGACTGGGTTCCCCATGCCATTCAAATTTAATAATGTGTGGTTGAATAACAAGGACTTCCTTGATAGAGTGAAAGGTTGGTCGTCAGAATTCTACGTTGAGGGCTGGGCAAGCTTCGTTTTGCATAAGAAATTAAAGCTCCTCAAATCTAAGATTAGAGAATGGTGTAAGTCTTCAGGAGGTTCTATAGATAAGAAAAAGGAATTTTGTTCCAATTCCATCAAGGTATGGGAAGGTATTGAGGAAGATAGAGATTTAATAGGGGAAGAAATGAAGGAGAAGTAAGCTTGTATGGTGAAACTTTGGGAGCTTCTTAGGTTTGAAGAGGTGGAATGAAGACAAAAATCCCGTGCTACTTGGCTTCGGGAAGGGGATAAGAATACTATTTTTTTCATAGGGTGGCCAACAACAGGAGGAGGACTAATGCTATCAAGTCACTCCTAAGGAACGGGAGAAGATTGGAAGGTAAGAGGGAGATTCAAGAAGAAGTTTGGAATCACTTCAGTTTAATCTTTGCACCTCAAGGTGAGCAAAGAAACTCGCATACAGCAACTCATTCGGCCCTCTCACCGATTGCCTCCTGGTCTTCTGTCATACCTGAAGATTATATTTGTGCCTCGGCGGTCCACCCGGTCCCCCTAGCCAGGTACGAGTCTCATGAGAACAACTCAGTTCAGTTCATTCCTTTAATGTTCCTACTTTTAGACTACTACAACACCCATGGACGCATGGCTTGGAGAATTTTCGTCATCAGATAGGTACATGTCTCTTCTAAATTTTCATGGTTCGGAAGGTGGCAAACTTGGGAGGTCTCTGTACTCCATGGGTTCGGGAGAGTTGGGCGTTGGAGGCCTGCAGGTAGAATTGCCGCGAGAAGTTGGCAACATACATACATCTCCAGGCAGAGGGTGGAATGAGGAGCAAAGCCATAGGTGACATCCTTCTTAACGCCTCATTATTTACACTATTGTCGGTTACTACTAATCGAGCTTCAGGGGAACTTCTTGTGAACCCTCCCGTACTAGCAGAACTAGATATACTAACACCGGGGTTGCCGGGACCACTCAGGATAACATTAGGACGTTTCCTTATAGCAGCCCATTGCCTTCATTTGGGAACCTTATCCTTGCTTCTGATGGAAGAGAGGATGGTAGACCTAATTTGGAGAGGATCCATTTTGAGCACATCTCGGAGGAAGATAAAACATGGTTGGAAAGAGAGTTTAGTGAGGAGGAGATCCTCGATGCACTAGGAAATTCAGACGGAGATAAGGCGCCAGGCCCTAATGGATTCAACTTTTTCTTAAGTGTCGCTAGGTTAAGCTTAGAAATGTTTTTATCTCATTGGTACCTAAGAAAGTAGGGGCCTCAGAACTGGGACACTATAGATCCATAGGTCTTGTAGGAAGTGTGTATAAGCTTCTAGCCAAGGTCTTAGCTTGAATGATTCGAGCAGTACTCGGGCAGTTAATAGGAGAAACCGAGAGAACTTTCATTGAATGGAGGAAATACTCAATGGTGTGCTAATCGCTAACGAGCAGATTCATGGTAGGAAAAGGGATAAGAAACTGATGATTCTCTTTGAAATTAGATATGGAAAAGGCCTATGATTATGTGAAATGGGATTTTGTGGACTTTTTATTCCAAAGGATGGGTTTCGGCTTTGGATGGAGGAAATGGATGAGAGTTTGTGTGCAAGGCTCATCATTCTCAATTTTTGTTAATAGTTCTCATATCCCCCTGATAAAGGCAACTAGGGTAACCCAAGAGGGGGTTGGCCTGACAGTCAAAAAGCTCCCCTCATGAAGAGATGTCTTGAGTTTGATTCACGCTGAACACCTCTCTAGGACGCTCTCCGTAGTTGCTTACCCGGTGTGTGTGGGATTGGGAGGCTTGCACATGCTCCATGGACTAGTCAGGTTAAAATGTCCCCTGTCCAAATATATGTGAGACCCCTGGACACCTTGGTCATAAAAATAAAATAATAAAAAGGCAACTAGGGGATCCCTTATCCCCTTTCCTCTTTACCATGGTTGGTGAGGCCCTAAATGGTTTATTGAAAAAGGCCAAAGAAGTGTCAGGGGACTATCTCTCACACACCTACAATTTGCAGATGATACTCTCCTTTTTGTGATGTTCCTAGAGAAGAGTTCTTTGGGGTTGAAGCAATCTTATGCTACTTCAAATTTGTGTCTAGTCTACGAGTGAACCTTGGAAAGAGCAGCTTGCTAGGAATTGGAGTGGGGGATGAGGTTGTAGCTTCCATGGCTAGGGAAATAGGTTGTGGGGTTGGTAAAATTCTTTCTCATACCTAGGGCTTCCCAAGGTGGAAATCCCAGAGCTAAGGTGTCATGGAAGCATATCATTGAGAGAGTGGAGAAAAGGTTAAATTCTTGGAGCAAACATTATTATTCACCAGAAGGGAGATTAACCCTCATTAAATCAGTACTTGTAATCTTTTTACCTAGTATATATCCTTGTCTGAAATACCTAAAAGAGTGGCCAAGAAACTTGAGAAATTACAAAGAAACTTTCTTTGGGATGAAAATGGAGATAAAAGGAAGATTCACATGGTGAAATGGGAGAAAATCTTGAACCTTTAGGAGGGGGGTGGGGGTGGGGAGGGTCGATTCAGTATCCGGGACAGAAACCAAGCTCCGCTTTGTAAATGACCTTGGAGGTTTGGCTTGGACAAGGATGCTCTTTGGAGGCGGGTTAGGCAATGGTGAGGACAGGATTGGGACAACGGTTAAGGATGGGTTATGGCTATTGGTGGGGAAAGGGAATAGAGTCTCCGTTTGGAACGATATTTGTCTGGGTAAAAGGACATTGAGGGAAGCCTTTCCAAGACTTCATAGGGCAGTGAGTAAAAAGGACACCTTTGTCGAGGAGTATGTAGGGCAGTCTAACAATCGAACACGTTAAGAAGTGGGTTTTAGGAGAGGACTACTGTCCTCTCCTTAAAAACCTTCTGGGGGAATTTCAGGTTAGCTTAGTCGAGGAAGGTAGATGGATTTGTACCTATGATTCCTCCAGGGATTTATATGTAAAATCCCTCTTGACCTTTTGTCTACGCCAATCAAAGTTAGTTTCTCCCTTATAAGTGGGCCTGGAATAATAAGATTCCCCCAGGGGTCCAGATGTTTACTTGGGCAATAACAAAGGTAAAATACTGGTGAGAGTCAATCTCAAGAATCGGCGTATCCTACTTGAAGGTTCATCTGAGGTTTGTATCCTACGTAGATCAGAAGAGGAAATTGTCGACAATTTGATGTGCGGGTGTCAATTTTCTAGATCCATTTGGGATAGGTTTTTGAATTTGAGGTGTATGCCGTGGGTGTTTAGTAGGGAGGGGGAGAGCCATAGTGGTAGGAAAAAGTAGAGTAGTTTGGAGGTTAATTCTAGGCTACGTTTGGATGAGGGGGGTGTAAGGGTGGGGTTACCCCTCATTACCCTTGTTTGGTAACTAAGGGCCAAGGGTAAAAAATCAACTTTTTACCCCTCCCCTTCCACTTTTGAAAACCCTTTTCTTCCAAGGGGTTTTCATATTTCCTAGGGTAACCCTGGTAAGGCGTAACTCCAGGTAACCCCTTCAAAATTTACCCCTCATCCAAACGCAGCCCTAGCCGTGACTTTTTGGCATGTGTGGAAGGGAACTATAGAATTTTTTAAGGTAAGTCTCTTGGGGTAAGAGAAGTCTTTGAGAAATCGAAATGGAGTCTGGTGGCTTGGTTGTCACTGTGAAAAGAATTCACCGACTATTCTGCAAAGAACTTCTATTTCTCCTAGGAGGGGTGTCTTAGGGGTGGAAAAATCAAGAAACATTCCATAGTCAAATGGGAGAAGCTTATTAGAGGCTCTAACAAATTTAGACACGGTAGGGGTAAACCCAGTCCAGCAAGTATAGGTAGGGTTATTCACGATGATATGGGAAGAACAATTCTTGCTTTTTCACAATCAATAGGGGTATTGGATTCTAATGAGGTAGAACCACTGGCTATCAGGAAGGTCATCCTAATTTGGTCATCGTGCAGGAACAGCAACCTAGTAGTGGAAGGTGATTCAATAAATGCTTTAGCTAAGGCTAGTGGTAGAAAAAGCCCCCCTGGAAAATGGTTTATGTAGTGAGGGACATTAGGTCATTGACCAGGACAAGGGTCGTCAACTTCAAACATGTACGACGGTTGGCCAATAGTGTTGATGATTTTTTGGCCAAGGTTGGGGTCAATAAATTGGTGCCAACAATGGAATTTTTTCACCCCATTACTCGAGGTGATGATATTGATGCAACAAATGGAGGATAGACTATTATGTATTCGTTGTTTTTTTTTTCCTCATGTGATCCTTTTTTATTTTCCCTGTATGGTTTCTCTCTTACAGATATGGTCAGTATAACTCTCCTACACAAACGATAGATCTTGTGTATGTTACTAATCTTAATTTAATAAATTTCACATTCGTCTCTGCTCAAAAAAATTCATAACCTTAACTTAGTAATGCAGAGCAGCCCAATGGAGCCAGGCCCAACCAAGCCAAGCCCAACCATCACAACTTAAGTTTCTTTGTTAAAAAGGGCCTTATAACCGTAAGGAGGAAAATGAACGATTGAAGAAAGAAAATAGTGGAAAGAAGACGAGGAAGGAGAAGAAACTGCTACAGATTCGGTGAGAAGCCACTGCGAGTGGCCGGGAGAAGAGTAAGAAGCCATCCTGGTTCAGGTACACTACTTCCTCTTCGCCTTTCTCTTCTCTCTCTCTTTTCCCCTTATTTTCCTTCTTCCTTTACCTTCCAACCAAGCCATATCCCATCCCATTTGATTTCCGCCACCCTCTTTAGTCCCATTTCTGGATTCCGCCACACCCTCATGCCCTTTCCCTAGCTTTCAGATCTGTCCCAAAACCTATATCCCGTCTCCTTCCAATCAAAACCCCTCCTCATTGCTGCCTAATCCCTTTCAACATCTCCATTGCCTTCGCCTCTTCCCAAACACCTTCCTAAGCCTTCGTCCAACCCCAAAATCAACTGTAGCCTACACCTTAGCCCCTTCCCCCTTCTCTATCGTGGTTGCAACACAATCTGGGTCCATCCCTATTGTCGCCAGTCTCTCTACTACCCTCCTTGGTTTTTGCCAGTCCCAGATTCTCCCACCCTCACCTCCGTGACTCCCATATTCCACTCTTCTACCGTCCCAACCTTGTCGCCCTCCGTGACCATAATACTCCAACCTATCCTGACACTATTCCGTTTTGGATTTTCCTAGCATTCGCCCAGCCATATAACCTTTCCTGCTGCAACCGTAAGCCCACTGGACCATTCCCAAGCCATTGTCACCCACCTAAAACCCTTCATTGGCTGTCGCCTTTCCCAGATCCTCCTCTTTTGCTACCGTAATCCCAAAATTCCCTTCTTCTGCTTACCGTAAAGCATGCTCCCACCGAACCATTACCTTCCCTTATTTGTTTATTTCAAACCATATGCCCCTAAGTCCCAATACATTAGTCTATCCTTTCTTAATTACCAAACTGTCATTTGACCACCGTAAACCTAAGAAGCACCGTAAGGGTGCGTGTATCGGATACGACACGTATCCGATACAGAAATACGACAAATTTTGAAAAACTAGGATACGGGTGCAGCGGGATACGCCGAATTAAAAAAATTATATATATATCAACAAAATAAATTTAGACATTTACAAAAAAATCATAAATTCTTATATGAGATAAAAAGAGCCAACAAATACTAAGTACTAATTTATGTATATAAGAAAATAAAAGGTTAAAAAATAAAATATGGGGGAAGAGAAAATTAATAATTAGAAATAAAAATAAAATAGCAAAATATTAAATCATAGAGTAAGATAAATGAATTACTACTATCAAGAAAAAAGTAAATGAATTAAGAAAAATAAACATATTTGTCTAGTCTAAACACACTATTTTTTTTTTTAAAACTGAAACACTTCCCCCAAATAAGCCCAAAACGATCAAAGCGTAGAAAATCACGAATATTTCATTTTGAATTTATGCTGAAACAGAACCAACTGGAAAATTATGTTACTAACGCCAAGAGTCTATAAATAAATTAAATGTCTAAACCATCAAAATGCCCTTTCCACATCATATCATGTATTTGAACTATTTTTTTAATAGTTTCTTTTTCAATTTAACTGTGCTTGTCAAAAATCTCAACATGCACGCCTCGTTTACCTGTACTTATTCTACTTGTACGTCAGGTCACGTATCTAAGCGTGTCCTGCCATGTCGCTTGTCCGGGCGTGTCCCGCTGTGTCGTGTGCCGTATCCTCGCACACCTACGCGTATCGGTGATGTATCGTGGTGTATCAATGGTGTATCCGTATTTAAAAAATATTTTAATTAATTGGATGCGCATTCGACACGTATCCAGCCGTATTCGTATTGGATATGCACCCGACACGGAGGGTTTCGAAGTATTTGTGCTTTATAGCCGTAAACCCATTATTCCCATTAAACACATCATATTTTTTGGTATTTGCATGATTATGTGTAGTAAATCTTATATCGACTAATTGCAAGTATTAATTGGCACTTAATTTCAGCCCATTTTAGATTTAAGGTCCATTAGTTTCAACCATTTTAGTCTTTTCATAACCCCATTAGGCATTTTAGGGTCACTCTATCCCTTGTCTTGTATCACTTAGTATTTATAATTATTTGCCACAAACAATGGGGTTTTTTACATTTATCAAAAACTGTTTTCAATGATCAACAATTAAAACTAACTACAACATTTTCAAAAATAAAAAGGAAATTTATATATAAAGAGAAGGGGAATAAATATCAAAGCAGCCCCTGAGTTTAGTGATATTATAAAGAAAATAGCCTCCAGTTTTTTTTTCTCCAAACAGCAAGATGTCCCTGTACTTTCAGCAAATATCAAAAGAGCCCCTTGACTGATAATCAATGCACAACCTTAACTTAGTATATAAAAAAGGACTATTTTATTTATTTTTGAATAAAAAATGATTACATGTTTTACACCAAAATAGCAGGTATCGTTACTAGTGCATGGGTTAGCTTTAACATTTTTTTATGGTATTCCTCTTATCTTTATCTGGGCCTCAAATGAAAGATTATAAAGGAAACATCTACTTTGGCGACTAACATAGGGGGGTGCTTTGTACACACTTCAATTTATTTAAATAGAGATGTGAAGGATCATCTTACCATCAAGCTCCTCAATAAATTGACACCTGCACCCCTTTTAAGTTCTAAACTGAAAACGAAACTGCAACTCACTTTTTCTAAACTATAAAACTTCATGTACATGCAAAACTGTCATCCTAAGAAAGAATGCCACTTACCAGTATGATGATAACTGAAGAATAGAGCCAGTTAAAACCTAGTTATTCATTTTGTCTTCTTTAGTTTTGCAAGATTTGTAAATAACAGGTGAAGAGCTGCTGTATCTCATCCTGAATATATCGAATCTTATATAGGATATCAAATTATCAAGTACATATGAAACAAAATTCATGTCAAACCAGATGGTCCATTATTTTGTGGATTCTTATCAACAATAACATTTCAGATATAAAGAATCAAACTGAAAACATCCCTAATTCGATTCTCCTAAATCTAGCTACTTCAAGTGATGATGGACTCTTATCATTCTCAATCTCAGGATATGAATGATACACTAAGACCTTGGTTTGGACCTCATACTATGAGAAATACATTTCAATGGTACAGAGGTAGTCTTAGAGGCACACAATAAAAAAGAATATAGTTGATGCCTCAAAATATTTACCCAAACTACACAAGGCCTACGGGTGGTTTCGTGCATCCTTGGGTATAGTTTCACCTCCACGTGGGGTGGGAATACCCATGTTATTTGAAAAAAAAAACCTAACATGGAAGATCATAGCCATTCAATATATGGCCTTTTAACCATTTATGTCAATCTGGCGTAAATCTTTGAATTGAAAAGGTTGGAAACTTTAAACCTGTTGGTGGCTTGAAATTCTTGGGTAGAATTGGGTTGTTTTCAGACTTCAAAAGTTCCAAAAAGAATTCAACAGTGTGAATTATAAAAATCCCACAGAATTCCGATCCGAAGAGATTTAAAAAATCCCATATGGAGGGGTTGCTTTGGAATTCTAAGGCATGAATTACTAACTGGAAGGGTAATTGGCATTTTCTCGAATTTATAAGATTCTGCAAAGACCGAAAAAGAGTTAGAGGTTTGCTGAAACCAGAACTCTAGGAAGGGAGTTATGAAATCCCACAGAATTCTAATCCCAAGTGATTTTAAAAGTCCTTATCTAAGGGGACTATTTTGGAATTCCAAGCCTGAATCACTTTGATTGTGGAATTATCATATATTCTAGTTGATAATTCCAAGTCTCATCATTCATCATAATCGAAGCTTTTGCCCATCTATTTGGAGTCGGCTTTTTTTGTTTTTCTTCTCCACTCAACCAACAGTCATGTTCTCCATCACCTCGCAGTCTATCTAATAATTCCAACTGTACAAAGCATTAAAATGCTTCTTCTTTTCTTTTTTTCTTGAATTTACGTGTGGGAAACCGCGGGATAAAGTGCTTTTGACATTAGCTTAATTTGCTAATCCAGAATTTTCTACCAAACAGACTCTTCATTATGGAATTTACAGTTTCCAACTAATAATTTCAACCTTAGCTATTGTATATAGTCTCCAATTTCCAGAAGTAACAGAATTTGCTGATTCCAAAGTTTGGAAATCTCTACCAAATGTTTAGGATTGGTCCATCACGGAATATTTCAGAATATGATATATACACAGTGTGGTGCTTCACTATAATGATTGAACGACCAAGTAAAATTATAAATAAAAAGTGAAGTTCGCATACAAAACATGCACTGCCAAATAAAATTCATGAAAAAAAAAAGAAGAGAATTGGGGCAAATTAGTTGCAGTACTAACCGGTTCTTGAAGCCCAATTTCTCGAATACTCTCCATGAGTTCCTTCACCTTATTGGAATCATTCGCTCTGGTTCGCATAAGTGGTCTCCGTATCTTATCAAGTGGAATTTCAAGAATTACAGGCCCCCCAGATTTAGGTTTGTTGAAACGAACCCCTGAAACAAACAAGCAACACATATAAAAAAAAAAAAAAAAAATTGACAAATATCCCAGAAATAATAACATCATGTAAACACAGACAGAGATATTTTGGGTTCTTTCGAAAAAGAAGCGGGTTTGAACTGTCTTCTGTGAATAAGAATCGAGGGTTTTATACTCTGCCCATTTGGAAGCATTGAAAGGCAAGCATTCTAATCAAAAGTAGACATTTTAACTAACATTTGAACATTTTAAAATAGTCGTTTTGAGAAGCACTTTCCTTTTCCTTTCTTACTACTAAAAAAGAAAAGAAAAAGTAGGCGATCACCAACAGGAGCAGAAATGAAACTCAAATACCAAAATAGAGAGACTGAGAGAGAGAAATGGACAGTTGGAAGAATCCATCGTAGCACGAAGCGAGAAGTCTCTTGGGGAGTAAGCAACGCGGAGACACAGATTCGCCATTCCACAGATCCTCTCTCTCTCTCTCTCTCTCTCTCAGAGACAAAGTTCGACCAGAACTTATCAAATGAGCAATTACAACGACGCCGACTTCTATAATATTTTATATTACTTTTATGGAGCAAAGATATTATTTTAACTGGTATGGGAGTGAAGATATTATTTTAACTAGCATGGGGCACATGGTTCTCATGTGGTTTATGTTTACACGCTACCATCTTGTATAAAATCAAGTCAATAAAAAATTAAGACAACATTAAACGAGTTTTCAATAAAAATTTAAAATATGAAATAAAAGAAATATGTAGGATATTAACAAACTTAGAAATTTTTAATAATAATAATTAGAACTTTTTTCTGAAAATACCTAGGAAATTAGTGAATTTTGTTCGAAGTACCTTGACATATTTTTAAAGTAACATTGTTTTGTATATCCATATTAAATTTTGTAAAGACAAAATACTTTGTGCCTACATTTGGACGGGGGCAAAACGGTTATCCTTTTACCCTTTTTTCTTAGTGGAGGGATAAGGATAAAAATTTACATCTCCCTCATTTTTTTTAAAACCTCTTGAAGCATGAGAGTTTTCATAAAACCCTTGCCCCTCTTTACCTTTTTTTTATCCCTCTTTGCACCTACGGAGTAAAAATATTTTAAAATATTTTTTAATTGATTAATATTATTTAATAATTATGTTTCATAAAATTTTATTTTTACTCTTTACATTATATGAATTTAATAAAAGTTATTAATTCTAATAAAATTGTTAATATATTATCCCTCTTTACACCTATGGAGCAAAAATATTTTAAAATATTTTTAATTAATAATATTGTTTAATAATTATATTTTATTATTTTTTATATTATATGAATTTAATAAAATTATTTATTCTAATAAGTTGTTAATATATTACCACTCTTTACCCCCTCTTTGCACCTATAGAGCAAAAATATTTTAAAATATTTTTAATTGATTAATATTATTTAATAATTATTTTATTATTTTTTGTATTAATAAAATTGTTAATATATTGCCCCTCTTTACCCTTTTTTGCACCTATGGAGCAAAAATATTTAAAATATTCTTTAATTGATGAGTATTATTTAATAATTATATTTTATAAAATTTTATTTTAAATTTTTTATTATATTGAATTTAATAAAAAATATTAATTCTAATAAAATTGTTAATATATCAGGTTACCCCTGCTTATAGTTACTAAATAAGATTTTTTATCTTTAGGGTAAGTTCTTATTTTATCACTGCAATTACCAAACAAGATAAGGATAACCCCTATGCAAGGATGACCCGTACTCAAGGGTGACCCCTACTCAAGGGTAACTCCTATAAAATTTACCCCTCATCCAAACGCATGCTCTATCGCTCTCTTAAGTTATCCCTTAGTAAAAAGAAATTAGTAAAGGGAGAATACTGCGCTCGAGAGGGAATACTGCATTAGTGTAATGGTTTTAGGGTTTTCCTCATTCATCCCTGGGTTTAAATCTTGGGTCGGCCGATAATTTTCTCTCTCCAACTGATATTTGCAAAAAAAAATTATTGGAAAAAATTCAGGAAAATTTATGGTAAATTCAGAAAATTGGGAGCTTCTTGAATATGTAGTTTTTTCATTAAATATCGGTCATTTATATATTTGAAGTATTCATTTTTAAGTTTTGAAAATGATTTTTTATAAAATTAACAATGATAAAAATTGATAAAAAAATTAAAAAATTATGTAGATTTTTTTTCATAAATTTAGTGATTAGTATTATGAATTTTTAAAATTTTATTCCTTATTTTATAAGCCACCTAAATTTAAATGAGGTCATTAACAAAACTAATTTAAATGAAAAGTGTTCAAAAATACACCAACTACATCATGATACATAAAAAATACACCAAATACAACGAAGTATCACCAAATTTTCTAAAAAATATATAACATCACTATGGATCAAGCACTTCGTACAGATAATCGGGCACGTGAAAATAAAACCTGGCATATATGTCCTTCGTAAGTCGTTCATCGGTCGACGTGTTCTCGAATGTTGTTGACGATGGATACTGATACTACCAATTATCAGAGGAGGGTTGCGACTGGTGATTAAAAAAATAGACATAAACTGCATATTACTTGACAACGAGTCTGTGTCTACGATTCTATATCTAGATTGACCCCAATATCCTGCGAGCATATATCCAAATGAAACATACCTTGCACTTTGCCCAGGCATGTTTGGTCCGCCATGAGGTGTATGTTGTCTATCCTCCTCTCGGTGATGGACTTGACTCATGTCAGGGTAATATACCCTGGTGGAATTTCGCTCAACATCCACAGCAACATTTTTCCGACCAATATTGTATCCATCATGTAACCCGTTATCATCATCCGCAGATGAATCAGATCTGACCGACCTATAATCACGCCTACTAGGTGGTTGGCTTCCCTCTGTTTGTCCTCATCCTCTGTGAGGAGCTGCCTTCTCATGTTGTCCTAGTAGTTCGCTCACTAACAAAATGACGACGTGGTGCCATCCTTGTACTTGTTCCCCATCGCATACCCGCATTTGGGGGCAGGACCCACTGACTGAATGGTGGCGACCGTCATTTTCCTCCTCATCCTCGTCATCCTCTAGTTCTCCCAACTGTATATTTTGGTCTAAAAATGATACAACGAGATCGTTGAGTACTGGTTCTTCTTTCTCTTCGATCCATTCACTCAATGGATTTTTATAAGTGAATAAATATTCAAGGTTGATAGGGATGAAAAAAATCTTCTCTGTCAGTCAGCGCCAGCTCTGGGTACCTCATTAAATTCCATGCTCGTAGTTGCTGATTGGAATGAAGGTACACCAAATCATTTAGTCTTTCAGATGACAACCTGCTTCGAGGCTTACTGTGAACATATTTAAATGTTGACCAATTACGCTCGCAGTTGGTTGCACTGCTTGTCTGACTCATCAACTTAATAGTGTGCCTCCTTAACATAGGTGTATTGTTTCCAAAATATGTTCACTACTGGGTCGCGCTTATCGTCGCCGTTTCTTTCAACCTAACTTCAGCGGCTACATCAGCAAATGACTCCAAACGCATGTCGTATAAACACAATAGTAAGTCTGTATAATGTATGGGTGTAACTACAAAAACGATAAATACAATTAGTAAATCCGTATAATGAATATAATTTAGATGATCAATATGACATATCATAATAAATCAAAGTAATGCATCTCTGAAACATGTCGCCCATTCACCAGAATGCATGAAACCCATAATCTTCATCGTTCGTCTTATAGCATTGCGAATTGTGTCCAAGTCTAGCCCTCGATCCAGTTCATGAAGTTTTTTTCGAAAATGGATTCAAATAAGACGCTGCCAAGTGGAATACAATGCGATTAGCAAAAACATAAGAAGTGCACAATAATGAGATATAAACTCACATAGCAAATGAAAAACTACCTTACCATGAACTGTGGGTTCAAAATGAAGAATTGTTCAATACGTTTATTGATGATTTCCACATAGGGCTCCGTATAAAAACTTTCCCAATTTCAGCTTTGGCTTTTAAGATGCATTAAAAGACATAGGGCAGCGTCGGCTTCTCGTCTCCGTCCACAAATCGGAGTGTTGTTACTATATGAGCACAGATGTTGATGACAGCTATGACACTGTCCCAGAACAATTTAGATAAAAATAGGTGCGTAATGTTGTCGTAATATCTTTTGTGTTTTTCGTTTCTCATGTGAAATGCATTTTTGAAGGACTTATTATGCACCATTTTCTTCAATTCTTCCTTACTTCTTAAGAAGTTCTGTGTTGATTAAGCTAGCCAAATATCTAAAATAGTCCTAGAGGGGGGTGAATAGGACTATTGGAGAATTTAAAATCTATTTAAATATTGGGCTCTTTAATGATTAATCAATACAAATTTGCTCAAATAATAGTTTAAATATGATTTACAGGCAAGATTAAGTTTAAGTAAATTATGTGTGCAATAAGATATGAGCTAAGTAAGTGCACAAAATAAGGTGAAAGAGATGAGAAGAGATGGAGAATTGTGACACAATGATTTTTAAGTGATTCGGCAACCTTGCCTACATCCACGCCTCAAGTACACCACTTGAGGATTTCACTAACTTTCTCCTTCACGGGTGGAGAAGAAACCAATTACAAAGCTTAATCTATTTCACGGGTGTAGATCGACCTAATCACCAAGAGAACACCTCTCTTGAAAGCTAATAAGGTTACACCAACTCTTTACAATATTTCACAATTAATAGAAAGAAGTTGTGCTTTGAAATATACCAAGAACTTAGCCTTAAGTTACTTGAAGTAGCTTGGGCTTGTTCTTGAATGTCCTCCTCTTCTTGCCTTGATGTAAATGCTCCAATGAAGTCCAACCAAGATGATAGAAAGGAGGTCTAGGGTAATTAAAGGTTTTCCTATGAGGATTAAGACCCTAAAAAGAATCTCTACTTAACACATTCAACTTAGAGCATAAGATGCTCAATATATGCCTATGAGAGCTTTTAATGTGTTTGAGATTAAGAATCAAAGCTTAGAGTATTATAACTCTGGAGTTTGTAAGCTTTGGAAGTTGTTGGAAAGCTTGGAAGAAAGTATGAATAAATTGGGCTCAAGTCATCAATCTTTTTCTCTCCAAAAAGCCTTACATTTATAGGCTAGAAAAGTTCCAACGGATCTATCTTCGGACCTTCCGAAGATGAGTCTCAAACCTTCAGAGGTTGCAACGGTCGGATTCCCAATGGTCATATTGCAACAACTATTTTGACCCTGCAACAGATAGTTTGACTGATCCTCGGAACGTCTGAAGTTTACTGTTCTCGGAAGTTCCGAGCTTCCCAGAAATCCGAACAACTGATGGATCCTCGGACGTTCCGAGATATGTTCTCAAAAGTTCCTAGATGCCCCAGAAATCCCAACAACTGATAGATCCTTGGACGTTCCGAGACAATGGTCTCGGAAGTTCCGAGCTGCCCAGAAATCCATTTTCCACTAAGTGTTAGAAACTTGAGATTTTGTGAAAAAACGTGGACATGGTGGAGAGCTCATGAGTGTTCTATGCAATCAGTTAGATTTAACTATAATGAATATTTTAGATTACAAGGACACACAAAATATGGAGATATTTGGTGAATCGCAAGAGCTCTCCATAGGGCAGAGATTGGGATTAGAAACCCTGTTTGTATTATTCCAATTTTAACAAAAAGGCTTCTAGGTCAGTCCTATGGTCCATATACCTGTGATGGTTGGCATTCAAAGAGTTCTTCGGTTTTGGTGAGAGCTTTCAAACCATCATGTCTTCTGGAGCTTCAAGCTTGATTTGACTGTGCGTGTCTTCCAGAGACGAGATCTTAGACACGTAGATGGTCACGACTCAGTCAAAGAAAGGACTCAGTCGGACACAGTCATGGAATTGACAACTCAGTCTGAATCAGGAGAGGCAGATTTAACTTTTAGGCCAACACTCTGCATAATAAGGAATACTGTGGTGAAACGGGTTACTGCATGTCGCAGTAGTTCACGATGCTTAGTGTACTTCCTCATAACCTCTAGGACTTTAATGTGGTTGTATATAAATGTGATGACGTCCCTACACCACTCAATTAGGTTCTCAAATTTCGTCACACAAGAAAAGTCTTTGAGGATCAAGTCTATCAGTGGGCCGCACAGGGGGTCCATAAGATCCACGGGTATGTGTTCTCGACATTCTTCCCTCCCGACTTATAGCCCGGTCTGTTATCCGTTACAATTTGGACAACATTCTCAGGTCCAACTTCTTCACAGACAAACATCATTAAACTACAAATAAAATCTCCATCATTAGTTCGTATCCCAGTGTCAAACAATTTATGATACACTGTGCCACATTAATTATAAATGAGGAAATTAACGATACTCCGGTTATCGTCTCTCTTCCAACCATTCATTATAATGCTTATTCTTGTATCCTTTCAGGAACCAACAACTGTGGTTGCAAAGCACACGACCATAAAGTATGGATTCTCAATGTCTCTCGGTGGCCGGTGGACATCAACGAAATACTTTGTTGCTGTCATCCCAATGGAATGCTTCACCGACTTTCTGTCGGCTTGATCTATTTTTCCTTATTGTAAAGAAGTCGATCTATCCCATATTGGATCACTAGCACTAACTGTCTCAGAATTCACACCGTGGCGTTTATCTGCATCCCGATGTCCTCCTTGGAATGCATTTTTAATCGAACTCCATCTGCACTAACTTCCAAATTTTCTACTCGATGATCCGGTGGCAGTCCCTGTATAGAGAAAAATAATTCATTTATTGACATTTTAATTAATTTTGAAATAAATTGCTATTTTTAGAGTAAACAAGAAATTAACATGCACCAGCATGTTGGCCCATCTCATGTTCGCGGTGATTTATTCGCATTACACGCCGTATATCCCTGGCCTCCTCTGTCTGGCCTGGTTCCCCTTCTGAGGAAGATGATGGGACATTCAGCATGTATTGGGCCTCCATTTCCTTTTCTAAGCAATCCCCCATGATGCTCTTCTGCTTCAGTCCTTTTTTTTTTTTTTGTTGCATTGGCCTTTAGTAATTCCCCACAAATAAGTTGCGCTTCTATTACTTCGCTTTTGCAACTTGCAACGTTACCCATCTTCCCAACTATATGTTCTTTCAAACGGGTAATTTTGCCTGAATTCATTGTCCCATAGAATTTGCACTTCACTCGGTTATTACTATGTCGTTCACCAAACTGCCATGTCGGATCGTCTTTGTTTGGTGCCATTAGTGATTAAGACGTGCATGAAATGATATATATTAGTATTGATTATTGTTAATTTGTGATCTCTCATATTATTTTTTTTCAAAGAACCTAGACTATAAAATGAGAAAGTTGATTTAAAAAAATCATAATTTTTTGCTAGAGTTACCTACTTTTTGGCCATTTTCTGTGATGACCCACCCTTTTCCAACGCTTAAAATCAGAGTATATATATATATATTTTTAAATACAAATTAGGAAAAGAACGGAGTGTGCCACGACGAGAGTCGAGTCTGAGTCCGAAGACCCAAGCCTTGACTGGCCCAACCTGGCACATGCGTAGAACAACCCACAAACATTTGTGCATGTGCTAGCACAATGTACGGAAAATGATTTGCAGAAATAACAATTGCGGAGATATTTATAACATTCAAACATGATACCAAATGTCGATGAGCAAATTTTACATTTATAATCTCGCAAGCGCACAAACCATTTAATAGTATAGCGATTGAGTGCGAGGTCGAACCCAAAGGAAATCCACAAAATATATGCTTAAATTAAATTGGTACCTTTTAAAAAGATGTAATCTTAAGAAATCTAATATATGGAATTACAATTTAAATCTAGAAAACCAAAGTAACACCATCTTTATTTAACTTATGAATTTAACAATTCGATAATCAAATCCATCTTTTTATTAAAATGGTGAAACATGAATGATGGTAGTCTCATCTTAATTAAAAATCACATGTTTTAAGATAAAAATATCATATCTCGAGCCTTAGTTACTTGAATCTCGAGAGAGAGAGAGAGAGAGAGAGAGAGAGAGAGAGAGAAAATAGATAAGCATACAAGCATAAAAACAATAAGATAGATTGAACATTTAAAATACAACAAATAGACAAAATAACTAATGTAACTAAAGACTGGAAATAAATTCGCAAGTAAAGTAAATAACAGAATTTAAAAGTGCAGAATTTAAAGGTGGTTATAGAATTTTTCTTTCATCACCCAAAATGAATAAATAAATAAGAAACTTAGATCTGAAATTCAACGCATAGAATTCAAGATTCATTTTACACCTTTTAATTAAAATTTATATTCTTTGATCTAATTAAAGTTTGATCCTAGGTTCAACATTCACAACTTAAGACTTTAATCAAATAAATAATATAAAAAGAAACATAAAAGACATCATGAATAATAAGAATTTTCAAGAATCTAAAAATGGACATTTCTTATTTATTAAATGGAAGAATTTAAGTACAGTCATACATTAAATTGAGAACAAGAAAACAAAATGGACACGTAAATTTACAACTCTCACTTGCAAAATCGTGTAGGACCTCATGTCTTATTGTCTCTTGATCTTTTCTCCTCAGGCTTTGGTCCTCTTGAGCCACAGGTCAAATTCGAAATTTACTGTTGGCTTAGTGCTCTATTTATAGGCTCAGGGTTGGAATGAATGGCAGAGATTAAATCTGGGTTAACTTGTGAATTGATGGCTTGGATTGGATCTCATTTAGAAGTGGATGGAGGAGATTTTATGTTGAAAAGGCTAGCGTTACAAGGCATACACGAAATCTGGGTCGCTTGGCTTAGTGGCTAAGCAATAGTGGAGAAAAAATTGGGATTTAGGATTAGTTTGGAAAGTATAGTGCAAATCCCGTTTTTCTACACATGTATCATCTTGCAGTTCTATTTTGACTTAGTAAACGTATGATCTTGAAATTTTGTAAACTACAAAGTTGTATCCCTTGATGTCTTCTTTCCAATGCAACAAGAGTTAACACAATCAAATATTGGAGTGGAAAGTTATGGTCAAAATACCAAAGCTGTGTCAAAATTTGTCTTCCAAATCCCATTTTTTTCTCCATTTCTTCCTACACAAGGCTTCACACGAAATTGACAAGTCTAGTCCTTGCCTTTGGTGAATTTCGATTGCTTGGAGGAGGGGTGATGAGGTGTAGATGATGTGGCATGAACTTAAATGGGATTTTGGGTCAAGTGCATGGAGAGATTTTAGTTGCTTGGGTTATAACTTGTTCTATAACTAGGGTTTTATGAATGAATGGTTATGATTGAATGGGACTTAGATCTAAGGTAAATTGATTAAAATAAATTATATAAATGGTAAGTTCCTAATGGAGGGTTGAGATTCAAAGGTTGATCAAGAAGGTTGATGAAATGCATGGCCTAAATCTAAAATGATGAATGTATGCAATGGATAAGTAAGGTGGCTCTATGGTTTTCCTACGTTTTTGAATGAAATGAGTTGTTGTGATGAAATGTCCTAAGATCTAATGGCTTAACTAATGGATGAATGATCTAATTGGATGGATGATTAGGTGATGCATGCATGGTCATGATCCTAAGGTTAATCTATGATGGATAGATTGGATGACGTAGATCTAATATCATGAATGTATGGGTTGGATTTGGATCTAGGTTTGACCTAATTTTAATGCATAGGATAGGATTTAAGATGGAGATTGGATGGTGTGTATTGATAAGGAGATGGACAAGGCTTGGGCGTGTGAATGGGTTATGGACTTGGGTTTTGAACTTATAAATGAGCACACGGGCCTTCAGTGGACCTTGGACTTGAGCTTGAGGACTTGGGCCTTTGTTGGACTTTCAAATGCACATTGGCTAGGCCCATCTGTAATATGCACATGGACTGCCTGTGGCCTGGCCCAATGCTAGCTTGTGGAGCTTAGCTTGGCCCAACTGAAGTGGATATCTGGCCCATTAATCTTGAATTTCAACCTTTGCGTCTTGAATTGCAGGTTTTCTCTTCTAGAATTTAATAATTACGTTCACCACTTTAAAATCTTGAATATTGATTTAATCTAGACTCTCATAGATAGATCTAGACCAACTAATTTACATGAAATCCCTAAAAGTGGAGTAAAGTTAATCATAAAAATTTCAGGTCTTCCGAATTAAGCACCAAACTTGCAATTATCCACTGTTTTATCTTGATTTTCTGAATTCTCCATTTTAATCTACAAAACTAAGAAATTATATTAAATGCACCAATATACACAAAATTGAGAGCTAACTAGTCCAATAATCAAGGGTAAAAATGTAAGATTTCAGTGCTCAACACCAAATTCACCTCATTAGCAAATATAAGAAATTACTCAAACCATAAGTCAAATTGCCATATTCAAGTCCAAAAATAGGAGTTATATCTATGCTATTATATTCCCGCAAATACTCCTATGAAATCAAATTGTTCTACCAAAATATCAAAATAAAGAACTAAGTTCTTCAAGCATCTCCTTCTCCACTTTGTTTAGGCTTGGCTACCACTAGGTCCAGCCTCTTCTCCTTTGCCATGATCTACATTAACATCCAAAGGGGAAAAATATACAGGTTTAGTCAACTTGCCCGTAAGAATTCCGACCAAGAAAATGCACTACGAGTGTGATAATATCATATAATCCAAAAGCAATGTTGGAGAAATCACATGTTATGACATAATATATATTTCTCAAAAGAACTCAAAGTACACTAAAATCTCATGATCTAGAAATCATACTTGATACTTATCTTATAATGACATGCCATGGGTGTCACGTATCAATAAAATGCCATCCCATATCCATGCATCAAATCACACTTAGTTATCTCATCCAACTAGTTTCATAATGGCCAGTTATGTCCAACAGCATTTGTGGTGGCCACCACCAAGGTGTTGTTACCCATCCACAAGTTAACCGAGACTATCGGTGGTGTGTGGACTTCTCCCTCTACGTAGGGTTTCGGGACCTTCCCAAGAGCTCTTTGGCCCAATTAACGCCGTAACATTCACAACAAATGGACGTGGCCAAAGTATAACATTTTAATATCATACAATAACTTTTCGTACACGAGACAAAGCAATGTCCGGACAATTCATTATTGGCTCGGTAATGCAATCCCTCCCATGCAATCATGCAAGAAGTACATGTCTGCAATTATGATGACAAACCATGGATCATATAGTTCTAATACTTTTGCAATACGTAAAACATCATGATAGTTTAGCTCAATGCAAATCATGTTGAAAACCTCATATTTTCATAATTCTAAATTTATAATTTCAAAGGAAAAGGCAAGTATAATGATAAATATTTCACATTTATATGCTTAAATAAAGTAGGAACTCCTACTTAATCTAGGATGATCAGCAAAAGGGGTTACTCTCAAAGTCTCTCGAACGGTATCGGGACTACCCTCGGTTCCTTTGTCCATGTACATGTTTCAAATCATAATTTCATGTCATTGTCATATTAATCTTTTTGTCTAATCTAAATAGGTCTAAACAAAACCTAAAGGTCAACTGTATGATCTTCAGAGTCTAAGGGACTCCACATAAATATGATTTATCATCAAGTTCATTAGCCCTATTAAACTATCCATGTCTCAGGCCGACATATCGACACTATCGATACATCGCCCCTGGACACAACCGACACATTGATCATCTCGACATGTCGACTGGCTCTGTCTGTTCCAGTTCATGTTTTCGACTTGTTGTCAGGTTATATGTATCGACCCAGTCGATACATCTAGGGGTACATTCTTTTGAGGTGTCGAGCACGTCGACATATCCTTCTGGGTTTGATCTATCAATATTCGTGTTTGTTCTCTATTCTCAAACCACAGGTGCATATACCCAAGGTGTCGACTTCATTGAAATGTCCTCCGGGGTTTGGTCTATTAACATTCATCCTTCGTTCCCAGGCCGATATGTTGGCCTATTCGATATATCTATCAGAGATCCGTGGGCATATAGACGCAGTCGATATGTCCACAGATTCATTCTTCCTTCGTCATCTTTACATTCATTTCTGGTCATTTCCAAGCCGATACATCGACCTGGTCGATACATCATACTGGGACCAGTTCATCACCTTTTCTTTTATTCCATTTTCAATTCTTTCATACCCAGACCGACACATTGACAATGTCGATAGGTCATTCTGGGATCTGTTCATTATCTTTTTGATCCATTTTCATTTCTGTCGTACCCAGGCCGACAAATCGACATCGTCGATAGGTCGTTCTAGGTTGGGTTCTTTTAGTTCAATACTTCGAGATTCCTAGTTCATTGGACTTATGTTTCAGAAGACACATCGACATAATCGATATGTCGATTGGGTTGAGTCCGAAAGCCATGGATTCGTCTTTCATGCTTTCCCTCTACTTGTACGTCCATTATTCTTGGTACTTTATGTGTTAAATCTGTATTTACATATTTTCTAACCATCCTACTGTGATTATCCCATTTGAAATCATGGTAAGATCCACCTACCTCAAGGGATTTGCAGGTGTACTCGAGTGGATGAAGAATGAGCTCCTTGCTTCCTTTGCTCATTGTTAGCTCGATTTCTCCTTCTTCTTTGCCTCGTCTTTCCTCCCTTTCCAGGAACAGATGAAGTCAGTGGAGAGGGGAGAAGGCTTACTGTCTAGCTAAGGGTTGAGGTTGAGTGAGAAGACGAAATTGAGCGAATGAAACGGGGTAGTGCTCTCTCTCTTTTCTCTCATTTCTTTCTTTGTTTTTCTTCTTTCTTTTCCTCTCTTTCTTTTCTTTTTCTTTTTCGCTCTTTCATTTTCTCTTCCTTTCTATCTTCCTCCTTCGGTTGCCCTAAACTGTTAAATGGGTGGTTGGAAGGTGGGAATTGGCATGGGAGGATAACCATGCATGGAAAGTAGTGCCTGGGCGGCGATAGACATAAGTGTCTGCTAATGGCGTTGGAACTACCCTGACACATCGAGATGATTGATATGTCCATCTGGGTGTTTTGTACTTAGTTTATTCTGATTTTGGCCCTTTGCCGATACATCAACCATGTCGATGCATCCCTTTGGCAATTTAAGTTTCGAGTTCGGATTCCAGCTTTTACCGACACATCGATCTAGTCGATGCATCGCCTGAGGAAGTTTAGTTTGCTGACACATCGACCCAGTTGATGTATCATCTGAGAAAAATTCAGTTTCTGTGTTTCTTTCAATGTATATTCACCACATTTTTATTCATATCATTTTTGGACAAAAAATCTCATCATTTATTTCATTCATTTAAAGAGAAATTACATACGAAATAGGGAGTTAAAACTCCGGGTCCTTACATTTTCCACATGAAAATGGGGGTTTTTGTTTAAAAATATTACATTGTATGAAATTGATTTTTTTTTTTCACAGAACCTACCTTCTAAAATCAAAGGGGTGGTCTTAAAAAATCAGCAATTTTTCCCAGTTTTTACTATTTCTTATCATTTTATTGTACATATAAGGGCCATTTTTTTTTACAAAATAAAAGAAAAAAATGAAACACATGAAAATGAATTTTTTTCAGAGAACCTAGTTTCTAAACTGATAGGTTGGTTTAACAAAAATTCAGAAATTTTTGCAACACTTACTATTTTTGGCCATTTTCCACATGAAAATGGGGGGTTTTTGTTTAAATTTTTTTTTAAAAAATATTCACATTGGATGAAACTGATATTTTTTTTCACAAAACCTACCTTCTAAAATCAGAGGGGTGGTTTTAAAAAAAATCAGCAACTTCTTTCCATTTTACTATTCTCTTGAATTTTATTATACATATAGGGGGCTTTTTTTGACAAAATAAAAGAAAAAAATGAAGTAAATGAAAATGAATTTTTTAGAGAACCTAGACTATAAAATAAGAGGATTGTTTTAAAAAAAATTCAGAATTGTTTGCTATGAGTTACCTATTTTTTGGCCATTTTCCACATGAAAATGGGGGTTTTGTTTAAAAAATTAATAAAAAAACATTCATATTGCATGAAACTGATTTTTTTTCACAGAACCTACCTTATAAATCAGAGGGGTGGTTTTTTAAAAAATCAGCAATGTTCCCACTTTTTACTATTTCTTATAATTTTATTGTACATATAGGGGCCATTTTTTTGACCAAATAAGAGAAAAAAATGAAATACATAAAAAATGAATTTTCTTTCAGAGAACCTAGCCTGTAAACTGAGAGAGTTGGTTTAAAAAAATTCAGAATTTTTTGCTAGAGTTACCTATTTTTTTGGCAATTTTCCACATGAAAATGGGGGGTTTTGTTTAAAAAATAAAAAAAATATATTCAAATTACATGAAAATGAAATTTTCTTTCAGAGAGCCTAGACTTTAAATTGATAGTGTTGGTTTAAAAAATTCAGAAGTTTTTGCTACACTTACCTATTTTTGGCCATTTTCCACATGAAAATGGGGTTTTTGTTTTAAAAATTAAAAAAAATATATCCACATTGCATGAAACTGCTATTTTTTCCCAGAGACTACCTTCTAAAATCAGAGGGATTTTTTAAAAAAAAAATCAGCAATTTTTCCCACTTTTTACTATTTCTTATAATTTTATTGTACATATATGGGCCATTTTACATTAGAAAATTTAAAAAAAAAAATGCAAAAAAAAAACATTCATCTGCATGGAAAATAATTAAAAATAAGTCATAATAACTTCTATGCTAAATGTTTAATCATAAATAAATCGCTAACAGTAAATGATAATCCACATTTCTAATAAAAAATATTACAATAAATGCATCAAATATTAAACTACACATTAAAAGCATAAAACATTTAGATGATAAAGCTTAAAAATTAAAAATGGAAAAAAAACTTACAGTAAACGAAGATCTATCTGTGAAATACACTCAACGGTTTGGACCTTCCAAAATCAGCCAAATATAAATTCTTTTTTAAAATAATGGAATGAAGGAATGTGAAATGGAGATGGATTGAACGAAAGAAAACCCTCTGGATCCGGTTGTTTCCAAAGAGTTTGAAGCTGTGAATGAAGGGATGTATGAGGGGTGGTGATATTAGAGGGTTTGGTCCGGTTGGATTTTCGAGTTTTGAAAAATATATATAAAAAAAAGGGCGTGGGGTGCAAGTTCCAGCACACCAGTCGTTGCAGTCTGCTTTTTGCAGACGATAATTTGACTGATATATGGAGCGATATATCGACTGTGATATATCGTTCGATATTGCACGATGATATCGCCGATATTATGTGGGCCCACAAAGGAAATTATAAAAAATAAAAAAATAAGAAAGGCTTTTTCAGGACAATAATTTGACCGATATATTGAACGATAATTCACACAATTATCGTTGATAAATTGTGGGGCTCACAGCCATTTTCGATTTTTTTTTTAAATCAACATTTCCTGTCCGATAAACCAATTATCGGCCTATAAATGGACCGAGATATCGGCCAATACGACCGATTTTTTTTTTTTTGAAAGGAAAAAATAATAAAACAATTTTATTAATTATCGGCCGATAAATGACATATATTTAAATTGATTTATCGGTCAAATCGGCCCATAAAAAAATAAGTACGCCTGATACATATCGTATTGATTGATGTATATCAGTCCTAAAAAACCTATATATATCGTCCGATACGATACGCATCGACCAATATTTTTTCCCCTGCCTAGCAATGAACCTCCAATGTTGAATCTTTTTCTCCAATGTACCCTTTCCCTTCTTCAACGTTCTTGCCTACTCCTCCTCCTCCTCTAGCATTTGCTTTCCCCTTCTCCTTCTCTAGTGTTTGCCTTCTCCTTCTTCGATGCTCCTTCATTTCATCCATTTTTTTTTTGTTATTGATAGGGGGATAGGTTAGATTTCCATGAAAAGATTTAGGGGTTTTCCACGAAAATGGATTTTTGATTTGCATTGTTGTAAAATTGTCCTAGGTTCAATGAATTTTATTTTTTCTTGATCTTTAGGGTTTATTTTTCAATATGTAGGATTTTTATCTATACGTCTCTGACTTTTAATTTTTCCTTTAGTTATTAACATAGAGGAATTCGTGCCTAGTCCCACCCTCTTATATGATCAAGAGAATTACATCTCAAACATGGTTTGGAGAGGAACAATATGTATACTTGCTGCTTTGGAAATGATTAAATTGATTTTCTTCAGTATTTGAACCTCATTTTTTTTCTTGCAAAGTGAACCTATTTTCAGATGTTTGGAACACAAATAATGTGTTGATGAGTGGGATCTCACTGTCCGCATGAAGAATAATTTAGAGAAGTGCGAGTTAAGTATTTTTATGAGTTATGAGATATGTTAATTGATTGGAATTTTGTCCCTCACTAATATGTTATGACGACTACAACGTTGTCTACAAATTTACAAAAATATACAACCAATTTGTTTGGAAAATTCTAGTAGCAAATTTTGATAAAGTGGATGTTGTTGTTAAATTGATGTAGTTGTGGATAATTTTATCAAGTTATCTAATCGTGCTTCACTCACCATCCAAGATCAAAAGAATGTGCAATTATACTACACCTTCTAAGGAGTAAAATTGCATACAACTCCTCAAGAAGCAGGGTTTCTCTTACATATCTCCTGTTGTTTGAGGATTTGAAGATTGCGTAAGAAATTTTACATGATATATGGAACTTTATACAGTAAAATTTCGATAAATAAATGTTCAAAAAATTAATAATCTCGCTTAAATAATAAAATCTTCTAGTCTCAACTCGGGCCACTAAATTAATCACCTCGTTAAATGCATAAGATAATTATGTTTTAGAAATTCTTAAGGGCTCAACGAAATATAAATTAATAATTGATGAAGTATATACAAAAATAGTAAACAAAAATTCATAATACAGTATTGAGTAACTTTTTATTTGACAACTTCTATTTTCTCAATTCAACACTTTCTCAAAATATGCATCTAAAATTGTCTGACTTTTCTTTGTACCTAAACTGAACTCAACCTCATCCTTAAGTTTTTGCAATGCATACACCACCTCTGGTATATTTTTTCATGCTGTAACAAGTAGTTATTTAAGGTTACTACTGCTTGAAAGACCTCTTTTGGAGAAACAGTTGGTAAACACAGTTGTCATCTTTTTTTTTTTAGTCTCTTAAGCTTCTATGTATTAACTTTTGACTACACCAATTGTTTTTGGATTTATAAGTCATACATATACAAGTAGTAGAAACATAATATTCTCTAATAAATATTCATTTATCAATAAATTAACAAATTATTCATTTATTGATAAATTAATAACCCTGCTAAGATAATAATTTCTCTTGATCCCAAGAGTATTACTTTATAAGGGTTTTACTGTATAAGACATTCCAGAAGACACAAAGGACTATTTTGGTAAATTTATCACTTCTCCAAGTATGCCTTTGCACTTTCATCGTAACACTTTATATATATATCATGTAATTTATAATTTTTTAAATTGATTATATATATGATTGTTATACTTGTATAGGCTTCATTACATTCTCAGCTTTCGATTGGAAGGCCAATTAGAATAAAATGCCCATTCATTTTCAGTTTCCTTTGGTTGAGACGTAAAAAAAAAAAGCTTGAAAGTCATCATTTGAAAAATAATCTCATTAATCTTAGAAGGCAACTTAATAGCAACACATTGGAGATATGTGTATGATTATTATTAGTATATTTAGTCCTATGTAATAATTTTGTTATTTATGACTTATACTGACAACAATATATACATGATGTATCTTACATTTTAAGTGGAGGCCTTATGATCAATTTGAACATAAGCTTGTATGATGTTGATATGCTTTATAAACATAGAAAGATATTATTTTCATAGAGTGATGAAGAAAGTTGTACCTCTTTTTTCTACTGCATGTTTGGTTGGGGAAATACATGCTTGTAGAATATGCTTTATATTCT
Source organism: Chimonanthus salicifolius (assembly GCA_013350335.1). NCBI lineage: Eukaryota > Viridiplantae > Streptophyta > Magnoliopsida > Laurales > Calycanthaceae > Chimonanthus > Chimonanthus salicifolius. The sequence goes on from CM023539.1 coordinate 11,177,465, forward strand.
GTCATGAATAGTTGAACAGGGTAACTAGTGTTACTGTGTGGTAGTGAAATTTGACTAAATCATGAGATTAATGTTGATTCACATTCCACATTAAACAAAAGAGATGCATAGCAGTGAAATCATTGTTGCATTGGAAAAATATGTAAGACTAAACATGACCCACATTAAATTTGGAACTCCACATAGATAATTTTAAATTAGGAAAACTGTGTTTAAATAAGGAAGATATATTTTAGGAGAGTTTTAAAGGGAGCTGGTTTTCTATTTTGATGGAAAGTAGGAAAGAAAAGTTCTAATTGCCTTAGGGGCTGCCTATAAAAGTGTCTCTCTCCATAATTATCCATCACGTTAAGGAACCAAAATACTATTCACGAATTAAGGAGAGGGTATTAAGGAGGAAAGAGGTAGAAACTCCAAGGTGGGTGTTTTCTCTTGTTTTTGGACTTCAGGAAGTATTGGAATATCAAAGGGAAGATCAAAGCTCACTCTTCTTCATCAATGGATCCGGGTATGTCTTATTATTATGATATTTATGATTTCCGTATAAAGTTTAATCCGTGTTTCAAGCATTAATCAATCCAGATCCTATGATTATGTTGTTCAGGTATGTCGAACATTAAGTTTACTGATGAATGAATATATGATTGATTCTCAATCAATAAACTCTGATATTATGATGAAGTATTGCAAAATATACTGAAGTAATGGATTAAATTTATAATTCTTGTATGATGTTGATATGCTTTATAAACGTAGAAAGATATTATTTTCATAGAGTGATGAAGGAAGTTGTACCTCCTTCATCTACTGCATGTTTGGTTGGGAAATACATGCTTGTAGAATATGCTTTATATTCTGTCATGTATAGTCGAATAGGGTTACTAGTGTTACTGTGTGGTAATGAAATTTGACTAAATCATGATATTAATGTTGACACACATTCCACACTAAACAAAAAGAGATGCATAGAAGTGAAATCATTGTTGCATTGGAAAAATATGTAAGACTAAAAATGGCCCACATTAAATTTCGGGTTCCACATAGAAGATTTTAAATCAAGAAAACTGTGTTTAAATAAGGAAGATATATTTTAGGAGAGTTCTAAAGGGAGTTGGTTTCCTATTTTGATGTGAAGTAGGAAAGAAAAGTTCTAATTGCCTTAGGGGTCCTCCCTCTGCATATAAAAGTGTCTCTCTCCAAAATTATCTATCACCTTAAGGAACCAAAGTACTATTCATGAATTAGGGAGAGGGTTTAATACCCTGACCTAAGGTTAAGACTAATTGTGTAATTTGTATTAATTAATTGTTTTTGATCCATTAATCATGAAGATTACGGATTGGGTTTTTTAAAAATCCAGGACCGGTCCCATTAGAGCTCGATAGCTCAAAGATCCAACTTATTTAAGTTGGAAGGGAAAAATGGTAATTAACCATAAATATTATTATTTAGGTGATTTAATTATTGATTATTATTAAAATATGTTGTTTGAAATAATTGGGTTGTCAAAGCTATACATTGGTAGTGATTTTAAATAATGATATCATAGAACCTTTTAGTTTATGCTTTTGATTTTTAGAAATACTTATAAATAATTATAGAAGTCATAAAATTTTAGAAAAATAATTAGTATTTAATCTGTGTTCTAACCAATTAGTTTATTTAACGGATTTATAAAATAAGATTTAAAAATACTTAAACAAATACTGTATTTCGAAAGTGTTTTTTTCTCCAAATTTCAACAATGTTTATGATTTTTAAACCTCGACGATTTGGTCCAGTTGGATTAATCTAATTAAATCCCTTTTTTTTTACCAAATTATTAGAATTAAACAAAATGACTTAACTATGAAAAAAAATAAATATACAGTCGACCCATGCAGCGGCTACGTGTGCAGCTGCACATGAGACAGAGAAGCTATGCATTCCATCGTGGATCAATCTCACACTACAATAGCCTACCATGAATTTCTATTTATACCACTGAGAGGGAGGGAGGAAAAATTATAGTTTAGTCTCCATTTTTGTTGCTGCCTCTACTTCATCTTCTCCCTCTAAATCTCTCTTTTTTGTACGATTCTGCAATTTAGCTTTGAAGTGGAAGATTTTCAAATTCTTCAAAACTCCACCGATTTCCAAAGAGAAGGTATGCATTGAATTCCTTTTGAAATTTTAACAGGTTTAGGATCAAACAGAAGTAAATTTAGTTTTGAAATGAGCCTTAAAATGAGTTTTGAAATTTACTGGAAACCATGATTTTTCATGTGTTTTGATGACTTCACCTTCAAAATCAGAGGTTTTTCTTAGTTGTTTTATGTCCAATTGATCTCTAAAATATAGTAGACTCATAGGCAAATTTATCGGACTGGTTAAATTTAGAAAACGAATTTAAGAACCCCTCTGTTTTTGGATTCGTATTTGCCCCTGCCTATCCCGTCACTGCACTTTCTGCAACTGGCTGGTTGAAGAAGAAGGGTCTCGAAACCTGATTTGGAAGTTCCGAGGTTACTCTGGCAGTGCTGAAGCCAAGTTCCGAGGTCACTGTAGCAGTGCAGAAGCTCTCAGAACCTGACTTTGAGGTTCTGAAGTCATTGTAGCAGGTTCTGAGGCTGGGAAGTTCCGAAGGCATGTTCCGAAGCAGATTTAAGTCATTTTTAGACTATAGCTTCGAAAGTTCCGAAGCCACAGTATCAAGTTCCAAAGCTAGGTTCTGAAGCATGTTCCTAAGGAGCTAATTCAAGTTCCGAAGGTTCTAATGTAACCTATAATTTAGGCAGTGGCTCGGAAGTTCCGAGGCCACAGTACCTGATTCCGAGGCATGTTATGAGGAACCTATAACTAGTTTTTGACTTTTGATTGATTAAGTTAAAGATTTCATATTAGGTTTAAACCTTAGATTTTGATGTGATGTTTCCTATACCAGATTCTTAATTAAAAATGATACTAACCATTTTGTTTGTATTATTATATGAATACATATACACTATATATTCACTTCCAGGCCGATACTCTCTATCTATGGTAATGCAGCATGATAGCTATCAGTAGTTGAGCGATTAACTTCACAGCTCGGTAGAAAAGAAGGATTCGGGCACTGAGTAACCTCTAGGCCTAACTCGCTATATGAGTGATAAGCACAGAAAAATGACAATTCTACCTCTAAATATTTGATTAGTTAGTTCTTAAATTTTGTTTATTTTATGTTATTATTGTAATATATTATATATTCTAAAATTATATTTGTTAATATATTATATTAATTAATTTTATCTAAAATTAATGTATTTTTGTGTGTTTATAGGTTAGTGATTCTTGGTCAGCTCATCAACTCATTTGAAGATCCATTGGATCAATTTTGCAAGCAGCTGAAATAAAGACAACAGAAGGAAAGATGAAACAGAGAAAAAACAAAGGGCGGTGTTGGAGCATCAATTGGATTGGATCGAAAAGGAGCATACAAAAGATAGGAAGGATGATGAAAAATCAGCAAGAAGAATGTAAGAATCCAAGCTACTGCTGGTTGAATGTAACATAAAAAGTGGTGATGGACAGCAAATCAAACAACCAACGTGGAATACATGTTGCTGTTGCAACTAGTTCTTTTTTGCAGTAGATTTCATAGCAAATAGAAATTGGATTTTGCTGAAACATTAAACAAAAACAACCATATTGAGAGAGGATCCAAGCAGAGAAAGATCCCAATTTCAGCCAACAAAGAATCCAATAAACAACTGTAATGATGAAAGAAAAGAAATACAATCTGTTGACAATCGAATACATAGATGAAGAAGACAATAGAGCAGTATAGCTGAACTTGTTCATAGCCATAGGATTGTTGCTGAAACAAATGAAAAGAAGTTTAGAGAAAATCCTACAGAGCAACTGAAATAAGAAAAAGAAGAAATTTAGAGCTCAGATCTGTGTGAATACATATAGCACCCAGTTGGGATGGTAGACTGTAAGAAAAAGAAAGAAAGAAAGATCTAAAGCAGCCAAAAGCAGAGCAAGTAACAGCGTGGCAACAACATATGGCAGCAATGTTAATCAAGCAGCATGTATCACTGCATAGAAAAGAGGAGCCACCATTGTAAAGAAGCAGCCAGCAAAATATGAAAAAACAAAGAAGAAAGAACCCAACAAGCAGATCAATTTTGAAGCTATAGAGAAGAGAAAGGGCTGGCTGATTCCAAGAGAAGAAAAACTAAACAACAGTGAACAAAAGAAAGAAGACAACATTCTTTTTGTGTTGCAAAACCAGCGACAGAGAGATGAAGACAGCAACACTGAAAGCACTGAAGAAAAATAAATAACAATAGGAAGAAATAAGGAATAAAACTTAGAAGAGAAAAAGAAGACAGGACCAACTGAAGGTTAGAAGGGGCTTACACATGTTGCATTTTATAAAATAGCAACATACGTTGTTAACCCAGGCATGGTTGGGACGGTGACTACTAACATAAGAAGAGAACTGCTGGCCGAATAAGGAGATAGAAATAAGATGGAGGGCCCACTTTACCTCTTGGTGTACGGCAGAGCAAAAACCAGAGAGGAAGAAAGGAAGTGGGAAGGTAGTTGTGAATTAAAAAAAAGAAATGAAGGAAAAGCCGACTGGATGAAAAATAGAAGGTAGAGAATCGGCTGGATTGAATGGGTCTCACCTAGCTTACTAATTTCACCTCATCTAAATCTTATAAATAGAGGCCATCGGACACAATCAAATTTGAACCTGGATAGTGAATTTAGGGAGCTTGGAGTTTTGGAGAATTTAGATTTTAAGGTTAGTGCTTTTATTTTATTTTATTTTATTCTTTTGTAATTAGTTTCTTTTATTTTAAATTCATGTCTTTTAATTTAGTTCCATTAAGAATAGTATAATTTCTTTGTCTATAATTTCTTAAATTCAGTTTTAATGTGATTAATTTCAATAATGTATTAAAAAATTCCATGAATCTTCTTGTTTTAATTTTTTTAATTCTAAAATTCAAATGCATTGTAATTCTTAATTCATATTTTATTAATAAAAGAAAGGTGGATTTATTTAGAATTATGGTTGTCCAATTATTTAATTTATGTATGATGAGAATTTGATTTTGTTTTTATTCTTTTTATAATTTTATGATTGAAATTATTTTAAGAGATTTGAGGAGAGTGGATGAATATTTGGATTTGGAATTATAAGTTGAAATTTTATCTATACTAAGGCTTGAATTGAATTTTCTTAATATAATGGATTTCATAATTATTATAAGAAGAGTTTTAATGAATGAAAAATTGGAATGCATGATTAATAATTTAAGTGAGCTCCATATTCTAGGCCTTGATTTTATTTTTAAAATAGAAAAAATAAAACCTTCATAATTCTTTAATCCAATTCCACTGTAAATATGTACAGAGGTAGTTTAGGTGTTTTAAATTTTATTTTTGTTTATAAATTCAAAAACTTTTGAAATTGATGAACTAGGTTGGTAATTAAGTAATTGCATCTTAATTTTATTTTTTAAATTAAATTAAGATTGTTTATATTTTTAGATTAAATCCACTGTCTTAATTAAAATTAGTTAAATTATTAGAATGTATATTTAAGTCTAGAATATTTCTAAATTAAAATTAAAGTTCATAGATTAGATAAATAACTCCATATTTATGGTCTTTCTCCATATTTTCTAAAGTTCTTAAAATACGTAATTCAATGGAGTATTTTCATAGGTATATTTTCCTAAGTTCCGATGGGTTCGACCTCGCACTCAATCGCTATACTATCTAATGGTTTGTGCACTTGTGAGTTCTAAATTTAAAATTTGCACAACAATGAGTAGTGGCCTGAGCATCTTATATCTTTAGGCCTAATTCAATACGTCTACATGGTCATTTCCAGAAGACAATATGAGAAGTGACGTTAGCACCTTATTATATATTGCTGATTATCATAACTTAAAATGATTAGTAACCCATATAGGAGACTCAGATCCATTTCCCTTGGAGTTTTTCCAGAAAATAGAACAGGAAGATTTGAAATACTATGAATGTATGTTGTACAGTCTATGAATGTGTATTATGATTGATTGCGAGTGTATATTAATTGTATATCTATTTGTATAACAGATACCTGTGATAGTCTACGTTTTACGGTGAGGAGACTCAATAATAACAGATAGGTAAATCATGTTTTGTAAATCTAAATCTAGTGCAATGAGTGGTTTCATGGAGTATATATGATATGAAAAAGACTAAATAGGCCAGAATACGAGACTTGACACTGCTTCCATGTGAGGGATGAAAATTGGTTCTAATTGTTAGAATGGAAGCATAACACCGTGTGAGGGAGTTGTTGTCTACTAGTCTATAAACGAAGAATGAATCCACTTATATGCCTAGACTTAATATATATTGTTAAGATATATTCATATTGTTATTAATGATGTTTAACATGCATGGTATTATGATTGATGATGATATTCTCTGACATAAGAACTTGAGCATCATGTCATAATGAGAGATTGAAGTATGAAGTTGATATTGATAATGATATTCTCCGGTTAGAGAACTTGGGCATCATGTTATGATGAAGACTGAAGTATGAAGTTGATACTTTTGATAAGATACTCCGATGTAAGAACTTGAGCATTTGTGATATTGATACTGCCTCCTTGTATACTCAACTTTTAGACTATTATCGGCCCAGATATGTCGATTACCGGCTCAGGTGTGTCGGTTTGCATCTACTAGCCTAGATGTGTCAGTTGCTGGCCCAGGTGTGTCAGTACCGGCCCAAGTGTGTCGGAGATGTTTTTGAAAGATTTTGCATTTTGGCCGTGTCGTGACTTAATGCTTTATAGTCAGTGTAGTGCTTTGGTGTTACAGTAGCATGACAGTATCACGGATTATTTGAAATATTGGTATAGTAGACCAATTATGATTTCAAATGTGAGAAATGATATGCGAAACCATTGGGCAGTGTTATGACAGTGGTACGTCAGTGGCATGACAGTGGTATGTCAGTGGCATGACAAAAGTATGACAGTGGTATAATAGTGGTATGATAGTAGTATGGCAGTGAGATGATAGTGGTGGTAACTTGATAAATTGGTATAGTAGACCAAGTATGAATTCAGGTAAGATAAATGGTATATGAGACCATTTATGGTAAATTGGTAAGTATGGTAAAGTAGATCATTCATGAGTAGATAATGATGATTTTAAAATGGTAAGAGTAGACCATTATTGTTGTTATGATTAGACTTCATTGTTTAACCTATACATGTTGATGAAAGTGTTATTTTAAGATCTCTTCACTGGGCTTGGAGCTCACAACCCTTACATTGCAAGGTTGGCACCTGAGAAGGAGGAACCTCCATCGCTGACTTAGGATGAGAGAGCCTTTGCAGTCAATTGTATTTCCCAATGATGGAAAATATGTTTATTACATCTATTTTCATGCAAATGATGTTATGTTGATTTTAGTACCGTCTGTGGTATTATAAATCTAAGCATGTGCAAATTGTTATGTTTTTATTCATAACTTTGATCGAATAAATGGAGATATTTATTTGTAAAATATGTATTTGTATATGGGAACATATGGTACATGTTTAAGTCCACGTGAGAAAAACACGTGTGACATTTTCTATGATGGGCTTTTTTTGGAAAATTTGAAGATTCAGCCTAGCTATGATGTTAGTTGATGGGAGATAAAAAAAAAAATAGTAGCGTTTTGGACCCACCGCCGGATCGAGACGTTACAAAGGGCATTAAGGAGGAAAGAGGTAGAAACTCCAAGGTGGGTGTTTCCTTTTGTTTCTGGACTTCAAGAAGTATTGACATATCAAAGGGAAGATCAAAGCTCACTCTTCTTCATCAATGGATCTGGGTATGTCTTATTATTATGATGTTTATGATTTCCGCATTAAGTTTGATCCGTGTTTCAAGCATTAATCAATCCAGATCCTATGGTTATGTTGTTCAGATATGTCGAATATTAAGTTTAAAGATGAATGAATGTATGATTGATTCTCAATCAATAAACTCTGATAATATGATGAAGTATTACAAAATATACTGAGGTAATGGATTAAATTTATAATTCTTGTATGATGTTGATATGCTTTATAAACGTAGAAAGATATTATTTTCATAGAGTGATGAAGCAAATTGTACCTCCTTCATCTACTGCATGTTTGTTTGGGAAATACATGCTTGTAGAATATGCTTTATATTGTGTCATGTATAGTTGAATAGGGTAACTAGTGTTACTGTGTATGTAGTGAAATTTGACTAAATCATGAGATTCCAAGTGCAACCAATTAATGTTGATACACATTCCACACTACACAAAAATAGATGCATAACAGTGAAATCATTGTTGCATTGGAATAATATACTGCGGTAATGCATTAAATTTATAATTTGTCCTCTACGTTTTAATTTTTTAAGTACTTAAATGAGACTCAATGAAATGATTCTGTGTAGACTCTCAGTGTGGATACTTTTGCATGAAACACGAGCAAACAGACCAACCAGAGCAGCTTTCTATTGAGGTAATGCAAAGTACTTATAATTTTCTGAGTGTAATATGTTAAACTTGACTCAATCAAGTGATTAGATGTGTTGATTTACACAAATTTTTTTTTGAAACAGTTGATAATAGATTATCATTAAGGAAAGAAAAAAATACAGTGAAGAGAAAAGAAAGGGGAGTGGCCTAAGAGGATTAGGTCCCCAACCAAAGGAGCATAAAAGCTAAAGGAAAAAAGGAAAAAAATACAAGCAAAGCAAAAAGCAGCAAAAACTGTTACAAAAAAAAAACCCCTAGATGAAGAAGCTGCTAACTGCCCGGGGCAAGAAACGTGCCCCGAATACCCCGTCAACACCGTTTTTTGCCAGGAAATCTGCTACCCCATTTGCTGACCTACTAATTTGAGAAAAAGATACCTCCAAACCAACCAATAACTCCTTAATCTCCCTAACTAAGGTAATAAATCTTCAAGGGGGGCGCTTCAAACCCTTGACCCATTTGATTGCATTGGAAGAGTCACTTTCAATAATTAATTTCTCCCCCTTAAAGTCGCCTCTAAGGATAGAGCCCTCCGAATACTAAGAAGTTCCGCCTCATTAGACTCCTTGATCCCTACAGACTCTGAGAAAGTGAGACGAGTATTACCCAGATGATTCCTAAGCACACCCCCAATCCCCGCCGATCCCGGTTTACCTCTGGATGCCCCATCAACGTTAAACTTCCACGATCCAAAAGCGGGGGAGGCCCAGACAACCGAAGGTTTGCGCCTCAAGAGGGAAGGACCCAGACACCCCTCCAAAGACAAGCACAAATCCCCAACTTTGTAATCCCTAAATTCGTTATTAGCACAAAGCCACGAGCATAACCTCCATTTAGCGATATCAAACAGCTGCCTGAACTCTAAACTGCTTCCCTCGAAAATTCTAGCGTTCCTCTCCCTCCAAATGGACCACAGGACCACGACTAGAATAGTATTCCACACAAGCTTCTTCTGGAGTTGCATATGACCCAAAGACCAAGACTCTAGAAACCCCTCCCACGATCCAGGACTGACCCACGCGACTTCCAACAAATTAACGAATCCAGTCCATAATCTCCAAGCTACTGGAGAAGTTACAAAGAGGTGGTCTAAAGATTCTTCATCCAATTGACAAAGGGGACAACTAGAGTCAGCATCCAAGACTAATAGTCCTCTACGACTAAGTTCCAATCTGGTCAAGACCCTTTTCTTGGCATAGCACCAGGTGAACATCTGAACTCTAGGAGGGGCCAAATTTTTCCAAATAGAAGCCTGAGGAGCTTTCGAGCCCTCCAAACCAAGATAAGTAAGGTCAGACAAAGATTTGACCGAGAAGACCCCAGAAGAGTTCCTCGTCCAAACCCATTCGTCACCACTCTCCATATCCAGCTTAACTTCTCCCAGTTTCACCTTAAGGTCATTTAATGAATCAACCTCGAAAGCCCGAAGTTCTCTCCTGAAATAAAAAATCCACGAAGTACCAAGCCTATCCACCTTGTCCATATTTTGAAGTAAAGCCTGCCTATTCCTGGATACTCTAAATAATCTAGGGAAAATCTCTTTCAAAGGCCTATCCCCTGCCCAAATGTCATCCCAAAAAAAAGTACGGTCCCCTTTACAGACCAACATACGAAGATTCCTTTTAAATAAACTTCCAACCTCAGATCTTCCTTTACACACGTTCCACCAATCTTTTTGTACCTTGGAGCCATACTGCAGCACGCCCTCTCCCAAAGTCCACACATTTCCATTTGCTATTCCATATTTGGCCGATAATAGTCGGACTCAAAAGGCGTTTTTCTTTGTTCCAAATCGCCAGCCCCACTTGCACAACAAAGCTTCATTCTTTACTCTGATAGGGACAACACCTAAACCGCCTTTTTGCTTAGGTTTAGTAATCTCGGGCCAGGCCACCAAGTGGACTTTCTTCTTCCCTTCTAGATCACCCCAAAGGAATCGCCTAAAAGTTTTTCCATCGAATTGGCTACGCCTATGGGGATTTTAAAAAGAGACAAGAAGTACATTGGCATATTCACCAAGACCGACTTTAGGAGAGTTATCCTTCCACCCAAAGATAGATACCTCTTACCCCATCTTGCCAACCACCTCTCCACTTTCTCTAAAACTGGGTACCAAAACCTTTTTACCCTAGGATTACCCCCAACCGGAAGCCCAAGATACGAGAAAGGAAGTTTCCCTATCCCACAACCAACTTCATCAGCCCATTCTTTAACCAATTGTTGATTTACACAATTGAGAATGCATGACCCTTGAGGAGTTGGAGATCGTTGATATTTCATTCATCAGTGTATCTACTATAGTGTTAGTAAAGTCCTACATTGCAAATGGACTTTTGGATCTTGGAGTTTATAAATATATGGGCACCCTCTCCTTATAAGCCTATTTTTAGGGATGAGTTATACCCATGTGTTTTAACATGGTATCAGAGTAGGGTTACTATTGGGATGGGTCACATTCGTATCTTCAATCCTGGTGCTGAGGGTTTTCTATCAGCAAAGTCCCACACTGAGAGTGGACCTTTGGATCTTGGGGTTTATAAATACATGGGCACTCTCTCCCTATAAATCGGTTTTTATGAAAGAGTTTTACACGTGTTTTAATATGTAGTTAGAAAAAAAATAATGGGTCTCATGGGAGAGAGAAAACCAATGCAACTCTTTGTTCACCATACTTTTGTGACAAAAATCCAACGGGCAAGAAGTGAAAGGAATGTTTCCATCAGACAGATGAGCAATTGTTATGTATAGAACAGTTTTCGACAAGAGTGCAAGTGGAGTATATTTTTAATCATCAATTGCATTTCAAAACCCCATTGTTATACTTATAATTGATACATTTGTTTTGGACATGCAAATGGTCAGACTGGGGAGAAGATTTTATTCTCTACCATTTCTGTTTTACTGTGATTTTAAAAGGAGAACATTTTGGCAATACAGTAAAGTTTTTATGGCCTGAATTTCTAAATTATTATTGAATCATCACTCTTAACTTTTGTGATGCATGTGTGATATTAATGTATCATTAAAAAAAATGTAAGGTGTTGAGAAATACATGGAGCTACTGAAAAATAGAGAGATCCGGTCTTGACAGATACCCAATTTATCATTATTTCAATTCATGGTTATTCATTTGGTTAATTATTCTCACCGTTGACTTGATTGATAAGAATAAAATATTTAATCATTCTAATTTTTTTTAAATATAATTTTTTTATTTTCAAATGGGTTGTTTCATCCTAACACAATGATGATTCTGTCTTATTTGTCTGGTGATAGAAATTGAGAACCAAATGGTTTGTTTGAAGTGGGTCCATAATAACATCTTAAATGGTTAAACTTTGATTTGAGGACTTCAAATTGAAATCGTTACGACAAATTTTAGTCTAATTATTCAAAGTGGACATCAAACAAATTGATTTCTTGAATAGTTTATATCATTATAATTTATGAAACTTACTACATTTTCATGTCCACAAAAAGGCTTTGTGAATTACAGAAGCTAATGGAGATCGATTTTAGCTACAATTCATTTGAAAGAATTCCTTCATGTATCAGTTACACGCTATGAAGCACGGATACTCTGAAACCATTCGAGTATCCGTGTCAGGTACGTTTCCGACACGGATACGGCTTGGATACGTGTCGGATACGTATCCAATTAAATAAAACATTTTTAAATACGGATACGGCAACAGACACAGAGGAACACGACGGGACACGGGAGACGGGACACTGCACGGGATACGGCAGCAAGGGAGAAAAGGGGAAAAAATATATGTTTTCAGTATTATTTTTTTAACCTCAATAATCATTCACATATTATATACTATAATATTTCAAATATTTTTTAAACATATTATATATATCTTTTCATAATACTAAATTGCTAATAGTCTAATCTTTATAATATATATCTTTTGTAATGTTTACTAATATATATATTATTCATTATAAATATAAAAATATAATTTCTAATAATTTTTATCTCATAGTAGAATTTATGATATTTTTTGTAAATGTCTGAATTTATTTTGTTGATATATATATATATATCTATCTATAATAATTTTTTAATTCGGCATATCCCGCCGCACCTGTATCCTAGTTTTTCAAAATTTGCCGTATTCCCGTATCGTATTCGATAGGCGTACCCATATCGGTGTTTCTTAGGTTACATGCAATCCTCTGAATTCATATATATTTGTCTGGAAATCAAATTAGTGGGAGCATTGTACATTTAGGAAACCTTCCTTCATTAAATGTGATCAAGCTTGAAGATTACCATTTGGATGGCGTGTTTGAATTTTCCACTTTTGCGAGCTTACAGGGCTGGCTCTAGCTTAAGGCTAAATCGGTGGCCGCCTAAGGCCCCTCTAATTTGACCAATGGCCTAGGACCCCCCACTATGCACTTTCCTTAAGGCCTAGGGTCCCTACCAGTGTACTAGGCCTAGAGCCCCTGAAATTTCAGGGCTGGTCTTGCGAGCTTATCTATGCTCGATTCTGTTTACCTTTCAAACAATCCAATGCTACAGGTAGAAACAGAATCCCCAACATGGGTTCCATCATTTCAGCTCAGTGACCTCAATCTATCAAATACCCAAGTCAAGAAGTGTAGTGGCAGTGTCATTCCGAGCTTCTTGGCCACTCATAACCCCTTGAAAGAACTGTATCTATCAAATACCGACCTTACTGGTAACATTCCTAATTGACAATTCTATGACTTAACGATAGCCGAACAATTGGTACTAAGTGACAATCAGTTACAGGGTTCATTTCCTCCACCTTCTCAGGGCATTTCAACAAATGGCGTAATTTGGCTCAACGTCTCCAACAATCAGTTGGGGGTTCATTTCCTGCCAACATAAACACTTTATTAGAAGGGTGTCCAAGACGCTGGTGTCAAAGTGACGAAGAGGAGCAGGATGCAGCTAAAGCATGAGTGGTGCGAGTAATGGGCTTGATGGGATAAAGGTCTGCTTCACATTAGCCTTGAAACAAAGGAGCACTAGTACGTAAGTCACGAGTAACAAAACCCTAAGGGAAGAGAGTAAAACTAACAAAGTTATATTTTGTGAATTGAGCGACAGATAACAAGATTTTGTGCATGTGGGGAACATGGAGAATATTGGATAGATGAAATGTAGAGGAGACAAAGTACCAGCGTGCGTAATGGAAAGCGAGTCACCGCTACCGAAAAGAACATGATCAGTGCCACTGTAGTCAGACCGAGAGCGTAGTGGGTGTGCATCACCTGTCATATGATTGGTAGCTCCTGTATCAGGGTACCAATTGTGATCAGCTGGAGGAGCAATCTGCAGGCTGACGAAGGTATATGGAAGACCAACCTCGAACGGAGGCTCTTGACGGTAGCGCTGATAGCAAGTGAAAGCACTATGTCCTTACTTAGAGCAGATCTGACACTGGAGGGCAGCAAACTGAGGATGTTCATGAATACTGGAAGAGGTTGCTGAACAGCCTCGACTACGATTACCACGACCACCTCTACCATTGTTAAGGCGACCCCGACGACCGCGACCACTACGAGCATATGAACCGCGCCCGTGAGATGAGAGAAAAGCAGTGTGAGACACACCTCTAAGGCTTTCAGATGGGGTACTCTGTCCCAAATGTGTGAGTTGGGACTCAAATAATAAGAGGCGAGCGCGGAGATCTTGGAACACTGGAAGTGGAGGAGAGGGGATGGCAGTAGTGTAAAACATGGAATAATCGGGGCCAAGGCCACGGAGAATTGATGTACCGAGGTCATCATTGGAGACCGACTGATTGATAGAGGCAAGAGCATCGGCAATGGATTTGGCATGTTGCAAATATTTAGAAATAATCTTTGTACCTTTGGATAGATAGAGCACTTAATTAGCAAATGAGTAACACTGGCAAGAGAATATTGTGAAAAATTGCGTTGCAGACAATTCCACATCTCACTAGAGGTGGAAAGGCCTACAACCTGTGCAAGCACAGGTTTAGAGAGGGTCACAATAAGAATGTCAACAAGGTTCTGATCCATTGCGATCCAGGTGGTGTAGACAGGGTTTGGAGTAGATTTGGATTGATCATTAGTGAAAAGGTATGGAGGGGGACACGGGATGGTGCCATCAATGTAAGACCAATAGTGTTGACCAACGAAGAACGGTTTTATTTGGGCATGCCAAAGAAGGTAGTTTGTCCCTGTTAATTTAATGGAGACAAGAGGGGAAAAATTGGAGATTGGAGCAGTGGGGGTTGAAGAGGAAGCTGCAGAGGACGCCATCGTAATGACGGGCCCGAGATGGTTGTTCTGAGAGGTGCCCTGTTCTTTTTTTTTTTTTGTTGTAGTGCTAGTAAAGAGAAAGAGGCAAGGCTGGTGGAAAAAGTTACTCCTATGATGGACTTAATCAGTCCTTCATCAACCCACGTAACTGCCGACAAACTATTTTGGATTACTGGAATGCCCAGTAATGGAAAAAGTTACTCCTTTGATTGACTTAACCTTTCCTCAGTAAACCAGGTCGGATCAGAACTGCACCAATCGTCAGAAAGGAAATCGCCGGGCGTGAGCAACATCGGAGAAGATCTGCTTGGGTTGAGAATGGCAACTGATAAAGAGGCAAATCGCAGGAGATCAACATGTGACAGCAGAGAAGGGGTTGGCGCATGCAGTAGATCTGGCCTGGATTCAAAATGGTAGATCTGATTCAAGGGAGAGGAGATCTACAGGAATCTCTTCCAATGGAGACAATGCGGCTGTTGCTCTCGGGTATCAGAACCGAGATGGGACAGAGAGTGGAGAAGAGAAAACAAACGAGATCAATAGATATGGGATGCCCACATGTCAAGATGCGGCAAGAATGGAAGAAGGGCGCAAGAGGGGTGTGCCTAGAGAAGAGAGAGGAGTCAGGTCGTACAGAAGGGCCGACGATGCAGACCTGGCGCAGAGAAAGTATGTTGTTAAAGAGAAGAGGCGAGGATCGCGCTTGGACTTACAGGACTGATTATCAGATATGATAATGGCGACAAAGGGTCTGCAGGATCTGTTCAGAGTGGAGCAGCAGGAGGAAGCAAAAGGGGCGCACCCAAATTCGACGAGCAGCAGCAAGAAACAATGTTGATCTGAGGCGATCTGAGGTGAAAAAGAAAAAGAGAAGAAAGTCGGAGCAGGAACGGCGCCAATCGAACAGAATAGAAACTTTGCAGAGAAAGAGAGGAGTGCACTTTGTGAAAAACGGCCTGAGATACAAGATGGAGTGCCGTCGATAGCCAATGTAAATATTTGGGAAGGCAATGGGAGAAAAAAAATCAGAGATTTGGGGAACCGAGGTCTGTCTTTGATACCATGAAGAAACTGTTGGCTCAATGACCTTTCTCATTATACAATGTATATATAGATGTAAAAGTCTAAATATAGAAGCCTTCAATTAGGAAACTTGACAAAGATAGAATAATATAAACATGGTAGGTCAGCCCTGTCCTCTAATATAATTTTGACTCCCCAAGGACTTAAAGGGGAAGTTAAAGAGAACTTGAAACACTTAAATAGTAGTGGAACTTTCTATGGGTTGTTTAAACCTATGGGATGTTTAGAGTTAATTATGACCCACGAAAATAAAATACAGAATGAATGGTATTGAGATGTTGCGACAGAATAAATGAGTAGGTGATAATTGTTGTCAAAAGCTCATTTTTAGGAGAGATTGCCAAACTTTTGGTGGAAATCTAGAAGACCCGAAACCCACCTTGCACGTGTGACATCCCACGTGTGTACGAACTTGAGTGTTTCGTAAAAAGAAAATTTAGTCACGCTTTACTTGAGGGTTGGGGTGTGACAAGTCGACCATAACATTCTAGGAATGGTTTTGAGTCATTGTAGTCATTTAAAGGACATGCAGCGTGGCTGAAATTCAATTGGAATAAAAAAATATTTTGGAACAATTACTACTCTCCAAATTCAAATTTGAATTTTGTAAAGAATTTATTCAAGCTTTACTTGAGGGTTTCGGTCGTTATCCAGATCTTCCGATCAATCCCAGGTTAGTACCATGAATTGATTAATTTTTTTGTGTTTTAGGCTTGAGCTTCGATATATGCATGGATTTTCAACATTCTCTCATTTTTGATTAATTAATTAAAATTGAAATTAAGAGGATGAATTAAATCCTAACTCAACCTAAACACTAAGTTCATGGGAACTGGGCCTCTTAGATGGATCAATAATCACAATAAGAGAAGTGGTTCGATTGCTTGAAACCCAATCGATCCAAGGCTTTTCAAAATTGCAAGAATTTTGAACCCGAAATCCTGACAAGCGTAAGGAACGATA
This sequence comes from Chimonanthus salicifolius, assembly GCA_013350335.1. Taxonomy (NCBI): domain Eukaryota; kingdom Viridiplantae; phylum Streptophyta; class Magnoliopsida; order Laurales; family Calycanthaceae; genus Chimonanthus; species Chimonanthus salicifolius. The sequence continues at coordinate 11,194,332 of CM023539.1, forward strand.
GGTTGTCTTCCCCGCTTTGCCAGAGCGAGAGTTCCTTGGAAATCCTGTGTACTGCACAGTTTTGGTTTCCACCACAAATTTGAATTTTTTTATTGTTGTTTAACCATCGTAATTTTCAATTCAATTTTTTTTTTTCATTTTGATGTAATTAGACTCTATTTTTATTTTATTCATCAATCTGAGAAATTATAAGTTCCAGACATTGATGCTATGAGCCAATTTTAATTTTTATTGATGTGTGATCCATCTCCATTATTACTATTTGCCAATGAGAACTATGCTCAAACCAGTTATTTAAACAGTAGTGTGTGGTGACAGATTAAAGTTTGAACCGTGGAATTTCTTTGCTTGATTACATCTCGGACACAGTGTTTAAGATCAGCATCACTGTTGCTCGAAAACATCCCAGATGATTTTATTAAAGAAGTTGTTTGAAGAAAAAAGCAATTTCAAAACTGTACCCAGAATCCCATAAAGTAAATTACAAAGCTTAAAACCATATCAATTGGACTCCAAAATTTTTGAAATTTTGGGTTTGGATAGCCATGTCAAAGAGCTTTCCAGCAAAAACATAGATCGAGTTATGGAGCTCTAGTTACGGTCATTTTGGTGAGAGAGCACATAATTGAACAGTTTTAGTAGAAATGATCTAAATGGGGAGTTTCAATTTTTTTCCAGTATCACCTGATCTCGAAAAATTCTTAAAAAAAAATCGTGATGGAAGATTCATTAGTTGTCTGTCTCAAGAAAAAAAATTAGTGTGATTTTGTCCAGAACCTTAGATATAGCATGTGCAGAACTGTAATTTTTCTACGAGTATAGATTTCAACGACATTTTGCAGAATTTTTTTATGTATCATTTGGACTCAGAAATTTTCAAAATAAAAATAAAAATTGAAAGGTAACTTCATTCATTCAGAAGAGAAATACAAGAGCGCAAAAGCAGGACATAAGAAGCTCACCAAAACGAAATTACAAAAATTTATTTACAACTTCAGAATCCGAGGATAACTCCTGGCAAACCATCTCATCTGCAGCCGAGTTAGCTGACTGAGGAGCCCAAGCAACTTTAAAATCAAATGAAGCAATAATATGGCTAATCCTTTAGATTTTTTCCAAGTAAACCCACAGGCAGTGAGAACCCAACACCCACCTAACAATAACATGAGAATCACCTTCAACCAAAATCCCAGAAACTCCTAACTCCTCCAACTCCATAATACCACGCCACAAAACAAATCATTCCACCTTAATAACTGAACTATTCAGAATTGGGCTAGCATTAGAAAGCACTGTAGACCCCGAATCATCTCGAATGATCCCACCATACTCAGCCAAACCAAACTCACGCATACAACTTCTAGCAAAATTAAGCTTAAAAAGCCCAAAAGCAGGAGGAGTCCAGAGGACTTGTTGATTTGACTCCAAATTATGCACAAATTCTTGTATGAGTCAAATGTATGTTAAATGAAAAAGGATGGGTGAATCGGTTCACTGTGAATTATCTATTTTTTATCATAAACATATCTATACAAATTACTTTTCTTACACTTATTTTTATTTTCTACAATTAGATATTTATCAAATTTAAATTTATTTTGAGATATATTGACGGTTAGGTTATACTCAAACCTTATAGGTGATTTAAATAGTTTGTCTTCAAAACATATTTAAAATAATTCTTTAAACTGAGTTTTCTGACACTTCCAATTTAAGTACAATAATTAATCATGTTATTCTTGTGCGATGAGTGTGGATCTGACGCAGCGGGGATCGGGTTAACTAAGACTAATGGCTGGGTGAATGGGAATTGGTAATAGAATGAGTGCTAACTTAATGAACTTAGGTGGATTGATGGGAAATAAAAGGGCTGAAGGATGTTGATTAAGAAAGGAAGAGAACAAAGGTATTAAAGGTTAATGAGGATGAAAGACTTTCTGGGTAAAGAATAGGGACGGTGACCTGGGAGAAAGGTAGGAACAGGAACAGTTCTGGGCAGCAGTAGGTTTCTGAACAGAACCCAAGCAGATGGCAGCAACCAGCTGCAAAGCAAGCTCTCTGATCAGACGGCAACGCAGGTAGAATGGGCTCAGCACTGCTGGGCAGCAATCTGGAGATCTAGCACAAGGATGGTTGTTTGGGAGGCCCAAACAGCAGTATAGCTTCAAGATCTGAAGCAAAGATGGACGGAAAAGGGAGCAGCCAAGCGTTGGCTGGATACTTCTCGTCCGGCAGGGCAGCCTTCTTGCTAACAGCAGACGAAGACAGAGAGACTCCAAGGGGTTGTCGAACTCCGGCGACGGCGAGAACCCGTGAAGAAAAATCAAGAACAATCACACAAACAGCAGAGAAGAATCTCAATCTATTTTATTAATCAATCAATTCTATCCCTTACAATCTACAAAAAGGGGTATTTATATACATACCCTAAACACAAAAATAGGAAGTAAAATTAAACAAGGAAAGGATAAGAAAATAAAGGAGAATAGAAAGAGGTGCCTGATTTGTCGGGGTTGTCGGCACCTTCGCCGCTTCCGTCGCCATTGTCGGTGCTGATGCGGTGAAGAAATAAGGGAAGAAGGAAAGAACGGAAGAGATGGGTTAAGAAAGGGAGGAGAGATGGGTTGGGAAAGGAGTTTTACTCCTTTTAGAATTTTATTCCCCTTTTGACTTATTTGTTTTAGGCCTCACGTGTGTGTGTCACACGTGATGTGCTGCATCAGTCTCTCCCGGTTGAAAAGGACTCGTCCTCGAGTCTATAACCATTGAAGCGGACACCGGAGGATGATATTCAAACAAGTCTTGAACATTGAAGGTCTTCGATATGCCATAACTATCTGGAAGATCGATCACATAGGCATTATCGTTGATCTTGCGAAGAACTTTGAAGGGTCCAATCTTCTTTGGATTCAACTTGCTATAAGTACCTGTAGGAATCCTTTCTTTGCGTAGATGCACCATGACCATATCACCTTCTGTGTAGACTTTCAATCGTCGACTCTTATCTGCAGCTTTCTTGTATTTCACATTGGCATTCTCTAAATATTGTTTTACCTCTTCATGAATTTGCGCCATGCGAGTAACCATATTATCTGCTGCTTGACAAGCACCGGGCACTTTAGGCAGCTTTACAAGGTCCACCGGATGAGTTGGGGACCTTCCTATGACAACTTCAAAAGGTGATTTACCAGTAGATCTATTCTTTACACTGTTGTATGCAAACTCGGCTTGAGCAAGAGCCAAGTCCCATTGTTTTGGACGATCACTAGAGAGGCTACGAATAAGATTTCCGAGTGTTCTATTGACAACCTCGGTTTGCCCATCGGTTTGTGGATGACATGTACTGCTAAACTGGAGAGAAGTATCGTATCGTGACCATAGGATGCGCCAAAAGTGGCTGAGAAACTTGGTGTCACGATCTGATGTGATGGTCTTTGGAACTCCATGCAAACGAACGACCTCTTTGAAGAATAAATGAGCAACATTAGACGCATCTGATGTCTTCTTGCACGCTACGAAGTGAGCCATCTTAGAAAATCTATCCACAATCACAAAAACTGAGTCAAATCCACGTTGTGTGCGCTGAAGGCCTAAGATGAAATCCATCGATAGATCCTCCCACGGAGCATTAGGAACTGGCAGTGGAGTGTATAGACCCGTGTTTTGCGCTTGCCCCTTCGATGCTTGACATGTGTAGCACCTTTGGACGAATTTTGTAACATCACGCTTTAGCTGGGGCCAATAGTAGCGTTCTTCAACCTGAGCAATGCTTTTATCTTTTCCAAAGTGACCTCCAAGGCCACCCCCATGCAATTCCCGTATGAGGTGCTCTCGAAGTGAACTGCGTGGGATACATAGCTGTGTACCTTTAAAGAGGAACCCGTCATGGAATTGAAATTCCCCTTTATAAGGCTTTTCTTCATGGAGACACTTCCACTCATTTGCAAAATCTTCATCATCTGCATATAAGTCTTTAAGAAAATCAAAGCCAATTATCTCACCTCGTGCGATGTTGAGTAGAGCTGTTTTTTGACTTAAAGCATCAGCAACTTTATTTTGTTGTCCGACTTTATGTTTAAGCGCAAAGGTGAACCCTTGAATGATAGCAATCCATCTGGCATGGTTGCGGTTTGGAGTGGTTGAACCATTTAGGTACTTGAGAGCCTGATGATCTGTGTAAAGGATGAACTCTCGCTGTATCAAATAGTGTCTCCAATGCTTCAAAGCTTGAACTACCGCATACATCTCTTGCTCATAGGTAGACCATTTCTTCTGTGCATCGCTTAGCTTTTCACTGAAATAAGCCACAGGTCTGCCTTTTTGAGATAAAACTGCTCCAATGCCAACTCCAGAGGCATCACAATCGATTTCGAACAACTTGTCAAAGCTTGGCAAGGCTAAGATAGGAGCAGTGGTGAGTTTCTCCTTAATCAAGTTGAAACTCTTTTCAGCAGCTTCGGTCCATGTGAATTGTTTCTTCTTTAGGCATTCAGTGAGTGGAGCGACAACACTGCTGAAATTCTTCACAAATTGTCGATAGAAGGTTGCAAGGCTATGGAAACTCCTAATATCACTAACCGTTCGTGGAGTGGGCCACTCACGGATAGCACGGACCTTCTCTTCATCGACTTGTATTCCAGAGGATCCAACAACGTACCCCAGGAAGACAAACTTATCTGCAAGAAAAGTACACTTCTTCTTATGAACATATAAACTATTGTCCTTGAGTACCTGGAATACTTCGCGTAGATGCTGTAGGTGATCCTCCTTTGAACGGCTGTAGATGAGAATGTCGTCGAAGTAGACAACGACAAACTTCCCAATGAAAGGCTTCAATACTTGGTTCATCAGTCGCATGAACGTACTTGGCGCGTTGGAGAGTCCGAACGGCATCACCATCCATTCATAAAGTCCTTCTTTGGTCTTGAAGGCAGTCTTCCATTCATCTCCGGGCCGGATGCGGATTTGATGATACCCGCTTCTGAGATCCAGTTTGGAGAAGACTTTGGCTCCTTCAAGCATATCTAGCATATCATCCAAGCGAGGAATGGGAAACATGTACTTGACAGTGATTTTGTTGATGGCACGACTGTCAATGCACATTCGCCAACTTTCGTCCTTCTTGGGTGTCAACAATGCTGGAACGGCACATGGGCTCATGCTGGTGCGAATCACGCCCTTGTGCAATAAGTCCTCCACTTGGCCCTGTAAGATATCATACTCCTTAGGGCTCATCCTGTAGTGGGGCAGGTGTGGCAAACTGGCTCCAGGGACAAGATCTATGTGATGCTGGATGTCCTGAGTCGGAGGCAAGACATCTGGAAGTTCATCTGGCATCAAGTCTTGGAACTCGTCCAGAATTGGGGTTACCTCTGGTGGGGCCGGTACGGCTACTGAGTCTGGTTCCCGGACGACCAATGCAACGACTTCACCTGTTTCACGTGACTCGCGTTCAATATCGTTGACTAGGAGAAAAGACTCTTTTTTCTCAGGTGGTGGTGGATGGTGGCCTTTTCCTGACTTGGTGCCAAGGGTGACTGTTACTCCATCTTTACAAAAGGTGAAGATATTTGCACGTCCCCAATGGTGGGAATCAACGTCGTACTGCCACGGGCGGCCCAAAATCATGTGGCTGACGTCCATATCAACAACGTCGCAGAGGGCTTCATCTTTGTATCTCTTACCAAGGGAGAAGGAGACGAGGCACTGCTTCGTTACTCGAGTATCTTCCACATTCTTGATCCATCCGACCAAGTAGGGAGAGGGATGTGGTTGGGTCGGCAAGCCCAACTTGTCTACCATCAACTGGGAGATCATATTCTCGCAACTACCGCCATCAATGATAACATCACAGACTTTATCGTTGACGGTGCATCGAGTCCTGAAGATCTTATGACGTTGTGATGGGAGGTCCTTCCTTGGTGTGCATAGCAATCTGCGAACCACCAAAGAGGATCCTTCATCTCCATAGTCGACATAGTCTTCTTCATTGTCAACAACATCTTCTTCTTGCCCTTCAACGTACTCATCTTCTTCATCTTGGGCTTCATTAGTGGTAATTGCAACTGGATGACGAGTAGGACAATTATTTGAACGGTGTCCTGGCTGACCACAACGAAAACAATTGCCTGCCATAGGTCGGGCGTATGGGTTGTTTCGTCCTGTGTCTTGGCCAGCGGCAGACCTCGGCGGGGCAACTGGTTGGTTCCATGGTGGAACTTGTCGAGGAGGTACTGTCTGTTGAGAAGTACGCCCTGAGGCTGGTGGTGGAGTCGAAGAAGTTGATGGAAGGGTGTGCCTAGCCATCTGTGTATTCCTTCCTCCCGAGCGATCATTCTGACTTTCAGCTATTGTGGCTAACTGAACTGCCTCGCTCAAAGTGTGAACAGGCTGATATCTGAAGCAGTCACGAAGTGAAACGCGAAGACCACCTAAGAATCGTGAGACTTGTTGGGTCTCAGTCTCAGGCAAGTCGGCTCTGGCAGAAAGGCGATAGAACTCTTCTGCGTAGTCACAAACTGCACGATTACCTTGACGGCAATTCTGATACTGCTCGAAAAGAACTTGTTCATAATTAGCGGGAAGGAAGCGAGTCCGCAGCAATTCTCTCATTTGCGTCCATGAATTGATAGGACGCTTCCCCTGTCGCCTTCGGGCGGCTTCTAGCTTTGCCACCATGCGGTTGCTCCGGCCTTGAGTTGGCTGGCTACCAGCTTTACTTTCTGTGCCTCATCGATTTCCATGCAATCAAAGAAGAGTTCGACCTCAGAGAGCCAGTCAAGGAAGCCTTCGACGTGAAGTTGACCGTTGAAAGATGGTAAATCCATCTTTGGACGGTATTTTCGATTATTCTTATTGTCCGGAGGCTCACGGTTGTCTTCTGACTCCTCATCGCTAGAGTCATACTCGGGTCGGACTGGGCGTCTCCTACCACGATTGTCACGATCACGTCGATTGTCGCGGTTAAGGAGTTGTTGCATCATCACTCGCAAATCTTCAATGGAATGTTGAACTGCATTCATCTCAGCCCTGGTGACAGCCTGATTGTCTTCAAGATTGGGAGTGGCAGCCATGGAATTTTATTTTATTTTTTTAAATCTAGGCTCTGAATACCACTTGACGCAGCGGGGATCGGGTTAACTAAGACTAATGGCTGGGTGAATGGGAATTGGTAATAGAGTGAGTGCTAACTTAATGAACTTAGGTGGATTGATGGGAAATAAAAGGGCTGAAGGATGTTGATTAAGAAAGGAAGAGAACAAAGGTATTAAAGGTTAATGAGGATGAAAGACTTTCTGGGTAAAGAATAGGGACGGTGACCTGGGAGAAAGGTAGGAACAGGAACAGTTCTGGGCAGCGGTAGGTTTCTGAACAGAACCCAAGCAGATGGCAGCAACCAGCTGCAAAGTAAGCTCTCTGATCAGACGGCAACGCAGGTAGAATGGGCTCAGCACTGCTGGGCAGCAATCTGGAGATCTAGCACAAGGATGGTTGTTTGGGAGGCCCAAACAGCAGTATAGCTTCAAGATCTGAAGCAAAGACGGACGGGAAAGGGAACAGCCAAGCGTTGGCTGGATACTTCTCGTCCGGCAGGGCAGCCTTCTTGCTAACAGCAGACGAAGACAGAGAGACTCCAAGGGGTTGTCGAACTCCGGCGACGGCGAGAACCCGTGAAGAAAAATCAAGAACAATCACACAAACAGCAGAGAAGAATCTCAATCTATTTTATTAATCAATCAATTCTATCCCTTACAATCTACAAAAAGGGGTATTTATATACATACCCTAAACACAAAAATAGGAAGTAAAATTAAACAAGGAAAGGATAAGAAAATAAAGGAGAATAGAAAGAGGTGCCTGATTTGTCGGGGTTGTCGGCACCTTCGCCGCTTCCGTCGCCATTGTCGGTGCTGATGCGGTGAAGAAATAAGGGAAGAAGGAAAGAACGGAAGAGATGGGTTAAGAAAGGGAGGAGAGATGGGTTGGGAAAGGAGTTTTACTCCTTTTAGAATTTTATTCCCCTTTTGACTTGTTTGTTTTAGGCCTCACGTGTGTGTGTCACATGTGATGTGCTGCATCAGGATCCCTCCTTTTTCTATTTTCACCTATTTAAAATGGGTGACCATCGTACAACGGGAATACTTTTTTAGAAGACACGGGTTTTACTGAACTTCCCATGTAACCCCCATCTGTCCGTACGGAAAAATTAAAAAAAAATCGAACTTTCAAAATTCGGCCCACTTACCGGATCACTTTTCCGTCTCTCGGTGCACTGATTTGGACTGAGACCATTTTTTATGTACAGGTGCAGTTATTCGGCGCACTTACCGGATCACTTAATAGACACTCGGTGCACCGATTTGGACTGAGACCATTTTTTGTGTGCAGAGCAGTTAAACGATGCACTTACTAAATCACTTTTACACACTTGGTGCACCGACTTGGACTGAGACCAAATTTAAATTTAATACCAACCCAACCACCACTTTTTAATTAAAACGATAAGTGGTTCATTTCCCCCTCTTTACCACCGTATTCATACCTCTACCAACCTTTTCTCTCTTTCATTAAACTTCATTTTTTGCCTTCCTCCATCCTTTCCTCCAACCTCCATTCTCCCTTTCATCCAACCTCTTCTCCCTTTCCTCCAACCTCCATTCTCCAATCATCATTCTCTCGCTGCTGCCCGGGCTCTCTACTCTTGAATTGCAGCATTCTCTTCTCCCTATTCGCGGCTGGCGCAAAGCTCCACTCTCTCAATCTCGTGTCTTCATGCTAAGATAACTCCTTCAAACACATGTTTTTTCATTTTAGAAGTAATACTCACACCTCTACATAAAAAAATAGTTTGTCAATGGAACAATATATCTCTTATTAATGATCTCCCTCTATTTTTTAGATATCACCACTATGGTTTCTAGTGAGGGACGTCTATCGACTTTTTATGAATCGTCAAGTGGCATGGATTTAGTTGTAGATGATGAAATACATGTGAATGATCTTTACAATGAAAATGAATTTGTTGAGATCGATTTTTCAAGTCGATAGGATTTGGTAAATTATGTTAAGAAAGTTGGTATTGCACAAAGATTTGTAGCTACCATTAAGAGGTCAAGTAGTAAGGACAAGAGAATATTTCTTGGTTGTGATAGAGGAGGTACATATCGTAACACGCTTAATTTGAAAGATGAAGAATGGAAAAAGAAAGCATCCTCTCGCCGTGTCAATTGTCTGTTTGGAGTGAGAGGGAAACAAATGGAGAATGGGTTATGGAAGTTGAGCATACAAAATTTGGAGCACAATCATGAACTATTGAATGTGTTATTAGGTCATCCAAGTACACAGTGTTTTACAGATGATGAGGAAAAGAAAATTAGAGAAATGAAGAATAGCAATATACAACCTCGTCAAATTTTGTCAACGCTTAGAAAAGGAAATCCGGATATTGGAATAACATCGACTGACTTGTACTTTTTTTTGCATACGATTCAAAAAGAGCAACTATGTGGCCGTACTTCAATTCAAGCTTTGATAGAAGATCTACAAAAAGAGGCATTCCATTACTGGCTTGACCATAACAATGAAGGTCATTTGTCGCAACTTTTCTTTATACATCCATTGTCAGTTACACTTACTAAGAGATATAATAATATTTTTCTGGTGGATTGCATATACAAAACCAACATATATCATATGTCATTGGTCAACATCGTTGGTGTGACAAGTTTTAATACTAATTTCTTCCCATGCTTTGTTTTTATAAGAAATGAGAAATTAGAAGATTATGTATGGGCGTTATAAATATCCAGAAAAAATTTAGAAGTTGATCCTTACTGTCCAGTTATTGTGACTGATAGAGATTTGGCATTAAAGAATTCGATTGAGACGGTCTTCCCTAATGATGTTCATATTTTATGTATTTGGCACATCAACAAGAATATTCTTGCTCGTACTAAACATCTCTTTGAAAAGAACGTAGTATGGAATGCATTTATTTCTGATTGGAACTCATTAGTAGCGTCTCCGTTCGAAAGAGCATTCTATGGAGCGTTTGAGATGTTCAAAGAAAATTTTCGAGATTTGGATATGGCAGTAAAATATTTAAAAAGCAATTGGATCCCTTACAAAGAACAATTTGTTAATGCATGGGTAGGCAAATGTTTACATTTTCAAAATCGAGCCACTTCGAGGTTATAAGGTGCTCAAGTTGTGTTAATAAATTATATAGATACACCGACTGGTGAGCTTGATGTTGTTTGAAGAAAGATATGTAATGCCATTGAAAATCAATTTAAAGAGTTCAAGGCTCAACTTGAGATTAAAAGAATAAATACTTCTCACACTTGTTGTTGATATGCAAATTTTACATTTATAAATCTCGCAAGTGCACGAACCATTTAATAATATAGCGATTGAGTACGAGGTCGAACCCAAAGGAAATCCACAAAATATATGCTTAAATTAAATTTGTACCTTTAAAATATGTAATCTTAAAAAATCTAATTCATGGAATTATATTTTAATTTAGATCTTAGAAAACCAAAGTTGACACCATTATTATCTAACTTATAAATTTAACAAGTCGAGAATCAAATCATTCTTCTTTTTTATTAAATTAGTGAAACATGAATAATGACAGTCTCATCTTAATTTAAAATTTTATGTTTTAAATTCAAAATATCATAGCTCCCTAGTCAAAGAATTTGAGAGAGAGAGAGTTTGAAAACAAGGAATTAAAGAATTAAAAATTAAATATACAAGATTCACAATAAAAACATATATTGAACAATTTTTATATAACAAACATACAAAGTAACTAATGTAACTAAAGATAGTAAATAAATTGACAAATAATGTAAATGATAGAATAAATAAATGCATAATTTAAAGGTGGTTATGAAATTTTCCTCTCATAGCCCAAAATAAATAGGAGATCTAGATCTGAAATTCACGCTTAGAATTAAAATATCAATTTACACCATTAAATTAAAATTTATAAACTTTAATCTAATTAGAGTCTAGTTCTTAGATTTAAGACTTATAACCTAAGTCCTTTAATTAAACAAAGAATACAAAATTAAAATTAAAAGAGAGCATAAAAAGAAGTCTAAATAATCTGACTTTCTGTGATTCTAAAAGCACATCTCTTATTTATTTCATGGAAGAATTCAAGTAACCATTCATAAAATTGAGAACAAGAAAACAAAATGAAGATGTAAATTTACAACTCTCATTTGTAAAATCATGTGGGACTTCCTGTCTTCTTGTCTCCTGATCTTTTCTTCTCAACCTTTGGTCCTTTGAGCTCCAGGTCAATTTCGAATTTTACTGTTGGCTCAGTGCTCTATATATAGGCTCAGGGTTGGAATGGATGGCTAGAATTTAATCTTGGTTTGAGTGATTGGTGAATTGCATGGATTGGATCTCATGGAATTTGGGTGGGGAGATTAAAAGTTAGAAAGACTATGGTTGCAAAGAGGCTCACATGAATTTGGGTGTGTAGGGTGGCTTGGAGTGGAGTGGAAGAAAGGAGAGAGAGAATGTAGGAGTTGCTTGTCTTGGGCCAATTTACTGTGCGTTTTAGGGTTTATGAGATGCAATGAAATGAATGGATGGGATTAACAGATGAAATGAATGAATGGATGGATGATAGGAAGATGACATGGAGGGTTGACCTTGTGATATGCGCATGAGGTAGTGGAGAGATTGTGCAAAATCGTGTGGAGGCTTTGTAAATTGGGGATGAGGTGTAGGTGATGTGGCATGGCTTGGGGTTTACCTAAAATGTATGCATGATGTGGATGGTTGTGAATAAATCTCCTAAATCTAATGGCTTTAATGAGTGATGGTTGATAAAAATGGATGGATGATGAAATGATGTATGGATGGTTATGGTCCTAAAGTTGATCTAGGTGATAGATAGGTTGGATGGCCTAGATCTGATGTCATGATTGTATGGTTTGGATTTGATGGGTGGCTCTAAGTTTGACCTAATTTTGATGCATGAGATGAATGGTTAGGATTAAGGGATGAGGATGAGTGGTTAAGATTGCATTGGAGAGAAGATTGAATTGTGTGGATTGATAAGGAAATGGACAAGGCTTGGGCGTGTGATTGGGTTATGGACTTGGGTTTTGGATTTATAAATGAGCACATAGGCCTTCAGTGGACCCTAGACTTGAGCTTGAGGACTTGAGTCTTTTTTGGACTTTGGAGTGCACATTGGCCTGGCCCACCTGTAATATACGCATGGACTGCATGTGGCTTGGCCCAATGATAGCATGTGGAGCTTAGCTTGGCCAAATTGAAGTGGATTTTTGGCTCATTAATCTTGAATTTCAGCTGTGCCTCTTGAATTGCAGGTTTTCTTTTCCAGAATTAAATAATTAACTTCACCACTTTAAAACCTAAAATATTGATTTAATCTAGACTCTCATAGATGGATATAGACTAACCAATTTACATGAAAACCCTAAAAGTAGAGTGAAATTAATCATAAAAATTCCAGGTCTTCCGAATTAAGCACCAAACTTGCAATTATCCATTATTTTAAGATTATTTTCCTGAACTCTCCATTTTTATCTGGAAAAACTAAGAAATTATATTAAATGCACCAATATACATAGAATTGAGTGCTAACTGGTCCAATAATCAGGGTAAAAATGTAATATTTTAGTGCTCAACACTTGTAATATTCTTTTCTTTGATGAATTGAATGACAAAATATCACATTTTGCACTGAATGAGCTTTATAAACAATATGCTATGATGTGAGATAATTCATTGTCGTGCACTTGTACAGAGGAATTTACAATATCAATGGGCTTACTTTGTGCATACCAAATGAAGACTATAGGGAAGTTACATTTGGATCAGATCCATTCTCAATGGAGAATCGATTTCACATTGTTGAACGACTTGGATATTGAAATGAATCGGCATAAGGATGGACTAGATGTCTACTTTGATGATATCAGGAAGAAATATGGAAAATTGTCTTCATCTGATAAAAAAAGGGCTTAAAAATACACTTGTTTGGTTGCCAGTGATGGAATAGATGTCAGTCATCTGATTATTCAACATTCTAAAGGACGTTATCCAGGTTCGAAGAACTCAAATTCAATAAGAAGAGATCTTTCTACATTTGAGAATGTGGAGAATGCATCGAAGGCAAGAAAATGCTCTATATGCAAAAAATGTTGGTCATAATAGTAGAACCTGTCCAAATCAAATTACTCAACATGCATCAACGAGTGTAGATTTGGATGTCTTTCATGAATCACAAACAACTGGTTTGTCTCAATTATCCCAAGTAAGTGATTGTTAGACTATAAAATTCGTATTTTCCCTACTTAAAACCTAAGTTGATAAAGACTAACATCTATTCCTTCTTTACACAGGAGGATTTATCTTACAACTTATATGATGATGGTGATATCCTTGATTGGTGGACTAAGTGAAGATGTATTTGGACAAAAAGTTGCCATTGATGCATCTTGAAGTGAGATGGATTTCTATATGCATTTGAATTTTGGAAGAACTCTTGGATGTGTGTTACCTCAGAATGTACTCTTGATGTGTCTTACTACTTTTGTTTTGAATGTACTCTTGGATGTATACAATTTTAGAAGAACTCACTTACTTTAAGATAGATGTGAATGTGTTAAAAATTAAAGCTGTAAAACAGAGGACAGTTCCTGATGTCTCAGTCCAAATCAGTGCACCGAACGTGTAACGCCCTGTCCCGTTACGAGTGCGTTATCTCCGAAAAACCTCAAAAAGTTACAAAAGACAGATATCGGTACAAGAATAGCAGCATTATTTTTTTTTTTTTGAAGTGGGGTAACTACTTCCCGTCCAATCGCCCACAAGTTCAAAACTAGAACAAGCACAACGAACCACAAATGTAACTGATCAACAGGTTATACAGTCATCCAAACAAACATGTGATTGAAACTATATAACTAAAGTTCTCAAACATCAAACAAAACATAAACATAAGCTTTTATCTTCTACTACTCCTCTCCTGGTACTTGCTCAAGGGGCCCACCTGGCCCCTCCGCGATCGGGGCACCTGAAAGGTAAGGGATGAGCAAAACAGCCCAGCGAAAGAACATATCATATTTTAACAAGCTAAATATAGATCACATATGAAATGGCAGTAAATATCACAAGTGAATAAAACATCCATGTCTACCATATTCAACTAATATATTAACCGATATTCCATTAACCCAAAATCCAAGAAATCATCCCCATAATCCACATTGGGTCCTCCAACAAACCCCAGTCTCCCTACGAGTATAATCGGGAGACTAAAGAATACATAACTGCCTCACCCACACGAGTCGTGTCGGAAACCACCTCGACAACGCCCAAGGGAACCAAACTCTAGGGTAGGCACCTCGACCGCCGGAACACAACGGGGAAACCCACATCCCCTATGGGGGTTTCGACCGCCGGAGTGTAATGGGAAAGTCCTCCCAACCACCATGCTCATCTCATCATCAATATATATACACATAAACAAAACCTCCCATGCATGCACATAGTATCATGATCATGTACGACAACACAACATGTTCTGACATGACATCAATATCAACATGCATCATCATGCGGTTAACGACACATAACAATACTTAGGCTCATACTTTTATATCCAACATACGATTACATCTACATCTTATGCTTAAACACACAATAAATCACAACATCTTCCAACTATCATGGTCACATCCATCATAATATCATATATGTGTTATGATGGATCACTAACATGTTTTCAACAACCTTTAAGCATCAATAATCATTCATTCAATCAAAGTTTCCATTAATCATATACAATTGACATGGGTGAACCCGAACGGATCCCTTGCCACATATTCATTTCAATAGTTCCCTTACCGAGTGACTTAATAAACGAAAGGGTCCCATTCAAGTTACTCAATGTCCAAAATTATAGGTTAAGAATGCGAATGCATGCTAAAACAGTGATAAGTTCCCTCACCGCATGTGTGGAGTCGAAAGTCCAAAGCGAGCAATCGATTTGTTTGGGTTGAAGGGAGTTCAATCTATAGAGACATGGAAGAACGGATAAGTAATTAAGGCAAAACATGCCAAGAAAAGAGGCCTGGAGTAAACGGGCCTAAAACTGGGCCGGGCCCAAAACGGGCCGAACTGGGCTGGGTCTAAAACGGGCTGAATTGGGCCGGGTCTAAAAACGGACCGGGCTTGAAAAAGGGCCGGATCTGGAAACTGGGCCGGAAACGTGGGCCTGCCAAGCATGGGCCAAACAGGGTTTGGGCTGGATTGGGCTTGGTTCGGGTTGGGCCAGACTGGGTCGAGTCGGGCCGAACCAAGTCTGAGTCTGGTCGGGTAGGGTTTGAGCCGAGTGGCTGAGTTGCCACTCTAGCCCAAGGGCCTGGTTGACTTAGAACCATCTCAACTGAGTCGACTCGGCACTCGGCCGAGCGGCTCAGTCACTGCTGACTCGGGGGGGAAAGAGAGGGAGAAAAAACCAGGGAAATCCAAGAAAGGGGGAAAGAAAGGGAAGGAGAGGAAATCTGAGAAAGAAAAAAAAAGTGAAGAGAAGGGGAAACCAGAAGAAATCCAGAAAAAAAAAAATCGAAGAGAAGGAGAAGAGAAAATTTGGGGAAAAACGGAAATAGGCCGGTCAGAGGTAGAGAGGAGAGAAAGAAGGAAACCAAGAGAGAGAGAGAGAGAGATGAGGAGCTTACCAGCGCGGGAGGAGGAAGAAGGAAACAACACGTCGGGAGGAAGGGGGAGGAAGAAGAAGAAGAAGAAGGAAGAGGAGACCGCTGGGAAGGGAAAGAGGGCGGCGGCACTGTAGCGTGACGGCTACAGTGTCTCGAAAAGGGTAAGTTATAAGGGGGGGTTAGGGTTTAGGGTTTTGCTGCCTTTTTTTTTTAAGAGAAAGAAAAACTCGAAGGAATAATCCGAAAGATCTCGGGCGAGAAAACGTGTGACTTTTGGACAAATTTTCATGACAAAAACACAATAATTATAAAATTACCAAAATGCCTTTCGAGTTCCCTAACACGAAAACAGGTAAATTGGGCCCACCATGGCGCCCACACTCTCTTCACTGCTACCAAGGTCCTTAAAACAACTCAGAGTTCCGAAAATCTCTTCAAAAATTTAAGAAAATCGGGACAGGTCATTACAGAACGTCTAGAAAGTGAACCGATAAGTGAGCCGATTCATAGTTCTTGCACACTATAACAGTCTCAATTCAAATCAGTGCACCGATCGACTGGAAAATGAGTCGGTAAGTAAGTTGATTCAAAGTTACTGGACACTATAATGGTCCCAATTCAAATTGGTGCACCGAGCGACTGGAAAATGAACTGGTAAGTGGGCCGATTCTAAGTTCCTGCACACTATAATGGTCTCAGTCCAAATTGGTGCACCGAACGACTAGAAATTGAATCGGTAAATAAGCCGATTCCAAGTTCCTGCACATAATATGAAATCAGTCCAAATCGGTGCACCGATTGATTGAAAGTGATCCGGTCAGTGGACCGAGCGACTATAAAATTTTCGTTGCACTTAAAATCGACACCCTTTCACTTCCACTTTCACTTTCCTTTTCACTTTCCTTTTCACTTTCCCTTTCACTTTCACTTTCTCTTTTCGATTCCCTTTTTTCTCTGGTGCACACACCAAATCACTCTCTCCATTCTCCTTCAAATCTTCTCCATCTCTCCGGCGAATCGAGTCCATTCCTTATCCTCTACTCAGTGACAACGAAGAATGTTCGCGAAAGGGGAAGATGAAAGTGACCTCTGCGGCAAAAGGGGAAGATGAAAGTGAGCCCGAGCTTGAACAGGTTGATCCCAAACAGACCAAATTTCTCAACAACACACATTTATTCGTGTCCAACGAAGCCTTCGATCGCTACAAGGTGGATTTTTCCTGGTAAAAGTAATCACACTTAGCGTTTTTTACCCCTATCCTTTCCGTTTCAAAAGGTATTTTGAAGATCTTGGGTGGGTTAACTTCCTTGAAATGAAAAACCCTTTCTATCCCACTCTTGTAAAAGAATTTTAAGCCAATATCACCAAAGCTACTGGTGACACTCTTGTTTCCTATGTTCGTGGGTAAAATTTATGTTACTGTTGATACATTAGAAGACATATTTAAGATACCCAGAGGAGGAGTAAAAAAGTATGAAATCAATACTTGGGTTGAACTAGAAGGCTACCAAGAAGACATGTTAAATGAAATTTGTAATAGGACTGACATTACCTCTCGCTTCAAGGCCTACGCCAATCAAATCACTTTAGAATGACGTCTTGCTCACTGGATTATCTGTAAGTGCCCCAGTTCGTCCGAGTCACCCTCATTGTCAATTACGAGACTCAATTGGACTTGCCTTGGATGTATGTGAAGATCTACTATGAAATTGAAGAATCTACACCGAATATGTTATTGGCACATAGGTAAATAAACCTTAGGAGACCTTAGGCTAAGTCAAATAACTTGAAGTCAATTGGTTATAATTTGGAAAATAAGAATTTAATTGACTTTCAGCCTCGAGGCCTCGTGCAGTCTGTCGAGGCCTCACAACCAGTCATGTGCTGAGTTGTATTTTGGACAACTGGAACTCAGCTGACCTTGTGTCTTGCTGACTGAATCTCTTATAGATTTAGGAAATTAAATCTGTATTCCTTAAATTGGGAGTTTATTATGGTAATAAGATATATCCACATGTTGAAATGTCAACTGCCACCTCACATGTTTTTTAATACATAACCGTTGGGGAGCTGGTTGTTTTTATCATAAATGGAAAGGCTCCTCCATGAGATTTAATATTATTTACAATCATCAATCTCATCCTTGATTGATGACTGAGATAAGTTAACTGTCAATTATGCACGGTAGCATCTTAATTGGCTGGATATTAACTGTTTGAAAGACAAAATAACTTATGCAAATTTCTGAGCTGTCTTTCCATATTTACAGCCACGAGGCCTCATTAGAATTCTCGAGGCCTCGTGGGAGTGACTGGCCACAAAAATGCAGACAGTCTTATATATAACAGGAAACTGAATGAAATGACCACAAAATACACACAGAGAACAAATTGGAAAATATAACAGTGTGACCAGAGCAATTAGCCTCCTCCCCTTACACCTTCTTCATCATCTTCTTACATAGATGTTTGGGTAATCAATACCCCAGTTCTGATGAAGCTTAAGGTGTTCACATAGGACCTTAAAACCAGTCATATCCAAGTCCTATACTGTTGTGTTGCTAATCACTCTGATGGAGCTAATTTGATGGAAGGAGCACACAGATCAAGTAAAGAAGAAACCGCTTCAAGGAAATCGGATAAGGCTCAAGGCAAGTATTTCTTTTTCCTTTTATTTCAATCATTATAAAGTGGATTAGAACAGTTTCTTCGAACCAATAAAAAAATAGGTGTAGAGGATTAGACCGATTGGGATGAACCTCTATAAAAAAACAAGGTTGTACTATTTAGGTGTGAGACTCATACATAGTATATTTGGGACGACCCTAGAGTTGGGAAGTCTGACAGTGGACGTAGGTTTGTTGAAACAGAACCAGTATAAAATATATGTGTTTATATGTGGCTGATGCTTTGAATTGATTGCTTGGATTGAATATTGTTACACATACACACACTTATATTGATCGGTGAGTTTTATTAAACAGTTGTTCATTTCACGGTGAAAGGATCTCATTGAATAATTCATACACTTAGATTAAAATTCGGTTGAGAAATTTTACAAGGGAATTAAAATTGAAAACCGACCTATTCACCCCCTCTAGGTCGTGCATTACTCTAGTAACGGAATTTCATTATCCTTTATAACGTTTTTCCCAAAGGCAGACACGTTGACGAAATTAATTACTTAGATATATTTGTCTGGTGTCTCTTTAAGAAAAGACATGTGAGCTTTGGGTATCTTGTCTTGAAGCACATCCAACAAGTCTATCAAAAACCAAAAGCCATTCTTCCATATGGTTGTCTTCTCACCTCGATTTTTAAAAAAATCAAATTTCGTCTCCCCATTGAGGATAAAGTTGACATGAAAAGTTCTGATCACATCAATGAAACAACCATAAAATACTTTGGCTATGAACTTAAGGACGGTGCTTGTGTTCGAAAACAAAATGACAAATTGAAAAGATAGTTGGAAACGGTTGAACCCGAACATGTAGAACCCTCTTCACCTACTAGTGCCCGTTCTTTGACACATGGTGCCTCTACACCTTCTCCTTATTCACCTTCCAGTAACCCCAAAGAAACTGAACCACCGTATTTCTCGGTATTTAAAGCTGAATTCAGACAATTCCAATACTATGTCATCACTTATTTGAACAACATGGAAGCTTGCCAAAGTCATTCTCATGACTTGATCGTCAAGTGGTTCAAATATTCGGAGCTCCAAAATAAAAGCTTAGCTATTATAGCAAGTAGGATCGGTCTTCATGTAAAACCTCCTCCTGTACTGAAGACTGCTATTACCTCAACACCTCCTTATACACCTCTTGCTCTAGCCTCCTCGGCACCTCCAGCTGCTCCAAGATCATCTACATATCCTGCCACACCTGTTGCTCCAGCCTCCTCTGCACCTCTAGCTACTCCAGGATCATCTACACATCCTGCCACACCTGCTGCTCCACCATGATCATCTGCACCTCCTGCCACACCTGCTGCTCCACCAGGATCATTTGCACCTTTTTCCACACATGTTGTTCCAGCCTCCTCTACACGTCCAGCTGCAATACCTGTTGCTCCAGCCTCTCTGGAACTCCTGCTGCTCCCGTCAAAACAAGATACCAAAGCCATCTCTGATGTCCCTGTTCCCCTCTAGTTCAGTTTGTTGAGAACCACACCTTGGCAACTTTTTTATTTTTTGTTTTGAACTCTGCCAAGCATTTTGGATGTATACAAACTCTTTTTATTGGATGTAATGAATTACTTTTAAGCTATATATGGTGAATGGTTTACATGCATTGACTTGATACTAGATGTTTATGTGGGAATGCATTGAATTATATCTCTATTTTCTTTCTATGTCAATAAAGTTTGGATGAGATGGTTGATTATTCTTTTTAGCAGTATCAATGAAGTTTGGAGGAGATGATGAAGTTTAGAGTAGATGGTTGTTTGAATGTACTTTTGGATGTGTACAGGATATCTAGTGTCAGATATTGTACCCAAATTCAACATTTGTTGGTCTTGATACTTGAAGAAGAAATCTTTAAATTTGGAGTAGCAGGAGTAGTTAATCCCTATTGTTTCTTCCATATTCTGGAATAAGTGCCAAACTTCTTGTAACTTGTTTGAAAAAACATTTCTATTCATTTTCAGGATATCACTTATAGATTTTAATTTAGCACTTCTAGGTGTTAAATTTTAAAATTTGGTCTCAGTCTAAATCGGTACATCGAGTGTGCGTAAAGTGATCTGATAAGTGTACCGTTTAATTGCTCTGCATACAAAAAAATGGTCTCATTCCAAATCAGTACACTGAGTGTCTATTAAGTGATCCGGTAAGTGTGTCGAATAACTACTCTTGTACAGAGAAAATGGTCTCAGTCCAAATCGGTGGACCAAGAGACTGGAAAGTGATTCAGTAAGTGGGCCGAATTCTGAATGTTCGATTTTTTAATTTTTCCGTACGAACAGATGCGCGTAAAATGTGAAGGTCACTAAAACTCGTGTTTCCTAAAAAAATATTCCCGTGTTAGGATCGCCACCCTTTAAAACTCTCATCTATATCTGTTAAACCCAGCCTTTGGTTGTTCCAACATGCTGTTAAACCCTTTCATTATATCAGTCCATGTCCCATCATCTTTCTTCTCTCTGTCAGCCTTTCATCTCTCGACCATCCATATCATTTAATGCAACTTCTTTTTCCTTTCTAATACTGACCCTTCACCACTACCCATGTTCCCATCTTCGTTGATACCATCTTTGAAACAAGTTGCCCACCTTTGACCGCCTTTTGATCCACTTTTAACCATCAACCCAAAGTCCTTTGACTGCTTCTTTGACCCCAATCCTACAATAAACATAAGCTACCTTTTTCATTTTTATAAAACTCCTCCTACCTGTGGACCTCGACTGACCCATTTATCCATTTAAATCAGTCAACCCATCTCCATCCCTTATCCTTGGGTCCTACATAACCAACCCATTGAACCATTTACTCAGTCCTACTCCCAAGTCTCATTTAATCCCATCATCTATCCATTTAACTGATTTAATGAGCTCTAAAACTCCCACCCAATTCCTTTATTTTCCCATTTGCCCGAGTCACTCAGTTATTTCCAAACCCCGAACTGATCCAATTACTACGTCTTGGACTCTATGGTACCCCGATATGATGATCCATATATCACAAGATCTGAATTCAACCAATTTAAATCTACAGATACCCATCTCCCATCTCCTCCCTGGATCTAATTACCCGTTGCATCAAGTGGACTTGATGGCATCCAACAATAATGATGAGTGTCCCACCAAGGCAGATTTCCAAGAATTGATATCAGAGGTCAAAGAATTTAGACATGAGGTCAAAGAATTTAAAAAGAAGTTGAGAGATATGTTTACCAAGATCCTTGAGTCTAGGCACGATATAGAGACATAATGACTATGAAAGGTACATTTGAGTGTTCACATCCGATCGACTCGCCTCGTAACGCTCACACACAACCACCTCCACAGCCAACACCACCTCCACCACCACCACTACCATTGTCATTGCCATCTGATTACCCAACCTTCTCCCATACCCAAACTCTATACGATATCAATGATCTCTCTATGTAGAATAGCACAAATAGATGATTTGGAGGATTTTTGTTCAGTCTCAAGACATGAGGGGGGATTTTTTTTTTTTTTTTATCCTAAGTAGTATAGGTACGGGAGGGAAGTAATCAACATGGTTCCTCCCTCTGCCGGTGATTTGTCTCCTCCAGCAAAGGGAGTGAGGGAGGATTATTGAAGGTTTCTTTTAGAGAAAAAAAAATTAGATCGAAGTTTGGCTCTGTACCATGTAGAATAACATACACAGAGATTTGGTGTATCTTCCTTAATGAAGGAGAGACCCTGTAATCTTATTTATAGAGATAATAAAATACACATGAGGAAAGTAAATAAAGGAGAAAATCCCTAAATATGGAAATACAATATTAAACAAATCCTAAATATATTTAACATCTAAATATATCTTAGTACTCTATGATCATTCATATATTATCTTGCCTGCCAGACCCTCAAGACCGTCTGTTCACTGTAGTGCAATTTGAAGACCCCTTCGTGATTGGATTGGTTCAACCTTGTTTGAGAGCATGGTTTGTCATTGCTTTGGTCGTCCTGAAGACAGTTAGCTTTCGTTTGTGCTTTCAAAGTTGTGCAGTTACCATCTTCATCGTTTGACTCTTGGAATTGGTCTCCATCTCTATCTGGTACCTCGAGACAGTCTCCATCGCCATGGCGACGATGCAATTATTTTACTTGATTTCAAGTCAAGGACGAGTAATTTTTCAAGACTGGGGGACTAATGTAGGACACACATATCATATGTGGACCCCATTTTGATATTTGATTTATTTTAATTTTAATTTTAGGTAATTTTGTTTCATTTCCTCAATGTAATTTTATTAGTTTAGATGGGATTAGTATTCCCGTTTGAAGTTTCCTTTCAAAACTAGATTTGTTTATATATATAGGATGGTTGTAAACGAGAGAGACAACTCTCGGTGAATATCTGAATGGAAATAAACAATTTTTTTTTTCTTTTTATCTTTTCTCTCTCTTTCTCATGCCGGGTGTTGCAGGTTCCCTTTTCAACCCTGTCTCGGTGAAGACAAGGAATCTATTTTTGTAATACCCAACACCCACCCCAAACATCCCACAAAAGTTGTGAGGTGGTTGTTTATTTGAGAGAAGCCCCATTGGCCTTGTGTTAGGCCTTTTGGGCCTGGCCAGGTGGGCCAGGGCCCAAAGCAAAACCATGAGGGAAGAGTGGGCTCAAAGTGGACAATATCACACTGGAAAGTTGGGGTAGGGTCGTTACAAGTGGTATCAGAGCACGGTTCAACACTCGGACTGTGTGGGTCCTCTACCTCTGTGATGTGAAAGAGTCGGGGACAACTCTAGTCTTAAGGGGGGGTGGATTGTAATACCCACCACCCACATCAAAAAGTCCCACATCAGTTGTGAGGTGGGTGGGGTGAGTGTTTATTTGAGAGAAGTCCTATTGACTTTGTGTGAAGCATTTTGGGCTTGGCCAGGTAGGCCAAGGCCCAAAGCAAAACTGTGAGGGTAGAGTGGGCCCAAAGCGGACAATATCATACTAGGAAGTTGGGTTAGGGTTGTTACAATTTTGCTGGATCGAATAGCCGGTGTGCATCGATCTCGCAGCAAGTTTTGAGTTTGATAATGATGTATTTCAGTTATGATTTAAATGGGATGTTTATTTGGTGTGATTGATGTGAGATTCCCTCAAATGTCCAACTTTTAGGCGAAACTCTGTTGAATTTTTGGTAGGAATGTCTGACCTTTGAATGGTAGGTTTCCCCGTATGTATGTGGAAACCCATTGTGATTGAGATTAGAGATATCACGCCTGGCCCCGCGATGGGCACGTGAACATTACATGACATTTTTTCTCAAAATCAAACAAACGACATTGCAGAACACATGGCCAAAAGGGTCTCCAGTCTCAAACTCAAGGGTTACACATAT
This sequence comes from Chimonanthus salicifolius, assembly GCA_013350335.1. Taxonomy (NCBI): domain Eukaryota; kingdom Viridiplantae; phylum Streptophyta; class Magnoliopsida; order Laurales; family Calycanthaceae; genus Chimonanthus; species Chimonanthus salicifolius. The sequence goes on from CM023539.1 coordinate 11,218,083, forward strand.
ATATAAATCAATAAAGGATTACAACCCTTAAATGAAAACACATAACAACATATTACATCATGCTTTTAATAGAAAACCAAAGCATAATCGAAAACCCCAAATCAACCGAAAAGAAAATGTAATGGCCCGACCCTTATAATTATTGATTTATGACGTCATAATAGGGGTTCCACATGTGAACAGTGTTGGAGGGTCCCATGTGGGTCCCGTCAGAGTACACGTGTCCTTTAGAGATCACCCCTGTCAGACAAGAGTTGGAAAAACAATTAAAATTAATTAAATAAGGTTTGTTGGTTCGACCGAGGATTGAACTTAAGTTCTATATTAAAAACCCTTTTGCACGAAAATTAGGTTATTTTCATCTTCTTCCTCTTCCCGCAGCCAACCCCTCTCCCCTACCAACCACCTCCTCTTCCCTCCCTCCATCCATTTTCACCCGTAACAAGTATTGGATTTGGATTTCCTACGCTTGGAACGTTCTTTGCATAGTACTTTCTCCTCCAAAGGTAAGAGTTTTGATCCTTCTCTTTCCTTTTCCCTTTATTTGATCGGTGTATGATAGGATTTGATGAGAATGGAGTTTGTAATGGCCAATAGGCATTATTTGAAGATAGATCCATGGAAAATATTTGAGGATTTTCGAAGTAGGGCTTTGGATGGACATGGATATTGTTAAAAAAGGGTTTTGGAACCCTTTGGGAGGAATATAAATTGGAGAGAGATGTGTTGTGTCGATTTTGTGATCATTTATGGGAGAAGATTTGGGATTTCCCATGGATTGAAGGGATTAATCAGGATTAGGTTAAATCTTGGGTCTAGATTTAGGGGTTTTGTTTCTAAACTTTGTTTCTTAACTTTGTTTAGGCTTAATACATGAATTAATAGTGGTATATTATGCTCTCTTTATATGATTAGAGCCTTCATACCTCTAACTAGACGAGGTACTACCCGAAGATCAACCCGGAACTTCGTAACTCTTGAGGTGAGGAATGCTACACACCTTGTATGGAAATTTATATGCTCATACGTTAATTTAGGAAATTTATTAAGTTATTAATGAACTTTAATGCATGATAAATTGAATTAATTTTCCATTTACATGCATGAATCATTATGAATCCCTAATTGTGTGACATGTAGCATGTTTATAATGTTGTTATTATGATGGGTATAATGTGATGATTATTGGAAACCCTTATGAAGGGCTAACATAATTAATAATGGTTAAACTAGGGTTTGGACCATGGGAGACAAGAGTATGCGGATCTATGTTGATAAACCACCAAGGGATGGCCTAGAATGGAGATGAAATGCAAGGACTATATGAGATGAGTTTAAATAAGCCCAAGTTGTGTATCCCAAGATTGGTGTGTGATCCACCTCCCGAAGTCAACCCAATCAAGAAATTTAATTGAATATGAAAGATTTAGGAATGTCTTATGCTTGCTATCGATGTGTTTGTATGAACATGATGTGTTTATGACATCTATGATGCCCATTTAATTGTAAATGTAATTCCTTTCGCATCACTCATTTAATACGGACCTAGGTTGAGTTAACTAGTGAGTGATTATGAGAAGTATGTGCTATATGGGCATGTTGGATTTACATAACACTGGGATGGACCTTAAGGGTAGAAAGGACCCGTGTATATACCTTCCCCCACATGGACATCCACTAATGTGATGACCCAACTCCTTAGAGGAGGTTGGTGTGACAATGAGATGGATAAGTGATACGGACCAGTGTCAGCATCAATAAGTATGTTGGAACCCTATTGGAACGGCGAAGTCGGCTACAGGGACTTGGTCTCGTAGGGTTATCGTCGAGGAGTGAGTCCCTCATATGCCGTGCGCTGAAGGGCGCTCTCACGACTGTTTAACATACTTGATGTGCATTGTGGCGCAGGGCTAGATACTTGTATGCCCCACGAGGGTGGTACTAGACAGGTTAGGTGCACAAGTTGGGCACAGGGTTAGGCACAGTATACCCATTGGGTGACGAGTCAGCTTGGTAAAGCGTCTGTGTTTATGCGCAGGATTTGGCATTACACCTTTGTAGGGTGATGTGTCAACCTGATAAGGTGAATTTCGATCACCTAAGAACTTGACAAAAGGGAGATTGGGCGAGATAGACTAGAACAGGTTAGGTGTGAGTCACACGCTTAGTAAGTCGTGGACCCTAAGTCTTGCTAGGGATCATGATATTATTGTGATATTTGACTGTCCATTCCATAGAGGTATCCTTCCTTGGGTTTGAGTTCCCATTGATTATATGATAGCATGACATGATTGTATAGCTTTGTCATTATTCCTTTTCATACATCACCATGTCGGGCGCAAGTGTGTAGCATGCATAAATTTCCTCACTGGGCTTGTTTTTGCTCACATCCTTACAATTTCAGGTAATTTTGCACCAGCTGTATCCGAGGGACCGAGAGGACGACCTTAGCCCTATTTTATTTCTGTTTTTCATGCACTTCACCATTGATAGGATATTTTGATTATTTATTTAGTATGATTATTATTTGAGTTGTTAAGATTGTTGATGACATACATTTTGAGGAATATGTAAACCTTTGAGATAATTTTATGCTTTGGTGATTATATTTTAATATTCATTTTATCTATGAGAGTAGATGTGACGTGTTTGGACAGGTATTATTTGTAGTGACCATTATGTGTCCAAACTGTCCACTTTTAGGGAAAACTTTGTCAAAATTTCAGTAGAGATCCCGTACTCCAAATACGATCTAAATACTTGTGTATGGATCACACATGTGATTTCCACGTGTTGTAATTGGTGATTATTGTGCTTTTCGAGAGAAAGGAAAAAATTATCCCCATCACGTGATTTGGGTCAGGGCATGATAGAAAACACCGAAGAATCTCAATGAATCGACAATGCAAATAAAATACCATACTCCCTACCTCAACTCAAGAAGCTATAATCCTCCAACATCCAAAAAAGCCCATCAACAAGCGGCGAAGGAAACGTCTCCAACGGTGGCCATGAGCAAGAAGAAAGGAGGAGAAGGAAGGAGCAAGAGGTATCACCAGCGAAGCACAGTAAAAAAAGGAAGAGGACTGAAGGAAAGTCCCCCAAAAACCTTAGGGAAGCTAGAGAGAAGCCAGAGAGGGAAGAAGGGAAATCCCCCAAAAACCTTAGGGAAGCCAGAGAGGGAAGAAGGGAAAGAGGGATTTGCGAAACCTTAACTTGCGGAGCCCTTTTATAATGAAACTTCTCACTCTACCAAAACCTTTGATGGCTAGCGTTGGATCATCCGATGATTCCAACAGATTTTCTTTATCATCCTACAATTTAGAAATTTCAGACTTTTCACTTAAACAACCATAACTTGAGCAGCAGAACTCGGATTTGGACATTGTTGTGCTCAATGTAAAACTGTTTGAAAGAAACTCTGAAAATTTTATTGCCCAGATCAGCTTGAAATCTAGTAGAGTTGATTTGAATTGACTAATTCAAGTTTTTTATTTTAGTTTTTAAACAATAATTTTGAATATATGAGCTAACAGATGTAGAGATGAAGAGTTGAATCATTTGGAAATCAACTAGATGGTGTTTAATAGGCTTGATTTTTTACAAACTCTAGTGAGGTACAAACAGTGGGGTCCAACATAAATGATATAATTTTAAAATTTTGGTCATAAAAAGAAAAATGTGCCTTATATCATTACTACATACATTTAGAGTTGTACGCCAACTTTCTTGAGGGCATCAAATCTATAGAAAAAATTATACTTGATTCAATTAAAATCATTTAATGACCGTGCGATGTTAACCATAAAAATCCTATATTTTTGTTTATTTGGGTTCAAACATTTATTTCTTTAAAAAATAAACAAATATTATCTTTCTTATTAAATTTTCTTATTCTTCTATAAAAATGAATTTATTAAAAAAGGTGAAAAATATCTTCTTCTCTTTTTTTTTTTTTTTTTTTTGTGTTTTGGACAAATAGATGACTCATTTATGTGATATTCATTTTCCATTAATTGGATTGTGTCGAGTGTTCACGGTAGGAATGCTAAATGCACATTTGAACTGTCGAAAACACAGAAACCATAGTTCATGATAATTAAGGAGTGTCTGGTCATTGTTTGGTTAGAAAGAGGTGCAAATTATTTTAACCACCTAGAACTACTGGAGGATGATAGTATTACATTATATGTATTGTAGAAGATGATAGGGTAACACAATCACAACAAAAGACTAGAGTGGAAAACCCAAAACGGGAAAAATTATGGAGAAAGAGAGAGATTTATATTATTCTATATATTGAAAATTACAGCAGTAGTGTAAATATAATCAGTAAAGAGTCCTAAGCATGTTAGGAGTCTCAATTAAACTATGACTCTCTCTCCTCAACATGTATTCATTAGAACATGAATAAATAGCTTAAGATCTTGCTAGAGGTTGAATGGCTCTTAAGAGCATGGTACATTTCAACCTTTGGTTGGAGAGATTGGGTTGGTGAACACATACTTCGTATGTATATTAGCAGCACAGAAGCCATTAAAATTAGTAGCAGAAGCGTGTGCATAGGCACCCATGTTGGGGAAAACCAACCAATCCCCTACACCAAGCTCAGGCAATTGCCTATCAGTAAATACAGTATCTAGAGCATCACAGGTAGGTCCGAACACCGTCGATCGGAAAGTCGGTAGGCCTTTACAGAGGGGATTTGCCCGCCGGGTTGTGTAAGCGAAGGGCACAGCATTAACACCCTTTCGGTGGTAAATCACACCATTCATCGACCCGTAAACTCCATCGTTGATCCAGTACTCACGTAGTTCACCTCGAACCCGTTTACCGATCACATTGGTGACTAGCATGCACGCCGCTGATACTAGATACTTTCCGGGAGTCGCTGTAATTGACATGACGGCGAGGTAGGGGAACTGGGCTTGGAGTGACTGGCGAAGTGCCAAAGCTTCTTTGACAAAGCCAGTGCCGGAGCAGAATCCACCACCCACATTCAGCATTCTGGGCCTGGAGAGGCCCAGTTGAGTGAAGGCTTGAAATGCATTGCATACCACTTCCATGGCAGCACCATGGGTCTTGCCAGGGGACGAACTTCCTTCTGGTTCAAATGAGATGCCGACTACATTTAAACCCAATTCCCCCACATGCTGCAGAACTGGAATCACCTCATGAATTAGGGCACCACTCTTTGAAGTAGAATCATTTCGCGAACTCGACTCGCCGCGGTCCGGAACATGAATGTGGAGCAACAATGAGCATTGTGGGTGGAGCTTCCTCACCTTGTCGAGCTCTTCGACAGAGTCGAAGACGAGCATGTTTACGCGGACTCCCGCTGCATACTTGATGTGTTCTTCCGCCTTGCAGGGGTTCGAAAATAGGATTCTATCAGGCGACACTGCTAAGGAGAGGACATGGGTAATCTCGGAACGGTTGGCACAGTCGAAACCGGCACCAAGAGCGGCTAGAGTGGCAAGTAGGGCTCGGTCAGGGTTGCACCTCACAGGGAAAAAGGGTCGGATGGTGGGCAGATTTTGGAGCCATGAATGGTAGAGGGAGATTAGAATTCCTAGGTCAGTGATGTAGAAGGGATCCAAAGGGACTTCTTCATCTATAATCCTCACGAGGGCTGAAGTGAGTGGATCTTGTGAGGGTGATGGTAAAATCTCCCTCACCCTAATGTTTTTCAGAGCTGGGATTTGCATGAGGGATGGTAAGGTTAGAAGGGAAGGTTGTGTATCCATTTAATCTTTCAGAAGAATTGCTAAAGGGCTCTTTGTGAACTTGGGAGATAAATGAGTTGTGAAGGTCGGATTTATATAGGGTTTGGCTTTTCCCCTGTTTTGGGGTATATTCGATGGAATCCATTACTTGTGATTTTTACGCTAGAATCTCCATAATTGAACACTTTAAATCAGAAGGTATAAGTGGAAGAGAGTGAAAGGCGAGAGGAGTGGCTTCTTATACCTAACTCTACTAAGACTAGGGCCTCGTTTGGATAAGGGAAATTTTTTTGTAGGGGTGGCTAATCAAAGGTGGGTAATAAGGGGTGGGTAATTAATAATAATTTTATGAGAATTTATAATTTTTAATAAATTCATATAATATAAAAAATAAAAGTTTTTAAAAATTGTGAAATTGAGTTAGAAAGCCTAAAAATTCATTTATAAGTGAAAATATTCCATACGTTCATGTTGGACTATATAACTAAATCTATTTTTTAAATTCTAACTCATTTTCAATTCAAGTCAACTAATTTAGGTCGCTTTAAATTGGGTCATAGTCGAACCACTATAATTAAGTGCATAATTGGACCTATAAATATTATATTGATATGTTTAAACAAAGAGACATTTATAAAAGAAAATATCCATTTTTAAAATAAATTTATTATGAAGAATTAATTTAAAAAATCATCACATAGTGATAAAAGAATAAGAAGAGTGTTTTATAAAGCATATCCTATTTTAACTCAAATTTTTGAAAAAAAAATTGTTACCAACCCATATTTTAAATTGTTCGGTTTAACCAACTAATATTTGACATTGGAGTGAGTTGGATTTGAATTCACCGACTAAAGTTGTACGAAAAATATTTTATTTCTAAAAAGGACACTCTATGCTAATATAAGTGAGTCATTAAGGACTTATATCACAAATTGAATTGAATGATATTTGATAATGATATGAAATTTATTACTTTTATAAATTTAAACAATTTATTATTACCAAAATTTATATAAAGTTAGTCTTGTAAAACACATAAAACTTTAAAATTTAAACAAATGAAATTAAATAATTGAAAAGATGATTTTTATTCTCTATCAAATTTAATTACTTAAATCAAATAGATAAAATTTAAATAATTTTTTTATTTTATAAGTATAATGTTGAAAATATTTCATTTATTTTAGTCAAATTATTTTTATAATAAATTAACAAATTTTAAAAATAAAGATGTTAAATTGAAATTTGAATTGCATTGAGTTCCATTCACAGCTATGAAGAGGATTGACAAGATAACGAAGGGAAGGAGAGACAAAGGTTTTATGAATACTACTGGAGGCCAAAGGGTTTTCAAATTTGTCAAAGGGGAGGTAAAATCCAATTTTTTTACCTCTACCCTCTCGCTGCCAAGCAGAGGAATCCAAGGGTTACCCGTGTTCCTCCCTCAATTCACCTCAAACAAACGCAGTCTAGAGTGAAAGTTGCTAGCGTGCGCATGGGTGTGCATGGTTAACTTTGCCATTACAACTTGATGAGTCATCAACTCAATTACAATTTTTTGTAAAAAATAAAATTTTACCCATGTTATTTATCATATTTTTTACCTCACTAAGACTAGTGTTCATTAGTAGAAAGTTGCTAGTGTGCGCATGGGCGTGCATGGTTAACTTTGCCATTACAACTTTGATGAGTCATCAACTCAATTACAAATTTTGGTAAGAAATAATTTTTACCCATATTATTTATCATATTTTTTACCCCACTAAGACTAGAGTGTTCATTTGTAGAAAGTTGCTAGAGTGCGCATGGGCGTGCATGGTTAAATTTGCCATTAGAATTTAGAACTTTGATGAGTCATCAATTCACTTGTAAATTTTGGCAAAAAATACTTCCTATCTTTTATTTTAGTTGTCCAATTTTAAATTTTTGAATTTAAAAAAAAAAAGGCTCTCAAAAAGTTTATAAACTTCTCTCCAAGTAAAGAGAGAATCAAAATGACATATCAGATAATTATTTTGAGACAATCCCAAAATACAAATCAAACAACTAAATTGCGACAAAAGGAGTAAAATTTTATCCATATTTTTATCATATTACTTATATAGGACGAAATCTTTAACATGTCTATAGTTTATATCGGTTAAAATTAGGTTAACATTTGCACTGATTTCATTGAATACAATTTTTTTCAAACAACTGTATGCTTTCATCCCAATAATAAAGATGACTTCAATAGAGTTTCATTACGGACTCTTATGCTTCATCGTAGGACTAGGCCAACAAATGTCAAATTTGTAACTGAAGTCATGGTACCCTTTTGCAAATTTGCGGCTCAGTGAAGTAATTTGTTATACATATCACATGAGAAGAAACTAGATATATTAAATTATAAAAAAAAAATCCGTATAATAATTTTTAAGAATTTCAAATAAAAATAGAATATCAACATTATAGTTTACTAATATAGCTCCCATTGTCTAATTTCATGTTTGAAGAGTACTTGTTATCATTGTTACAAATACTTTTCTCGGGATATTAACAACAACCAGTAATATCGAGATTTTTCAAGTTCTCAGATTTTTACTAGGAAATTACGGAAAAATCTTGTAGAAAATATAATATTTATAAATAAAAATATTAAATAAGGAATTTACCGATATTTAACTGAGAACTTATTGGGATATTATCGCAATATTACTATTTATTGTGATTTAATTGAGAATTTATTGAGAATTTACTGCAGTACCAATAAATCTTGAGATAGTAATGGTGATTAATATTTTACTAATAAAAATATGATAAATTTAAAAATATTAGAGATATTTATGAAATTACTTATTATAACATCCTAGTTCTTGCCTTTTTGGTACTATCCTTTGTGCACTCGGTCTCACTACAAGCCTAAGGCCCTAAAAACGCCCACATATTTTACCTTGAATGAGGCAGTTGGACTGTGTGTATCAGCTCGTCCATCTCCATTTTTATAACTCCAAACAAGCCTGCTTCCCCTGGGAAGCAGAGGAAGCCCCATCAAAATTAAGATGGACCTTGTTAGCTTTAGGATGCTTCCAAAGGATTAGGCTAGAGATTTTTATTGTAATGGTTTTGTTCATCCATTCATTAAATGCAGCATTGACTTTCTGGGTTACAGCATTTGCATTATATTATTTGCTTTCAAAGATTAGTTTGCATTATAGTCATCCAGTCCTTCTATCCGTAGGAGCCTTCTTATAACTTGGGAGGAAAAATTGACTCCAAAGCAGGGGTAAAGAAAAAGGGTATCGGTCATAAATTTCTCTCTCCTTTATTTTTTTTTTTACCAAAAATGGTCGATATCGGTCGATATTGTAATATCGACCGATATGATGCGGCTGAGATATCGACATATCGGCTGAATATCGGCCGATACTCAGACCCTGCTCCAAAGGGCTTGCCTATCTTTTCCCACGGTTGTCTATGATTGATGTAGATCTAGAACGAAATAAGGAATCTTTTTCATGCCTCTGTGAGGCTCCCTCACCGGAGGAACAAGTGTTCATGGGTTTCTTTGTCTGCAAAGCAAACGTGGCAATCAGAATGGATGTTCACGCCACTCTTAACTAAGACATCTTTAATAGGGTGTGAAGTTTTAAGAATTTCTATAAGAAATATTGGAGTTTCAATGGGATTAGGGTCGGCTCTAGCTATAGGCGACATAGGCCACCGTCTCAGCCCCCAAATTTAGTTTAAAAAATAATCTACAGTAGAGTCTCTGAGATTTTAGGGCCTCTACAGTAGAGTTCCATCTTAACAATTTTGCCTAGGACTATGAGATTTTATGGTATCTCAGGGCCAACACTGAGTGGGATAGATAGCTTCCAAATAGCTAGGGCTGAAACTCGGGTCGGGCGGGCCGGGTTTTGACAAACCCAGCCCTAACCCATGTCAAAAAAATTTGAACCCGACCCGACCCGAATTGCAAACCCGAGTATGTCAACCCAACCCGACCCGAATTGCTAATACTCTCAACCCGAGAGTTGACCCGACCCGACCCGAGTTAGCCCAAGTTAGCCCAATTTAGCCTGAGTTAGCCCGATTTTTGAAATAGGGGAAGAGGGGAAGAGGAAGAGGAAGAGGAAGAGGAAGCAGAAGAGGTAGATATCGATTTTCAAAAGAGGGGAAATGGAAGTGGAAAGGGCGTAGGGTTTTATTTAAGTTGTGAATTCGGGTCGGGTTTTATTTAAGTTATGAATTCGGGTTGGGTTTTTCCAGGTAGGGCTTTTTCGGGTCGGGTCGGGTTGAAATTTAAATTCTTCAGTCCAACCCGACCCAAATTTCAATCGGATTTTTTTTTCCTAACCCAACCCGACCGAGTTTACAATTTCTATAACCCAGCCCACACTATTTTCGGGTCGGGTTAGTCGGGTCGGGCCAAAATCCAACCCAAGTTTCACCCTTACAAATAGCAGTCCACTTTAGACGTGAGAAATAAGTAAATGTTATCTTTTGATGAATACTTTTAAATATTTAATTCCACTTGGCGGTGCAAATTAAATAAGTCAATTTTCCATCTCAACGAGGAAATGTGCTAGAGACCCTCGAAGAGCTCGTATGCCATGTGTGTCTTTTTCTTCAATAGTTGGAATGTTCTTTCCCTATGTCATGGAAAAATCTAACATACTTTTGGAACTTTAATTGTCATATGACACAATTAACTCTATAAAAATAAAATGGATAAATTTGTATTTAGATAATATGGGTATCTCAATCTCACATTGAAGGTGTGACTAATCCAAAGATACATGAGACTACTATCAAAGTGAATAGATGAATTAAATTGGGTTTCTGGCAATCTATACCAATGTTTTAAAACTCAGATCGAGCCACAGTTGAACCGTGACCGTCTTTATTGCGGGTTGGTTTGATTGAAAAATCGTCAAAGCTGAAAAAGCTCCAAAGGAGTACCATTCCCAGCAGAATCCCTTGGACTATCATCGTCCATGCCGGCCTGAGACCTTTCCTCTTCTCCTTTCATCGTCTCTGGCCCTCTGCCTTTCAGCGTCTGTGCCAGTGTGCCTCCTTTTATCGTACATTTGTATCGCCTTTCATTGTCTCTACCGGCCTGAAGAGTCGAAGACAAAGATACTGTTGCCGTACCATACTCAGACTCGTCTCAGGCTTTCGTCGTCCCTGCTGGCCTGAGACCAATCTTTGCTGCCTTTCCTCTTCCTCCTTTCATCGGCCTTTCGTCGTCTCTGCCTTCCTCCCACAAACCCATACTCATTTTTTTTAATGATTTCAAAAAAATAAAAAATAAATTCAATCCCCTGCCTTTCCTCCCATTCGCTGAGTATTATCATGCAAACCACTGGAAACATCATACTATATATGGTAATAATATGGAATTGATCTCATTTCATTCTTCTCCTATGTTGTCCAACGACACATCTTTGCACTTGTTCAACCTTTTAAAGCACTTATTTGGACATACTTTTCCTATGATATCGGTAGCCTTTCATGCTCAAAACTTCTTTACATTAAAAGTTTTAGATAGCTTTTCTTCAACTTGTCAATCCTGTTAAAATCTTGATTAGACATTTGAGGTTTTCGCCAACAGGCCAAGCTCGACAAAGCTTGCCAGCCTTTTAGGTCCATATATTATTTTATTATTTTTTTTGTCTTATAACGTGAAAATATAATTGTACAAGTTTAAAGAATATTTAAAATTTATCATCTTTTAAAATTTTATCTCAAAAATCTATTTTTATCCACTCGATTTTAATGCTCAAAATCACCACGTGTCATCGTTTTAAGGACATTCACTAACTTTGACTATCAAGATCATGCAGCTAGAAATTTAATTTTAGACTCAAAGTTTAAGAAATTATAGATATTTACATATAATTGCAATATGTACAGTTAGATTTTCAATTAAAACACAATTTTTAAAAAGAAATTGTGCTAAGTGCAAAATAATCAAACTTTAAACAACATGCTCATGCTTTTGGAGCAACGAGCCTTGTAATACCCTGTGTATATGGAGGAAAAAGAAAAAGTCCCACATTGCTAGTTGCATCGAAAATTCCCTTGTATATTAGTAGTAGCCTTTCTCCTTCTAGCATGAGGCCTTTTGGGAGCAACAGTGGGTTGGCTCATCAATTGAAAGCTGTATGAGCCGTTTGTGAGGCTTAGAGCAGACAATATTATGCTAGCGGGATGGGTCGTTACAAATGGTATCAGAGAATAGTTCAACTCTCTGCCTGAGATTGTGGGCTTAGTTGTTGTGTGCGCAGAGCTGGGGACGACTCTGGCTTTAAGGGGGGTAGATTGTAATACCCTGTGCCTATGGAGGAAAAAAAAAGAGTCCCACATTGCTAGTTGCATTGGAAATTCCCTGGTATATAAGTAGTAGCCTTCCTCCTTCTAGCATGAGGCCTTTTGGGAGTAACAATGGATTGGCTCGCCAATTGAAAGCTGTGTGGGCTTTGTTGAGGCTTAGAGCAGATAATATTATGCTAGCGGGACGGATCGTTACATGCCTATTATATATATATGCGCCTTACTTGAGGTACATCGAAGTAGGGCCCTAAGCATTGGTTGGTTAGAAATGTCTTAGCTTGCATAAGATGCCTATAAAAAATCATAAAATAAACTAAGGCTATGTAGAAAGTTTCCCAATTTTTCATAGTTTGGAGTTTTGATTCAAGAACTATCTAAATTTGATTGTACTTAGAGTTAATATCCTCGAATTTGGATCTTGAAAGTCTAAGTTGAGAAATTTATTGAACTTAGAGCTACTCCAAACTAGGGCCTAATATATACAAATAGTTTTCAATAACAAACTTGTAATCTTCATCTTGGCAATACATTTTCCATTGAGGCTTTACAACAAGACTCAAATCCCAACAAATCTTAGATGTCAATTCCGTTCCATTTTGACCAGAAAAGCTTGAACATTTTGGATCTAGCTGAAAAATGGAACGGAATAGGTCTAGCTCCAGCACCGGGTTCCATTATGGACTGTTCCAACCAAAACCACTTGTCCCTACCCATTCCTCTCTACAAATTTTATTTTATTTTTATTTTTTTTAATACACATAAAATCCAACGTACAACCAAAATATAGAATTCATGGGATACAATTACTAAACATTTGATTCTAAAATGAAATATGAAGCCATTTGATCTTAATGGTCAAACTGAGCAGACATTCTTGATTCAAGTAAGCCTGGTGAATTTGACTGGTAAGATCAAATGGTTAGAAATTGAATGTTGAACTGAAATTTGGTCCAATTGTACTTTATTGAGTTATTTTCAATTCATATGGTTTATTTTTAATGCGTACAACGAAACTTTGATGAAAAAAAAATTGAAATAGACCCGATGTGCCTATGTGTTTTAAGCTTGACCTTTAATTTTGAATAAAATGAGCATTCAAGTGTAATTCTTCGGTGTTTTTGTCTAATTCAATTTTTAATTGATTCTTATTAGATTAAAAATTCAGACGCTCTTGAATTAGTATTTGATAATTACACTATTATGAATTGAGATTACAAACATAAGTAGATATGTAATGACAATTTATATTTTCATTTATGTAGATTAGTTTGAATTGATGAAAAAAATTAATTTGGATATACTTATAATTTTTTAATATTGTCTTCATATCCTTTATATTTTTTGACTTTTTAAAATTTATGTTGTCTTTTCTAAAATGAAAGACTGAAATAATCGAAACGTCGAACCATTCCGTTATAGAGATAAAACCGAAATATGTTTCAAAACGAACCTAACAACTATTCAACTACTCACCACTTGCACCCACACTCTTCCGAGAAGGTTTTGGTGCTTCTGCTTTCATACTCTTCAATATCACACTACACAATTAAACCAAAACTCCATACCCCATAAAGTGTGGAGAATCTTATTCTCACACTTTTCAAACTTTCCTAAGTGGGATTGAAGACTCGTCCTCCATACTACATGAAGCTAGTCTATACATCCCATGTTGGAATATAATTAGAATTTTAGAATATAGAATTATTATGTGATTAGGTTTCTATATTTGGGTTTATCTCTAATAAGAGATGTATTTGGTTTAGACTTATGTTAAGAGTTTCAGTATGATTGTGATAGCCTTAGGGTCGGCTAGAGGCTATTACAAATACATCTAATAACTTAGAGTTGAATACAATACAATTTATTTATTTTTTACATGGTATCAGCCAAAATAGATCTTATTGAGTGATCCTTCACTAAACAAGCCTCTTCTTCTCTCTAGCATATTTGCATTATCCCGTATGGATATGTCATGTTTACCAGGCAACTTGGGTTTGCCTTCTTGGAGTCTCTTGTACGACAACTGAAAGAAGAGAGCAGATCTTCCTGCGTTTTACGCCATCAACCATCCAACCTCTCTCCACAAGGGGTCTTGTTCAACAGATCTGCCCTCAGAAAGTCCAGATCTGTCCTCTTTTCTCTTTAACAAGTGCGTCTGAGCAGCAGTAAAGTATCCCCCAAATCTTTATTTTTTCTGCTGTTTCCATCTTTGTTAGAAAACAGACTATGATATCCTTGCAACCCTCTTGTTGCTGTTATTCATTGCACCTCCAGACGTGCATCTCAACAACCTTAGATCTGGTTCTCATCACCAACTAATGGTTAAATACAGATCTGGACGGAGAAGATTGAAGAACATATCTGTTATTTATTCCCACACGCTTCTGCTTCAACGTTGTTGCTCGGAACTCCCACACCTGAAGCTTCTCCATTTACAGAAATTGCATCTCCTTCGGCGACGATACTCGCCGTTCTGCTCTAGTCATTCCGATCTATGGCAGATCTGTTGCACCCCTGTACCGTTGTTTCAGATCATATCTGAACCCCGCTGCCTAGAACTCCATTGCCAAAAAAAAAAAAAAAACAACTTTTTGATGGGTTCCAATCATTTTTTATCTGATCTGGTCTGTGAGATTGTACAGGTTATCATCGTCTCTGAGATTTCATATTAGATCTGAGCACCTCAGTCGCTGCTACCATCTGGACTTCTCACTAGAGAAAGCTTGAACATGGAATCAATTGCTAATTTGGACATGCTCTTCAAAAAGGTCTATACGTATTACTGTGCAAAGGGACTTTGGTGCATTATCATCAAGTTCATGTGTAGCTTCTCAGCCTAATGCTCCGATATGAGCCATCAGTTCCATTTTGTTGTTTCTTCTTTCCACGATCTGCTAGATTTGTGCGAAGAAGAAAGAGGGAGAATCGAAGAAAAAGGATGCAACTTGGCCTTCTCGTCCTACTTTCGTTTTTCCCTCATCGTTGAGGACACTCACCGAAACCGACACTTTGAAGAAAGGAACGCAACTTGCCTTTCTTCTCCTACTTTGTTGAAGCCAGAGAAATGGACACAAATTGATCTTCTCAGCCATTTTATTTGCTGGCCTTTATGGCTACAACCATTGTTTGCTGGATTTTATGTGTAACGCCCCGTCCCGTTACGGGTGCGTTATCTCTGAAATATCTCAAAGCGTCACAAAAGATGTACATCGGGTAATTTTTTTTTTTGAAACGGGGTAACTACCTCCCACTCAATAAACCACAAGTCCAGAACTAAGACACATAACAAAACCACAAGTGTAAACTAATCAAACGCAGTTATATAGTCATCCAAACAAACATAAGATAAGGAGTCCATACAACTAAGATTTCACAAATTCAAAACATGATCAGATCATAAACTTCTATGCACTACTAGTCCTCCCCCAGTACTTGCTCAAGGGACTCGCTTGGTCTCTCCGTGATCGGGGTACCTGAAAGGTAAAGGGTGAGCAAACTGGCCCAGTGAAGGGATAAAACATACCACATATTAATAACATAGTCATATATCACATGTATAATGTGCAATAAACTTCATAAGTGAATGAACATCTCTTTCCGTGGATACTCAATTGTACTATTAATTAAGGGTCCCACTAACCCGTCCAATACCCCATCCCTATAACTCTCAATGCTCCTCCAACAACTCCGGTCTCCCTCCTAGTATAAACGGGAGACCATACAATATACAATGCCTCAACCGCCGGAATGCAACGGGGAAACATGCATCTCCTATGGCTGTCTTGACCGCCGTAGCATAACGGGGAAGCCAATCTCAAAGGTAAATACCTCAACCTCCAGAACGCAATGGGGAAACTCTCATCTCATATGAGGGTCTCGACCGCCGCAGCGTAACGGGGAAGTCCTCCCGACAATCAATTCATCACATCATCATAAGCATGTACACATGTGAATAGTCTTTCCGATGCATGCACACGGTGTTAAGAACATGTATAACAATGAGGATATGTCCTTATACTATCAATTCAAAATCAACAACATAGTTCATCATGCGAGTTAAAAGTATATAATGAATTACTTAGTCATGCATGTCTACACTCAACATGGCGTCATTAGTATATAGTGAATAAACAACCCAAGCATCATCAACCATTTCAAATATTACGTTCAATTACCAGGTTTTCTAATTAAAATCCTCCACAAGTGCATATAGGTAATAGGAGTACGCCCGAGCGGACCATCTGCCACATACATATTTCAATAGTTTTCCCTTACCGAGTGGCTATATAAATAGAGGGTTACACTCAAGTCGCTCCATGTCCAACAATAACGGGTTAATGTATGCAAGTACATGCTAAAACAGTATTAAATCCCATCACATTGGGTGTGGTGTCGAAGTCCAAAGCGAGTAAACGGGTTGAAGGGTCGAAGGGAGCTCAATCTAACGAAACAAAGTGGAACGGATGAGTAATAAGACAAAACAGGTTAAAAAGAGGTCGGAGAGAAAACGGGCCTAAAACTGGGCCAGGACCAAAACGGGCCAAACAGGGCTTGAAAACGGGTTAGAGAGGTGTGTCGGGCCTACCAGAAGTGGGCTGGGCCAAGATGAGTTGGGTCCGGCCAGAATAGTCTGCTGGGCCTGGGCCGGACCAAGACGAGTTGGGTCGGACCCAAACTAGTCCGCTGGGCTTGGGCTGGACCTAGATGAGCTGGGCCAGACCCGTACTAATCCGCTAGGCCTGGGCTAGGCTGGATGAAGTCTAAGCCTGGCTGGCCCAGACGGGACTCGAGTTGGGTTAACTCGGGGGCCTGAGCTGAGTCTACTCGAAGACTCGATTGAGCCAACTCAGTTTCCCAGCTGAATCGGGGAAAGGGGACGAAGGGAGGGAAAAATCCAAAAAAAGCCATGGAAAACCGGGAAAGGAAGAGAAAAATTAGAAAAAATCGCGCAAAAGCAAGGGAAAACAGAGAAAAGGAAGGAAAACAAGGAAAATCGAGTAAGAACAAGGGAGAACCAATAAAAGACCAGGGAAAGGAAGGAGAAAAAGGGTATTGAGAAGAAGAGCACCTGGAATCGACCGACAGGGAGAGACCCAATGGCTGGAGGCGGAGATTCGGCGGCTGGAGCACGGCCTGAAGGTCGTCAGCAGTGTGCGGCTCGGTCGAAGAGTGGGAATAAGAAGAGAAGAAGATGAAGGAGGTGAGAGAGAGAGGGAAAACGCCAATTGGGGTGCAGCGGCAGTGTGGTACAAGCGGCTACAGTGCCACGGAAAGAGGGGTTTAAAAGGGTTACGGTTTTTCATCATTTTTTCTTTAACTCTTTTCAAATGATTAAGAAGATAGGATTGAAAAGTCGAAAAAAAATCTCGAATACCGAACGTCGAACGAGAAAGCTTGTGACTTTTGGACAAATTTTCATGATAAATATACAATAATTACAAAATTCTCAAAATGTCCTTCGAGTTCCCGAACTCGAAAACAGGCAAATTGGGCCCACCACGGTGTCCACACTCTCCTCACTGCTACCATGGTCTCGAAAACAACTTGGAGATCCGAAAATTAAAAATTTTGGAATGGGTCATTACATTATGGTTACAGCCTTTTACTCGCTGGCCTTTATGGCTTCAGCTTCTTTTGTTTGCTGCATTTCCGATCTGATTGATCGATGTGATGGCTTCAGCCTTTTTTAGCATTTAATATACCCTTGGTTTTTCAAGCTATTCGTTGCCTGTATTTATCGCTTATCGTGATTATTGTTTTGCTGGACAATTGATTTACAGCCACTGCCGTCGTCCGTGCCATTCAGTTTCAGGCCGTCATCTCTGTTCACCGCCTGTCATTTTGCAGCCAGTCAACGCTGCCTTTTCAACTAAGTTTTACAGCAAATCAGTGTATTGTTTCTTCAACAAATCTTCGTGGCCAGTCGGTGTGCCTCTTTTGCAGTTCACTTTCCATTTCTTCACGTTCTAAGTTTCGCGTTAATCCACGCTTCAGCTTGCGGGGGCGTGTTGGAATATAATTAGGATTTTAGAATAAAGAATTATTATGTGATTAGGTTTCTATATTTGTGTTTATCTATAATCCACACTCGATGAGACAACTTTTTTGTTCATTTTCAACTTAAATAGAGATTTTGATACGAACAACAAAAGCATCAAATTTCCATGGTTCGACATAATGCCAAATTTTACAACAGTTGTTGATGGACAACACAGTGATAAAGCACTAAAAGAGAGATGCAAGTTCATGAATTTTCTAAGAGGGAAGTCAATCAAATACGAGTTCAGTCCATTAAAATGGAGAAATCTCATAGTCTGCCTAACATGTGCTCAAAATGGCAATTTTTAGTTACTTGATTTTCATGATCAAAATTAGAGGTGTAAATATCAATTTTTAATGATATCGGCCGATATTATTCTTTCTCCTCTTTTTTTTGAAATATTAGTTGTTTTCCATTTATGGCTTTTTTATTTAAAAAAAATTGGGAAAAAAAAAAGAGAAAAGAATATCGACTGATATCGGTTGATATTTCAAATATCGGCAGATATTGTAGCCAATATCGGCGGAATGAAGTACTGATTTTTTTTAATATTGAGCGATATTAATGATATCAATAGAGACTATAGTGGATCCAATGGATGCGTTCAGAAGGTACTCATGTTTTTCCATTAGATGGTGTGGAGTTGCAATATAAAGTGATCGATTTGATCTATTGGAAATTTAAATGGACACCAAGTGTAGAGCATGCTCATTATACTAGTTGTTCTCTTAGAATATTTTAGTCATAACATAGATATCTAGAATACGCATGTGATAAATTCAAGCCATTCAAATGAAACATGTGAACTAAATTGTAAATTCAACAATAGTGAGGCATTTTGGAGATAAATTTCACTACCATTCTAATCATATGATTTTAAGTACTGAGTGATTCAGAAGTCAAATAATTGAAATTTCAAATTCTAAGATACATATAAATGATGTCTTATAAGATGAATACAAAACTTAATCTTAATCTATATCCTTCTTAAATATCTCTAAATTATATAACAATGTCATATAAAATAGGCTACTTACATAAATGACGTCTCTGGAGCGTTCTCCATGAAATTTGAATCATTATCATCAAAGAACAAAATCTTATTTATCTGGAGTCAGTTTAACGAGTTCTTTCTCTCCACTTGACGTTATTATAAATTATACTATCAGTCACTCTACAATCTACTATGTCTTTTTGACGCAGCGGGTAAGATCGATCAATAAAAATGACCATTCAGTTAATGGGAATTGATGGGACCTGGTCAAATCTGGTCAAAATCATGGCAAGGGAAGTGGCTCCACAAGTGAATGGGACAACTCCTGGGCATGGTGGCAACCAAGGAACATGTTTGTGGTTTTGCCTTTCTTTTAATAAAAATAAGGAACATCATGCTGGCAAGGTTTGGTGGGGCAAATGGCCTTGGGAAGGAATTAAACGAAGGAAGAGGAGAGCACAGAGGCATTGAATTCTAGGTTCAGTCAACAGCAGGGAAGGGAAGGATGGAGTGCAGGGACGGTTTGGGTCAGTGCTTGAAAAGGCTGGCAACATGATTTGGAAGTGGTCTCGGGTGAAGGCTGGGCGAACTAAAGGACGGGTGGATCTCAGTGGAGAGGCGATGGTGGTTAGACGAGGCTGAGATGCAGAGAAGACAGAGAGAGAAATAGAAGAACAGAGAGGAGGACTGAGAGTCAGAGAAGAGGGAATAGAGGAAGAAAGATGAAGTAGAGACGAAGAAGAAGAAATTCGGAATCCACTGAATAAGGAGGAGAAAGATGTGTTAGAACCAAAAGAATGACAAAAAGCTTTGTAAATGTAAAGTTTGATTACAGTAGAAAGCTGGGAGAATTCTCATTAGATTCAACACTAACTATGGCCATTAAAAATAGCCTTACATCAAACCAGGAATGGAAATAACAACCCACGACTTTACAGGACCTAGAATCGTGGTTCATGACTAAGTCTTAAAGAGAAATTAAACAACCTTGTCCCTCAAGTATAGAAGGGTTATTAGCACTACTTGGAATAAGCCCTAAAAACAAGGAACCCTAACCCCAACAGCTAGGAAATCCCAACAACTTCATCATCCTCCCTTAAACTGAATGCCATTGAAATTCAGTTTATTCCAGGGTATTCGCAGACACCCATTAAACTTCGCAGCTTCAGAAATGCTTCAAGCTTCAATGGTTTGGTCATGAAGTCTGCAATCTGCTCCTGGGTAGAACACTGTAACAGCTTCACTACCTCATTGATGAGTGCAAAATAAATACATATTTTACTCTTAATTTATCATTGTTAGTACTTCATTTTATTTAATTTTATCTAATTAGTATAATTTTGTATTTTGCAGGTTTAAAAGTGAGGATGACAGAAAAAATGCTTAAATATAAAGCCTGGGCCCATTATGAGTTATTATGGACCTCAAGCCCAATTATTGAGCCTATTAAGAAAAGCCCATGAAGAAATCCACATGTGTGAATAATATTTTCATCATCTCAAGAGGAAATTCGAAATTTAGAAGTCAATATAAGAGGATTTTCGAATTTGGCAAGTGGATTAAGGAAAGAGAGAAAATAAGGAAGGGAGAAAAATAAGGAAGGTTTGATACGTGTTTGGTATTTTGGTCATAAATTTCCACTCCAATGTCCAATTGTTTTGATTCTTTTTGTGTTAGAAAGAAGACTTCAAGAGCTACAACTTTATAGTTTATGACTTTTCCTGATTCAGAAGTTAAAAGGGTCAAAACTGAGCTGTAAGATGATACATGTGTAAAAAAAACGGGATTCTACACCCACTTTCCTTATACAAATTTATCTCCTTGCCTCCTTTAAGTCATTCCATATTTAGCACAAATCAAATCCGCCCTCCACGTGTCCCTTGCTTTATTTAAATCTTTAAATCCAATCTATTCATTCCACCTCCTTTCATCTATAAATACTAGCCCTCTCCCATTGAGAAAACTGAACTTGGGCATTGAAGAAATGGAGAAGAGAGGAAGAAGAGGAGGAGAAAGACTGTGGGATTTTCAATCCACATTGGGTTCTAAGGTTGGTGGATTTTAATTTCCATTATATTTTTTTTATGTCTTTATTCCAAAATTTCATTGTATTATAATTCTTAATTCAAATTTTATTAATAAAGGAGAGGTGGATTTATTTCGAATCATGGTTAGGTTTAAAAGTGAGGGTGACAGAAAAAATGCTTAAATATAAAGCGTGGGCCCATTATGAGTTATTATGGACCTCAAGCCCAATTATTGAGCCTATTAAGAAAAGCTCATGAAGAAATCCACATGTGTGAATAATATTTTCATCATCTCAAGAGGAAATTCGAAATTTAGAAGTCAATATAAAAGGATTTTCGAATTTGGCAAGTGGATTAAGGAAAGAGAGAAAATAAGGAAGGGAGAAAAATAAGGAAGGTTTGATACATGTTCGGTATTTTGGTCATAAATTTCCACTCCGACGTCCAATTGCTTTGATTCTTTTTGCGTTGGAAAGAAGACTTCAAGAGCTTCCAACTTTATAGTTTACGACTTTTCCTGATTCGGAAGTTAAAAGGGTCAAAACTGAGCTGCAAGATGATACATGTGTAAAAAAAATGGGATTCTACACCCACTTTCCTTATACAAATTTAGCTCCTTGCCTCCTTTAAGTCATTCCATATTTAGCACAAATCAAATCCGCCCTCCATGTGTCCCTTGCTTTATTTAAATCTTTGAATCCAATCCATTCATTCCACCTCCTTTTATCTATAAATACTAGTCCTCTCCCATTGAGAAAACTGAACTTGGGCATTGAAGAAAAGAAGAGGAGAGGAAGAAGAGAAGAAGAAAGACGGTGGGATTTTCAATCCACATTGGGTTCTAAGGTTGGTGGATTTTGATTTCCATTGTATTTTTCTTATGTCTTTATTCCAAAATTTCATTATATTATAATTCTTAATTCACATTTTATTAATAAAGGAGAGGTGGATTTATTTAGAATCATGGTCGTCCAATTATTTAATTTATGTATGATGAGAGTTTGATTTTGTTTTTATTCTTTTTATAATTTTATGATTGAAATTATTTGAAGAGATTCGAGGAAAGTGGATGAAATATTTAGGATAGATAAAACCTATTTTTCTGATTCAAGGCTCTTTTAAATAGTGGATGAAATATTTGGATTTGGAATTATAAGTTGAAATTTTATCTAGACTAAGGCTTGAATTGAATTTTCTTAACATAATGGATTTTATAATTATTATAATCAGAATTTTAATAGATGAAGAATTTGAGTGCATGACTAATAATTTAAGTGAGCTCCATATTCTAGGCCTTGATATTATTTTTAAAATATGGAACGTAAAGCCTCCATAATTCTTTGACCCAGTTCCATTGTAAATATGTACATAGGTAGTTTAGGTGTTTTAAATTTTATTTTTGTTTATAAATCAAAAAACTCGTGAAATTGATGAACTAGGTTGGAAATAATTTAATTGCATCTTAATTCTGTATTTTAAATTAGATTGAGATTGTTTATATTTTTATATTAATTCCACCATCTTAATTAAAATTAGTTAAATTGTTAGATTCTATGTTTAAATCTAGAATGTTTCTAAATTAATATTAAAATTCATAGATTAGATTAACAATTCCACGTTCATGATTTATCTCCATATTTCTCAAAGTTCTTAAAATATATAATTCAATGGTGTATTTTCATGGATATATTTTCCTAAGTTCCGATGGGTTCGATCTCGCACTTGATTGCTATACTATCTAATGGTTCGTGCGCTTGCGAGTTATAAATTTAAAATTTGCACATCAAGTTTTGACGCCATTGCGGGGAAACTTAAAAAAAATCGCCATTGAATTATTTTTAGAAATAATGTTAATTTTAGAAATATCTATTTTTGGCAACTCTTTAAAATTAGAAGTTTCTATTTTTCTTAGAAATTCTAATTTTAGAAGGTTACCTTATTTAGAAGTTCTAAAAATAATCAGGAGATTATCTAAATTTGGAATCACTGCTAAATTTAGAAATTTTTTATTTTTGGAGATTTCTATTTTTAGAAACTTTCAAAAATATCTACTTTCTATTTTTAGTGTTTTCTAATCTTAGAATTTTAACCCAATTTAGGCATGTTCTATTTTTATTAAGTAGATCTAAATTTGGAAAGTTCCAACTAAAAAGTTTCAAAAAGAAAGGAAAAAAAATTTTGATCAACTTTGAACTTATTTGAAAATCTGATTTGAATTAATTTGGTGGATATTAATTTAGAAATTTTTATGGTCTTAATTTAATTTAGAGTTCATAATTAAGTTCCAATCATTTAATTTCCTCCACTAGTTATAACATTAGGAAATTGCATTTAGATTAGGTTTCATGCATTTTTATGAGATTCAGATTCTTCACCAAAGTTTGTGGTGTTCTATTTTTCAGGAATTTTAATCGTACGCTCTAAAATTTTTGCGGAAGTAAACATTAAAAGCGAAGGTAAGTGCCTAAATCTCTTTTCTTTAAATTTTTAATTTTTCATGCATTCATATAGATTTTCTAAGCTTGTCTTGCATTTATTTTGCATATAAAAAATTAAAAAAATTGCATATTTAATTTGCTCATGCATATTAAGGTATTAGTTTCATGCATTAGCTTAGTTATTTGATTATTGTTTGCATATTTGCTTTGAGTATTGCATTATTAGATTAGGATGCATTAAAAAAAAAAAACAAAACTTATGTTAGTATTTGATAATTAGATTAGGATTTGATTGTTCGTGTTTGTACGATTGTTTGTCCAGTTTGTCTAAATTAAATTTTTTAATTTTGTGTGAGTCTCTGTTGAGTTTGTCTGTGAGTCAGTATGTGTTTGTGTTGATGTTGGACTAATTTAGGTTTTTACTTTTGTTGAGTCAATTTTTGTGTGAGAGTCAGTCTAGAGTTATTGTTGTTGCGTTTGTGTTTTTGCGTCTTTGTTTTTGTAGGTGTTGCATAAAGTAAGCCATCTCAGGTATTTCTCTACTCAAGTTGTTCTTTTTCTGATGTTTTCTTCTAATTTGTAGGTGCACATGTAGATTAGGGAACATTAAGGACAATATCCAATTTAAGTTTGGGGTATTGAGGGTTACACTATGTTAGTTTTGTGTGTTTTAAGTTAAAAAAAAAAAAAAAAACGTTGCAAATTTGAAAAAAAAAAATTTGATGTTTAGCATTAATATGTGGATTAAAATTTTTATATCATGCTTTTCCATTTGAATTTTGTGAATTTTATGCTTGGAAAATCTTTACACTAGCCATATTGATATTAGCTTGAAAAAGAAGAATATTCATGAGTTAAGTGATCACTGGAAGAATACCAGTGGAGACTTGTGACCCAGTGAGATTTTGAGTCATTCTATTTTTTTGAGGGTTATAAGTAAATTCTTATTTTCTTTTATGTGCGCATTATATTTGTTGTTAGATCTCATTATTCTTTGTTTTGGTCAAATTACTGAGAATGACATCAAAATTGGATTATTACACCAGAAATTTTACTGAATTTATTTGAAACTAATGAAATAGTCATATTAAGCTTAGGAAGTGATATAGGCCATTGTTTTGGATCGTTTGAGCCTTTGAAGCTAACCTATTTTTGGTCATATATTATCATGTTAGTTCCCACTTTTGAGCTTTGAATATAAATTTAGCCTATTTTTATTGATTAACCATGTTATCCATACCCAAATCCGGTTGAGGAGTTTGAGCCAAAATTGAAAAATCTGTGACCTAATCTAAGGCCCGGGAAAAGGTTAGAAATGATTGTTATTGGGATGGTACTCTAAGAAAACTATGGCACTTGAAAGAAAAAAATGATGATGAGATATGCAAAAGAAAGAAGAAAATCATCAATGAAAAAAAAGAAAAAAAAGGAAATGGAATAAAAAAAAAAAAGGAGAACATCCGTACATGAAAAGAAGGATGTGAAAAAAAAAAGACAGATAAAAATGTTGTGAAAGTGATAAAAAAATCGAGGAAAAAGAATCCCATTATAAAATTTTGAAGACCTCTAACTTTTTCTATTCAAAATATTTATTTTAGAGTCTTGTTATCCTTCTTTGATATGACTCGGTCCCAAGCCACGTTTCGTCTTACAGTAAGTCCTATTGATTCTGAGTTAATATGGTATTTAAGTGGAGAATAGTTAAAGAAGAATTATGGTGTATTATTTCAACGTTATCAGGAAAATGGCATCCTTTCATGAGATCTATGTTTTTCTTTGATTTTAGTCGTTCTTTGATGATAAATATGTGAGATATTTGCATTTGATAAATTATTCCACTCACATATACTTTTGAGAGAAAATCAGCCCAATCTCTATGCGAAAGTCTTTCTGAGAGATATACCATTGTGAGATTTGGAGTCAAAACGCATTTTCAGCCGGTGGTTGCAAAACTTGTGTGTATTTTGAAAAAGAAGGATATGTTAATATTTGGCTATCACACACTACACTCCGAGTATAAGTTTTGTAAAATGATTTTGGAATTGTATGATCTTTAAATTTTTGTTTATATATTTTTGCTGAAATTTGATGTTTGTGGGTATCATCACTGAAAGCCCTCACGAGACTATAACTCGTCCACTAGTCGTGAGCTAGGGGTTTAAAGGCTTGTTGCATACGCTAAATACAATCAATAGTGCCAGCGAAAGTGGTGTAGTTTAGATTTTTATTTTTGTTTTTAGAGATTTTAGTTTTTATTTTGCTCGAGGACTAGCAAAATGTAAGTTTGGGGGTATTTGATGAGTGCAAAATAAATACATATTTTACTCTTAATTTATCATTGTTAGTACTTCATTTTATTTAATTTTATCTAATTAGTATAATTTTGTGTTTTGCAGGTTTAAAAGTGAGGATGACAGAAAAAATGCTTAAATATAAAGCCTGTGCCCATTATGAGTTATTATGGACGTCAAACCCAATTATTGAGCCTATTAAGAAAAGCCCATGAAGAAATCCACATGTGTGAATAATATTTTCATCATCTCAAGAGGAAATTCGAAATTTAGAAGTCAATATAAGAGGATTTTTGAATTTGGCAAGTGGATTAAGGAAAGAGAGAAAATAAGGAAGGGAGAAAAATAAGGAAGGTTTGATACATGCTCGGTATTTTGGTCATAAATTTCCACTCCGATGTCCAATTGCTTTGATTCTTTTTGCGTTGGAAAGAAGACTTCAAGAGCTACAACTTTATAGTTTACGATTTTTCCTGATTCGGAAGTTAAAGGGTCAAAAATGAGCTGCAATATGATACATGTATAAAAAAAATGGGATTCTACACCCACTTTCCTTATACAAATTTAGCTCTTTGCCTCCTTTAAGTCATTCCATATTTAGCACAAATCAAATCTGCCCTCCATGTGTCCCTTGCTTTATTTAAATCTTTGAATCCAATTCATTCATTCCACCTCCTTTCATCTATAAATACTAGCCCTCTCCCATTGAGAAAACTGAACTTGGGCATTGAAGAAAAGGAGAGGAGAGGAAGAAGAGGAGGAGAAAGACTGTGGGATTTTCAATCCATATTGGGTTCTAAGGTTGGTGGATTTTATTTCCATTGTATTTTTCTTATGTCTTTATTCCAAAATTTCATTGTATTATAATTCTTAATTCAAATTTTATTAATAAAGGAGAGGTGGATTTATTTCGAATCATGGTCAGGTTTAAAAGTGAGGATGACAGAAAAAATGTTTAAATATAAAGCTTGGGCCCATTATGAGTTATTATGGACCTCAAGCCCAATTATTGAGCCTATTAAGAAAAGCCCATGAAGAAATCCACATGTGTGAATAATATTTTCATCATCTCAAGAGGAAATTCGAAATTTAGAAGTCAATATAAGAGGATTTTCGAATTTGGCAAGTGGATTAAGGAAAGAGAGAAAATAAGGAAGGGAGAAAAATAAGGAAGGTTTGATACATGTTCGGTATTTTGGTCATAAATTTCCACTCCGATGTCCAATTGCTTTGATTCTTTTTGCGTTGGAAAGAAGACTTCAAGAGCTTCCAACTTTATAGTTTATGACTTTTCCTGATTCGAAAGTTAAAAGGGTCAAAACTGAGCTGCAAGATGATACATGTGTAAAAAAAATGGGATTCTACACCCACTTTCCTTATACAAATTTAGCTCCTTGCCTCTTTTAAGTCATTCTATACTTAGCACAAATCAAATCCGCCCTCCATGTGTCCCTTGCTTTATTTAAATCTTTGAATCCAATCCATTCATTCCACCTCCTTTCATTTATAAATACTAGCCCTCTCCCATTGAGAAAACTGAACTTGGGCATTGAAGAAAAGGAGAGGAGAGGAAGAAGAGAAGGAGAAAGACTGTGGGATTTTCAATCCACATTGGGTTCTAAGGTTGGTGGATTTTGATTTCCATTGTATTTTTCTTATGTCTTTATTCCAAAATTTCATTGTATTATAATTCTTAATTCAAATTTTATTAATAAAGGAGAGGTGGATTTATTTAGAATCATGGTCATCCAATTATTTAATTTATGTATGATGAGAGTTTGATTTTGTTTTTATTCTTTTTATAATTTTATGATTGAAATTATTTGAAGAGATTCGAGGAAAGTGGATGAAATATTTAGGATAGATAAAACCTATTTTTCTGATTCAAGGCTCTTTTAAATAGTGGATGAAATATTTGGATTTGGAATTATAAGTTGAAATTTTATCTAGACTAAGGCTTGAATTGAATTTTCTTAACATAATGGATTTTATAATTATTATAATCAGAATTTTAATAGATGAAGAATTTGAGTGCATGATTAATAATTTAAGTGAGCTCCATATTCTAGGCCTTGATATTATTTTTAAAATATGGAACGTAAAGCCTCCATAATTCTTTGACCCAGTTCCATTGTAAATATGTACATAGGTAGTTTAGGTGTTTTAAATTTTATTTTTGTTTATAAATCAAAAAACTCGTGAAATTGATGAACTAGGTTGGAAATAATTTAATTGCATCTTAATTCTGTATTTTAAATTAGATTGAGATTGTTTATATTTTTATATTAATTCCACCATCTTAATTAAAATTAGTTAAATTGTTAGATTCTATGTTTAAATCTAGAATGTTTCTAAATTAATATTAAAATTCATAGATTAGATTAACAATTCCACGTTCATGATTTATCTCCATATTTCTCAAAGTTCTTAAAATATATAATTCAATGGTGTATTTTCATGGATATATTTTCCTAAGTTCCGATGGGTTCGACCTCGCACTTAATCGCTATACTATCTAATGGTTCGTGCGCTTGCGAGTTATAAATTTAAAATTTGCACAACACTCATCGTTGACCAAATCTCGAAGAAAATGAAAGCGTACATCTATGTGCTTGCTCCTACTATGCATCACTGGATTCTTCGAGAGATTGATGGCTGAGACGTTGTCGCAATATACACCGTAGGATTAGTTTGCACTTGATTTAAACTTTTCAAAATTCTTCTTAACCATACAGCTTGGCACGCACTTGAAGCTGCAGCAATGAACTCCGCTTCGGTGGTGGAAAGAGTAACCATTGGCTGCTTCTTTGAGGCCCACGATACTGTACCAGAATTCATAAAAACATAACTTGAAGTGCTCTTTCTGTCATCCTAATCACCAGCATAATCGTTGTCCATGTAGCCAATGAACTCTTCATCTCCTCCCTTCTTGTAGAACACTCCAAAACCAACTATGCCCTTCACATACCTTAGAATCCTTTTTGCTGCCAACAAATGAGACTCAGTGGGACGCTCCATGTATCTACTAATTAAGCTCACACTAAACATTAGATCAGGGCGTGTGGCAGTTAAATACATGAGGCTTCCCACCATCTGCTTGTAAAGAGTGCCATCGACTCCCACTCCTTCATCCCGTGTGAGTTTAAATCCAGGAACCACTGGATTATGCACTAAGTTGAACTGATCCATGTTGAATCTCTCCAACGCTTCTTGAGCGTACTTCCGTTGGCTGATAAAAATGCCATCTGTTTTTTGCACCACTTCAATACCAAGGAAGTACCTCATTTTGCGGAGATCGGTCATATCAAATTCCACCATAATGGACTTCTTGAATTGCTCGAACATAACCTCATCATTCCTAGTAAAAATAAGGTCATCAACATAAAGACAGACAATCAAAATTTTACTTCCATCCGCTGTCTTAGTGAACAAAGTATGCTCGTAAAGGCATTTGTTGAAGCCTTCCTTGATGAAGTATGACTCTATACGACTGTACCAGGCTTGTGGAGCCTGTTTGAGTCCATACAATACCTTTTTGAGATGATACACCTTGGATTCCTTCCCCTTCTGTTCGTAACCAGGTGGTTGATCAACAAAAACTTCTTCATTAATCTCTCCATGCAGAAACGCTGATTTGACGTCGAGTTGGTAGATCATCCAATCCTTTTGTGCAACAAGTGAAATAACTACTCAAATTGTATCCAAGGGTGCCACTGGTGCGAACACTTCAGCGTAATCCACCCCATATCGTTGACAATATCCCTTAGCAACTGGCCGAGCCTTGTACTTGTCCACTTCCCCATTCTCATTGAGCTTTGTCTTGAAAACCTACTTTACTCCAATGGTTTTTCCCCCTGATGGAAGATCCATTAGTTCCCACGTATCATTCCTCTCAATTGCTTCAATTTCTTGATTCATTGCTTGCCTCCACCTTTCACTTTTCACGGCATCATCATTTGTAGTGGGATCACTGTCAATAAACAAGGCTAGATGAGCCAAGTTCACACTTTCTTCATCAGAGAGTCCTGCACCAGTTTCATAGTCTCTCATCCAAGTTGGTGGCCTCCGTGTTCATCCTTCGTGAGATGGACTGTCTTCATTTGTGGTAACTCCTTCTTCTAATGAGTCACTGCTATTAGACTCATTGTTTCCCATGTCTTCACCAGCTTCAGACCCCTCTCCATTTCCTTCATCTTCCGTGTTTGTTTCTTCGTCCGATTCCCATTCAAAATTAGCCAAAATGGCCTGCTCGTGACTGTCATTCCACTTCCATTATTGATCTTCTTCAAATACCACATCTTGGCTTACAATAATTTTCTTTGAAATAGGATCAAACATTCTATAAGCTTTAGATTCTTCACTTACCCCTAGCAATATGCATTTAAGACTTTTGGCATCAAGCTTTATTCTTTGTTGTCAGGTACATGAACATGGGATATGCATCCAAAGATTCTGAAATGATCTACTGATGGTTTTTGCCCACTCCAAGCTTCTTCAGGTGTTTTACTCTTCACGCCAAGGATTGGACTTCGATTCAACACATGCACTGTCCAGTTGACTGCTTCAGGCCAAAAAGTTTTAAGAATTTGTTTTTCTGATAACATGCTTCGTACCATAATGGTTCGATTCTTCCTCTCAGCGACACCGTTTTGCTGAGAAGTATAGGCAGCCGTCAAGTGCCTTTGAATTCCATTCTCATTACAGAAACTTATGAATTCGTGTGATGTGAATTCACCCCCACAATCTATTCTAAGACTCCTTATGAATGCACCGGTTTCCTTCTCAACCCTGGCTTTGTAAGTTTTGAATGTGGCAAAGGCTTCTGATTTTTTAACCAGAAAATAAACCCAAGTTTTTCGACTGCAATCATCAATAAAGTGATGAGATACCTTTTCTTGCTATTCGAAATTGGATTTATCGGGCCACATATGTCAGCATGTATCAACTGAAGAATCTTGGAGGCTCTCCATATGCTTTCCTTTGGAAAGGGATCACGGTGTTGTTTTCCCACGAGGCAATCTTCGTACACTTTCTGAGAAGCTTTGAACTTTGGTAACCCTTCAACCATGTTTTTCTGTTAAAGCACTTTGAGTCCATTCCAGCTGAGATGCCCATATCGACAATGCCAAAGATCTGCTTGATCTGTGGCTTTCATAGAGAGACATTTTTGTTCCTTTGGTGGGCAGCGATCAAGCACAGCAAACATCCTATTATACATCATTCCAGTCTCCATGATTAGACCTTTCCTTGGATGAAAGATCTTACATTTTCCATGTTGTATGAGCACTGCGAGTCCCTTTTCTTGCAGTTGGCCTATGCTGAGCAAGTTGTTCTTCAAATTTGGCACCAAAAAGACTTCTGTAATCACATGCACGATCCCATTTACCTCCATTCGAACCTTGCCCTTGCCTTATACAGTGAGACTAGAGTCATTTCCCAGCTTCACTAACTCTCTGAAGTTGTTATCCAACTCGATAAATATTTCCCTTCTGCCACACATATGGTTGCTACACCCAGAGTCAAGGAACCAGATGTACTCCATCTCAGCCTCCTTAAAATCCACTTGTGCCATCAACAACATCTCTTCTTTTGTTTCTGCATAGTTTGCCTTTGGATCCCTTGCTCTCATAGGGCACTCCCATTTAAAATGCCTTTCCACATGACAATTATAACATTCTATGATAAATTTGTTGAACCCAAATCTACCCCTTCCCCTTCCTATTCCACGATAGGTGCCTCGGCCTCCACCTCTTCCTCCAAGCTGAGCTCCAGATGTCACTTGAAGTGCTTGTTCATCCACAATATGCCGGCTGATTCTTTGTTCGTGCACCAAAAGGCTACTCTAAAGCTCGTCTATGGACAAAATATCCAAGTCATTCGACTCTTTAATTGAGCAAACAACATAATCAAATTTTGAAGTCATAGACCTCAAAATTTTTTCAATAATCACCACTTCCTCCATTCTTTCTCCGTGAGTCCTCATCTTATTAGCTATGATGAGCGTCCTTCCAAAATAATCATTGACAGATTCCCCAGCCTTCATGTGAAGCACTTCAAACTCTTTACGAAGAGCTTGCAGTTGGGCACGCTTAACATGTGTCGTTCCCTGATATTTCTGCTTCAAAGAATCCCATATATCCTTTGCAGTATCCTTTTTCAAAATTGTCTCCAGGATCGAACGATCAATGGCCTGGAACAGGTAGTTCTTGGCCTTCAAGTCTTTCAGCTTTTGATCTTCCAATGTCTTCTTCTGCAAATCATTAAGATCAGTCCCTTCTGCTGCTGCAGTGATCCCCATCTCCACCAAGTTCCAGTATTCCTTGGAACGTAGAAAATTCTCCATAAGCATGCTCCAGTGATCATAGTGTCCATCAAACCTTGGAATAGCAGGTTGCACGAAGCTGTTCTCAGATGCCATGTCTCTGATTCCTTCACGCTAGTAACTGTGTTGCAGGTTTTGGTCAGGCCCCGTAACCTTGCTCTGATACCAGATGTTAGAACCAAAAGAATGACAAAGAGCTTTGTAAATGCAAAGTTTGATTACGCTAGAAAGCTGGGAGAATTCTCATTAGATTCAAACATTAACTATGGCCATTAAAAATAGCCTTACATCAAGCCAAGAATGGAAATAACAACCCACGACTTTACAGGACCTAGAATCGTGGTTCATGACTAAGTCTTAAAGAGAAATTAAACAACCTTGTCCCTCAAGTATAGGAGGGTTATTAGCACTACTTGGAATAAGCCCTAAAAACAAGGAACCCTAACCCCAACAGCTAGGAAATCTCAACATCTTCATCAAGATGAAGATAGGAATAGAGTTGCAGAAGAACAGAAAGATAAAAACAAAATATCTCAATTTGTATTTCATGTTGGACTTTTGACTCAGGCCTGTTCAACCTTTTAGGTCCAAGCCCAAACTTAGGCCCAGTTAGGTCCAGTCTTGTAACCTAGCGCACTTCTATATAATGTCTCTTAATTCCTTTTAGGGTAAGCCAGAGTGTGCACTATAGAGAGAAGAGAGAAAGAAAGGGAAAAACCAAAGAGAGAGAAGAGAGAAAGGGGTTAAGGGTTTAATCCTTTTGTAATTGGTTTACTCTTCTAGTGGATTCATGTTACACGCTCCGTTGACGTAGGCAAGGTTGTCGAACCACGTAAATCTATGTGTTCATCTTTTTCCTCTTCTTATCTCTGTGCGTTTGGATGATTGTGTGATTTCTTAATGGATTGTTTACACCAACATTTCATATTCGGTTATTCCTTACAATCGATCACCTACGTCTTTTATACATAAAGAAGAGAGAAAAGAAAAAAAAAAAAACGAGAGTACAATAAAAAAAGGAAGGGGAATCTAATAACAATTTTCAAATAATGAAATAAAAATAGATATTTTCTTTATTTCTTCGATTTTCATGGCAGAATTTTCTGATTTGGCCAAGTTTCTGATTTCGCGTTGATGCGGGCCAATTCTCGTTCTGCCTACTTAACTCCAGGACCAAGACAACAGTACCAAGTGATGTAGAATAATTTCTTACACTTCCGGTGCTATTCTTACACTCTATTTTTTTGTTCTTTTACCTCTCACATGATTGTGATAAACTTTCAGCTTGCCCTCCTATTAGATATTTATCAAAAAGACCATCCTGTTGCACAAAAATTCTCCATTTACGTCATGTTCCCTTTACTCTTATCCACGTTTTCAACATCCTTCTTCTCCTCTTGTTTAGAAATTTTTCGACCCTTTAGATGACTCTCATACACCTTTGTTTTTTATTTTAAACAATAACACTTCCAGTGAGCATCCTGTAGTGTCCTGTCTTGACAAAGCTGTTTTTAAGGTAACCTATGCTCTGCTGCACCTTCTCGTCACTATCCACTAAGGGAAACGCTGGCAAGCTTCATTTAAGCAAATGCTTTGAGTTGAAGGATCTTGATTCTCTTCGTTATAATTATTATTTTTTTCACTCTACCTCTGATGATTTGTTTTGTCCCAATTAAGATATGTCACTAGTACCGTTACTAGAGCCTGTCTCACAGAGGTTAAAATTTCAAAATCTGAGATATTTCGATCGATAAGGTAAGTAACAGTCAGATAAAAAAAATCTGGCCAAGATCAGTTGTAGGTCCGGTCAATATCTCAACTGATATTTATATTTTTAATTTTTTTTAAAAATAGACTTTTTAATTTTTTTAAATGATTTTTTTTAAAAAAAAAAAAATCACCAAGATTTCCAAAAAAAAAAGAATTTTCCACCCCTGCTCACAAATAATAAAGTTCCTGGTACTCCTCTTGAATTTAATGTCAAACTTAGGCACACAGATGGTGATCTTCTTGATAATCCCATGGTTTATTGTCAATTGGTCGATATTTTAAAAAGGTGACAGTTTCAAGTAACTATCAAATATATCTTGACTTTTTATTTAATAGATTCTTGAGATAATTTTGATAGTTTAAAAAGGTGACAGTTTCATTATTTTTTTTATTAAAATTAGAATAGATATTTTAGGATTAAATTTCTTAAGTTAGATTAATATATCACACTTTTGATATATCAATATTGCAAAATTCATGTAAATTCTATAAAAACAGATACAGTACAATAATTATAAATTTTAAGATTAGATATTGTGAGTTCAAAGTATTTAACGCTCATGTTCTAAAGTAAGAAAAACATCTAATTTTTTTTTAAAAGAAAGATGAAGTTATAAATATATAATGAGTTGGAAGAATTTAACTCATCTTATCACGTCAAAACTAAAAAATAAAAAAAGT
Organism: Chimonanthus salicifolius; assembly: GCA_013350335.1. Taxonomy (NCBI): domain Eukaryota; kingdom Viridiplantae; phylum Streptophyta; class Magnoliopsida; order Laurales; family Calycanthaceae; genus Chimonanthus; species Chimonanthus salicifolius. Next base: position 11,252,693 of record CM023539.1, read on the forward strand.
GTTCATTTAACAATATGTTAAAAATATAAAATATAATGGTTACCTCTCGTTTTAGGATCCCTCCTGTAAGGTTTGAACTCTACGAATTAATCTTGATGATGTCTTAAAAGATATAGAGGATGTAGAGATATCACGTGTGGGGTGGGGTCGTTTTCTAAGCATAAATTAAAAAAACAAATTAGACTTTTTCCTTAATTGAAAGTACTAGGCCCATCATTGTCGTGTCAACACCTAAAAAAGAGAGAAAATGCCACTTTATGTTTGCTGATTTTCCTATAAAATGCTTATTAAAAGCCATGTATGTTTCTGAATAAATTTGTAGAACACGATATGCGTTTTATGAAATGTATCTCGGATGTGGATGTTACTTTTTCGTTTTCCTTTTTCTTTATTAATTCTTATAAATATTTTTATATTTAAGTGAAAAAATTAAAATTAAGGCAATAATAGTGATTTAATTTGATTTTTATAGTTTTGTTTACAAAAAAAATGAGATTTATATAAGTTGTTTATCATTTTTATTTAAAATGAAAAAGAAATTATAATACTTTAAATTGTTTAAGGGAAAAATGACAAGAAGTGATTTTGCAAATGTGCATCGTGGCATTGTCAAATAACGACTTTATACAGTAAACTTTCTCTAATGCAGTACTCTATAAAGTTATAATCTGTCTAAAATAATATCAGCAGCTGGTCTCGACTTCGGACCTATACAAAATGTAATAAATCTCTCTAACTCAGTACTCAATACATTTAGAATAAAAAATATATTGCCCCAACCATTTTGCAAAATAATATTCTATACATTGAAAATACAAAATTACTGTAAAAGTGACAAATGACCTCACAATCTGATAAGGTGTGTAACTGAATGTGAGTAGGTGAAGATTATTTATTATTTCATAAATATAAAATAATATATAAAAAGAATAAATGAACTAAACACTTTATTCTCTACTTAGCGTCTAGGGTGTCTAGGGTTTAAAAGAAAGAACAGTAATAGCCTTCAAATTACTATTGGCATTCTTTCTCATTTTGATTTGACTCTGCATTCATTATGTGAAGAACAAGATAAAGGAGAGCACTCTGGAAATGTATATGTTCCATGAGCACTTAATTGAAGAAAATGTTCCAAGTTCTCAATATTTAAAGATTAGTAAAACTTATCAGAATAGATACTGTCAAAACAAATATACCCACATATCCAATAGTGATTGTTCACCATCACCATCTAAGAAAACTAATACTTCTAGATAGAAGACCAGTTGATTTTAAGAGAAACAGTACAAATATTTTATATTTACAAAAGACAAAAGGAGGTAAAAATAAAATTAAATAGAGTAATTGAAGCTAAATTCAACTGGTAATCTTCCGTTTTAGGAAGTGGGAGGTGCTAGATTTAAGCCCCTATGATCTCACTTGATATGCCCTAAGAACAGTGGATATCACTCGTAAAAGTTTTACACTGAGTTTTCCATACGTAAATTCAAGAAGACAGAATCAATAATGAAACTTAAATATCACTCAACTGCACACAAATATTCAAAATACAGCCTTTCATCTTTTAGCTTCAAACCTTTTCTTTTATTTTATGTGTATTCACATTAAACAACTACGGTTTAAAAGTTTACATGTTTATTCAGAAAATATGCAATATAATCAGCGATTCTCAATCTAAATCTTTCAATGTAGGTCTACATATTTTTTTTATGTAGATAAACATTTTTATATAAGTTTTTCAAAAAAAATGCACATGTATATATCTTATTATTATTTTCAGAATTTTTCTATTTTAAAAAATCCACAAGAGAACACGAGTAAAAAATTATCTGTTAGTAAATTGGTTCGTTGTGAATTGGATGATTAATTTTTTATCGAGTTTATATTTATACTATTTTCTTCCTGACTCTTGAATTTATATCCAATTTAATCTCGTGAGATTAAGTTCAAGTCAAATGAGAAATTGAAATTTATAACTATTATAGTAAGAATTTTGATATAATTCTTAACAAATTTAAATCTTTAAACTAATTAGCAATTTTATAAAAATAAGCTCTAAAATAGTCATCTAATTCATAATAAATATATTGACTACTAATAATTTTTAAAACCTAATATTTGCCACCAATGTGGCATTTAAATACTTGTCACCAGGGGTGCAAAAAACGCCCCGGCCGATAATTCGGCCGATATGATTCTCTCTCCTCTTTTGTTTTTTTTTTTTTTTGTAAATATCGATATTATTTTATTATTATATTTTTCTGAATTAAAAATTTAAAAAAACTGAAAAAGAAACTGTTTCCTTTTTAAAAAAAATTCAAACCGTAAATATCAGTTGATATCGGCCAATATTTTGAATATCGACCGATATCTGGGCCGATATCGGCCGATATTTCGACCAGGGGCCATTACCGTTTTGATTTTTTTTTTTTTAAAATACCGATATAAATCATATTGGCTGATAAATCGATTATACAGCCAATACAACACGTATCGGCCAATATTATATAGTACTTAAAATCTATATCATATCGGTCGATACATTTCGTATCGATCGATATCGTGACCCGTGCTTGTCATGACCTGAAAATCATTCATACCAATATACTTAAGTGTTAATAAATCTTAATTATATGTTAACTTATCTTAAAATTATTATATTTGAGTATTTTGATTCACTGAAAAATAGAATATTCAATCTCAAAAATAGAGTTTTTTTATATTTAAAATAAAGGAAAATAATATTATATCACTTTTTAAGGTGGACACTTGTCATCCTCCTATGCAGTAATTGGGAAAGGAGCCTTGGAGTTTCAAAGCCTCTATCGAAATGGCCCCACTTACACAATTATTGTAAAACCCATTCCAAAAGAGACGTCAAGAATATGACAATTGTCTCATATTTGGAATCTCATCTCTAAGAAAGATTTCATACGTAATTCAGCTACCCTGACCAAACCACGAGCTTCCGCGTAAGTAGCACATAGCATAAATATATTCTTCTAGATCAAATATGCTGCTTTTCATTATTCATACTTAATATTAAAGGGTGTTCGTTAGACACCATTTTTTCCCACTAAAGGACACCGTTTTTTAAAAACTTGTATGAAATTGCCATTTTGTCTTTCTGAACTTTTAAAAAATGAAGATTCCTCTACAACAACCAAATGAATGGTAGAACAATTTTTGTATGTTCGGAACATTTAATTGCACATTTTAGAGTAATAGTCCATCATCCAAATGCACCTTTATTAGTACTCAAAGATCATTTGAACGCTCATAAGGATAGTTCAAACGATCATGAGAGCACGACTATAATGTGGAGAGAGATTTTCAAACGAGGCAATTTCTCGACCGATTTCTACAAATAAGGTATCAAAATTCATCAACTCTAAATTTTATGAACTCCGGGACTGCTTTTAGTTAAAAGAGTATAGTTTTATACTTCAAAAATCGTATCCAAAGAAACCACCACGTTTGAAAGCTTGAGCCAAACGCGCATAGGTTATAGTTGGCAGAGAGGCGATTTCTCGACCTATTTCTACAAACAAGGTATTAAAATTCATCTACTTTGAATTTTATGAACTCCGGTACTGATTTTAAGTGAAAAAGAGTATATTTTTTTCCTTCAAAAATCGTACCCAAAGAATTAAAAGGGAAGACCATTTTTCCTTAATTCTTTGGGTACGATTTTTAAAGTACAAAACTATACATTTTCACTTAAAATCAGTCCGGAGTTTATAAAATTCAGAGTAGATGAATTTTGATACCTTGTTTGTAGAAATCAGTTGAGAAATGACATCATTAGAAATTCCCTTTCCACATTACAGTTGTGCTCTCATGATCGTTCAGGCGATCCTTAGGAGTGTCCGAACGATCTTTAAGTACTAATAAAGGTGAGTTCGACAATTGAATTTTACTCTAAAATGTGCGTTCGAACGTTCCGAACGTCTGAACATACGAAAATTAATCTACCATTCATTCGGACGTTGCGGAGGAATATTCATTTTTAAGGCAAAATGGTAATTTCACACCAATTTTGGGAAAATGGTGTCTCCTGGGAATGGTGTTAAAATGGACACCCATATTAAAACTTGGGACCTCTTGTTACTAAGTCAAAGTGTCGGCCAATTAAACTACTCTATGCGAGATACTACCCCTATGAGACAAATTTTACCATCATTGAATACTATATGCATAAAATCTATCAAATTTAGAACAATTAATTTGAGTTACATTAGTTTGAATACCATTTATGAACTACGCAACAATGGAATTTGATCATCATAAATAGTTGCAGCACCTGAATGATTTTGCAACAACCAAGCTAATGAAAAATCTACTCACTTTTATTAGTCACACTTGATCCAATCCGATAATGTAACTCTCCGTCCCAATACGGGCACGTTATCTCCGAAATATTTTAAAAAGTCGCAAAGGACAGATATTGAGTATATTTTTTTTTTGGAAACGGGGTAACTACGTCCCGCTCAACAAACCACAAGTTCACAATGCTAAGAAAACATAAAAACACCATAGACTAACCAAATATGGTTATACAGTCATCCAAATAGACATGTAATAATAAGTCCATACAAACTAGAGTCTCTCAAATTTAAAACATAAGTATGAACATAAATGTCCAACTACTACTGCTCCTCCCTAGGTGCTTACTCAAGGGGCTCGCTTGGCCCCTACACGCTCGAGGTACCTGAAAGGTAAGGGGTGAGAAAACCAAAACCCAGTGAAGGGACAAAACATATCACATGTCAGGAACATAACAGGTATCACATGTATGAAATATAGTGAACATCATAATAGAAAGAATGTCTTTGTATATGAGTACTCAAATATCCTACTAACCAATGATCCCACTGACTAATCCGAGACATCACCTCTATAACTGACAATAGTCCTCCAACAACTCCGGTCTTCGTATCAATACAAACGGGAGACCATACAATATACAACCGTCGAAATGCAACGGAGAAACCCGCATCCCCTATGGGGGTCTTAACCGCTGGAGCATAACGGGGAAGCCAATCTCAAGGGCAGGCACCTCAACAGCCAGAACGCAATGGGGAAACCCGCATATTCTATGGGGGTCTTGACCGTCGGAGCGTAACGGGGAAGTCTTCCCAACAACTAAACCATCATATCATCATAAACATATACACATGTAAACAACTCCTCCACCTCAATACACAACGACACATTTCCCGTTGCGGGTTACCTCCCATGCATACACATAATGTCATAATCAAGTATAACAATATAAACATGTGCTGATGTAATAAACCAAGATCAATAATATACTTCATCATGGTCTAAAAGGCACATAACATGTTCTTAAACACATGCCTCCATGTCCAACATGTGATTACATTTGCATCTTATGCATAAACAAGCAATGTATCATAACATCTTCCAAATATCAAGTTTAATATCAATTTATCCAGTTAAAGTTTTCCACAATAGCATATAGTGGATAGAAGTGCACCCGAATAGACCTCTTGCCACATAATCATTCTCAACGGTTCACTCTTACCGAGTGGCTTAATAAATAGAGGGTTCTATTCGGATCACTTCATGTCCGGAAATACATAATTGATATATGCAATGCATGCTAAAACTGTGATAAGTCCCCTCACAGTGTGTGGAGTCGAAAATCCAAAGCGACTAAGTGACTTGATGGGTTGAAGGGAGCTCAATCTGATGAAAAAAGGAAGAATGAATAAGTGAATACGACAAGATGGTCTAAAAAGAAACCGGAGTGAAAACGGGCTTAAAAACTAGACTGGGCCCATAGTCCAAGGATGTGTGCAGCATTATATCCCGATCCCTAATCTCCCTAACATGCCAATACAAAGCCAACTCATTCAAACGTGCATGTTAGTTTGTCATATACAAGAGATATACGACATTTATACACAACAATACACACATCACATTAAACCAAACCATATCATTGCATTGATAGCAAAATGTGCATTGAGTACATATGGTGTTTGTTAGGGAGCACTATGGATGCTTAGTAAAAATACCAAAATTATAGTTTTTCTAAACAACTAAGAATTATCCTAAGCAGGGCCATCCTGAGGGGGTGCAGGAGGAGGAGGAGATGGAGTATCTGGAACTCGATCAGAAAAGGAGATAGCAGCAACTAGATCCTGAACAGTCAACCGGATACGTTCTAGACTATTTTCAAGATAGTCCATTCTCCTTGTTAGTTGGAATACTATCTATCCAGATTATCTAGAGGGGAGTGCTCATACTCTTCTTTTTCTTCAGAGTCTCTCTAGAAATCGTCTGAGTCGTCGCTCTCCTCTTCACTATCAACATGGTCTTCGTTTCTGGTTCTACGACCATTATCCTCATCTGCTTCTTCTCTCCCTTCCTCTCGTCGTTCTTCTAGGATGACACCTTTGTCAACTATGGGATCTTCTCTTACCTCTGGTCGGGATTCCTGTTAATCCTAAACATACACAGGATTTTCAGAGCTTGACCCAGGGCACGACCGAGAGGCAAGCCTTTTGGTTTGTTTGGCCCATCGACTAGCATGACTGGATTCACCACGCTCTATAGTGGTCTTGGGACGTGACAGAGCTGCCATATTTCTAGGTATGGTTTTTCCAAGAGAAAATCTTCAAATAATGGCTCGAAGAAGGATGAGATGGAAACTGACCCGTACTAGATATACGAAAATCACAAACATGGTGATTTTCAGGCTTCTGGAGACATGAGAAATGAAAGCCCCATGGTTTTTCGACGGGAAATCACCCCAAGAGGTCCTATCAACTGGTCTAGGGCACTGGGGGAGAAGGAAGGACCACAAACCTTCGCGGGAGGGGAGATAGCGAATTCAAAAGTGTTGTCACTTTTGGAGAAAGTGATACCTTTTTATTTTAAACTTTCTGTCTCACCGATATGTTGGTTCCATCTACAGGTCGACCTTTTCCCCCCTTTTTCAACAGTGCTTGATTTAGCACAGTATTGACATGTCTGTCACACCGACAGTCCATTCACGGACATGTCGACAATCATCGAGGGGTACAGATAGCAAATCAACTATCTATGATATGCGCAACTTGATGGAGATCCTATTTTAAGCACGGCATACATAAATTCATTTTAATTCATAGATATGCCGAGTTTAATCAAATCATGCACACAAACAATTTTTATTAAAAAATGTATACTTTTCAAAAATACTTTGAATGGAATGTATGGCTCTTCAAATAGAATATGTACTTGTAGTTGGCCAGTTCCTGTCTTCATGTCATAGCATTTTTGTTATGTGAATTCAAATGATCTATTGTGAGTTCATTTGTAGTGGTTTAAGATATGGAAGTGAATCTTAAACCAAAACAAAACATGACTAGTGGTCTATCTCCTAGGTACGAAGATTGTGGCATTTGGTGTTTCATACACACCTCTACGATCATACCTTTGATGACTAACCTTGGAATCCAACAACTCTTGCAAGACATGATTCATCTGTCGTAATAAAGATTCTTGCCTTGTATCCACCTTCCTTAGGTTTCTTTTAAGGTTAGTTGTTGGTGAATGTCTTTTAAGCATAGGTTTTATTTGATTGTGCCTTTGTGCTTTCTATTCCCAGCATCTTTTCAGATGACGGCAATTTTTTTTTAAAATTCCATCCTTGTGACAAAAATTGCACTTACTCGTTGAAGAGCGAAATATACTTATTTTACTAGACACCTTATGATGTATAGGTTCTTTGGTGAATGAGGCACCAAGATCAGACCTATCACCATACTGTCTTCCTGCACCATGGAGTCTTTTAAGCCTTTCATCTTCTTGGATAAACTTATCTTGGAATTTTTCCCTATGAAGTTTTAAATCTTTTACTTCCAAAGATAGTTTTTTAACATCTTTTTCGAGCTTAGTGTTTTCAACATCTGAGAGATTAAGCTTAGAGATTAGAAGAGATTTTTCATCTTTCAACTCTTCCACTTGATTGGAGAGCTTAAGGTTTTCATTTTTAACCTTGTTGACTTTTTCAGTCATCCTCTCACTCTCAATGAACATGGTACTGTAGGAAGTTTGAAGATCTTCATCATCTTCACTCTCATCTTCCTCTGTTTCAATTTTGAGATTTTCATGATCATCAATGATCGAAGCTATGAGACCTTTTGATATATTAACCTTTCTTTGAGTCTCATCATCTGAATCACTTTCTGATTCAGAAGTTTCAACATGGGTCACACTCACATTCATATCCTTCTTTATTTTATCCGAAGGACACTCATTCATGTAGTGTCCTTTTCCTCCACAATTGAAGCAGGTCTGTTCCTTGACATCCTCTCTCTCTCTCCCTTTCCCTCTAGAATCATTTTGTCTTCTTGGGTGATTTGTACTTGTTCCACCCTTACTCATTTTTCTCAAGTTATTTCTTTTAACAAAGTTTTTATAAAACTTTTTGGCAAACATTGCTATTTCATTACTTGAGAGATCATCTTCCGAATTTTTTTCTTTTTCTTTAGTTTTCTTTGTTGTTTTAAGGAAGATTTCAAGGTAATTGATTTATCCTTTGGTTGTTCAAAGTGTAGTTCATAGGTTTGCAATGAACCAACCAAATCATCAATTTTCATTAAAGACACATCTCGATTGTCCTCCATAGCCACAACCTTGGGCTTGAATCTTTCTGCAAGATTCCAGACAATTTTGGCACATACCTTGTCCTTGGGTATCCCTTTCCCTAAAGCGTACATCTGATTTACAATGTCGCTAACTTTGGAATAAAAGTCCATGAAGACTTCATCCTCCCTCATCTTAATAGAGTCAAACTGATTTTGGAGAATCTGAAGCTTGGACCTCTTGACTATTGAGGTGCCTTTATGGGTTCTCTCAAGAGCATCCCATGCATCTTTTGCAGTAATACAGGTCATGATTCGCTTGTATTCACTATTTGAGATTGCACAATTTAGTGCATTTATGGCTTTGCCATCTACTGTCTGAGCAGCTTTCTCAACAGGGGTCCAAGATGCAAATGGTTTGGGTGTCTTGGATACAGTTGAGGTATTTTCTACCGTTTCTTCTGCCATGCGTTATTGCCATCCAGTCTTTACAATATCCCAAACCGATGAGTCAATAGAAATAAAGAAGCTTCTCATTTTGGCCTTCCAAGAGGCATAGTTTGATCCATCAAAATAAGGAGGTTTGGACATTGCATGACTGTCTCCTATGGTGTTCTAGCTTTGGATCTACTCGAATGATTAAATTCTTGTAACGAACACTAAGCTCTGAAACCAATTGAAAGTCCCCTTTTACACGGATGCTAGAACAATGCGATTGACCCTAGAGTGGGGGTGAATAGGTCAATCTAATTTCGCTGGTCCTTTTTGAAATTAACTTAATTGATTAATTAAGTGTAGCATATATAACAATCAAGTGAATGTGTGTTCAACAAGTGTGATATACAATCAACAAAAGAAATTGGCTCTAACACCACAAACATAAGGATACAAAATATATAGTGGTTCGGTTTGCCAACCTACATCCATTTTTAGGACTCGCTCAACCTTAAGTTATCCTCAAATTCACTATGTGGGGACTTACACCTTTACAATTAGAGCATGAATTCCACCTCACTCAATTGGCTGGGAATTCCATTCACCATTGTCCCAGAGACGACGCTCTAGAGTTTTTTATACTGGTTCCGGAGTACCTCTCCTTAATCTACTTTCAGGTTACAGGTTTTAAAAAGAAAATTATAACCAAGAAGCACTTGCCTTAAACTTGTTTCTCGCTGATGTGAGCTTCTTGAAGATCCCATCCAAGTTGTGTCAACGCTTCTCATTGTTGCCTCGTAATGCAATCACAATATCTTAGTGACAAGGAAACTTGGCTTAACCAAAACTGCCCTAGTTTATGGCTTTTTCACTTGCAACCTCAATCCGAAGATTGGTTGTTTATGATCTTTCTCTCATCCTCTCTTTCTCACTTGTAAACACAATCAATAGATTGGTTGTTTATGATCTTTCCCACAAGAGTATTGATCGTTCCTTAGAGTGTATAACTCTTTTCAGTTCAAGGAAGATAGTAAAATAATCACACAATACTCATATTTATAGAGGAATCTTAATGGTTATCTTAAGTGTTTACGACTGACAAGTCGGTGGCACCGATGGGTCGGTGTTCATATTTATTACCATTCAGCCACCTGACCATTGCACATTAAATGTACCCCCAATGAAATAATTACTTTCTGGCCGACATGTCGTTGTCGGCGATGGGTCGACAGTTATGGCACCGATGGGTTGGTCCATACGAGAGGGTCGTTCTGGTGCAAAACCATGCTTGACAGTTGTAACGCCCTGCTCTTTTTCACTCACCGAAAATCAAAGTATATTTTTTATTTATTTAAATAGAGTGAGAGAGAGCAGGAACGTCACGACGCGAGTTAAGTCCGGGTTTCCAAACCCGATCCTTAACTGGCCAACAGTACGTATGCGTGGACCAAGTCTACTAAAACAGTTCACACTCTAATGATTAACTGCGGAAATATTATATGAACGGAAACTATCCATAAAAATGATATTATATACAAGGAAGCCAATCAATATAAATTAACTTAATCTCAAATAATCATCATTCAACTATAGCAAAATAAATCTAATTATTACAATCCCAAATGCTAATTATCTCAAATACATTGTTCCAAAATAAATTAAGCAAAATAAATAGAATCTGCCCAAGCTCCTAAGCTTGGTTTCTTTCACGTCCATCGTTTGTTCCATTCCCTGTTCCATCATCTAAAGGGTAGAAGTAGGGCGTTAGTCAACGCGCCCACTAGGAATTCCAAATAGGGTTATACACATATGATCAATATACAAATCAGAATAAGAATATCATATTAAAACTGTAAACATATCATAGTACCAAAAACAGTGCACGATAATCATATCCAAATCATGCAATGTATGTGTCATGTCATGGGTGTCATATGCCAATGATCCCCCACCCAATCTCCATATCATCACCATACAAATCAAATCAAGTGTTTCTTTGGCCAATTACTTCCACAGTGTTTTGCGATGTACCACCAGGTCACTGTATATCTCCCCACGTAGGTTGATCGGAAATTCCGAATGGAGCGTGGACTCTTCCCCATGTATGTTAATCGGAATCATCGAATGGAGCATGAACTCCTCCCACATATGTCAATAGGAATCAGTATGGACTCCTCCCACGTATGCTAATCGAAATCATCGATGGAGCGTGGATTCCTCCACATGTATGTTAATCGGAATCACCGAATGGATCATGAACTCCTCTCTCATGTTCTCTTCCATGCCATGCATGAGATCATGAATGTAGAAATGCCATTTCATATCAAATCATATTGAAATTCAGTTCATAAAACTTTCACCATTTGATTTACCAAAATAAACATTGTATTGAAATAAAAATCAATAACATATAAGATCTATATGCATCTCAACAAGGTAGGAATCCTACCAAAGTCCTGTATAGTATCCTTGCTGTTTTTGTGAGTACCACGTTCAACGATCACGTCAAAACCAATCGCACACCTTTTTGTAAAATCTCGTTACCTTAACGAATTCATTCATATACAATAATCAATTCATTATCCATTTAATTTAAATCATCCCCTACATTATTCCAAATAAACTTAAGTTTTTGAAAACATCAATTGAAAATCAACTTTTCATTTCAGTCGACTGAATCACGTTCTGCTACGGTGTTCTGCCCTACCGCAGGGATTCAATCGACTGAATCACGTTCTGCTACAGTGTTCTGCTCTACTGCAGACTTTCAATCGATTGAAATATACTTTCAGTCGGCTGAACTCCAACTCAGAACTGTTTTTACCCTGACTCGTAACCTTTCAGTCGACTGAATCATAGATTCAATCGGCTGACTCTGAGTCAAACCCTTCATAACCCTAATCAATCCTCTTTCAGTCAACTGAATCAGAGATTCAGTCGGCTGACTTTGGACTAGATAAACTGTGTGATCAGCTAGTGTGCATTCAGTCGATTGAATCCATGATTTAGTCGGCTGAATCATCCACCAACAGTTTACGTATCTGCTAAGTCATCTTTTAGTCGACTGAATCAAAGATTCAGTCGGCTGAAACACGCCAGAACTCTTTACTTCTCTGATACGTCTTCTTTCAGTCGATTGAAACCCATATTTAGTCAGCTGAAACCTCATTATACCCTTAATATTTTAATCCAGACATGGTTCAGTCGACTGAATCCAAAGATTCAGTCGGCTGAAATGCCTAGAATTGGTTTTCAGTCTTCAGCCACACCTATTCAGTCGGCTGAATCCTAGATTCAGTCGGCTGACTGTTTTGTCAGTCTTTCCTACTTGTATATTTGTACATCCTTCCTTCATGAAATTCCCTTCGAACATTATTCCAACATATTATACATCATCCATGTACCTCTTAGATGAATTTACTCTACTCACTAGCCAAGGCTAGGATTATTTCTCTAATTCATTCCATTAATACTATTACCATATAGTTTTGCATTCAAACCTTTGATTGCTTGTTACCACTCTTATTCATTCCCTGAATGGATTACCAATTCCATGGCTCTAATACGATTTAACCATCCATTCCAACCCCATCCAGAACCCATAGGTTCGGCCACATCATGGCAGCCCCTATGGTTTCTTTAAACTTAATCTTAATCTTACATTATCCTCATACATAAGACTTACCTCTTCCCCGTACCCTCCTTTCTTTTGCTCTGTCTTTAGTCCTCAGTCCTTCCTTCCTTTCTTAATCTTTCTTGGCTCTTCAACAACCTTCTCCAAGTTTAACAACGAAAATGGGAGAGAGAGAGAGAAGAGAAGATGGAATCTCTTGCTCTCAATGGAGAGAGGATCGGCCAAAGGTGTAGTTGAGAGAGGGAGAGAAGAAGAAGAGGAGATGAAAATCTCCTTGATCTCAAGATGAAATTCAGCCAAAGGGGTGGGGTATGACCCTTGGGTTGGTGTCCTTTGTAACAGCCTCACACCTTCTCACTTCCCTCATAATGGTTATGTCTTTCCAAGGTATCCCTTGGCTTCAATCAAGACACCCCTTGGGCTCCCAACGTGTGCACCTTGGGTTCCATCCCTTTGAGATGGAAACCCTCCATCTCCCTCTTGACTCACCTTGAGATGGAAGTCTCCTCAACTTCCATCTTGACTCATTCCCAACTCAAGCATTATTTATCCCACTTGAACTCATTCATGCAACTCTTAAACTCAAGACTTGAATTTATCTCTTAATTAAATAATTCCTTAACTCAACTCAATTCACTTAAACTTCTTTGAACTCACCCATGGTTGACCAAGTCAACCATGGTTAGCCGAACATGCATGTCACCTCACCCACTTGCCACCTCACTTGATGAGGTGGATTTGGGTCTTAATTGGGTAGTTGACCCAATTAAATTAAGTCTACTCATTTTCCTTCAAATCGGTTTATCTATGACCCATTGGGTCCCAATTGGGTAATTGACCCATTTATTTAAGGTTTACCCAATTATTTCAAATTGATCCTTATCCATGACTCGTTGGGTCTTAATTGGGCAATTGACCCAACTCCTTACCCATTTAAGGTCCAATTCAATTATTTCAATCTCAACTAACAATAATTCACCATTAAATAAACCATTCCAATATATAATCATGAAATAAAAATTCAGGGTGTTACAACAGTAGTATCCACATGGGAAAACCTGTTACCCAGAATGACCTGTCGCCCTTTGCCGAGGGGTATTGTCGATATGTCTGTTTTATCGAGAACCCTTATGAGTTCACAGTCCAGAACTTATAAGTTTTATACCGACGAGTTGTCGACCACGAGGGGTCGTCCAAGTTCATCACCGAGGGGTCGGTGTATACGGGACTCTCGGTCAGATGCATTCACAAAATGATAGTTCTAAGTTCCAGAACCTATGTCAAACTGGCCAACCAGTCTTTGACCACGATAGGTCGATCCTTACTACACCGAGATGTCTGTGAGAAAGACTGGTCGTGCTGGCAGTGATCATAATTCAAGTTTTCAAGTTCACTTCAGCTTCATCTCTAGGCAAGATTATGTTTATTACCAACATATGCAACTAAGCTTAGAAGTCCTCTCTCAGGTGTGGGTTCTACCTAGGGTCATCTATGGCCATATACATGTTCTTATGATTGCCACACGATGAACTTTGGGCTTGGTGGAGCATATCTTCTTTCTTGATCATCTTGAGCTTTCAAGATTCTTGGCAAGTGCTTCTACCCGAGTCATGTAATTGAGAAATAGAGAATCCGTCAAGCCGGGGCACTAACAGATTACCCAAAATTAATTAACTTTGGCCCAATTGTAGTATGTGAATTCTGAAATTGATTAGAAAACTGTGATAGTTTAACTTTGCGAGGAAGAAAAGTTCTAGGCCCGAATCTCACCAAAGTCGAATTTTACTCTATAGGAAAAAAATCATAGCTTCAGTTTTTGAACATCTAGAATATTAAAATTGCATTAATTAATTTGAGTTACAGAAAATAAAAAAAAATCATAAAATTAAATTAATTATTAACAAAGTTAAAATGGCATTAAAATATAAAAAAAAACGCACCGAAGAATGAAGAGAACCAAGCTTTCCAATCTTCAATTGATAAAAAAAACAAGTATAATCGCTTGGGGCATGCAAACCCTATTATAGTGTTTGCAATACAAAAATTAAAATAAGTAAACTTTTCTATCACTCTATGCGCTTGTTTACAAAAAAATTTAAAACTTCGTGTATGTACGTAAAAAATGCATAAACTGGCGAATGTTGGAAAGGTTAAAGAATAAGCATTTCAATAAATTGAATTCCATAAAAATTCAATATTGTTTGCTATATTTAAGTATGCTTGCAATTTTATTCACCACATTTTCTGTCAATTCTTGAGTGACAGGTGTCCTTATATAAAAAAATAAAAAATAAAAAATACAAAAATGGGAAAGGAGATGGCGCCCAAAGCTTTTCCCAAATTTGTGCGGAACCTTCTAAACTTCAATTATATGCTCCTTTAAGTCATGGGATCAGTAACCTTAAATGTCAAGAGATATTCATTCCCCACAACAAATCCTTATCCTCCACTTTTGGAGCACTTAATTGGGGCCAAATGACCAAATTGAGAAATTATAGGCCTGACCCATATCCATACAAAATGAGCCACTTATTTAAGGATTTTAAGCCCAATTGGACTCTTTAATGGGCTCTTTTTGCTACAATAAAAAAGTGTATAAATCTTATAGCCACTTCTTCAATCTTTTCTTAAATTTCATCATGTAAATCCATGGAGATGTCCTCATCATAGACTCACTTTATCACGATATATTAATCTAGAAACAGATTTTAATAGACGGACTTGCATATTTTATCTATTCAATGGGTGGGGTTGGCTTTAGCTTAAAGATACTAATGACTTGCATATAGACTTGGACTACTTTGAGAATAGAACAAACTTGGGCTTGTACAGAGGGAAGCTTCGCCTAAATGAGCATGTGGACAAGTCGAAGTGCAACTAGGCCTGTTCATGGGCCTTAATCCAACTTGAGCCCATCTCAAACTAATGAATCTAACCATAGATAATAGCCCTATGGGGAGGGCTTGGGCATATTATTTGAGCCAATTTATATAAGCAATCGTGCTTGGGCTAATTGGATATTCTTGTAGAGAATGAAAGGCTTTTCAAGTTGTTTAGTCATATATGTGTTTGTCTATGTACACGTGGTCTTTCTCCTTTTTCATTTTTAATTTTATAAAATCATTAAAAACTAATTATTCAGATTAAAATTGGACTTGAAAAACTATAAGTGGATAAAATTTTAGTCCAAAGTCACTTTCTAGGCAACTTGATTTTAGTAGACATCCTTGTTTTTTAAAATATGTTTGATGATTTTATCCTCTAAGATCAAATGTTTGAAAATTGATTGTTGAGCTAAAATTTGATGCATTTCTATTCAACCTGTATACTTTCAATCGAAATGATAGAATTTTGAAGGGGCTTAAATGGGTGGGCTCGTACTTTAATCTTGAAAAGTCAAGGGTGCAAATGGGCTCAGATGTTTATATCCAAGTAGGGAATGACGCATCACAAAAGAGGATCGAGTTTAGATGGACGAGTGACTCGGTCGGGATCCAATTAAACGGATGAAAAGGGTCCAAACAGGTCCTGCTACTATGCAAGTACTATAACTGTAATAGTGAATACTGTAGCAAATAGTGCCAATACTGTGGTAATAATGACAATCATCGTTGCAATAATGATAGTTACGGTAGCGGTGGCGATAACTACTATTGCGAAAGTGAGGACTATTGTTACTGCAACAGATGCTTCAATGGGCGGCGGGAGAAACCCGTCAGACGTACGTTGGTTCGGGTTGGGGAAACTGATGTAGGCATCAAGGCCGATAAGCTCGACGATGGCCTGATCAACATCCAATTGAAGAAAATTGATAAAGTGACATTCAAATTTATGATCGGACATACAACGGAAGAGAAGGCCCCACCTTGAAGGCCATGTCAGCAGTGACATACCACCCATGTGGGTCCCAACGGTCTAGATTTGCTATTCTAACAAAGGAATCAAGAAACCCAGACAAATTGTGGCAAGAAAATTGGAAACACAAGCTTGTGCGCAGGACCTCTTCCAAATCCAAGTTGTCCAATCCTATTGAAACTTAAACTTCAAAATGACATGAAATCGTCAAATGATTGGAAGAAAATAAAAGAATTAGAAAGAAGAGATAAGGGACCAAAAAATCAAGAGAAAAAAAAATGGTGTTGCTGGGCATTGTCAGCATCGTTGGAGAAGAAAGAAAAAAGGAAAATAAATGGAAGAATAGGTAAAGAAGATTAAGATAGAGAAGAATCAACTGTAAAAAGGAATGAAAAGATTTAGAAGCAAGCAATGAAGAGTGAAAAGGTGGGATGGACAGAGTTGACGAGTTTTACAAAGGCCAGCAATCCCCACACGGGTATTTTGTGTATACAGACACGGTTTTACCGTGATGCCCGATTTGCCCTTCACCTGCCGTACCGAAGAAAAAGGAATGCCAAAATTTATGAACAATGCAATCGGCTCGCCGAAATTGGAAGGAGGCTCTCCAAAATTCGTGCAAATCGTCTCGCCAAAATTGCAAGTTGGCTCGCCAAAATTCATGAACAGTGCAAATCGACTCACCGGAATTGTAAGTTGGCTCGCCAAAATTTTAGAACAATACAATTCGGCTCTCCAAAATTTCAAATTGGCTCGTGAAAATTCATGAACAATGAAATTCGGCTCTTCGAAATTTCAAATCAGCTTGTCGAAATTCACATAAACAGTAAAAGTTAGCCCATTGAAATTTTACTGTTCATGCGAAGGGTAAATCCGAGAATACATTAAAATCCGCGCCGCTAAACAAAAAATGCCCGTGGAAGGATCGCTGGCTGTTTGCAAAATTGGTATTTTGTTTTATATATTTATTTTATTTCTTTTTAATTTGAAAATAAATGATTATAAATAAATGTGTTCAGTCTATGTAATAAGATAGATATTTTTATTTTATGAATTCAGAAGAATTGATCATTTCTCCCGTATTGGTGAGTTTTCATCCCTCTTGATTTTTAGCTTATTATTGTGTTGTATTAAATTTCACATATAAGCTAAGTCTTCTGAAGGTTGTTTGATATTTGATTTGGATTATAGCTGGATTAGAGTTCACGTTATTCGAACTCCTAATTCCTCGTTCGAGTTAATTTCGAGAACACTTAATTTCTTTGGTGAGTTGATTCTGCCAATTATCCCATTGAAATTAGTCCCTCTTTCATTTTTCTTGAGAGTGATCGAGAGATTTGAGAGTGGCCCTTTGGTTTCCAATCTTGAAATCCGTGATTTGGCTTAAAACCCCGGATGTAAAATTCAAAGTGTAGCTTGGCCTGCATCATTTGGTAACCATAGCCAGATTCCTACCGACCTATCGGTTCGGAACCATTAATGTTTCTTGTTGAGCACTAGAATTTCTGTTGAGATAGGAACTTCAACAATGTTGAGCGGTAGACCGAGGCATACCTCGATAGTCGTGGCGGAAACATCGATAACCCGTCAAATTGCAAAGTTGATCCGACAAAGTGCAGTCCTCAAATGAAATATTGAGGAAATTGAAGCAGAAAATCGTAGTCTGCGAGAAAAGTTGGAGAAAGGATCTAAGAAAACTTGATCCACTAATACAATAAGAACAAAGGAGAAAGAATGGCAAAGTTCAACCGAAATGTACAGAGGTGACGGTGGTTTGAGCACTCCAACTATATTCTTTCTTTTCTTTGAAAGATATACAGTAAGTGAACCTGTTGTTGATTTTTCACCTGAGTTTGATAAATAATCAATCTTTAGTGATGAAGTTTTGACTTCTTTAGCAATGGACGAACAACCTGATCTACCTGAGCCAGTATACGATGATTATGGAGACACTGACGATTTTTTTAATGTCTTTGGTTTAGTCAAGTAGGTAAACGAGGATTTAGTTGATGGTGCAGTGGTCGAAGATGAAAATTTGTCGGTTGGAAAACAGGAAGATTGTAACACCCTGGAATTTCAAAGATAACAATTTACATGAATTTATCCATATTTACGGAATTGCCATTGTGATATATTTGATTTGAATTTAAATGGGTCAATGGTTCAATCAAGACCTAAAGGATGGTAGTTTTGTTTACAAGACAAATAAATGGATAAAATGTACTTAAACGGGTCAAGAATCATAATTGGGTCAAATTTCGTTAAATGGGTCAAAATGGTCAAATTGCACCCAATGGGTCGAGATGGATATGATTAATCAATTTGTGAGTTCAAAACTTAATTGGGTTAAGTTTAGTTAATGTTTGAGTGGGATTGAGATAAATTAAATGGTGGATAATAGTTGAGTTGAATTTATGGGTTGAGTTGCATTAAAATGAATGAGTTGAGTTGGGGAGTTAACTAAATAAATTGGATGGAATATTTATTTCAAATAGGTGAGGTGTGTGAATGAGAATATAGTGTTTTAAATTCCAATTGATAAACTAAGAAACGTTGGCTACGTGGGAAGCTTTATATGCATGTAACTCCCACCCAAGTGAAGAATGAAATGGCATTACATGGGAGTTACTTGGGTGAGAGTTGAATTTCAAATCATTATGCACGTTGGAGATGGTATAGGGTTTATGCCATGCTTGAAGTCTTCAAAAGACAGCCAATAGATGGATTGATAGTCCATGTATATAACTCCTAAGATAGAGATGAATGGGAGTGGCGTTACATGGGAGTTACAAAGGTGAGGGTGCATTTCAAAATTCAAGTTGTGATGTACGTTGGAGTAGTATGGATTGTTATGTTCATGCAAGTAACCCCAAAGATGGAAAATGAATGGGCTGGATGTTTTATGGAGTTACACAAAGAGATTATGGCATTTCAAATTCAACTCTTAGTCCACACGTTGAAGGAAGGGCAAGAGTTTCATCTCAAAGATGAAACCCCCATGGGGCGTTGATGAGCATCAAAAGGATGGGAGTTACACAACGGCTGAATCAAGAACCATTACCTTGGCTGAACCGTTGAAGCCTTGGGAGTTTCATCCCAAGGATGAAACCCCCAAGTGAGCATAAAGGTTTATG
The DNA here is from genome assembly GCA_013350335.1 of Chimonanthus salicifolius. Taxonomy (NCBI): domain Eukaryota; kingdom Viridiplantae; phylum Streptophyta; class Magnoliopsida; order Laurales; family Calycanthaceae; genus Chimonanthus; species Chimonanthus salicifolius. The sequence goes on from CM023539.1 coordinate 11,272,351, forward strand.
TTGAATGCAAATGGGAGTTACAAATGTTGTCACTTAGAGACACCACCCCTTGGGCTGATTTTGATTAAACAAAGAAGTGCTCATTTCACTCTCTATCTCTCTCTCTCTTTGCCGTTTTTCTCCATTCTTACAACCAAGAACAGCAGCTGGTTGATTAACTTCAATCAGTCATAGGCTGATCTCTTTCATCAAGACAAGTTCAGCCAAAGGGTTTGGCATCAAGGCTTAGCACATTCATCCAAGGCCAAAGTTCTCTTTCTTTCTCTCTCATTTTCTCTCTCAAATTCATATCACCTGGCTGAAGTATTCCAAGGAGGTTGCAGCAAGGTTTGTCTCAGCCAAAAGAACAAGAAGAAAGAAGGAGAGGCTAGGGAAGTAAAGGACCAAGGAAGGAGTCAAAGAACCGAAGGAGACGCGGTATTGGTAAGTGCACTTTGAACCATTGATAAATAAAGTTGGTTAGAGAATGAGATCTGGCCATCGTATGGCCAGATCCATCAATGGTTTAGATATAGGATTATGATGTTTAAAATGGTAAAATATGGGCCATAGGGTTCGGCCCCTTTGGATGGCCGAACCCCATGGGAAAACTTGGTGATTTTAATGTTGTTTGAGGGATAAAGTCCATATTGGGTAATGAAGATTTTTAAAGGATTTAAAGTGAAGATAGCTTACTGTTTTTGAGTAGCTATGGCTTGGCTGAAACATATTATTGTTATGGCTAATTTATGGATTAAAGACATGGACAAATGTTGGAAGGATTACACCAAGAGAACATATGGCCGAACCCCATGGACTGTTTTGGGTAGATAATTGGATTATGATTTAAGAATAATATATGTTTGTTTATGGACTTAGTTTAGGTATATAATCAGCCACCATGGATGATGGAAAGATGAACAAAAGAAATCAGTTTGGTGAGGTTCGGCCATGTAGTATGGCCGAACCCCACTAATGGTGATTGATGGACTTAATGATTAATTTGTATGGTTAAGTGAAGGATTTAAAAGGACCAAATTAAGATGGTGAGGTTCGGCCATGTGCTATGGCCGAACCCCACTAAGATGGTTTTATTTTAGGCTATGGAAGTTAGCAAAAATAAGCATTGGTTAGACCAATGGCAAAACTGTAAATACAAGATAAATTGTATATGTGAATGGATTGATCAAAAGACTTGAAAAGAGGGGTCCAAAATCAAGTGGTAAGGTTCGACCATGTTGTATGGCCGAACCCTACTAAAGTATGTTTGAGGTTTGAGGTGGATTAGTTATGATTATTGGTGTTTAAGGAAAATTAAACAAAAGATTAGTCTAAATGGCATAATGGTAATTATGGATGAAATAATCAAAGATGAAATGATCATAGGATTGGTTGTATGGGCCAAAACCAAAGTGGTAAGGTTCAGCCATAATGTATGGCCGAACCCTACCAAGGTTCATTTGGGAGTTTTGGGTTAATAAAAAAGGTTTAGATAAATAAGGGTGACCAAAGTTTTAATGGGTGAGGTTCGGCCATGGCTATGGCCGAACCCCACTAAGTGGTTCTTGGAACATTAAGCTTTGTTGGAAATTAGGTAGACAAATGATTAACTTGCTGCTATGTGCATAAGGTATTTGGATTTCTAGAACGGTGTACAAGTCGTGATCGGAAGACGGTTCAAAGGAAGGGTCAAACAAAGTAACATAGTGTAGGTTTCCTACCTTTATTGTAACCACATTTCTATTTGCTGTTTTATGTTGATTTCGATAAGTTATATGAATGTAAAGTTATGTTTCTAAATGGCATGTTTGCATAGACATCTCATGCATGGCATGGGATGATGTTGTTGTAACCGGAGGCCACACTCCATCGGGGCGTCCGAAAGACCACTGTGGGGTACCTTGATGATGAGAATCCCATCAAGAGGAATCCGGAGGCTACACTCCGTCGGGGCTTCCGAAAGACAACTGTGGGGTACCTTGACGATGAGAATCCCGTCAAGAGGAGGCTATGTAGAATGGTGATGGGTGGGACTCATTACATGTTCATTTCATACATAGCATGTTTTTATGGAATTTCGTCACTCATGTATTATTATATTATTTGCATGTTTTTATACTAACCTTGTGGTAGCCCTATTCAGAAACACTACTGGGCGCGTTGATCTAACGCCCTATCTCTACCCTTAGTGGATGATGCAAGGAAAGGGAAGAACGAGGATCGAGAAGAAAACCAAGCATAGGAGCTTTGGCATTTTGAATGGATTTGAATGGACTTTGAATGGACTATTTATGGACTTATATTTAAGTTATGAGGACAATGTAATTTGATAATTAGTTATGTTGGCATGTAATAATGTAGTTAAGTAGCTACTATGGTTTGGTTTGTTTGGATGGTTTGGAATGAATGGTAGACTAAGGTTATTTAGTAATATTGGAGAATTTGATCATGTACTTTGCTATCTTAAGTTAAAAAAATGGATTAGTTTTAGGATCTATTATAACCTCAATTAGATTAAGACTACATATATTCAGCAAGTTTATTGTACCATGTGTGGATCGATTCTTATGGACTTAATCCATACACACATGGGCTTGGCCAGTTAAGGGTCGGACTTTAGAAGTCTGAACTTAACTCGCGTCGTGACACTCCGCCCCGATCACTTGATTATTATTATATAAAAAAAAATAAACTCTGATTATTAGAGTGAAAAGGGCGGGGTGTTACCAAGATAGCCTAGTTGAACCAGCATACCACATTGAGACTGAGAATGCGACATCTATGAAGCCAGAAAAAAGTGGTGACCGTAGATGCAACTCAAGAATCAACCGTCGAGTCAATTCGATATTTGAAGGAGGTTGTGCAATCAAGGAGATTGGTGGAATATCTTCCATCGATAAATGATTTTGAAAATATTGATATTATATTCGAACCCTATGTAGATCCTATTTGGGATCAATTTGTAAAAAGAGAATCATATAATGAGATTTTTTTGCTTAACATTGTATTTGGCTCACAGGTTCCTACAAAAGGGGTTCGTCATAAGTTTGGAGGTGGTACTCACACTCCTAAACCATCGTTCCAAAATCAATCGAAGCGTTAGATAAGAAATTGGTGGCTGATGGCGCGACTTGATATCTCCTTCAAAACCCAATTAAACTCGAGGACGAGTTTCTTCCAACCGGGAGAGAATGATGTAGGCATCAAGGCCGATGAACTCGACGATGGCCCGATCAACACCCAATTGAAGAAAATTGATAAATTGACCACTCAAATTTATGATCCGACAAACAACGGGAAAAGAAGGCCCCACCTTGTAGGCCATGTCAGTGACTCACCACCCATGTGGGTCCCAACGGTCTAGATTTTGCTATTCTAACAAAGGAATCAAGTAACCCAAACAAATTGTGGCTGGAAATTGGAAACACAAGCTTGTGCTCGGGTGCCTCTTCCAAATCCAAGTTGTCTGATCCTATAGCAACTTCAAAATGACATGAAATCGTCCCAAGATTGGAAGAAAATAAAAGAATTAGAAAGAAGAGATAAGGGACCGAAAAATCAAGAGAAAAATTAGGAAAATAAAAGGAATGGTGTTGCTGGGCATTGCCAGCATCGTTGGAGAAGAAACAAAAAAGGAAAATAAATGGAAGAAAAGGTAAAGAAGATTAAGATAGAGAAGAATCAACTGTAAAAAAGGAATGAAAAGATTTAGAAGCAAGCAACGAAGAATGAGAAGGTGGGATGGACAGAGTTGACGAGATTTGCAAAATTGGTATTTGTTTTATGTATTTATTTTATTTCTTTTTAAGTTGAAAATAAATGCTTATAAATAAATGTGGTCAGGCTATGTAATAAGACACATAATTTTATTTTATGTATTCAGAAGAATTGATCAAAAACATTGAGCTTTCTCTCGTATTGGTGAATTTTCATCCCTGTTGATTTTTAGTTATTATTGTGTTGTATTAAATTCCATAAATAAGCTAAGTCTTCTGAAGGTTCTTTGATATTTGATTTGAATTAGAGCTGGATTAGAGTTCACTATTCGAACTCCTAATTCCTCGTTCGAGTTAATTTCGAGAACACTTAATTTTTTTGGTGAGTTAATTCATCCAATTATCCCATTGAAATTAGTCCCTCTTTCATATTTTTTAGAGTGATCGAGAAATTTGAGAGTCGTCCTTTGGGTTTCAATCTTGAAATCCGTGATTCGGTTTAAAACCCTGGATCTAAAATTCAAATTGCAGCTTTGCCTGCATCAGAAACTGAGATTTTCCAAATCAGATCTGTTAGAGTTAGTGTCGGCCCTGAGATGCTCTGAAATCTCAGGGGCCATAGGAAAACTCTTAAGATGGGGTCCTACTGCAATTAGTATCCCTCTTTTATTTTCTAATTTTTTGGACCTATTTTTTGGGGGCCTTAGGTTGCGGCCTACTCCGCTTATATCCAGGGCCGGCCCTTGTTAGAGTGGTAGTAGATCGAGAAGAGGGCTCTCTGTAAAAATAAGGATTTTTTGGCCTGGCGAACACCATCAATCGGTATGCAGAAAATCGTGGAGAATAGAAAAGATGGAAGGAAAAAGAAGGAGAGAGGCCAAGATCGCCGTCGATGGCAAGGAGAAAGGAACGGGAATCCACCTGGCAGAAGAGGAGAGATACAGGGAATCCACCCAAAGGAGAAAGTTTCAATTCATTTCATTGTTCATTGTTCTTCTCGTCTTACAATCACCTAACTTTTATAAACGAAAGAAATAAAAAATAATAATAATAAAAAGAAATCAAAATCTTCAAAAGAAACGATGCCTGCAAACCATGCATTTAATAGCACACATGCGTGGAAATGGTGGTTCGGCACGTGAATTTGAACATTGTACGATGCGGGTTAATTATTTAATTTATCACGGGCACATGTCCTCACATGTGTGTTGCCCGTGCTACATAAGTCCCTCGTGATTGAAAGTAACTTGTCGTCAAGTTATTATCCAATGGGAGAACTTCCGGTACATGATGATTTCTACTTTGGGCTTGGACGGTTCAAGTATGTCGGGTAGCCCTTCACGAGTTCGTACACCAACAGTAGGGGTGACACAATGAAAGATGTCCTCAAGGAAGAGTGGTTTGACGTCGGGAGAGAACAAATAAGGATCACTTTTGATGTAGCCAATATTTTGTGACGTTTGTGTCACTTGTGGCAACTGCAACAGTAATGGTGAGTCAATCTTTGGTGATTGCATCGACTATAAAACCGACAATGCACCTGGTTCATTCTCCAATACTGGCACTGGTTATGGTGCCTGCAACTTCTGAGGAATCATATCCTCCAGTGGAATAGGCTCAAATCTCGAGATCGACTCTTGTACGAAAAACGCCGGAATCTCTTTTATCTCATGTTCGACAAACTGTAGGACTTCACCTGTCTGTATTAATTTTGGCTCAATATTCGGGGGAACAGGTTTGAGGTCTAGGATTGTCTCCTGTTCAACAAACATTAGGACTTCGTTTGTCACAAGTTGCTCCAGCTCGATGTCGCTGACTAGGGAGGATGATTCTTCCTTCTCAAGCACTGGTGGACTTTACTAATAATCTGCCAGAGGGAGGTGGGTGTGAAACGGGTTCATTGAGAGATGGGGGGTCCACCTCCATACGATACCCTCGGTAAGGATCATGCATGCTATGATCATCGCGCCTCAACACATGTCCCACTAGGAGTCTTCCACTTCATCATCACTCGAGTTGTCATCATAGGCGGATCGAGTGTAGGACATGTGGGTCTCCGAACACGATGGTTGCAATAGTCACGAACGGAACAATTTCTTTGCTGATAGTCCTGATATTTCTGGAATAGAACTTGATCATAATCAGCTGGAAGGAAACAAGTCCGTAGAAGTAGTTTCATCCGTGGCCAAGATCTAATATGTTTTTATTTTGACGCCTGCATGTAGTTTGCAACTGCTCCCACCATGTAACTCTCCACCATTGATTCGATAGGCCACGAGCTTCACCTTTTTTAGCTTCATCAATCTTTATGTTGTCGAAGAAGCACTCTATTTCTGAGAGCCAGTCAAGGATTCCTTCAGGGTGTAGTTGACCGTTGAAAGATGGGAAGTCCATTTTCATATGGTACTCTCGATCGTGATATGACTTCTCTCGATCGATACATTTATACGCACTCCGCATATAAAGTTCTTTATCTTCGTCTTCGTTTGAGTAGTCGTAATAGGAAGCCATGAAGAAAATATCTTCTTTTTTTGTAAATTTTTTTCTTTATTTTTTTTCTTATATTTTTTTTTAGCCCCTGTTTTAGTTATTCTTTTATTTACCTTTTTTTCTTTTGCTTTCTTTTTGTAATGCAAAATACTACTGATGCCAATTTTTTTTCTTTCTTTTAACCGATTGTCCAATCGAGGCTTTGATACCAATTAACACTAACGCAGAAGATGATCGAGTTTAGATGGACGGTGACTTGGTCTGGACCCAATTAAACTGATGAAATGGGTCCAAACGGGTCCTGCTACTATGCGTGTAATGTAGCTGTAATAGTGAATACTGTAGCAAATAGTGACAATACTATAGTAATAATGACAATCACTATTTCAATAGTGACAATTACTATAGCGATGGCGATGGCTACTATTGCGATGGTGACGACTATTGTTATTGCAACGGACGCTTCAACGGGCGGTGGGAGAAACCCGTCAGACGTACGTTGATTGGGGTTGGAGAAACTGAGATGTCCCCAATCAGATCTGTTAGAATGACAATGGACAGAGAGAGAGGGCTCTTTGTAAAAAGATGGATTTTCTGTCTCGATGAACACAGTCAATCAGTATGCAGGAAATCATGGAGCCTAGAAAAGAGGGAAGGAAAAAGAAGAAAGAGAGAAACAATGATCACCGTCGTTGGCAAGGATAATGGAAACAGGAATCCACCCGGGAGAATATGCGAGATACAAGGAATCCACCGAAAGGAGAAAGTTTCAATTCATTTCATTGTTCATTATTCTTCTCATCTTACAATTGCTTGGCTTTTATACACAAAAGAAATAATAATAATAATAATAATAAAAATAAATCAAAATCGTCAAAAGAAACGTCGCCTGTAAACCATGCATTTAATTGCACACATGGGTGGAAATGACGGTTCGGCATGTGAATTTGAACATGATGCGGCGCGTGTTAATTAATTTTAGCTATTACAAGCACACATCTTCGCATGTATTCCATACGACACTAAATACTATTTAAACTGCAAGATGAGGAATTCAAACAGAAAACCACATACTATTCTTTCTCTCACAAACAAAAATGAACAAAACAAATTAAGAGAGAAACATCAATTTCATTTCGAATGCGATACTTTACTTTCAAAAAGGAAAAAAAAAAAAAAAGGAATTGCATTTGAAAGTTCCCTGAGTGCTTAGAACCAGATTAATCCTAGAGAGGGGATGAATAAGGTAATCACAAATTTTGGGTCCTTTTAAAATTAACTTGATCAATAGAGTGTGGAATTAAAAAAACAATTAATCAAGTGTGTGATTTCAAAGTGTGCAAGAACAAAGGCAATCACACAAAGAGACAATGCACACGATTTATAATGGTTCGGTTAAACAACCTACATCTACTGATGAGACTCACCCAACCTTGGGTTATCTCCAATTCACTAAGCGTTGGAATTACACGAACACTATATAATAGGACTTCCACCTATCCAATTGATTTAGACTTTCACCTAATTCCTATCCCACTATTTTTTATAGTGGTTCACGAGAAACATAGTCTTTCAATCTAAGTTTTCTTATTTTTATTCTCCATCTTAAGTTGAAAATTGGTATCAGAGTCAGGTTCTCTGAATAGTTGTTGTTGTCTTACAAAATCAGTGCCATTAGAAAGTAGGACTACACCTACAACGAAGAAAGTGAAGGAATCCAATTGTTGTTGCTGCTCTCACTCTGATTTAGTGCTTTTGTTGCTAATTTGTTGCTCTCATTAACAAAGGCAGTAGCAACTACTATCTGATATCTTTTCCCATGGCATCAGAAAATTTTGTGCAGCCTGCTATACCTCGATTTGATGGTCATTATGATCATTGGAGCATGTTGATGGAAAACTTTTTGAGATCCAAGGAATATTGACATCTCGTTGATAGTGGTATTTCAGAAGCTATGTTAAGAATCACCTTAACAGAAGCTCAGAAAGTGAAGCTGGAGGAACAACGATTTAAGGAACTTAAAGTAAATAATTACCTATTCCAAGCAATTGATCGACCAATCTTGGAGACAATTCTCACCAAAGATACTTCAAAACAATTCTGGGATGCTATGAAACTAAAGTATCAAGGAACTGCAAAGGTGAAACGTGCACACCTACAAGCGTTTCGCGCAGAGACTCTTTGCATGCAACCAACAAAGTCTATTTCAGATTATTTTTCTCGAACAATGTAGATTGCAAATAAGATGACACTGAATGGAGAAAAGATGGCGGATGTCACCATAATTGAGAAGATTCTTCTATCAATGCCTCGAAGTTCGATTTTGTGGTATGTTCGATTGAGGAGTCAAAAGCCATTTGATAAATCCAAAGTCAAATGCTACCGATGTAACATGTATGGTCATTATCGTTATGAATGCCGAACCAAATTCTCTAAGGAAAAAGGGATCAAAATCAAATTTTGCAGAGAAAGAAGATGAAGTTACTCTTCTTATGGCTTGCAATGGAACAGAAAGACTCATCAAAACATGTGGTACTTGGACATCGGATCAAGTAACCATATGTGTGGAAATAAGTCCATATTCTGTGAGATGGATGATTCTTTTCGTACTTCTATAAAATTTGGAGATAATTCTACCATTTCTGTTATGGGAAAAGGCAATATTAAAATCCGGACTTCCAAAAATTCTTAAGAGACTATTTCAAATGTGTTGTATGTTCTGGGTTTGGAAATTAATTTGTTGTGTGTGGGTCAACTTCAAAAAAAGGGTTATGAGATCATCATTAAGGAAGGAACTTGTCGAATTCAAGATCCAAAGAAAAGTCTAATTGCTCAAGTTAATATGACAGCATTTCGAATGTTCCCTCTATACATTCAAATTGATATCCTTCCATGTTTTTCTACTATGGTGACAAATCCAGCATGGCTATGGCATTTTCGTTACGGGCACTTGAATTTTAATGGTTTGAAGATTCTTCATCAGAACAATAAGGTGACTGGACTTCCACAGATTGATCATCACCCCCAGCTTTGTGAAGAGTGTGTTGTTGGCAAACAACATCGTGATGTTTTCCCAAAAAGGGAAAACATGGAGAGCCAAAAAGGTGTTGGAGTTGTTCCATTCTGATATTTGTAGGCCGATAGAACCACGATCCAATGGTAATAAAAGATATTTTATTAATTTCATTGATGACTTTAGTCGGAAAATATGGGTTTATTTTTTACAGGAAAAATCTGAAGCTTTCTCAATATTCCAAAATTTTAAGGCCCTTGTGAAAAAGAACTTGGTCAAAATATTAAAGTTCTTCAATCTGATCATGGTGGAGAATATAACTCACGGGAATTTGCAAATTTCTGTGAGAAACATTGCATCAAAAGGCAACTTACAGTATCCTACACCCCATAACAAAATGGTGTGGTAGAGAGGATGAATCGTACAATCTTAAACATGGTGCGAAGTATGTGAGACCCTGACCCGGCCCAGACGGCTGACTCCATGAGGGCCGGCCCATAGGACTGAAAGTGGGAGTGGGAGTGTGCTTGAGGGTGGAAAATAAGGTCCCACATCGGAAGTTGAGGAGTTTGAGAGGGGATTTATAAGTAGTATTGCCCTCCTCTTCCAGTAAGACTCGTTTTGGACCCTTACTTGGGCCGAGTTTGACCCAAAAACCGTACGGGCTTGCGAGTGTGCACGTGTGTGTGCATGTGGGCCCAAAGCAGAAAGTATCTTGCTGGACCGAGCCCCAAGCCCTTTTTATGGGCCGGGCTATTACAAATGGTATCAGAGCCGAGTTCAGTACTCGGACTATGTGGGCTTACTACCTTCCACTGGATTCATTGGGTCGAGCTGGGGACGGCTCTGGGCTTAGGGGAGTGGATTGTGAGACCTTGACTAGGCCCAGACGGCCAACTCCATGAGAGCCGGCCCAAAGGAGTGAAAGTGGGAGTGGGAGTGTGTTTCTATGCTTGAGGGTGGAAAATAAGGTCCCACATCAGAATTGAGGAGTTTGAGAGGGGATTTATAAATAGCATTGCCTTCCTCTTCCAGCAACTGAGGAAGAAGAGGAAAGGAGAAGAAGATGAGATCTAGCCATCGTCTTTAATTTGATTCATCTCAAATTTTGAGGGTTTGCTCCTAATATCGTGGGCAGCAAAACTACCCGTTCGAATCATGAATTTAGCGTCTCCACAGCCTATCTCTCATACCCTTTTTTTTTTGGTCTCTCCATATATTCTTTTTATTGTTGTTGTTAGGATCCAAGAATGTTGTGCTCTTGATGATGGGTTGCTGTTTGTGAGCTTCTAATTTGGCTAGAAAAAACCTTATAGTACCGTTATTTTTATAGCGGAAGATTGATTCAGAGCTTGTCCCGTGGATGTAGGCACATTATCAAACCACGTAAATATGGTGTCATGTGGTTGGATTTATTTGACTATTTGTTGCTTAATACTTGTTGTTTTATTTGCCCATTTTCATGATTAACAAATCTTGATGGAGAGTGAATTCCAATCTCTTCATTCTACAGGCTTTGTTGAATTGTACATAGTAATGTCCATTCAAATGTATATAGGTAGCTACTGTACTTAGAGTCAGTATACAAATACCTTCAAAAAAGAAACTTATGCAAGGATTATTGTGATACACATAACATCAGTAGAATGGACTTTCTAGTGCTTGAGATTTAAAAAAAAAAAACTTGTTTTCTTTAAGTTTAGAATCAATTTGTTTGAGTTCACCATTTGTTCACGATGATAAATAAAAATTATTCAGTAGTTTTATTTTAATTTTAAAAATTCAAAAGATAAAATATATTTATTGAACTCATTTTAAATGGTTTGATAATCCTCATTATTAAGTATTTATTCATCTATTTTTCCTTTTTTCTTTTAATTATAGGATCATAAAATGTGATAATGACTAAAGTTCCCCATCCCACTAGAGCCTTGATGTTTTTAGTTGATTATGTACAAGTTTTTCTACTTGTTAACATGACATGAAGAAAGATAGATCATTTCAATTATCCTTTTCATACTTTTAGAAGAAATTATTGAAAATGACATATAGGATGTTTTAAAATTAGTGAAATAGGAAATCTCTCTAATCCAAATTCCTGACTAGAAGTAGCTTGCACTCGCAGCATCTATACTCTTGTGGCGCTCTCTCTCACAGACTAAATGAGATGAGAATAGGATAATTTTACTTTTAGTTGAACTATTAATAAAAGCGTGTTAGATAAAATCTCTAAAAAGAAATTGAGCAGTTTGGAAAAGACTATATTATTTCTATGTAAAAGTTGAATTTATTATGAACTAAATTTTAAATAGTTGATTGGGATAGATATAGGACTTTATGAATAATATAGTTTAAGAATAATCTGCATAATCCAATGATAATAATACAGGTAATATGCAATATGCATAGACCAAGTCTACTCAAGTGTATGATCAAGTGAGGGTATGAAATATGGCCTATACATACCATATCGGTTGTTTTTATTTTTTTTCTTTTTTAAAAATACTATTTTCATCATTTTTTGAGCTGTATCTTACATTGGATTTGATTTTAAGATGGTTTAGAAGAAGTCTTCAAGTATGAAGGGTATTTGTCAATTTCCAACATTTTCCCTTAAAATTTGTCCATTTTTGAGTTATTTTTATAAATTTATTTGAATTTTTGCTCTAGAATAATCTCATTTCTTGGAATTTTTAAAATAATTTAATGAAACAATATTGAATGCTTATGGAATTGAAAGGAGATTCCTTAATGTGATTGACATAGTTTATCGGGTATCTATGATTTTCCAAGTTTTTTTTCAAATATTGATAAAATCCCAGTTTTCTAAGATAATTACTATTTTAGAGTATCTTGCACAAAAAAATTATGAAATGGATATGATTTTGATAATAAAGAGTATCAGATTGATCTTTATATACATATTTCACTATCTAAACAATGATAAACAAATCAGGAACCTTTATCATAAAACTTTCTAATGTAAAAATCATTGTCTATTTTGAAGTCAAATATTCCTTAGTATATTTATTTCTCCAAAAATTAATATTAGCATTAGAGCAATACTCATTTGATTGATTGCCACCATTGAGTTCATTGATATGAATAAAATATTTAATCATTCAAATAAATATAAACTCTTTAAATTAAAATTATTATTTTTCAAATGGGTTCCTTTCATTAAGATTCCAAAAACTATATTCTCATTGAATACAACTTGTAATATATATAGAGAAATCCCTAACTATAAGATAACTGAGAGACTAAGTTACCCCTAAGCACAATTACTAATCCGCGCTTATACAAATAAGATAATACAATCTAACAACCGCCTTGAAACTCGCGATGTTACAGAGTTAAGCATTGAGAGTTTGCTAAGTAGAATCTGGAAGCGTGTAATGGTGTGTGACTTTGTGAAGAAGTCAGCCAGTTACATTGCAAAAGAGACAAACGGAAGAGAAATTGTGCCAAGCTCAAGATAATGGTGCACAAAGTGGCAGTCCAACTCAATGTGCTTAGTGCTCTCATGAAAAACTGAGTCATGTGCTATTTGAATAGCACTCTTATTATCACAATACATGGGAGTGGGGGCAAAAGAAAGACATCCATGTCTGCAAGTAACCAACGAAGCCAAACTACCTTAGCAATGGTAGAAACCATAGCCCGATACTCAGTTTCGGCAGAAGAACGAGCAACAACATTCTGTTTTTTGTTTCTCCATGAAATAAGACTCACCCAGGAAAATACAAAAGCCAGTCGTAGATTTGCGATCAAAAGGATCACCTGCCCAACCAGCATCAGAAAATTAAAGGAGCTCCAAGGTAGACGACGACGGAAGTAAAAACTGCCATGAATATACCGCAAAATACGAATGACAACTTCCCAATGAATAGACGTAGGTGCAAAGACAAACTAACTGACAACATGAACTTCATATGCAATATTTGACCGAGTAATTGTGACATATACCAAGCTCCCAACTATAGTGCGATACAACATAGTCCAAAGGAGTCTCGACTGGTTTGGTGTTAGTAATGTGGGCTATTCTAAAAAACTTCAACAACACATTTGGATTGAGAAAGAAGATAACCATTGGGAGAAAAGGAAACTTCAATACCCAGGAAGTATGGCAGAGGCCCCAAGTCTTTCATTTGAAATTTTCTGTGTAACTGTAATTTCAACTGGGCTATACCATCAAGATCATCACCTATTAGGATCATATCGTAACATATAAAAGAACAAGGATACGACCAACAGAGGTGGAGCGAACAAATAGAGCAGAGTCATGAGCATTGGATTGAAAGCCAGGCGAACCAACCACTGTAGAAAATTTCTCACACCAAGCATGGGGTACCTGCTTGAGGCCCTACAATACCTTTCTAAGTCTGCATACTTCTCCAAATTATGAGGAACTCCTGGAGGAGGAACCATATACACTTCTTCAAAAAGATTGACATTCAGAAATGCTTTCTTCACATCCATTTGAGATAGACTCTATCGATAAACAGATGCAACATCAATTAAAGTGCGAATAGAGGTCATCTTTGCAATTGGAACAAAGGTCTCTTCATAATCAATACCATATTCTTGTGAAAATCCCTTAGCAACGGGTCAAGCCTTATATCGCTCCACTGAACCATTAGATTTGGTCTTAATTTTATAGACCCATTTGCAGCCAATTGCATGTTTATCTAGGAGTAGAGGTACCAAGTCCCATATGCTTTGATGCAATGCAGAAAGATCTTCATTTATTGCATGTTGCCAAAGAGGATCACAAATAGCCTCCTTATAGGAGGTTGGTTTAGACAGAGCATGAATGGAAGTAATAAAAGAAGAAAATGAAGTAGAATAACAAGAATAACCAAAATCTTCATGAGAGTAACCAAATCGATTAGGAGACTTACTGTCTCGTGAAGGATAACGGGGAGTAGCATGATCCACATTGTCAAAAGTCGAACGAGCATCAACCGGAGGAGATGGATGATTAATATTTGCAGATGACACAACTTCAACAGGAGTAGAAGAAACAGAGTGAGGCAGAACAGACACAAATCAGACACAAACAAATTATCAATATCAGAGTAAGGATTAATACATAGAAGCTCAGATTTAGGAAGAGTGCTAGAAGTAAAAAGATCAGAATAAAAAGGAATATGTTAAAAAAAAACAACATGACGAGAGAGATACAATTTTTGTGCACTGGGATCATTACAACGATATCCTTTTGACCTTCACCATAACCAAGAAAAACACACATGACAGACTTTGCAGATAATTTTGTGCACTTACTGTGAGGACCAAGAACAAAACATGTACAACCAAATACTTTCAAGGAGAAATAATCAAGAGTATTACCGTACAACATTTCAAATGGAGATTTACCAGAGGTAAGTGCAAAAGGAATTCTTTTAATCACATGGGTTGCGATGAGAACTGGTTCTCCCCAAAATATGCTAGGGACACTAGCAGAGAGTAACATAGAGCGAGCAGTTTCAACAATGTGCCTATGTTTTCTTTCAGCACCCACATTTTGCTCAGGAGTATCAGTGCAAGAAGATTGGTGAAGGGTTCCATCCGAAGCAAGTAGATCAGAAAAATTACCAGATGTATACTCTCCACACAAATCTCCTCTAAAACGTTTAATAGTAGTAGAAAACTGTACATAAATGAGTGCACGAAAAGCTTGGAATGTAGCAAAGAAATCAGAACGATGTTTCATCAAATAAATCCAATAATAACGAGAATAGTCATCAATAAATGATACATAATATCTGGACCCTCCTTTGGTAGCAATAGGGACAGGTCCCCACACATCAAAATGAATTAAATCAAAAGGAGAAAGCGAAAGTGAAAAACTCTTATGAAAAGGTAACACATAAAATTTAGTAAGTCTACAACCACTGCAATCAGAAATGTCATGGCAATTTAAAGTTCCTAAAGCTCCTGTAGAAACCAAGTACTTTAAACAAGAACTAGAACCATATCCAAGACGAGAATGCCACAATTAAAAACTAGATGAATTAGAATTTAAACAGAATGATGACAAATCAACAGAAGATGCAGCAAAGTCAGGAGCGTGAAGCTACTCTAACACATATAATCCTCCTTCTCTACGGCCTGTCGCAATCACCTTCTTCGAATGAGAATCCTGCACAGAATACGAAGTGGAAGAAAATGAACAATATACCCAGAATCATATAACTGACTAATAGAGATCAAATTCAAGGTAAGATAAGGAATGCAGTAAACATCAGAAAGATATAAATGAGAACACGCAATAGAACCAACACCTGCCATTGATATGGCAGTACCATTAGCAGTCAATACAGAAACAGATGAAGAAGAGGAAGATAAAGATGTAAATAAGGAAATATCATTTGCCATGTGATGAGTGGCTCTCGAGTCAAAGACCCAGGTGGAGTGAGGTATACCCGATGGAGCTAAGTAAGACAAACCTATAGAAGGAGAACAATAGACATGACATTAGCCTGATGTGTAGAAAGAAATTTCTGTAACTGCTGTGCAATGACTGACAATGTGGGAGTGGAAGATGACACCTCATTCTAAGAAGGAACTGTTGGCCTAATAGTTAAATCTACCTCCCCTAAGTCAGACTGAGTTGTCAATTCCATGACTGTGTTCGATTCAGTTATGAGTTGTCAATTTGTGTGACTTGTCATGACCTTGTTCAGGTGTCAAGACCGTGTCTCTGGAAGACTTATATAGTCAAATCAAGTTTGAAGCTCTAGAAGACACGTCATTTGGAAAGTATTGCACCAAAATCGGAAGAACTTCATGAATGTCAACCAACACAGGTATTTGGACCTTAGAATGACTTAGAAGACCTAGAATTACCATTGGGACAAACCTTAGAGTCCATAACTTAGAATTTGGTTGCACTAATTTGGATTTCTTACGTTAGGTGAATTTTGCTCTATTTTTGGCAAGATTTTTCTTCTATCAAATATTCCAAAGTATTAGTAAAATTTTAATGATTTGATAGAGCACTAAAAGAGCTTTTTAAAAAGTCTAATAACACCCAATTCGGAAATATAGCTCAAGTTATGAGCATTACAATAAAAGGGTGTAAAATAAAACAAAACAATTTTGTCATATACTCTCACTTTGAGAGATTATTTGAGATATCAAATAGACTTTAAATTTGACCAACTGTAAGTATATAGATTCTCAATGATCTTTTCAACGAGTCCAAGAACATTCAATTTGGATATGTATAGCTCAAGGTATGAGCATTTCAATGAAAGGGTGCAAAACAGATCAAAACAGTTTTGTCATATACCCTCAATTTGAGAGATTATGTAAGGTATCAAATTGACCTAAAATTGGACCAAATTTTGTGAATAGATAGGTCTCTCAGTGATCTTTCCAACAAGCCCAAGAACTCTTAAAACCGAGTTTAGAAACCCAAATTATGGTCATTTTAGTGGAAGTGTACAAAACTGTCGAGTTTCAGTCTGCTGAATCTATGTTTCAGTCGATTGAAAATGTTTCAGTCGAATGAATCTTTATTTCAGTCGGCTGAATTGTGCCCAAATGTTTCAACTGTCATTTCTAGACATTTCAGTGGACTGAATCTTAAGTTCAGTCGAGTGAAATCGCAACGGGAAGTTTTTAACGGCTCTATTATTGTGATTTCGACTTCCAACAGCCATATCTTCAAGAGGGCTTTACATGTATGACCTTAGGGCATTCCAAAGGTTGATTCTTGATGAGCAAAACCCTCTCTAACATTCTCCAAGACTCCCAATCATTTCAAGAGCACTAAAACTCCATAGTTAGATTACCAAAGTTCTTGAACTTAATCTCACTCACACTCAAAACTCTCATAGGCAAATCTTGAGCATCTTAGGCTCACTCTTGGGTGTGTATTTGAGAGACCTTTAGGGATAGATTGTATTTATAGGTAAACCTTTTATCATCCCTAAATATCATCTCCTACATCTTGGTTTGCCATCATTGAAGCATCTACACTTCATCAAAGAAGCAAAGAAAAGGGGAGGATCTTCAAGAACATGCCAAAGCCACTTCGAGCATCAAGAGGCAAGCGTTCTTGGTATTTTTCTAAAAATCAAATTCTTTCTATCATTGTATAATTTATATTGGGTTGGTGTAACCCTTGTAAGGAGAGAAGAATGCTTCTCTCTTGAGCGTTATCGGTCCGATCGTCACCCGTGAAGAAGATCAAGTGTTGTATAGGTTCGATCTCTACCCGTGAAAGAGATCAAGGTTGTAATAGGTTTCTTCTCCACCCTCGACGGAGAATTTAGTGAAATCCTCAAGTGGTGAAATTGAGGCGTGGATGTAGGCAAGGTTGCCGAACCACGTAAAAATCCTTGTGTCAAGATTTCCATCTCTTCTCACCTCCTCACCTTACGTTATGCATTTGTGTTTATTTCTTATATTTCTAGCACACTTGTTTGGTGAAGTTGTGTTTGTTGAGATTTCATTTCACATTCATTATTTATTATAAATCTCAATATTTTGGAAGATCAATTAGATAAATTAGTAAAAACCCAATTTTAATTGACCAAAGCTTTAAAGAAATTTAAAATTCCGCATTTGTCCTATTCACCCCCCCCCCCCTTCTCTAGGACAATCCAGCTTGACCAACAGGAACAATTGCGGCTGCATGAGACTGCTTGTGTGTGGACACTTGCGGTCATTGTCTCTTCAATAACAAAGGACATTGTGCCTTCCAATGACCCTTCTGCTTGCAAAAGTTGTATTTATGGCAACTCTGTTGTAAAATCGATTATTTGAACTATAAGGAGGTCTGGATGGCACAGTCAAAACAGTCGACCAGGCAAAGGAATAAGTCTATTTCCATCAAACTTTATCTTTTGTCTTAGAAAACTAGTGTCTAACGCTGTCCCTGAAACCAGGCCCAAATTTGATATGTGCAGTCAGGCAACAAAGACTGATCTTTCCAAATGTTTCTGTCAAATACCTTTTCAAGTTCCAGTACGAAGAATTTCAAAATCGAAGTTTCCAATCAAAATAACCAAGACCCAAAAATCCAAGCTTTCCTTCAAACACCAATGCATGCAGACAGAGAGGCTGGTTGAGTTGAAGTTGATCACTGTGTTGAAATATACCTTCTAGCTGTAATTGCAACGAATAATGGAGGGCAAATGGACATCCTCAAGGTTCGAAGAGTTGCAGGTTGTGGGCAATGAAACAAACATGCAAAACAGCAATCAGGTGGTAAGTGGGGTACTTATAAGCAGCAAATATTGCACGCTAGCTGCGTGAGAAGCAGTTGGGCGGTGTGTGCAGAGGAGGCTTGAGCAACAACTGGTTTAGTGGGCCCAATCTGAAGAAGGCAGCAGCAGATTCTAGCAACTTGTAAAGGTTTTCTACTGAATATTTAGAGCACAGTCAGTTCCATTCTTCTTCACAAGGATCCAAATTGAATATGTTCTGCCATAAGATGTCCCACAAATGTCCCTCAGTGGTTCCTTCCTCTTCTTTCAATTTCCCTTTGTCTCCTCTAAACAGAATCACAACAATATAGACAAATTGCAAGCTCCGAATGCCAATTTACAAAGGAAAAAGGCCTAAACCAGCAGAAACAGAGACAAAAGGACTTTGATCTTCACCTTTCTTCTCTCAAATTGCAAGCCGGAGTACAGATCGTGAAGCAGTATCGCCGGACATTAGTTGGCTTCAACAGATCTAATATAAAAGCACGTAGATCGAGATCAAATGTATCAATGCCAATGAATTCTGGAACAGGCGTCTCTACTGCTTTGACTAAATTATTAAATCATTATTAGTAATTAGTTAGCTATTTTATTATTAGCTAGTTTGTCAGTTATTTTTTCTTAGTTAGTTTTCTGTTTTTGTCACAGCTGGCACAATTGTAACTACTTTCTCTGTTTTGCGTTGCTTAGCTTAGCTATTTATAGCTGAAGCATCTCGTGTAATTGGTGATTAAGTTTTCAATGAGAACATACATTTCTTCTTCCTTGTTATTAATATGGTATCAGAGCATTATTGCTTTTTGCTGCTCATTCCCATCTAGATCTGAAGTTGTTTGTTCTTTTCTTCGATCTGTTCTTCTGGTTTCATCTGCATCCCTGAGTATTTCTTCTCTTTGGTTTCTATGGAGTCGATTGGTTATGGAGTTTCGGGATCGTCCGCCATTGTTGAGCCTTCGAGTCCTTATTTTCTTCATCATTCAGATAGTCCAGGTCTTATTCTGGTGTCGCAGGCTTTGACTGGAGATAACTATGCCTCCTGGAGCCGAGCAATGCTGATCGCCTTGTCGGTGAAGAACAAGTTGGGCTTCATTAATGGATCCATTACCAGACCTGAAGGTAACGATCT
Organism: Chimonanthus salicifolius; assembly: GCA_013350335.1. Taxonomy (NCBI): domain Eukaryota; kingdom Viridiplantae; phylum Streptophyta; class Magnoliopsida; order Laurales; family Calycanthaceae; genus Chimonanthus; species Chimonanthus salicifolius. The sequence goes on from CM023539.1 coordinate 11,291,899, forward strand.
TAATCTCCTTAATTCTTAGATTAGGAACAATAATGTCGTCATCTCTTGGATACTTAATTCTGTTTCTAAAGAGATCTCTGCGAGTGTGATTTATGTTGAACCTGCTTATGAGATTTGGATTGATCTCAAAGATCGATTTCAACAAAGAAATGGACCTAGGATTTTTCAGTCAAGGCGTGAGTTAATGAACTTAGTCCAAGATCAGAGTTCTGTCAGCATTTATTTCACTAAGCTGAAGACTATATGAGAGGAGTTAAGTAACTATAGGCCTATATGTTCGTGTGGAAAATGCACTTGTGGTGGAGTCAAAGATCTGAATTCACACTACCAGATGGAATATATCATGTCCTTTCTTATGGGGCTACACGATTCCTTATCTCAAGTCTGTGGCCAACTACTTCTTATGGATCCCCTTCCACCTATAAATAAGGTGTTTGCTTTAGTGTCTATAGAGGAACACCAGCGGAAAATTGGAGTTCATAGTAATACTAGTTCTGATTCAGCCAACAGTATGGCTTTTGCTGTTAGGAATGATAATAACAGTAGAAGGAATAATAGTGGGAGCCAGAACTTTGGTGGTTATTCTGGTGGTTAGAGAGGTCAAAGAAAGGATAAGCCGCTTTGCACACATTGCAATCTTCATGGTCACACTGTTGAGAGATGTTATAAGCTACATGGCTATCCACCTAGTTTTAAACCAAGGTAGAGAGATAATTTTTCACAGTCTAATAAGGTGGCTAGTAATCAAGTTTCTAGTCAGTCTACTTGTAATTCAGAGGTGAAGGCAGATCAACAAGGCAATGTTGGGAGTTTCTTGCAGAATCTCAACAGTGATCAATGTCAGCAACTGATGCCTTTACTTTCAAGTCAGTTGACAACCATTGTTAAGACCACTAATGAAGTCCATTCAGAATTCATTTGCCACCTTACCAAACCAAACTCATATACCAGTTAGTTACAGTGGAGAAGTTAGGCTGAGTTCCTTGCTTGTTCTCAAAGATGTATTATTTGTACCACAGTTCAAGTTCAACTTGATTTTTGTGGGTGTTCTTACAAAAGATTCCCACCTTACAGTTGGTTTTCTTTCTAGTTGTTTCATGATTCAGGATCTTACCAGCAAGGAGATGATTGGCAAGGGTGAGAAGATTGAAGGCCTATATGTTCTGGATGCTGGAACTTTACTTTCTGATTCTACACTGTACATAAAAAATTTGTCTGCTCATGCATGGCACAATAGACTTGGCCATTTGTCCTCTATGCAGTTGGATACTTTGAAAGACCGCTTAAACTGTGGTACTTCCTTAGAGATAGGTTGATAGACATGTTAAGAGGAGGAAGGAACTTGTTAAACAATAACAACCTTCACGAATTCTTAAACACCAGACTTCACTTCATAACAGTTGGTATAATCCAGAGTCACGAAGTCTAATAAGACTCCTTGTTATGTTTGTCATTTAGCTAAACAAAGAAGATTATCCTTTGTTTCTAATAATCTTATGTCTCAATCTTCATTTGATTTGGTGCACTGTGATATTTGGGGGCCCTATCACATCTCATCTTATGCTGAGCAAAAACATGATATCAGCAGTATTATTCCCAAGTTTTTCAATATGGTGGCAACTCAGTTCAATGCTAATATCAAGATTTTTAGATCTGATAATGCGCGGGAGTTAGCATTTCTTGAATCTTTTAATGAAAAAGGAGTTCTTCATCAATTTTCTTGTGTGGACACAGCACAACAAAATGCAGTTGTCGAAAGAAAACATCAGCATTTACTCAAGTTGCCAGTGCTTTATTCTTTCAGTCCAGAGTGCCCATTCAATTCTGGACTGAATGCATTCTTACAGCCACATACATCATCAATAGAACTCCTTCACCTCTGTTACATCAAAAGACTCCTTATGAAGCTCTTCAGCAAAATGCAGTTGATTACTCATTTTTCAGAGTATTTGGATGTCTTGCCTTTGCTTCCATTCTTAAGGCTCATCGTACCAAGTTCCGACCAAGGTCTAGGATATGTATTTTTCTGGGATATCCTCCTGGTGTAAAAGGCTACAAGCTCTATGACATTCAATCTAAACAAGTTTTTATCTCAAGGGATGCAGTTTTTCATGAGGATATATTTCCATTCCATTTAGTTGTAGCTCCTGATACACTTTTTGATCCTTTTCCTGACCTTGTATTACCTATGTCTTCTCTTGATATTACTATCTAGCACAAAGATCCACCCACATCTGTTTTACCAGATTCATCAATTGTTCCAGAAAATAAAGCCTCTGTTGTACCAGAGTTGGCTTCTTCTGATGTTATTCCTCTTTGGAAGTCTTCACGAGTTTCTAAAACTCCTTCCTATCTTCGTGATTTTCATTGCAGTTTATTGATGCATCATGAGTTGCCTTCCTGCAATACCTCATATCCTCTATCCAAGTATTTGTCCTATGATTCCTTATCTCCATCTCACAAGGAATTTGTCCTGACAGTTTATTCTCATTATGAGCCACAATATTACCACCAAGCTGTCAAATTCCCACAATGGAGAGAAGCTATGCAAGCAGAGTTAGATGCCATGGAATTCAACAAAACTTGGACAGTTGTTTCTTTGCCTCAAGGAAAACACTCTATTGGCTGTAAGTGGATTTACAAGGTTAAATATAATTCAGATGGTACTAGAGAGACAGAAAGCCCGTTTAGTTGCTAAGGATTATACTCTGCAAGAAGGTGTTGATTTCATTGAAACCTTCTCACCAGTAATAAAATTAGTTACTGTCAAAGTCTTATTGGCACTTGCTAAAAGTCAACGTTGGCATCTAACTCAACTAGATGTTAATAATGCGTTTCTTAATGGAGATTTATTTGAAGAAGTGTACATGGACCTTCCTCTTCGTTATAGCAGTAAAGGGGAGAATTTAAAACAAGGTGAAAGGCTTGTTTGCAAGCTACATAAGTCTATATATGGACTTACTCAAGCTTCAAGGCAATGGAATTCAAAGTTTGCTCATGCTCTTATAAAGTTTGGTTTTGTTCAATCGAAGGCAGATTACTCCTTGTTTACCAAAGGATTAGGTTCATCTTTTGTTGCATTGTTGATATATGTTGATGATATAATAATTACTGGTCCTAATAGTCAAGCTATAGATTCTCTAAAGAGTTTTCTCCATAGCCAATTTAAGCGTAAGGACCTAGGTCAATTGAAGTACTTTCTTGGTTTTGAAATTGCAAGATCTGCTCATGGCATGGTGCTTTCTCAATGCCATTATGCCCTTCAGTTACTTGAAGATACGGGCTACTTGGCTTGTAAGCCTGCTAATGTTCCTTTAGATCCCAAAGTCAATTTGAATAGCAGTGATGGTGAACTGCTAACTAATATTTCTCAGTGCCGCCGACTCATTGTAGATTGCTTTACCTTACCATTTCCAAGCCTGATATTACCTTTGTTGTGCATAAACTAAGTCAGTTTTTGGCTCATCCTCGAGTCCCACACAAGCAAGCAGCTCATCATTTGCTTAGATAAATTAAATCAAATCCTGGCCAAGATTATTTTTCTCTATCAATTCTTCTCTTCAACTTAAGGCTTTTTCGGATGCTGACTGGGGAGCTTGTTTGGATACAAGGAGATCAGTTACTGGTTTCTGTGTATTTCTTGGAGATTCTTTGATATCTTGGAAAGCTAAAAAGCAAACAACTATATCCAGGTCTTCAACTGAAGCAGAATATCGTGTATTGGCCTTTACTGCTAGTGAATTAGTGTGGTTTCGGCACTTATTACAAGATTTTCAGATTGATGTCCAATCTCTAGCTCTTTTGTTTTGTGATAATCAAGCTGGCATACACATAGCTTCTAATACCATTTTTCATGAACGGACAAAACACATAGAACTTGATTGTCATTTTCTTCGGGATAGAGTTACAGATAGAGTTATTCGACTTATGCCAGTTTGAACTCAACATCAACTTGCAGACCTTTTTACAAAGGCTTTGCCATCTTCATTACTGGTTCCACTTCTATCAAAGATGGTTGTCAAGGATCTTTACAGTCCATCTTGAGGGGGAGTATTAAATCATTATTAGTAATTAGTTAGCTAGTTTGTTAGTTAGTTTTTCTTAGTTAGTTTTTCTGTTTTTATCACAGCTGGCACAGTTGTAACTACTTTCTCTGTTTTGTATTGCTTAGCTTAGCTATTTATAACTGAAGCATCTCGTGTAATTGGTGATTAAGTTTTCAATGAGAAAAATACATTTCTTCTTCCTTGTTCTTAATATAAATGGAAATAGGAACAGAATAAATGGATTGCTTTCAAATTCATCTCCAAATCTCATGGCTGGCGTTACCACAAAGAAAGTTGCAGTAATGTGTTTGAATGCAATGCACTTGAACTTCCACAATCAAAACTTGCATCTAAAATCCAGTTTCGTTCACACAAAAGTATTTATTCTTCACACACAGGTCACAGATGGCTTGAATTGAAGATTCTGCAAAGTTCTACGATGGTGTTGGGCAGTTTCTGGGTCGGTCAAGAAAAGAGAAAAAAGAAAGGCAGTGAGAGGATGAGATTAGGAAACCAGGTGGTGGATGGCATTGCAAAGGGATGCAGAGGATCGTGATGTGGAAACTAGATGTCGGATGGTGTTGCTGAGAGATGCAAAGGATCGGCTATGCATAACCTTGCTCTCGATACCATATTAAGATTCCAAAAACTATATTCTCATTGAATATAAGATAACTGAGAGCCAACCCCTAAGCACAATTACTAATCCGCCCTCTTCATCGGAAACTCTTGATGATTATGTCTTATTTGTTAGGTGATAGAAATTGAGAACCAACCGTCTTGTTTGAACTCGGCCTATAATAACATCCTAAAAATTAAACTTCGATTTTAAGACTTGAAATTGAAATCGCTAGGAGAAATTTTTTAATCTTATTATTCAAAGTGGACATCAAACAAATTGATTTCTTGAATAATTTCTATCATTATAATTTATGAAACTTACTAATTTTTTTCATGTCTATAACAGGGCTTTGTGAATTACAGAAGCAAAAATCGATGAATTTGGGCTACAATTCAATTGAAGGAAGAATTCCTTCATGTATCGGTTATATGCAGTCCCTTGAAGAATTATATCTGTCTGAAAATGAAATCAGTGGGAGCATTGGACCTTTAGGAAACCTTAGCTCATTAAGTGAGATTTCGCTCGACGGTAATAATTTGGGCATGCTTGAATTCTCTACTTTGGCCACCTTATATTTGCTCTTTTCCATTGACCTTTCAAACAATCCAATGCTACATGTAGAAACAGAGTCCTCAACATCGGTTCCATCATTTCAGCTTTCTATCCTCGATCTATCAAATACCCAAGTCAACAAGCGTAGTGGTAGTGTCATTCCAAGCTTCTTGGCCACTCAAAACTACTTGAGCATACTGGATCTCTCAAATACCCACCTTACTGGTAACATTCCTAATTGGCTATTCTATAACTTGACGGAGGCCTATCAGTTGAAACTATCTAACAATCAATTAGGCGGTTCATTTCCTCTACTTTCTCAGCTCATTTCAAGATATTACCTTAGTTTTCTCGACATCTCCAACAATCTTTTCGAGGAGCTCTTTCCTGCCAACATAAGCATTTTCTTTCCTTCGTTGCTATACCTCAACCTGTCTGGAAATACCTTTCGAGGTGAAATTTCTCTCAGCAGTAACATCGCATCATTGGAAGTGTTGGATTTGTCGAGCAACAACTTTTCAGGAGAGATTCACAAGTTGCTAACAAATAGCCCATCATTGATTTACCTGCATGGGGATATCCCATTTCCACATTCAAACTCGACTGCCTTAAGATGTCTATTCATTGATGGAAAAGGCTTCACAAAAACAGTATTGCACATGCCATCTAATAGCACAAAATTGCTGGCCCTAAACTTCAGAAGAAGAAATTTTTTCAAAGGAATTATCCCAAATTGGTTACCAACACTTGGGGGTCTTTCTTTTGCTCTGTTTAGTAATAATGGTTTTCATGGCCCCATTCCAACAGAATTATGTCAAATGCAAAATTTGCATTTCTTGGATTTGTCAAATAACCATCTTTCAGGCACCATACCTTCTTGCCTCCATAACATTTCTGCTTGGATGAACAAAACGCTTGTCGATTTGAGATTTTTAGATACAGCCTTACAAAATGCAAGCATTACAAGTGAGTTCACAACAAAGGGAAACTTGTGGTCTTATGAAGGAACTCCATTTTCCATGATTACCGGAGTCGATTTCTCTTCGAATCAATTGACAGGTAAGATTCCAAAGGAGATGGCATATTTGAGAGAGCTTCATTCATTGATCTTATCTCACAACAATCTAGTGGGTGATATTCCAGGGTCCTTTCAATATTTGGATAATATAGAAAGTTTGGATCTCTTTCACAACAGATTGATTGGTCGTATTCCCCCACAGTTAACTACATTGCATACCCTTGGTACTTTTAATGTTGCCTTTAATATGCTCTCTGGAGCATTACCAGATTTGGAAGGCCAATTCTCCACTTTTAATGCAAGCAGCTATGACGGCAATCCAGGTCTTTGTGGGAAACCACTTGAAAGAAAATGCTCTTCCAACAATCCATCACACCCTCCACACCCTGCTATTGAGGAAGAAGATGATACATTGAGGTTTGTTGACAATCCTGTATTTTTCTACTCATTTGTTGTTGCATCTTATGCATTAGGATTTTGGGGTTTCATTTTTCTTCTCTCATTGAATGGAACTTGGAGGAAGAAATTCTTCCTGACTGCGGATCGATTTATTGAGTTTTGTGGTGAAATCATCAGAGGGTGATACAGACCACTTGAGTAATGACTACATTTCAACTTTCTCAAGGGACTTATTTCTGTAATGTTTACTATTCTTAAAATAACAATTTGCATTTCAATAATAGAAGAGTTCCCTACCGCATCATATTCTTCTATCTTCTTTTCATCATTTTATTGAGTGCTTAATTTTTAAAATAATTGCAAATAGGATTTCAAATTTTCCATTGCCCTACTTTGAATGAACATGGACATTGTGCCAGAGATGGAATTTGATTGTTACCTACATGGGTTTAACTCAACTGGTTGTCTCCCAACTCAAAAAGCGGGAGGTTGTGAGTTCGATCCTCCATCGCCTAACCTTGGTGTGCCCTAACGGTAGTGGACTCACCCATAGGGGTTTTATGCTGGATATCCTGCGATTTTCCACACATAAATTCAAAGAAAAAAGAGATGGAATTGATGCGTATACCTATTAGTTTGATGAGTCGAAGCTAGGAATATTTATATTCCCTCTGTCCCAAATTAGTTGTCCTATATAGATTTTGGAATTATCCCAAAATAGTTATCTCATTTGTATTTGAGTAGTATAAAATGTGTTGAAAATGGATGAGATCACATGAGTGCTAGCCTTATATAGAGAGTTTGTTAAAAAATACAAATATTTTAAATAAGATAACTAAAATGGGACAGAGAGAGTATAATTTAGGCCGGGCAAGAATTGAGATTGTCCATGCATAGTAGTTTTTACATGCTTGATTTGTTCCTATTAATAACTAAGAAAAAAATTAGTTATATTTTAAAAGAAGCGCCGACACTTTTAGTTCTTCTGGGAAAAGCTCCATTATTTTTCTATTTTAAATTTGTTTTTTCTTGAAGCCTTTTATATTTTTTTTTGATAAAACAACTCTCCCATTCACTGAATGTTTTATAGATTTCTATCTATCATTTTCAAAGTTAATGCTGGTCATGGTTGTAGGCTCTATTCTTCCATTTATTATAAAAGAAAAAAGAAATCTAGATTTTCAAAGGTTAAATGGGTAAATGAGCCAAGCAAATGTGGGTAAATAAATTGACCTACTTAAAAAATTTGGTATAAGAGATTGGTCAGGCGAACCCATTTATTTTAATATTTGAATTGGTTGTGAGGGTTCAACCTATATGACAAATGGATTAATACGAAGGTTCAACCTACTCCTGAGAGATTGAGCAACCTCTCAGTAACCTCTCACAACATATGAAAGTAATTTTTTAAGTTTCTTCTTCAGATAACTTAATACATTTATTGTCTAACATATTACTTATCATTTGGGTTAGCAGTTTTGGATTCAAATTTGGTTAGATCTAAATCTACACCCAAATGCAAATAGATGTTAGACTAGAATTAGAATTTAGATCTAAAATTTCAAATAAAACTAAATTTTCCATCCAAATCTATTTCAGATCAAATATTTCAAAAGAATTAATTCTTAAACATCCATTTAGATTCCTATTCATAATTCATGAGGGACTTTTTCTAGGAAAGAAAATTCATAAAAAGAAATCTTTCATACGCATAGTTTGCTCATTAAGTCACATGGGAGTTTGAACTTAACACCTTTCCACCAGGGGTTTAAATATCGTTTTTGAATGTATGGGCCGATATCATTCTCTCTAATCCAATTTATTTTTTTATATTTTATTTTTTTCAAAAAAATTATAGAAAATGCAAAACTTTATGAGCTTATTGGCTATGTAATTTTTCACTAAATATTAGTCATTTACATATTCAATTGTTATTTTGAAGTTACGACATTGAGAATTTCCAAAATTATTAATAAATTGATGAAAAATTACAAAAAAAATTAGAAAAAAAATTGATGTAAAATCTTGAAAATCCATTTAGATTCCTATTCATATTTCATGATGGACTTTTTTAGGAAAGAAAATTCATAAAAAGAAATCTTTCATACGCATAGTTTGCTCATTAAGTCACATGGGAGTTTAAACTTAACAACTTCCCACCAGGGGTTTAGGTATCGGCCGATACCATTCTCTCTAATCCGATTTATTTTTTTATATTTTATTTTTTCAAAAAAATTATAGAAAATACATAAATTTATGAGCTTATTGGCTATGCAATTTTTTCACTAAATATCAGTCATTAATGAGTTACGACATTGAGAATTTCCAAAATTATTAATAAATTGATGAAAAATTACAAAAAAAATCAGAAAAATAAAAAAAATTGCTGAAATAATTGGATAATTTATTGACTTAATTAATGAGTCCACTCCTAGCCTGAGTGTAGTTGATGAGTCCACTCGGTCTTTGATTGTTGGAGAGCTTGGCTCACTTAGGTGAATCGAACCTTTCACACTGAATAACTCATCATGGGCTCAGCTTGGCATGTTAAAGGTTCAAAGTGGGTCCTATCATCCGGTGCGTTATCAAGGTTCACATCACAAATACAAGGTTAATGCTCCAAATGAAAAGAAGATGGAATCTTCTAAGTTGGTGGACTAGACCGCGGTTAAATCAACGGTTTAACCGTGGTTATCTTAGTTAGGGTTCGGTTTGTCAAAAAATTTCCAACGCGAAAAACTGTAAACAACCTTCCATACACGCAAGTGAATTCGGTTATCTCAATTCTACTATGACGCATAAAACATCGTTTCAAAAATTGAAAAATAAAATATTAAAAACATGGATGATATTTATTAAAAAAATTGTTTAAATAATATTGGGACATGGATATTGGATTATTAGTTTTTGATAATTATAATTATGTTTGTGGGAACAAGAATAGTTTGCTACGAAATATAATCTTGTCATTTATTACATGTTTTATATATAATATTGTAGTTTGATATTTTACATAGTCAAGTTATTTATGATATCATATTGAGAGCAAAGTTTGATCGAGTTTAACTAAGGTTGAACCTTTTTGAATACATGGTCGGTTTTAAACCATTGAACTCAAATTGAAAGAATATTGACCTCGTTTCATTGCTACATCCTACGGGCCATTTATGTTTGAGTTTCAAAGCCTAAAAGGATGCTTAAAGTGGTTTCTCTTTCCATGGTAAAAACCTTTACAGAACCTAAGCTCCAATTGAATTATTTCTTCAATTTGCCACACATTAGAACTGTTTGTTAACTCTCAACTTATCTACTTATATCAATATAAAAATTCTTAAATAGAACAGATTTTCGTAATCATAATATTAATAATTTATTATATTTTAATAATTTACTTTTAGTGACTACTCTCCTGATATAAGTGACTATTCTTGTTCAACTAGCATCAAAGCCTTTTGGAGTGTGCGTATGGGCAACCAAAGGAAAGTAATGAGGATGTGTCACGCTCAAAGCAGACAATATTAGTGTAGGTTGAAGGTGGGTCATTACAAGACCTATTGTCGTTCGACTCAATTAAAAATTATCTGATTTTGCAATTTGGACGAGTGTTATGCCATTTCGAAACAACAAGGAATTGGATATGGATCGGCAGAGAGAAATCCGAGAGGAACGGGCCAAGAGAAGAAAGAAAGAAAGAATAATAGAACATATAAAAAAAGAAAGTGAAGATGCTAGAAAACAATGCTCGAATAGGCGCTATCAGGGAGAGAACGAAAATAGAAAAAAAATAAAAATAAGAAATCCTCTTCAAACGTAGAGTGAACGAAGAAGATGGAAAGTTTCCAGCAGAAGGAAACGCAAGAAGATGCTGTCTGCATTTGAATATTGCCTGGATAAACAATCAAGGCCAGACACAAGTTGAAGCCTAAAGCAAAAAATCTAAACGGGAACTTTTTGTATTTTACATATTATAAACAGAAATTAATTAAAATTTTAATTAATATAATAAAAAGTATTTACCTAAAATCTACTTTTCTTGCTTTTTGAGATGTAAAATTACTAATTAAATATTTGTATTCAAGTTTTACTAGAATATTATTTTCAATTGATAATATGGCTAATTCATTTAGTCTTTATTGTGACATTTTTTTATCGTAGATAAGATTTTATCAATTTTACTTTTGTAAAACTTCTTTCTGCTGAAGAAACTGTTACCGATATTGTCAATAATATTCGGTATGCAATAAAATTATTTACCAAAAGAATAATCTAATCTTTTAATATAATTCAGAATTTCGATTGGAGTTATTATTTCTGTTTGTAGCATTTCTCTTAAGACTTTTAATTCTGAAAACAAATCTAAATCATCTATATCAGAAACCTTATTATGTTTCAAAACACATTCAAGATTAAGACAATATTTTTTCAAACTATCATCATTTAATGATTTTAATTTTTTAAAATTAAATAAGAAACAAAAAATATCTTCATATTTTTGAAATTGTTCAAACCTACTTTGAATTGAAGAAATCGCATGATCTACTATATATAAAAAATAACCAACTTTAAAAGATTCTTTGGCTGCTTACGTTGATTCTGTCATGCCTTGACTCGAAAACTGAGCCCGGAACGTCACTGATTTTTTTTTTTTTGAAACTAAACTCAAGAATTCTAACTGGGCCGGATCAACTGTTAGGCCCAAAGGTCACACACGATCTCAACATGTGGACTCAAACACATACCATAAGTCTACTCAAAAGAAACACAAATAGAAACACATAATTCCATCAACGAATTATTATTACAACACAATCAGAGTAACTATAGAACACATGGTAGTTCAATACATCAAGTCAATACAAACTAAGTACCACACACGGTACTTTACATAAACAAATGGTTCAAGGAACCAAAAGACAAAGATGGCGGAATTCCCCTCAGTGGGAATCCCAAGGCAACGCAGCAGCTTATCCATCCTAAGCTTCATGTGGAGGGGTTATCCTCCTCGGGCACATCTCCTGAAATGTGAGTGGTGTGAGCTAACTAGCCCAGTGAAGGAAATATAACAATGGAGTCTAATGAAACATCAGGTTAGTTAAATAATCAACATTTGCAATATGATATCTCATGCTTGTCAAAGTAATCTCAACATCAAATACAATCTCATCCTCATTCCATTACTACTGTCATCCAACGTAACACCTACATACTACACTGAGACCATTGTATTAAGTCCCGACACAGTCAAAATACATCCTTACAAGTACATCTCCGGCCCTCACATGGCCGATACTGACACTCCTCAAGTCAGCAACTGTCGACACCGCTGGTCCAGTAGACGTAAACCATCTCACACACATGGTCGATATTGGTTCAATAGTCAAAGGCACTTGGAATCAGTATTACATATCTCATATGATCAACATCATAAACATTTACAATTATCATAAGCACTTCTTACAACAGTGCATCATGTCCGAGCACATAGGTAGGTTCATCAAACTTGAAACCACCCATTGCTCAAGATTCATCTCATTAAACCTGATTACACCTACTGCAAAGTCAAGTTTCCTCACCGAAATTGTGTGGTATCGCAGTCTCTATTCAACATGCAAACAAGTGCGCAATCAATAGTTGGTCAATGTACACAACATTCACATAAATACATACAAGTAATATTTCAAAACCATACTGTTTTCCCAAAAATCTCTAAGGTAAATGGAACTGAGTCTCCTAGTTGGTTTCTAACCATTTTAGATTACAATAATCCACAATATATAGTAATAAGGTGCTCAGATCAAATCTCATATTGTTTTCTGGGCATGACCAGATTGACGTATTGAGTTAGGTCTAGATACTCAGGTCACTTCTCGTATTGTCTTCTGGATAGGATCAGATTGACATGTTGAGTAAGGCCTCGAGGTCACTCAGTGCCCGACAGATATAGCATCAGCCTGGAAGTGAAGTCACTCAGTGCCTGACAAATAGAGTCGGCCTGGAAGTGAATACAATAGTAATATACTATAGTAATAAGAGAAGAAGGGTTAGTACACTTTTAATTTATCAAGGGGGTATAAACATCACATTAAAACTTAGGTCTAACACAAGCATCATCATCAATCAAATCTTTTTCATTCAAAAACTGGGTACCTCGGAACATGCCTCGGAACCAGGTACTGTGGCTTCGAATCATCCGAACCACTGTCTAAAACTAGTCACAGACTTCGGAACTTGGGTCTGTCTTTGGACAGTCCAAAGGTCAGGTCTCGGATCGTCTGAAGGTCCTTCCGAACCGAAAAACCGAGAAAACAAGCTTCGGTGGGTCTGTGTGTCTCGGATCATGCCGAGAGAAGCTCGGATCGTTCGAGAGGGGTTCGGTCCTTCCGAACAGGACTCGGAACGTTCGGAGCAGAGGCGGGAGAGTGGCTAGCCTTGGACGCTTCGAGATTTCGAATTGAAGCTCGGAACATCCGGAAGGTCGCTCTCGGACCTTCCGAAAGGGGTTACCCTAGGACCGTCCTAAGTATAACTCTTGGACCGTCCGAGAGTCATCTTCCTCCTCTATCTGCAACAGCAGACAGTGATGCCGAACAGGGAGTGAAATACAAATCCAGAAACAGTGGGTTTCCTAGATTCGATTTTCACATCCAACCGGTCAGATGGACTCCTCACTGAGTCCTCTTTCCATAGGGAGTGGTTTGAAGCTTTAACACTTAATAAGCCATCAGATTTTAACACAAAAATCACACTGACACAAGAAATCCCATGTTTTTCCTTAAACTTAAAATCGGTTTTACACACTCAAAACTCAGCCAAATTTACTCTTTCTTGATTCTAAACCAGTTAAAATTTGAAAAAGAACACAGTGGTTACCTTCACTTCAGTTCCTTGGTTGAAAATCCAAGCTTTTGAAAATTCCTCCTCTAAGCTACGGTTAAGGAAAACTTTGAAAAACAGAGAGACTAAGGGAGAGGGTGGTCGGCTGGTTTGAGTTCACAGAGCTGAGAGACTGAGAGATGGAAAATTTGGAGATTAAACCAGCTGATCTTAGAGGTAATTTATAGAATCTCTGATCAATCGGTTGAGGCCATCGGGCGTCTGCATGCAACTGCTGCCGACGTCCGGTACAGTAACGGCACTGTTGGTTGCAAATAAGTCGTCCTGCAACTTTTAGTTTTTGCAAAAAGGTCCTATTTTGATAAAAATCTATTTTTAACTAAAAATAATATTTTTTAAAGCTTAATAAATTTAATCCAACTTGACAGATAATGACACAATTAATAAAATAATAACAATAAATGGTAAATTACCATTTTGCCCCTCCAGCTGGACGAGCTGGATCACTGAGCTTTTGAGCTCAGATTGGGCCACACCTGCGCTTTTCACAAAGCCCTAACCGTAATCTTCGAGATTAATCGGTCTAAGAAGGATTTATACGCCTAATTTGGGTCAGGGTATTACAGATTCATCATCGACATTTTCATCAAACTGTTTTTTTAACGAATTTTACATCTTTCATTAAATTTTCTCACTTTAACACTTTCAATACAACTTTCCCAACATGTTTATGACAATGGATTTATAGTTAAAATAGATACATTATCTTTTAAAATTTTCGACCGTTTTGTAGAAGAAGAAAATAATGAATATATATGTTGTATTACTCCAAAAAAGGATATAGCTTTATGACATGAGTTTGCCACATCAAAAAGTACTAAGTTTAAACTATGAGAACCACATGGTGTGTAGAAAGCTCTAGAATTTGTATCTAATAGTCTTTTTTGTACACCTTCTTCCTTGCTTTTCATATTTGATCCATTACCTTATCCTTGTCCTCTTACATCATTAATATCAAGTCCTAAATTTTTTATTACATTTAAAATTTCATTAAAAAACCCTCTTCTAGATGTATCATCTACTCTTAAAAATTCTAAAAAATATTCTTCAATTTTTATTGGATCTATTGAAACATTCACGCAACACAATATTAGTATCATTTGTTATTGTTAGCTTGCATTAGAAGTACAATCAAGTATAACTGAATAATATTTTGCCTCTTTAATTTTTTTAATAATTGTATTTTTAATTTTAGCTGCTAAAATATGTATTAATTCATTATTTATATTATGTCTAGGATAATGATTACAGATTTCACCATTTTTAATACAACGAAAATGTTCTTCCATTATTGGATCAAATTTTGCAATCATTTCAATCAAAGCTAGAAAATTTCTTTAACACCCTGGATTTTCCTCAGCTTATAAATTTATTGGATGGGCCCACTTGGATTGTAATTTTATTTATTAACAGAGAAATTTATTTGAATTTGAGATTAAAAAAAAATTAAAATGGACATTAGATGGGCAAGGAAATGGATCAATTACCCAATTAAGACCCAATGGGTCATAGATGATCTTAATTTAAAAATAATTGATGAATTAGATCATCATACATAAATTACATAATAAGAGGGGATAATGGAATTAAAATAATAAAATAAATTGGTATATGGAAGCCAACTAAGCAAGGATGCCACGTCATCAAGTGAGGTGGCATACAAGTGGAGGTGACACATCAAGTGACATGGCAAAGGAGGGACCCAAGTGACATGTACCACATGCATGGTCGACCATGGCATGGGTTGTCTTGGTCAACCACTTTTAAATTTTGAATCTTGAATTATTCCTTTTAAGAGGTCTTAAGTTGGGAAGATGAAAGGATAAGATGGAAGGCTAGGGTTTCATCTAAGGAAAGATCTAGGGTGGATATTAAGAGTTGGGGAATCTTATATAGGTACATTGTACCTAGACACTTGGGAACCCAAGAGTCTTTACCTCAAAAGCAATGAAGCCACCCTTGGGAAACCAAGAGCCTCCTTGTTTAGAGCAAGTCATTATTAGAGGGAGGGAAAGATTAGGGTTCAAATATAAAAACACAAACCAAAGGGCACCCCAAGTCCTTGGCCGACCCCCTCTCTCTTGAGGAAGAAAAAAAAAAAAACTCCTCTCCACTCCTCTCATGTCTCCCACCTCTACCTCCATACACTTGAAGATTTAGAAGAACAAAGAAAGGAAGAAGAGAAAGATCAAAAGAAAAGAAGAAGATTGAAGAGCCAAAGAGGAGGAGCAACTCATTGAAGGAAAGGTCTAGGGAGATAAGGTATGTCTATAATTAATAAAATCAATGGGGATTAATCTAAGGAAACCATAGGTTCGGCCATGGTGTGGCCGAACCCATGGGTTCCATGTTGGTTGGAATGAACAGCCAAAAATGTTATAAGGTCATCGAGTTGGAAATCCATCCAAAGGATGGTTATGGGTTGAAATAAAACAACCATGAGATTAATCCAGATCATCATGGATTCGGCCAAGATATGGTCAAATCTATAAGTCTAACATTTTAAGGGTTTTGATGAATCCTTGTTAAGAACTTGTAAGAGGGAGGAATAATCAAACATAAGGGATCATAGGTTCGGCCATAATAAATGGCCGAACCCATGCTATGATTATGATTGGATGGACGGATTAAGAAAAATAAGAAAATGCCTAAGGTGAAAGGATGAAAACCAACCATCATGGTTCGGCCATATTGTATGGCCGAACCCTAACCTTGGCTAGTGGGTAGGAAATATATTGAGTAAGTATTGAAGATGGAACCCATGTTTAAACATGATTAACGATAGATTTCAAGGAGAAAAGAATCAAAGAACAAGATTCGGCCTCTTGCATGGTCAAACCCTATTTCTTTTTATGGGGATCATTTGAGGACTAAAAGAGATACTAGATGAGGTTCGGCCATGTTGTATGGTCGAACCCCATCAAGTAACCTAAAACATGTTGGATGTATTTTTTTAAGAAAAACCCATCCTCAAGGTGATATAGAATGGAAAGGAGATGAAAAGGAAGAACAATGGGTTCGGCCATGTGGTATGGTCGAACCCCATGGATGATTTTATGGATCTATGTATGTTTAAAGGTTAAATGACTAACTTGAGATTATTAGATTAAGAAATAGAAAAAAAAAATGAATGATGATTGACTCGCATTGTTTAAAATAATATAAGGATTAAAAAGAGGGTCAAAAATTAAAGAATGAGGTTCGTCCATATTGTATGGCCGAACCTCATTGATAGGTTTTTGTGAACACAAACCCCATTAAGGGTCTTAATCGGTTTAAGGACTATGATGTATAAATGCGTTGAGAAATGAACATGAAACTTAGATGGAAATAGGGATGATGAAATTAAAAATGAAAAATCAAACTAATATGTATGTTCGAATTTGATGAGGTAAAGAGGCTCACAATGGGATCGCGATTCGTCTCATGCGACTGTTAGCGTTATCCTTGCAAGACAAAAAAGGATAGTATATAGGATATTGGTAGGATTCCTACCTCATTGAGAACACTATGGAATATAATATGACACTTGTTTTATTCAAAATATGATGAATACATTGGAAAAATAAATTGTATATGATTATGAGTTGATTTTCAATGATATGATGTATTTTAAATGAAATGACATTCTTGTATACATTACCTCATGCATGGCATGGAAGGGAACACATATGACCAAAAAGCCAAGTTCTGAGCGGTTTGAACAAGACTTGGGCTTGAGATTAGCTGATATGAAGTTATATGAACCATTGAGATTTGACCGCGTCTAGTTGATAGAAAAGTACGGTGTAATTGGGCCAAAGAGCTCCTGGGTAGTCAGTCTTGAAACCCTGAACAGAGGGAGGAGCCCACAATACACCGGCAATCCCGGTTAATTTGTGGATGGATATACAGTGCATTGGTGGTTGCTGTCTCAAACACTATAGACATAATTGGCCATAGAAATCATTGATTGATTTATGATGTGACTGGGTATGAACATTGGGTCGAATTTTATTTGGCATTGACACACATGACATGACACTTATGTTAGCATGATTATGACATGGACGTCATGCATTGTTTTATTACTTATAAGATGTTTTTACAAATATGCCATTAATGATGTATAAAACCTTGATTTATGCTATTCTAATATTACTCATATGTGTACCCTAACCCTAATTGGAATACCAATTGGGCATGTTGACTAATGCCCTACTTCTACCCTATAGATGTGGAAACAGGAAATGCTAAGGAAAATGATGTAGGACCGGAAGGGAGCCAAGTGTGACAGAAAAATTATTAGTAGGAGCTTGGAAGATTGAAGTTTAATTTGCTTAGTTTTGATTTCAATGATGTATTCGGAGTACTTGCATTTTAGGTTGTAATAATTTAGAGTATTTGGGACACTTTAGAACTTATTTGCTATGGTTTGATAATTTTTAGTTTTATTTAAATTTTATGATGATTGGCTTTCCTTGTCAAATGATGTTAAGAAAATGAATAGCATCTTATTCATATAAATTATTCTGCAAGCAATAAGATAAGTGTGTATACTTGTTTTAGTGGACTTAGTCCACGCACACTAATAGTGGCCAGTCAAGGGTCGGGTTTTGGAAACTCAGACTTGACTCGCATCGTAACGGCCCGTCCTCTCTCACTTATTAAAAAGAATATATATATATATGATTTATGCAAGTGAAAAAGGACGGGGTGTTAGAATTTCCATTATTTTCTTCATATATCTTCTCATTACTTCTTAGAAAAAGTTTCCACAATAGGAATAATTCTTAAGAGTACTTTTTTCCAATGTTCTTTCTCTTTGTTAATCCGTTCTTAAATATTTTTATCGATTGTCTTATTTTTTAACAATCTTGATTCTTAATCAATCCAACTCTCCATATTCATAAAATGCTCATTTGTTAGTTCATGATGTTTAAGCTTAGAATTAAGATTTCTCCAATCTCTAGTTCCATTCGTAACTAATACACTTTTACTCAGTTTTGAATTAAACAACTTACAACAAAAACAAAATACCAAATCCATCTCTTTTGAATATACTAGCCATTTTCTATCATACTTTTCTCTATTTGATAATACTCTATGTAAACCGACATGTAACCCTCGCGTGTAAAATTACACGTGACTTTGGATTCAAGTGGGGCCCACCTTTCCAATATAACACACGGTTAAGAGAGTTTTCTTAGGACTTGACTTGCTATTTTGATGGAAAGTAGCTTATTTAAGGAAAACACAGCCCTAGAGTCCTCAACTTCTACCCATGTTCGATCCTCTCTTTGTCAAACCCATCAACTCACGAAAATCATAGAGGAATTAAGAGGGAAGGAGGAGAAACTCCGAGGTGCTCAAGAAATTTCACAGGAACAACAAGAAAAAGACAACGTGCAAGAAAAGACCGATGCACGTCTTCTAGATCTGATGGATTCGGGTATGCTTTTAATTTTTATTAATAATGTTTTCCGCATAATGAATGTTAGATTAATTATTGAAACATTATTTGATTCAAGATCCTGTTGATTTAAAGTTTCATGGATTGGTATTTTAATTTATATTTATTGGGCAAAAGATTACAAATCAAAGGTTTATTTAATTTCTTCATTCCCAATTTTCAATTCAATTAAGAATTATGCTAACAATTGGTATCCAGAGCGTATGGTTTTCTCTTAATCACTTAATGTTTTCATTAAGACAGTACGATGAAGAAAATATTTTAATAAAAATAACTTTTTAATAAAAAAATATTTTTGGATCTGAGATCTGGACTCTGTCGGTTGGACCGACACCGCTCTGACACATATAAAAGTACACCGAATTTTCAATCTGGGTACAGTCGGTCGAACCGATATTATGTGTAGGTCAAACCGACAAATATTAGAGAGCACATCAAATTTACTGTAAATTGTTGGTCGATCCGACACATAAATGAGAACCGTTCCAATCATTGTGCTCTATTAGTCAGACCAACAACAAGCATCGTTCGAACCGACAGTGGGGTTTCATCGGTTGAACCGACACCAGACAATAAATTTCATATTAAAGATTTTATGAATTAAAAGTGAATCCTTTTTTATTCAATTAAAGAGTGAATCCATTATTCTTGACTTAAATTCAAAATTATGATACGGTTTGTTAGTCACCAAAGTGGCCTCATTGGAATGGGTTGAACATTGAGTCATATAACCATGATTTAATACCCTTCCCAAGTGTTAAATAATAATGGCTTTGCAAATCGCAATCCCTAACTCACAGAGATATCAGGTTGGCCCAAAGGTGTACCGTTCCGAGTGGTAAACCAATTGGAATAGGATAATTGACGGGTACTTGTGGTTAGTATTAGTACGAACACCCAAAGGTGACTGTGGTATTTAATCACTTATATTTGGTTAATTAGTCCTATCGGTGACTGCGAATCACCACATGGTGTGCCAATAGATTACCCAAAGGTAAATCACCGGTAACACTATTTGCTAAAAGTTATTTTGAATAGTATATCATACGATTACCCAAAGGTAGATCCGATAACACTGCTCACTAAAGTTAAATAAATCGTTTATATGTTTCAAATTCATAGCATTATGTCGTGATCGTGAAATTATATATATACATTTTGTAGATTCATTGACTGTCCCATTACATGCACAACCCTCTTCAATTCCCATACTTAATGGCCTAAACTTCTCTGACTGGAAAGAACAAGTTGAATATCACTTAGGTATAGTCAATCTTGATAAGGCATTGACAAAAGATAAGCGTACCATCACTGATACAAGTACGCCTGTAGAGAAGTCAAACAATGAAGTGTGGGTTAGATCCAACAAGCTAAGCCTTAAGTTCATGCACATGTCAATGACCAGGAACATTAGATCCTCCCTATCCGCTTCTGAGAATGCAAAGGAATTTCTTAAGAGCGTAGAAGATAAGTTCAAATCTGCTGACAAGTCCCTTGCTGGGACACTTATGGTAAGACTCACCACCATGAAGTTCGATGTGAGTCGTGGCATGTATGATCATGTGACTGAGATGATCAATATTGCTACTCAACTAAAAAAACCTGGGGGTAACTGTGGATGACACTTTTCTGGTCCAGTTCATTTTGAACTCATTACCTTAGTAGTACAGGCCATTTCAAATCAATTATAACACCATGAAAGATAAATGGCAAGTTAGTTAACTGACCAACATGTTGATCCAAGAAGAGACCAAACTTAAGCAGATGGGTCACCACACATCCATTTCACGAGTCAAGAACATGCGAAGAAGAAGGGATTCAAGCCCAAAAAGTTCAAGAAAGCCAAATCAAAACCATATGAGGCTGGTTTAAGTTCCCAAGCTAATGATAAGGGGAAGGTTAGCAGTGTGAGGTGTCACTTCTATAAGAAGCAAGAGCACTTCCAGAAAAGACTGTCATAAAAGAAAGGCCTGGTTCGAAAAGAAAGGTATTTCTATATATTTCGAATATAATTTAACTGAAATTTCCTCTAATACTTGGTGGCTTGATTCTGACGCAACAACTCACGTTTCTACGATACAGGGATATCTTACAATCCAGAATACCGACCCAACTAAATACTCCCTTTATTTAGGTAACCGGCAAAAAGTACTCGTTGAAGCCATTAGAATCTATCGTCTCTTTCTAGATACCGGTTGTCATTTAGATTTGTTGAATTGTTTATTTGTTCATTCAATTACTAGAAACTTTATTTTTGTTTTTAAGTTAGAAATTGATGGGTATTGTTGCAAATTTGGATATAATTCTTTCAGTTTATTCAAATCTACTTCTTTTATTGGTTCTGGATGTCTTGTTGATGGCCTTCATCGTTTGAGACTTGATGACAATTTTGTTAATTATGTCCTAACTCCACATCATAGCATTGGAATTAAACGTGGGTTAATGAATGAGAATTCCTCAGTTTTGTGGTATAAAAAATTGGGACATATATTCCGTGAAAGAATAAAAAGATTGTTAAAGGAAAGAATTCTATCGAGTCTCGACTTTATTGACTTAGGTGTGTGTATAGAATGCATTAAGGGTGAGCAAACTAAACACACCAAGAAAGGCACCACAAGAAGTAAAGGGTTGCTTGAATTGATTCATACTGACATATGTGGTCCATTTGATGTTCCATCGTTTTGTGGAGAAACCTATTTTATCACCTTTATAAATGACTATTCACGTTATGGCTATATTTATTTATTGCATGAAAAATCTCAAGCGGTTAATTCCGTAGAGATAATTATTACTGATGTAGAAAGGCAGTTAGATAGGAAGGTAAAAGTCGATAGAGGTGGTGAATACAATGGTAGGAATGATGAAACAGGTCAACACCCGAGACTGTTTGCTAGATTGCTAGAAATTCGTGGCAGAATACACAATGCTAGGTACGCTTCAACAGAATGGTGTTGCTGAAAGACGAAATCGTACACTTATAGAGATGGTTAAGAGTATGTTATGCAATAGTACCGTACCTATTATGTTGTGCATGTATGCATTGAGAACCGCAATGTGCATACTTAACCGAGTTCCTAGTAAGTCAGTTCCTAAGAATCCTTACTATGGAAATGAAGGAAGCCCAGTTTGAGACACTTACATGTGTGGGGTTGTCCTAAGGAAGGTAAAATTTATAATCCACATGAAATAAAACTTGATGAGCGAACAATCAGTGGTTACTTCATAGGTTACCCTGAGAAATCCAAAGGGTATAGGTTTTATTGTCCGAACCATAGTACGAGAATTGCTGAGACTGGAAATTTAAGATTTATTTAGAATGGTGACATCAGTGGGAGTGATATGATGAGAAGTGTTAAAATATAAGAAGTGAGGGTGCAAGTCCCTATACCCTCAACTTCAAACAGTGTTGTTGTTCCTAAAGCTATTGAACCAGCATAATGAAACTGAAAAACACTTGAATGATCAATCACTTCTTGAGGATGTTGTCATCATTGATGAGCTGATTGTAGAACAATAAAAAGAAATTGCATTAAGAAGGTCTCAAGGACAAAGAAGACCTGTAATTTTGAATGATTATGTGGTTTACCTACAAGAATCGGATTATGATATAGGACTGTTGAAGATCCGGTCACTTACGAAGAAGCCATGGAATGTGAAAATTCTAATAAATGTATAGATGTTATGAAAGATGAGTTAGAATCCATGAGCCATAATGAAGTCTGGGACTTAATAGAATTGCCCCAAGGATGCAAGAAAGTTGGTTATAAATGGGTCTTTAAGACTAAACGTGACTCAAAAGGTAATATCGAACGGTATAAATCTAGACTTGTGGCCAAGGGTTTTACTTAGAAAGATGGTATTGATTATAAAAAGACATTATCTCCTGTATCCAGAAAGGACTCTTTAATAATTATTATGTCTTTGGTGGTTCATTACGATTTAGAGCTACATTAAATGGATGTTAAAACAACATTTCTGAACAGTAATCTAGATGAAGATGTTTATATGAATCAGCCTAAGAGTTTCTCGATAGAGGGAAAGGAACATATGGCATGCAAGCTTAAGAAATCAATTTATGGTCTTAAGCAAGCCTCCTGGCAATGGTACCTTAAGTTCAATAATACCATTATCTCCTTCGAATTTAAGGAAAACACCTTTGATAGGTGTATATATCTGAAGGTCAGTGGAAGCAAATATATCTTTCTGATATTGTACGTTGACGATATTTTGCTTGCCACCAATAATCTTGGTTTGATGTTTGAAACCAATAAATTTCTCTCCACTCATTTTGAAATGAAAAATATGGGAGAGACAACCTACGTAATTGGAATAGAAATATTAGTGTCAGAACATGTGGGATTTTGGGACCGTCTCAGAAAGCCTATATAGAAAGAGTTTTGGAATGCAAAATTGTTCCTCTCTAGATGCCCTTATACAGAAAAGGGATAAGTTCAGTCTAATACAATGTTCGCATAACAATCTGGAAAGAAAAAAAATGGAGGAAATACCTTATGCTTCTGCAGTGGGTAGTCTGATGTATGCACAGAATTGCACCAGACCAGACATCATCTTCGCCATCGGTATGTTGGGGAGATATCAAAGTACTCCAGGGATGGGCCATTGGAAAGCTATAAAGAAAGTTATGAGGTACTTAAAGGGTACCAAAGACTTCATGCTCACATATAGGAGATTTGAGAATCTTGAGGTGATTGGCTACTCAGATTCAGACTTTGGTGGATGCGTTGACAGTAGAAAGTCCACGTTTGGCTATTTGTTCCTTATGGCTAATGGAGCAATATCTTGGAAGAGTGTCAAACAGACTATCACTACGACGTCTACCATGGAGACGGAATTTGTGGCATGCTACGAAGCCACTGTTCAAGAGATGTGGTTACGGAACTTTATCTCAGGACTTAAGATTGCTGACAGTATTGTCAAGCAGTTGAGAATTCATTGTGATAATACCGCAATACAATTCTTCTCTAAGAACGACAAGTATTCGAATGGATCAAAACACATGGAGTTGAAATATTTTGTCGTAAAAGAAGAAGTTCAGAAACAGACAGTGTCAACTGAACACATAAGTATTCAACTTATGATAACAGATCCATTGACGAAGGGGTTACTTGTCAAGACCTTTAAAGAACATGCCAATAGAATGGGTCTTGGTTGTAACTCAGATTGATGTATTTTATTTTATGGTTTGATGTATTTTGGACTGCTTTATACATTTATATATGATTTTGACACTTGAGTACTCATGTATGAGTTTCTGGATTTATATTTTGTTTATTATGTTTTATGTGTACACTTTATATTTGTTTTATTACTAACAGAAATAGTCTTTGTATTATGACATTTATGCTAGACCATTATGTTTCTAGCTTAAGAGCTGTATTAAGTGGGACACTTGTGTTGTGGCTGATGGAAGGGAGCATGTCAGATAAGACGATGTGCAACCGCCATTGCTCACATTTGTGGGTCATTTAGTATTAGCGTTATGAAGATAACCGTATTATGATTATTTGGAAGTGTATTATGTGCACGCCTTATGTTATCCTTATTTGGATCCAATTTCAATATAGCATGGGTTAAGTGGGAGAATGTAAACTGACATGTAACCCACACGTATAAAATTACATGCTACTTTGGATTCAAGTGGGGCCCACCTTTCCAAATACACGGTTAATAGAGTTTTCTTAGGATTTGACTTGCTATTTTGATGGAGAATACCTTATTTAAGGAAAACACAACCCTAGAGTCCTCAACTTCTACCCATGTTCAATCCTCTCTTTGTCAAACCCACCAACTCACGAAAATCCGAGAGGAATTAAGAGGAAAAGGAGGAGAAACTTCTAGGTGCTCAAGAAATTTCGCAGGAACAACAAGAAGAAGACAACGTGCAAGAAAAGACCAACGCACGTCTTCTAGATCTGATAGATTCGGGTACGCTTTTAATTTTTATTAATAATATTTTCTACATAATGAATGTTAGATTAATAATTGAAACATTATTTGATTCAAGATCCTGGTGATTTAAAGTTTCATGGATTGATATTTTAATTTATATTTATTGGGTATAAAAAATTACAAATAAAAGGTTTATTTAATTTCTTCATACCCAATTTTCAATCCAATTTAGAATTATGCTAACACTCTAGTATAATAGTTAAATATTAGGAGGCGAGGCGTAAGCACACCTTGGCAACATGACTATAGACCACCGAGGTGGGCTTGAGATTTCCCTCGTCTCAAAAAAAAAAAAAATAGTTAGTAGAGAAATGTCTAGAGTTTTTATCCATAGGAAATTTTATATTTTTCTCTCTAATTGAACCTCTTTCTGCTAATAAATCTCTTATTTTTGTATCTATAGTTTCCCATCATCCTAGATCATAACTAATTGTAGAAATAGAATCGAATATTTCATTTCTTTTCTTGTTTTTTTTTCTTTTAAATTTTCTTGAGCATCATTATGAATTTGTTCATTGTCATTCTTTTGTACTATTAGCTCATCATGGTTTAATTCTGTTAAATGAATCGGTTGTTCATTTGTTAAATCTTCATTCAAATTATTTGTTAAATTTGTTTATTGCTAGTAATAAATTTATCAAGAGCCCCTTTTTGAGATTGAACTACTTTTTCTATTCTTCTCCTTTTTTGAAGTTTTTGAAATTCAGATTCACATTTTTTAGTAGACATATTTTTTTATTAAAAGACAATTATAAATAACACAAAAACCTTTAAGATTAAAGAATAATTAAAAAGAACTAAAATTGAAAGGTTAAAGAACAATAGAACCTGGCACTGTGACAATAAGAAAATTGATGAATAGCTGAAATGTCCTTTATTATTCAACCAATTCACCAAAGATCTTTAAATTAAAAGTCACAACTTGATCTGCAGAGAAGAAATATATTATTAAGTAAAGATTTATAAGCTTGAGAATAAACTTCAATTAAAGAATGGTATCTATTCCTCATAAATAGTGATGGGTAGATTGGACTTTGCTCCACAAATCAAGTAATCAACCATTCAATTTTGCAAACATACTGATTGAGACTGCTCTAGTATAAAAGCAATTACGAGAGATCTAATGTTTCATCTATTTGTAAATTATGTTGTGTTTGTAGGTCATGGAATTTCTAAAGTCGTTGGTGAGAATGTGAGATGGGCTATTGAGGTGTAAGAAAATAATTATTACAACATATTTATATATCGATGGACATTATAGTTAATGAAAAGGTTTTCTTTCAGAAAGAGTGGATTGAAACTTAATACTAGTATTGAGCCACACGGTCAAGCTAGTCTCACTCGTGAACAATTTTGAAATTTTTGTGTGATCATAGTTGTGGAGCTCATTTATGCATCAATGGCAAAAAAGTGTCATGATTATTGATGATTTTTCTTATTTAAATATTAACATTTAGCATCGATCAACAATTGTTTCAGCTCAACAGCTCATCTTATATAAAGTCATAGAAAATAATACTTGAATAAGAAACTTTTATTGTCTATGACCAGATTTTTTAACCTAATTATAAATAATGTGTTATTATTATTTGCCTAATTATAATTTAATGATTTCCAAAAAAAAATACTCACTAATTGCACCCAATTTGTCTTTTATTCAGCCCCCACCCATGAGCCATCCTATTCTAACCTTGCCCTGTTATCGTTAGAATCTCTGTCCCAAATCCACCCCTAGTTTCTCAGATTTTGATTTTGAAATGCCATTCTCTGCAACCCCAGTTGTTCAATATTATTGTTAAGATGACATTTCATATTTGTTATGTATAAGGTTTATCTCATTTAGTCATTTTGAATATACATGTATATTCCATTCATCTTCAAAGAATGGAAGTCAAAAACCAACCATTTATATGGTAATAGTTCCTCAATCCTCACCAACCAAACCAACCATTCATAGAGAACAATAACAAGTCAAAAACCATTAAAGAGCACAGGGAAAAACCCCAAAGAAATTAAAGCTTAGAAGTGGAACACCAACAAAGAAGAAGATCAAAACCTATTACAAAGTAGAAAGTACCTGAGATTGAGAGGAAGCAAGCTAGACTAGAGCAAGAGAGAGGGTGAGAACGCACTTGTAATGCCCCTCCTTCTAACCACCGTCATCAGAGTAAAAATATATGGATATTGAGTGGAGACGGAGGTGAACGTCATGACGCGATCCAAGTCTGAGTCCGAAGACCCGACCCTTGACTGGCCCAACTAGTGTGTGTGCATAATATTTTGCACACACTCTCATAATCATACGAAAATTTAAACATTTATTTCATTGCATAAATAGTCAAAATATCTCATAGCGATAAGGAATCCCACATACTTGACTCAAATACAAAACTAGAGTATGAAAGTCCAAAGTCATATTATAATTACATTCTCCAAAAGAATATCCTTAATACATAACATTGTTCAAGAATTTTCAAGATACTTAAATAGACTAAGCTCTCTAAGCTCCTTATTGCATCCATCTCACTCGCATTCGGCCATCACTTGGTCCAATTTCATCTATGTACTTCAAACCTGCAAACACAATCTAGGGAGGAATTTATGGACTTAGTCAACGCGCCCAGTAGGAATTCCCATCGAAGTGGGTATCAACATGTGATATAATAAAACTAGAATAAAACATATATATATTATTCATATCATATATCTCATTTGAAAGTCATTCCCATCCCATATTTCAAAACCAGTTCATAATTCATACTCATAGATTATTCAAAGCGAATTCATAATCATTTCATAATTTAAATCATAATCATAATAATTTCAATGTACTCAGAAAACAATGTGATGTACTATGCCATGGCGACATGAATTGATGCATGCCTTTCTCATGCTCCATGCATTGGTCAATCTATTTTTCTCAACAAATAGTTATAGTCAATGGCCATTTATGTCCGTAGCTTTCCTGGGGTACCAGCTGGTTGCTACCACCCAATACTTATTATTTAACTGGAATTACCTGGGGAGTACTATCATCTATCCTCTTTTGCGCAGGTTTCAGGTCTCTCATCTAGGAGCTTTGAGCCCATCTTATGTGCTCAATTAGGTGTTCATGGACGCAGCCAAATAAATGGCTATTCATTCTATGTATATACAAATATTTCCGAGTAAAGTACGTCGTCTCTTTACTTCAGTTTCATGCCTTCCCATCCCATGCAAATGCATGAAGTTCATGTTAATGCAATGATATCCCATTTCATAATACACAAAATAATTCATGTTCATAGTACTTGGAAATCACGTATTCTCAAATCATCATCATCAAAACGCATATCTAAAACAACTCATCAATTCATACTCGAATATACATAATCACCATGGTACTTCAATAGTGTAGGAAAACCTACCTGATCACCGGGATTCCATGAACTAACGAACTACGTGGTACGTATGACTCCTAGATCATCTTCCGATCCTTTGGTTATTTCCATGAATCAAAATACAATAAATTATACGATTAGTTTGTGTCCTTGTTTTTCAAATTTATACTTATCACTTTCATTAATTTCCATTTTGTAATCTCTCATTAGTCCTACATTCATGTTCCACCCAAAAGTGTGAAGTTAAAGGTCATACAGTCTCAATAATGTGGGTTCGGAACTTAGGTCACCATACCCTTGGAACTTTCAAAGCTTGTTCTGAAGCTTCGAAACATCAAGGTTTCCTTCGAACCATTCCGAAGTATACAACCTAGTCAGCTCAAAACTTGATCTCGGCACTTCCGAATCAAGTTCCTAGACTTCGGAACTTCAAGTCTTCCCTCGGCACTTCCGAGACTTTACAAGTTTCAGTTCTACATTACAGTGCTCGGAACTTGGCCTTGGCACTTCCGAGCTAGGTTCCGAGACCTTGGGTTCTCATTGTGGACTTAACCAAAATTTCTAAGTCTTTTTTTTTATTTCACAAGTCTCTTCAGAACTTGGCCTCGGAACGACCAAACCAAGTTCCGAGACCTTGTTCCTTCCAAGGGTTCTCGAAACATCCTTCTTCCTTCGGACTGTTCCAAGCCTTCAGGCTGTTCCAAGCTTTCGGAACTTGTCTGCATGTGCGAACCGAATTCCTTGTACTCGGAAATCACACATGGGTGGGTTATTGGTCCTGTTCTTTCAACCTAACCCTTTAGATTTATTCTCTATGTTATTTGTCCCGTCCTTAGGGGTTAATATTTATAATTTAGTACACAATTTCACAAATTTAAATCCACTTTCATGAATTAAAGAAATCCCAAAAATTCCCAAATTTTTCCAATCTTTATTTCCTAAATCCAAATTCGTCTAGGGTTGGTTCTAAATCATTCTAACTTTCAAATTAAATACAAATCCTAAGTCTGGAGACGGATATTTACCTTAAACAAAGCTTTCCCGAGAGTTCTTTTCCTCTTTTCTTCTTCTCATTTCCTTCCCTTTTTCTTGATTCCTTCCTTGCTTGAGTTCTTTTAGTGGAGAGGCAGAGAAGGAGATGAATATCGAGTAAGGGAGTGGAACTCACGGTGGAGAGGTGGGGTTCTCAAGGGAGAAGATGGAGAATGTGGTGTTGTTGTGTGAAGAAGGAGAGGGGAAAGGAGTGGGTTTGCCATGCGTGCATATCCAAATAGGGAGTGGTGGCTTTCTTTCTATTCCTTAATTGCTCTTAAATTATTAGGTGTGGCATTGGGTCACCTCTTCCATGTGGTGAGCCATGTCAACGCCCATATGGCGTGACGCCACATCACAAATTCCTTTTCCAATAAATTTCATGAATTTATTTCCCATCGTGTCACTCGTCATTAAAATAAAATTTAATTTCTCAATTAAATCCCACTAAATCTCTCTTAATTACTTGATTAAATTTCATTAACCTCAATTAATTATTAAAAATTCATTTTTCATAAATCTTAAAATTTCGGGGTGTAACAGCAGTAAGAGACCGATGAGAGAGGAAGAGTAGAAGAGCGGTGAGAGACAGAGAGAGGGAAGAGAGAACAACTAGAGAGGAGAGAAAATAAGGTTTCTGCCGTTGAGGGGACTTAAAAAAAAAGATATTTAGGTTTGGGATAACCTTGCGGTAATTATTAAACACCTTTGGGCCTCTAAGTTTTAACGGTAACTTAAGAAATTCGGGCCTTTTAACCAGTGGGCCTTAAAGCGGCCGCTTAACTCACCTTTGCCTAGAACCGGCCTTGCAAACAATAAAGTAGGTAAGGAAAAGGAAA
The DNA here is from genome assembly GCA_013350335.1 of Chimonanthus salicifolius. Taxonomy (NCBI): domain Eukaryota; kingdom Viridiplantae; phylum Streptophyta; class Magnoliopsida; order Laurales; family Calycanthaceae; genus Chimonanthus; species Chimonanthus salicifolius. Next base: position 11,322,103 of record CM023539.1, read on the forward strand.
GAAGAGAGAGAAAAAAAAGCAAGAGAAAGAAAGAAATAGAAATAAAAGAAGGAAGAAGCCATCTTTTATTTATTGCATATAAGATTTTATAGGATTTTTTATCTTAATCAAAATTACTTTTCTATAGTAAATATCATCGTTACAGTGCCATCTATGGCCTGATTGGAACAATTAGGTGCTTTGAAGATCAAGTGGAAGATGTGATTTACAATTTGGCTTCATAATTCTACAAGGTTTATGATTGAGACAAATGAGACCAAAGTCATCAAATTGGCCCTTGAAAGTGATCATATCAGAGCTCATGGATCAAATATGTGGACTTAGGCCTAGTAGAAGAACATGATGAAAAAATTGTGAAATTTCCTCTTGAATTCTCTTGATAAATTTCATGGTTGAAAGAGATGTCTTTCTAATATGAGTGTAAATGTGCAAAATGAAGAGCTCACTTGATGGATATATGGGTTAGGGCCTTGTTTAACATGTTTTGGACTTCCAAAGCCCACATTTGATGGTCCATTAACAAGGGGGAATGTAGAGTAATGGGATGAGTGGAGAAGAGAGAAGAGAAGGTCCACATGTGCATGACATGATATCCTTATCTCAATCAAAATAGAAGAAGATTTCTCTCTCAATGGGCGCCACCGCCAACAAAATTAGAAGAAAATTTTCTACATTAGTAAAAGCTTGTACGCCCACCACACAATAAGATTCAAGCAAATTTCGTCCAAGCTAGCTTAGGATTATTGATGTAAATCACATCTTCCACTTGATCTTCAAAGCACCTAATTGTTTCAATCGGGCCATAGATGGCACTGTAATGATGATATTAACGATAGAAAAAGAATTTTGCTTCCTATAAAAAACTTATATGCAGTAAATAACGAACAACTACGATTTAATGTTATATGGGTTATATGGAGTCACCAAACAGTCTCGAGTTCACCGCTGCTTTGCAAGCAGGGGTCAAAATCTCGGCCGATACGCATAGTATTGGCCAGAGATAAAAAAATTCGAACGAATATCAACCGATTTTTATTTTTTATTTTAAAAAAATACAAATATAGGCATGAGTCCAGTCGATATATAGGCTGATATTCGTCCGATACAAGCGAATATCGGCCTAGATATCGGCCGATATTTATATTTTTTATTTTTTTTTTAAAAAAAGCCTTCTTTTATCTTTTAATATGAATTTTTTCAAAAACAAAAAGAGCCACCAAGATTTTCAAAAAAAAATTGAGGAGAGAGAAAAATCTCGACTGAGATGAAATATGGGCCGAAAATTTGGATGAGCCGAATTTTCGATCCCTGTCTGCAACGTCTGGGCCTGAACTGGACTTTGTTCGCATTCAATTTTGGGCCTGCAGAAATGTTCCTTGTTGCTTAAGTTTAGGCCGGTCTAGTACTGGCAAAAGGACTTGCAAACTGTTGCTGAACAGTCTGGGTTGCTGCCGAAAACCCAGCCAACAAATCGTGTAAAACTAGTCTGTTCTTTATTTTTTTTATAACTGAGGGGAATTATGAGGCAAGGGTCTCCATAAACGCCTCGGAGGAACGCCCCACACTCACATAAGACGCCCCCAGTTTACCGTTTCCCTTTTTGATTCACATCACTTTTGATCTTCAATACGAGCTTGGATCCATACTTGCATCAGCATTTACACAAAGTTAAAGTTTAAAAACATAAATCCTACAGTTAGCTGGATCAAACATTTAACACTAATTCATATTAAATAGACATAGTTGCGTTGTATTTGCATGTCTATAGGTTTATTTACTTCAAGTTCTGCTACAATCTTTGTTGCCCATGTGAAAATGTATTGAATAAAACATGCCCTTCAATGACCCCAAATGACTGGCTGGTTTTGGAGGAATTTTTCCTAAACGAAATTTTAACTAGTTAAACTTTAATAAAATTCAATATCAATATTGCCTTCTAAATTAGAAATGGGCTCATAATTCCATATGAGATTTGAAAAAAAATATATATAAATAAGGTATAAGTAACTTTTAGAACCAATCAATCATCTTAGTATAGTGATTTTGGAAGCTTAGAAAAATATAGCTTTAATTATTGAACTAATGTGTTTTTTAGTGGACTACGTATTAATTACAAAATATCTTATTAAAAGAAATCAAAATTTTGAACCTTAAATGAATTTTTAATCATATTGGCTTTTGTTTAGCTCCATTTTCATACATAAATGTTTCCAAATAATCCACCATATAGTGTTAGTGTCCCAAAAGACTAATATGTTAGGTGGAGTGACCCAAGTCCTTTATAAACTCCTAAATCGCTCTCTACACTTCCAATGTGGGAGTCGTTCGCAGCTGCCCCGACAATCCCTCTGGCGCAGAGAGCGACGCCAACCATCCCGTTCTTCTAACTGATCTCCTGAGCCCACGTGAGCTGCCCTAAGACCTAGCTGTGAAACCATTTGTTAAGACTTGGGCTTCCGGCCCAAAAAGACTACCCTGGTAGGTAGAGTGACCCAAGTCCGTTATAAACCCCAAGATCTCCCTCTATAATTTCAATATACAACTTGTTCGCAGCAACCGATTAGAGTAGACCCTTTATTTAGGTGAAAAGTTTAGAGATCATAAAATATTTTAAAATAGTCAAAAGGACAAAACTTTTAAACTTTTGTGACCTTTAGTAAAATGTGGAATCTAAAAAAAATCTCATCGACCAAGAGGTCTATAATCAACATAAATTACCTTAATTAAATAAATCAAACCATATCTTCAAAGCCTCTTAAATCGTAATCATTTTTAAATTACTCTTGAATCACTAGACTTTTATGTCATACTGCTTAAAAAGTTTTATGCTAGTGTATGCATTCCAGATTCGACCAATCACGCCCTCAAAAAGTTTAGAAATTTAAAAAATGTAGCGGTAATTAAAATTTTAGAGTCTTAAGAAAATATGGTTGGATGTTCTTGAATAAATTAATAAAGGTAATTTTTGTGGATATATATTGAAACAAATATTTTTCTAGTGAAGATTATTTTTTTGTGAATCCTCTCTTAATGCAATAACATTTGAGATTAAAAATAATTTAAAGTAATTAAAATTTAAAATATTTAAGAAATATGACTTAATTAATTTAATCATATTCTTTATATAAATATAAATGTTCTCAATAAAATTATAATCTGGGCGAAAGAGGACCCTATCTAGAAACGTCCAATGGCACATATTTTGAAGAATGTGTAGTATTTTTAAGAATGAGTTAATAAGCACTTTTGAGTAGAGTTGATTAGAAAAGGTTGAGCTAGTATCGCAATAGACCATAATATTAAATAAAATAAATATAAAATTTCACATGGATTGAAGACTTATTGATTTTCATTTTAATTTGACTATTTTAATATTATTGAATAAATGTTAAAAATAATCTAAAATATTAAAAATTTCAAGGATCAAAATGTAAGAATAAAATAAGCATAGATAGAACCGCACACTTAATCTACATATCTAATATAATGATTCACTACATTATGTATCATGTACATACATCATTCTTCCTAATTCCTTTAGTAAACAAATGTGTATCCTATCCTAAGGTTAAAATATCAGCCGATACATATTGTATCGGCTGATATGTATTGGATTTTAAGGGTCGATACATATCAGTCGATACGATATGTATCTGCCGTACAATATAAATCTCGGCCGATACCACCGATATGTATCGACTATAATATCGGCCGATATTCTACTATAATATAAAAAAAATAGAGTCGATATTTAAATAAAAACTTTAAAAAAATTATAAAGAAGAAAAAATAAACTACCGATATTTTTTGCCCATGATCGATATTTCATAATTTAAATTTCCAACTATGGTTGGTCTCTAATCTATTTTTTTGTTATTTATTACCGTTTTCAAGCCAAAATCTCTCCTTGTAATTTGCTGTAGATTTACATTGATCCTTCTTTCTTGCAAAATTGTCCCTAGAAAATGGGTTCCTCCCTACAATCAGCGTTTTTGCAAAACTGTCCCTAAAAAATTGGTTCCCTTCTATCAATCAACGTTTTAATTTATGTTACAATATATTTCTTAAATTGTTGTACTTTCCGTATAAATGCGTTTGACAATTAATTTATGAAAATGAACTAGTAAATTTTAATTATTTCTGGAAAAAAAGGAGAGAGGGTGACCGTTAAAAGCTGATATTTAAAAAAAAATTAAACTAATATTTCTTAAAATAAAAGTCAAAAGGCATGCTGAATTCTTGCTATCAGATAATCCTTCCATCTCAGCCTTGAAGATCTTGCTAAAACCGTCCCAAAAAATCAGGTGAACAATAGGCGCTTAATGTGTTTACACGTGAATGGAAATTTTTCGTTATTTCTTAAAATAGTTATTTCTAATAATTTTTTAGTTTTTCTCACTAACACTAAAATAAGTCATAAATATTTAATATAAAAATAATCAAGATTTATTTAATGATCACTTAGAATTTTTTCTATAATTTTTTGTAATTTTTCATCATTTAAAAAAAAAGATTTGAAATTCTCGAGTTCATAACCTAAAAATAATATTTGAACATGTAAATGACCAGTATTTTATGAAAAAATTATATATTCATGAAGCTCATAATTTTCTTCATTTTCTGAAATTTTTTTGAAAAAAAATAAAAAATGAAAAAATTGAGTGGAGAGAAAGATATCGCCGATATGCAATATCAGCCGATTCCAATATCTCGCCGATATGCAATATCGGCCGATATCTCCTTTTTTTTTTGGTGTATTTCGGTTATTCCACATCATGGCATATAATTGCAAGACAATCCGTATTCGTATCTATAGCATTTCCTATTTATCTTTCTGTTCAAACTTTTAAAATTTTCTAATTTTATAGCAATATACAATCTATAGTTTTACAAATTATCACTTTCCACATGTGGTGGAGCTTGATCATCAGAGATGTACTGTTGATCTGGTAGTGGGTCGAGCTTTGCGCTGAGCTCGCGGGTGTCAAAGGGTGGCAATGCCCCTTTTTCCGGGGATATACTGGGAGGATCCCCCGAGCCGAAATTTTACTAGAAGATAATTTTGTAATTTTCACTTTGCACCTTTGTAAACCCTATTCAGGGCATATATAATGTTGTTGTCAGTGAGAGAGAGTGCAGCGAAAACGGTAACGAGAGTAAGAGTGTCTCTCCTTCGATTTCTTATCTTTGAACATAGTGGATCGGTATTTGAATCCGTGGACGTACCAAAAGAGAACTACGTAAATATCTGTTTCGTAGTTTGATTTCCTGTGTTGGCTTTTCTCTCTTCTATTCTTTTTTCGACATTATTATTTATGTATGGTAAAAAGGGTGTTTCCTCTCATCAACATATAACATAAATTGACTGGTATAAAAAAAAATTAACAACTTCTATATATTTGAAATTAATAATCATGTTTGGTTTAATACATGCGGCAGCTTTTTATTGATGACTCATATCCCAACACTCATTGATCTTATGAACAGGGAGATTAAAAAAAGTGATGGAATGTAAGATAGAATTTTGTCTTATTAATTCTTAACTTTTGTTTTGAGGGAATCATGTATGGTAACCTCACATCACCAGCTCTAGCTCTCTCGCCAGCTTGTCTCATTTCTTGTTGGCCGACCGAGGAGAAGAAGAGAATGACAAAGGCAAAAGGCCAAAACCAAAATGGACCACACTATGCCACCATAGATCACAATCCCCACCCATGGAGTCGGAAACCTTAAGTCAGACCGGCCTAAAATGGTCACTAGCGTCGGCACATTGTAAACTTCTCATTAGTTTACTTGCAATAAATCAACCATAGAGTTGTCGCCACCCATGTCTCTTTCACTTGCCTTCTCTCCACAATCAATCTCTTTAAGAATCTTACAACACCAAACCCATACAAAAGAAAAGAAAAACTACCCACATCATCATCATCACCCTTCAGAGAATTACTAACTTCATTAGCCTGCAGAATTATTTGTAAAATTGTAATTTAAGGTGTCCTGGATTTTGCATTCGAACTTTGACAATTTTCATCCAGTATGCTGGACAAAACCACATTGAAATATTGATTTTTTTTTTTCTAAACTCTAGTTATTCTTTGATCACAATCATTGACGCTTTTTTATTTATCTGTATTTCTTTTATCAACTTTTATTATAAATTTTTTTTTTTATTGTCATTGATACCAGTAATGCTTGAACCAACTGCAAACCTCATACATCAAGTTAGTTTGGTAGAAGATTCAAACCTCAGACTTTTAGTCTATAATCAGGAGCTTAAGTCAACCCTACTACCTATGTGAATTTAAAAATGTTTTTTTTTTTTCTGTCACATGAGTATTCCCACTTACATTGGAGGTGAGGCTAATCTCACGAGAATGTGTAAACCTTCCATTTCACACACACTGATTTAGTGATAGGGAGTAATCTCATCGGAAATGGCATAGAGGGATTGAACGTGAATCAAACTCAAGATCTCGCTTCATGAGGTGAGAGTCTTGACTGTCAGACCAACCCTATATATATATATATATATATATATATATATATATATATATATATATATATATATATATATATATATATATATATATATACTATCAGTTCTACATTGTAAAAGAACTGTCTTTTTATCTTTTTCCTCTAAGTTTTGATATTTTCTGTTTCCTTCTATACCTGTCAACTGTGTTTTTATTTCTTATCTTTTTAAATCGGAGATTGCCAAACTATCCAATGCGTTATAATGAGGTGTTATCAAATGGATGGTTGTAGATTCCACAAGAGAACTTGGAAGCTCAAAGTTGTACATAGGTTGGATCCAGGGTGTGAATAGCCTCTTTATGAATCCAGCTATGTCATAGATATTCAGACAGATACTACTACGGATTCAAATCCAGTTTAAGATTGCATCCACGGATCTAGTCACGAAACTTCCCAATATTCAATCTGGTAAATGGTTAGAGGTCTCACTCGATACTTAGATACAATTCAATTTCAAATTTTATTTATTAATCACAATGACATGCATGAATCTGTATCAGAAAACAAAAATTAAATGAATTATCCAAGTCAAAATTTCATTAATTTAGTTGATTTTTTAGGTTTTACTTTCTATTTGACCATGTTGTTTACCCTATTATAAACCATGCATTCAGTCACTCAATTATTTATTATATCTTCCTTTATCTCTTCCCTATATATTTTTTGTGGTCCATCCCTCCTTGAAACTCTGACTCTGTCGCTTCTTAATTCTACATACTAGGGTTGTCTTTAGTTTTCTATTATTATGCTCAAACCACTTCAAAAGAGTTTCTTTTGATTTTTCTTCTAATCGAATTATTTTTTAATTATCCTTCATGGGTTCATTTCTAATTTTATCTTTTAAAATTAACCCACTGATCTAACATAACATGTGCATCTCTGTCATCCCTCTATCTATGGCCATGTTGATCAACTAGTCTTGCCCTTCTCATCTTTTATCATTATCATCATTTTATCTCCTTGATGGGTTCTATGGCCCTCATCATCAACCATTCTTGATCTAATGCAAGCAAATGGAGACACTTTTAAACATGAAAAAATGTTAGGTTTTGTACATCACAAGGACGATATTTTAATTAGAGCTTTGTAATATAACATAAAGAAAAGAGGAATTGTGTCCCTTTTCTGGAGGAGAAAGAAATGTCTAATATACAAATGAAATGTGTATCCTTTACACTTGAAAACAAATGCCTCAGTATGTTGTTGGGTTAGAAAAAAATACAGAGCATATTCTCAGTCCCTTTCCCACTCCAGCATGCATGGATCATCCAGTCCTCGTAGAGGAATAAATATATATTAGCCATTGTACCCAAGTCACTTGTGTGGAAGCATCAGAGGAGGAGAAGCCATGAATGGTCCTCTATCACTTCCACTGCAAGAGAGCTTTAACAATAACATGGCCATTCGACAGTATTGCCCGGCGCGTCTAGAAGAAGAGGAGCAGCAAGAATTCTGGGAGGACTCGTTGAACAGCACCGGAATGTGGTCACCATGGGATTCTTGTAGCTCTCCTTGCTTAGGGGCCTCAGAACAAGACGAATTCGTCGACAGCTTCATCAACGTTGATTTGTATGGTGAAGATGGAGGTGCATCCACCCAAATCCAACAAACCCCAGATGAGTTCGATGCATTTTTTATGCCGAACTCCACATATGGAGAGGTATCTATGACTGATGGAGAAGAATTGGAGCTCGGAATCCCAACCGAAGAGTCAGGCATGGTATCAAGAATCTTGCCAAGTATTGAGGGAGGGACACAAGGAGTGGACCAGGGACTTCACTTGGTGCACTTGTTGTTGGCTTGTGCAGAGGCAGTTGGGTGCCGAGACACCCAACTGGCTGGTTCATTGCTTAACCAAGTATGGGCCTCGGCTAATACATGGGGTGATTCATTGCAGAGGGTGTCCTTTTGCTTTGCAATGGGATTGAAGTCTAGGCTCTCCCTTTTGCACAATGTGGGTGCAAATGGGCCACTGCCGACCGTTGGTGTAGATGTACCGTCGATCACAAGGGAAGAGAAGATGGAAGGCTTCCACCTCCTCTACCAAACCACTCCCTATATTGCCTTTGGTTTTGTGGCTGCAAATGAGGCTATATGTCAAACAGTTCAAGGGAAGGACTCCTTGCACATCATTGATCTAGGGATGGAACATTCCCTTCAATGGCCTTCTTTGATCAGAACCTTGGCTTCCCGACCCGAGGGCCCACCAAAGCTTCGAATTACAGGGATAGGTGTAGGGCCAAATATAGTGGACTTAGAATCCAGCATGAAGGTTCTTGCCAATGAGGCTAGCATACTAGGGATGCATTTAGAATTCAATTTGATATTGGAGCCTCTGACTCCTTCCTCACTAAATGAAGAGACCCTCAACTTGAGGGAAGGAGAATTTTTGTTTGTTAATAGCATCATGCATCTACATAAGTATGTAAAGGAGAGTAGGGGTTCTCTTAAGACTATTCTCCAGGCAATAAGGAAGCTAAACCCAGCACTCCTCACAGTTGTAGAACAAGATGCAAACCACAATGGGCCCTTCTTCCTTGGAAAGTTCCTTGAATCCCTCCATTATTATTCCGCCATCTTCGATTCCCTTGAAGCTAGTCTTCCAAGACCTAGCCCTCAAAGACTGAAAATAGAGAGATCCCATTTTGCAGAGGAAATCTGCAACATTGTTGCGTATGACGGCTCTGATAGAGTCGAGAGGCATGAAAGAGCAGATCAATGGCGAAGGCAGTTGGGTCGAGCGGGCTTTCAATCAGTTGCTTTGAAGTCGATGAGCCAAGCAAGAATGATGTTGTCTGTGTATGGCTGTGATGGCTATACTCTTACCAGTGAGAAAGGATGCCTCCTTCTTGGGTGGAAAGGAAGACCCATAATGTTAGCATCTGCATGGCAAGTTCACCCTGCTGCCTCCAATTGAAGTATTAGAACATGCTGTCACTCTGACAGGGACCCAATTAGAGATTGAAATAGTTACAGGACCAAGACCTACCTCAATCAAAGAATATGTCAATCAGGGTTGGCTTGTTCTGCTTTGGTAGTAATTTCATTTTTAAGCACCCGTTTTAGGAACTGAGTTCTTCATTCGCCGAATGTTTGATGTGGCTGCTGCCATCTTCTAATCGGTGAACCAAGCTCTGTTAGGGTAATTATCATTAATATCAACTGTAGGCCTTTATCTTCACATTACATTCATTTTTTTTTTTTCTAATCTTAGAATCTCTCAATATGGCATATTTCTTTTAAAATTTTTATTACTCTTCTCGTAATGAGTATCATTTTCTTCTCTGAAGATGAATGATCGTTAATGTAGAAATTTGATGGTCTGAATTATGTTTCACAATGCTGAATATGTCCGGTGATGTAACTAAGATATCTGAAGAAAGAAACAACTGACAGTGAAACAGAACCAAACAATCTTCTCTTTCAATAGATCAGATATTAGTCTATTGTGAAGTATGCAAAACCTCAATCCAGAAGTAAATCCACCCTGTTCACCATCTAAATTGGCTTTTCACATTCAGTTCAAAGATCATCCACCATCTATTTTGACAGTGTTGGATATTTTCAAAAGAAATCAAAATAAAATAAATAATTATATATTTGTTAGGATATCATGTTGCAAATGCGGCTTTTCATTCATAGTGTTTTGCATTGGAGAGGCATGCACCGTTGGATAGGGTTTAGGACCCTTTGAAGAAGCAACCAAGCCCATGAAAGGTTCTTAAGGAGGGACACTAAAGCATAGAGGTTGATATATAGATTACTTTGGAAAGGTATGGGACAACCCAATTCGGACCAATATTCTCCTGATTTTGTTTCTGATTTTTATGAATTTGAGTGTCTATTTTCAGCATTCATGTTTGTACTTGAATATTGCAAACCAACATGGACATTGAAAATTAATATAGGCCTATTTTATCTATCATGCACTAAGACATGCTGAAATTTCATTATAAAAGCAATTAAGCAAATGTCAAAGTAGCAAGAGAATGTTTGTACTGTCTTAAGGAAGTACTGTAAATGATCATCGACTGAGGAATTTCGCTACATTTGTTACTCTCATTTGAGGCACAAACGAACAATAAAAAGTATTAAAAATTTTAATAAATTGTTTGTTTAAACAATGAAATGGATAAGAAGAAAACCCATTTTTTCGACTTTCTGTTAAGTCTAAGAATTTCTGTAATCATCATAAAATCTAATCCTAAAGATGCAATATCTCATTGTAATTTCATTTGTTCTTTTAGACTCTCAGACCTACAATGGGACAAAAATCCTCTCCTTTTATGGTTTACTAAGCTGCCTAGAAATCCTCACATTTGTTGGAACTTAAATTTGAAAAATTAGTATTTCATATGGTATTCCACTTTTTGTAATATGGGTATCTCCACCCCATACTGGAGGTGAGACTAATCTCACGAGCGTGTGTAAACCTCTCAATCCACACACAGTGGTAAGTCGATGAGGAGTAACCTATGGGGAGTAGCTCAGAGGGATTTCAGCGTGAATCGAACTCAAGACCTCTTCATGAGGGGAGCTTATTGACCGTCAGACCGACCCCTCTGATCTCCTTTTCATGATCATGAAAGTGAAATCCTCTAAAATTATAAATGAAAGATCATGGCTCGTTAATGGTAATTGAGGATGAGGACAAGGAAGCAGCAACTCAAATTGCGAAGGCATTTTCTGTGTGAGAGCATAAACAAGGTTATGCTGAAGAACGGAAACCACAACTTCTCATGTTCCTCTTGGGAACCCTCACTTGCTTTCACGGAGGAGGTGATCATTGGAAAACTCTAGTGCTATAGAGGAGGTCACCGTTATGAAGGACAGAAGCTAGAGGAAACCATTGGGAAGATGTAGAGGCTAGGAAACAGTAATAATCAATGAAGAAAGTGGCAGGGAGAATTGATATAGAAGACGAGGTCCTTAGTGTTGGGTGGAGAATGCAGTTTTACAGCACACTTGTTGTAGGTGATGAATAGTGACAGGGTCCTGCGAACAGACAGAAACGACAATGGCGTTTGTGAGCATATGCTAAGGTTTAGCCCATTGGAAGGATCAATCAGAAGATCGATCGACGGTCTGAACAACGCCTGATTGGATTGAAAGAGTAGTGACCGGAGAGAATAGGAGCATTTGGCAGTGGAAGATATTGAAAGTATTAAAAGTTAATTAATTTGTATTTCTTAGGAGGTACCTTGATGTTTTCTAAGTGACTCCTAGAAGTATGTACCTTGGGGAGTGAAAAGTCTCATTGGATGGTGTACCTAGGTTAATGAAAGTGTTGCGTAGATAGTTGTAGTGCTGGTTCATTTCTAGTGAAAAGTTATTGAGTTCAGTTAATGGCTGAAGCCTATATAAAGAGGTGTTTGTAATCAATTTTCATTCAGAAATTACAAAGAAAAATTTACTCATTCTCGAGTGTATCTCTTCTATCTTAGCAATTTACAAGAATTATTCTTCATAGACATTGAATTGTGCTCATTACATTCTGCTGCGCCAACAAATTTGGTATCAGAGCTTTTCACATTTATCTCTATTCCATGGCCAACAATCAAAGTACAAGTACTTTCAACTATGCACAAAATCTAGTTCCAATCTATGATGGAGAAAGTTATGATTTTTGGAGCCTACAAGTGAAGACTCTTTTCATCTTTCAAGATCTTTGGGAGCTAGTTGAAGATCGCTATGATAAACCACCGGAATCACCGACGACTAGTTCGACATGGACTCAAGCAAAGCAAAAGGAATACAAGGAAAAAAAAGGAAAGATGCTAAGGCACTTCTCATCATCCAACAAGGGGTAAGCAAATCTATTTTTCCAAGAATTTTAACCTCCAAAAAGTCAAAAGATGCCTCAGAAATTTTGAAGAATGAATTTCAAGGTTCAAAGAAAATCATCTCCATAAAACTCCAAACTTTATGGAGAGAATTTGGCAATTTGCTCATGAAATAAAGTGAATCAATTCAAGTCTTTTTCTCAAGAGTTTCTGGCATTATAAATCAAATTAGAAGCTTTGGAGATACTATTGAAGACAAGAAAATTGTTGAAAAAGTTTTGAGAAGCTTACCGGTGAAATTTGAACATGTTGTTGCCACTATCGAAGAATCCAAAGATTTTTCTCAACTATCATTGCATGAACTAATGGGTTCTCTTGAAGCACATGAAAAAAGAATGAGCAGATTTGCAGAATAACCAGTTGAGCAAGCATTTCAATCAAAGATGCAAGTGAAAGACAGAAAAGATGAAGAGTCCGGAAGACAAAGTCAAAGTAGGGGCTCATTTCGAGGAAAGAAAAATTTCAGACGTGGAGGAAGCTCCAACTGTGGTCGTGGAAGAGGAAATAGTTTTAATAACCAAAGGTATGAAAGAAATTCTACTCCCAATCTCCAATGGAATGTTTGCAAAAAGTTTGACCATGCAAGTGAGAATTGTAAATTCAGATGCACTAGATACAAGATATTAAATCACATGGAAAAAAATTGTTGGTTCCGACAAAAGAATGAAGCACATTACACAGAGAAAAATGATTCTCCGGACCAACTATTTTATTCTTGTTACAATTCACAACAAGAATCTCATGACATTTGGTACTTGGATAGTGGTTTTAGTAACCATATGACTGGAAATAGAAATTGTTTTGTGAGCTTGGATGAGAAAGTATTTTCTCAAGTCAAACTTGGAGATGGAAAGTTGCAAAATGTTGAACGAAAATGAGTAATTTCTGTGAAAACAAAAAAGGGACAAAATAAACTGATTCATGATGTTCTTTATGTCCTTGGACTTGCTCAAAATTTGCTAAGTGTTGGGCAACTTATTCAAAAGGACTATACAGTGAAATTTGATGAAGATGCATGCACAATTTTAGACAAAAAAATAGACAATTGGTGGCTACAGTGAAAATGTCATCAAACAAAGCCCTTCCTCTAATCATGCCACCAAATGAAAATTGTGCTTTGAAAGTTGATGATATTAATGAAACTGTGCTATGGCACCTAAGGTATGGTCATTTGAATCATAGATCCCTTCAACTTCTCAAAAAGAAAAATATGGTGATTGGCCTTCCTTTCTTGAAGACAAAAACCAAGTATGTGAAGGGTGTATCTATGGGAAGTTTCATAGACTTCCATTTGCTAAGTCATCATGGAGAGCTAAAAGGCCACTCGAATTGGTTCATGCTGACATATGTGTACCAACTCGAACGTCATTATTCAACAAGAAAAAATATTTTCTCTTATTTGTTGATGACTTTAGCAGAATGATGTGGGTGTATTTTCTTGAACAAAAGTCAGAAGCATTCTCTGTATTTGTGCAATTCAAGGCTTTTTGTAGAAAAACAAAGTGGCCTTCAATTAAAAGTGTTCACAACAGATCATGGAGGCGAATTTACATCTACAGAATTCCAAAATTTTTGTAAGGAGAATGGAATCAAAAGGGAGTTAACCGTAAGGTATACTCCACAACAAATGGTGTTGCAGAACCGAAGAATTGAACAATTGTGGAGATAGCACGAAGCATGCTCAAAGGAAAAGGTCTTCCAAATAACTTTTGGGCTGAAGCTGTTAGCACTGCCATGTACATCCTCAATAGAGCTCCAACAAAAGCAGTGTTGCACAAGACTCCATTTGAAGCATGGCACAATCAAAAGCGCGAGGTAAAGTCTCTTACAGTTTTTGGATGCATTGCATATGGCCATATCCCATCACAACATAGAGAAAAGTTTGATGAAAAAGGAGAAAAGTACATTTTTATTGGATATAGTGCAGAATACAAAGGTTACAGGTTGCTCAATCCAAAGACCAATGATTTGGTTATTTCAAGAGATGTGATTTTTGATGAGTTGAGAGATTGGGACTGGGACAATGGTAATAACAATAAAGCACCACAAATTCTTGATGAAGATGTAAGACATGAAGAGTCAAGCACTCCACCATCAAGTCCACAAGGTTCAAGAAGTAGTCCAAGCTCTTCATAATCAAGTCCACCAAGAAAGGTACGATCACTACAAGATATTTATGATTCATATGATGTTGCTTTCATTGCATATGAGCCTGAGAAATTTGAAAAGGCTGCAAAAGATGAAAAGTGAATTGGAGCCATGAATGAAGAAATGAATGTCATCATAAAAAAAAACACGTGGGATCTTGTTGATCGACCCCATGGGAAAGATGTTGTTGGGCTGAAATGGGTTTATAAAACCAAATTTAATGAAGATGGCTCAATCCAAAAGCACAAAGCCTGTTTGGTTGCAAAGGGATATTCTCAAAAACCCGAAATAGACTACAATGAAACATTTGCTCCAGTTACTAGGATGGAGACAATTCGAGTAATATTACCATTGCAGCACAATTGAAGATGAAAGTTTATCAGTTGGATGTGAAATCTGCTTTCTTGTTTGGAGAGTTCGAAGAAGAGGTTTATGTTGAACAACCTCAAAAGTATGTTATGAAAGGAAAATAAGACAAAGTCCATGGGCTCCGCAAAACATTATATGGGCTAAAACAAGCACCACGTGCTTGGAATACCAAGATTGACTGGTATTTTCAAAAGAATGGTTTTATGAAAATCCCAAGTGAACCATCAATTCATGTCAAAAAAGAAGGTGTTCATGATTTTCTCATTGTTTGCTTGTATATTGATGACTTGATTTATGCAAGCACAAAATCAAATATGGCTGAAGATTTCAAGAAAGCAATGATGAAAGAATATGAAATGACAAATTTGGGTCTTATGAGATATTTTCTTGAGATACAAGTTAAACAATCTCAAGATGGTATTTTTCTTTGTCAAGAGAAATATGCAAAAGATTTTTTGAAGAAGTTTTCCATGACTAATTGCAAGCCAATTGCAACACCCATGGTGGTGAATGAAAAATTCTCAATGAATGATGGTGCTGAAAAAGTAGATGTTTCACTTTATCGAAGCCTTGTTAGCTCACTTATTTATCTCACAAATATAAGGCCTGATATTATTCATTCTGTAAGTGTGATTTCTAGATTTATGAATAATCCTAGCAAGCTTCATTATGTAGCAGCAAAAAGAATTCTCAGATACATCAAAGGCACCAAGAATTTTGGACTCATGTATGCAAAGGAAGATGATGATAGCCTAATTGGCTATAGGGACAGTGATTGGGCTAGATCAATTGAGGATAGGAAAAGTACTTCTGGGTACGCTTTCTATATTGGCACAAAAATCATTACATGGCTTTCAAAGAAGCAAAACACAATAACATTGTCATCTGTCGAAACGAAGTATGTTAGCAACAAGTGTGGTATGTGAAGCAATTTGGCTAAGGAAGGTCCTAGTTGATTTACATCAAAAGCAAGAGTCACCGACAACAATATTTTGTGACAACATGTCCGCAATTGCTATGACCAAAAATCCGGTTTTCTATAGCAGGTCAAAGCACATCAAACTTCGACATCACTCATTAAAGAACTTGTTGAAAGTAACATGATTGAGTTGAAATTTTGTATACCCAATGAGCAGGTTGCAGATATCTTCACCAAATCAGTTCCAATAGAAAGTTCAACTACTTTCGGAGTTGCATGAAAATTACAAATTAAGAGGGGGTATTAGAAGTTAATTAATTTGTATTTCTTAGGAAGTACCTTGATATTTTCTAAGTGACTCCTAAAAGTATGTACCTTGGGGAGTGAAAAGTCTCATTGGAATTGTTGGTGTACCTAGGTTAATGAAAGTGTTGCCTAGATAATTGTAGTGTTGGTTCATTTATAGAGAAAAGTTATTGAGTTGAGTTAATGGCTAGAAGCCTATATAAAGAGGTGTTTGTAATCAAGTTTTCATTTAGAAATTACAAAGAAACGTTTACTCCTTCTTGAGCATCTCTTCTATCTTGTCAATTTACAAGAATTATTCTTCATAGAGATTGAATTGTGCTCATTACATTTCATTGCGTTGACCGGAGAGAACATGAGCGATTTGGCGGTGGAAGATATTGAAAGAAAGAGACCAAGATGGAGACTTTGGAAATGCACTTGCATTATGCCTCTTGTACCTCTCTTTGTTACAAATTTTATGTACATCATTCGGTGATACACTGTGATACTTATAGAACAAAATAATGAAAAGAAGGAAGGAAAAGAAGAATTCTTAGGGAGAAGAATTCTTAAAGGAATAGACTTCTTAGTCTGGAGATTCTTCATCGGTGATGATTCTTATCTTCTTTAGATGAGGGTCGGTGGTCTCAATATCTTTTGCTGGATGACCATGATTTTTTTGCTGGAAATCAAGAGTTGTACCACCAATATTCCCCCTCAAACTGAGCCGTGGAGGGTGCCAAAGGCCCAGTTTGGTACATTACAAGTGATGGTGCCGGCGTAGAAGAGCCTTGGTAAACATGTCAGTGACTTGATGAGAAAAGGGTACAAACTTTGTGACAAAAGAACCAAGAGTCTCCTTTTCCCGAACAAGGTAATAATCAATTTCAATATACTTAGTGAGCGCATGAAAGACATGATTAATAGTGAGGTGTAATGCCGAAATATTATCAGAGTGAAGAATCGGAGGAGATGAGATATGGAGAGCGAGATCACGAAGACGATAAATGAGCCATGTGAGTTCAGCAGTGGTAGAGGCAAGATCTCGATATTCTACTTCTGTACTAGATTAGGGCACAATATGATGTAGCATAGAGTCTACCGACCTGACTGAATGTCGAAAACTCGGCCCAACTATTTTAGTTTTAGTTATTTTATTTTGTATATTCATTTTTATTTAATTCCCTATTTTTTAGGTTACGATTTTCTTTTATTTTTGGTATAAATACACCATTATACATGTATTGAGGGAGTGATTGATAGTGGATATTTGATTTTGGGTTTTACCATGTTTATCTCATTCTTCTCTTTTCTCGTGGATTCAAGACTCGACCGGCAGACGGCGTTCCACTGGTGTTTTTCTTTCTCCTTGGGCTTTGCTTCAATGGTGATTGAAGGCTTCCCAGAAGTTTCTCTCGACCAATTGAAGAAGGTCGAAGTTTCCCGACTAGCCAGAAGAGGTGTCATTGCTCTGTTGAAATGCCCAACAGTCGTACCCTTTTGTAGCCTCGTTTGTGCCTCCATCTTCTTCACCTTTCCTCCACCGTCCCATCTTCTCTTCTCTTGCTGCCCATCTCTCTAAACCCACCATAAAGTCCATTCCCTTACTTCCATAACCAGCCAGACCTCTTTGCTGCAGGTCTGTCGCCCACAACAGATCTGTCTGTCGGTCATTTCTGCAACTCCAACTCCTGTTTTCGCCAGCAGCCTCAACTATTGTCTGTTGTCGAGATCTCTGCCTCCTTCTACACCCCAGACGCCCAGTTCTGATCAACACTTTGCAAGATCCCAGACTGCCATTTATCCAACCCCTCCATCGTCACTCAACCGTGCACCTCCACCTAAATTCAACCCAACAACCCAATCATTATCCCTTCACCCCTACAGTCCATCCAAATCTACAACTCCTTTTATTTTTACCATTAATCCTTTCTTTTACTTTTTATTTATTTAATTATTTGTTCCATTAACATTAAACCCACCTTTCAACCCATTCCCCTTCCCCCCCCCCCAACCCATTGGCCGTACATGCTTTCCCATCTTTTAATTCTTATTTTGTTATTTTAATCCCATTTACCCCTTTATCTTATTAGGTAATCCTATCTAATTCCATTATTCCTATACAACCCACTTCAAACTCATCATACCCCCATCACCCGATCCTACTCGCTGCATAAATTGGTATCAGAGCCTTGATTAATCCATATTCCCGAATGGAGGTTTGCCTTTGTCCATTATGGATGTGTGAGTAGCCTTCATCAAGTGGGTGTTTAGAGCAAAAAAAACATTATGGCTTCCTACTATGATGATCCGAGCGAAGACGATGAAATTGAAGAATTTTTTATTCGACATGGGTGTAATCCCGTAACTCAAGAGTACCACATGGAGGCTGACTTCTCACCCTTCAAAGGTCAACTATACAATGAAGACTTCCACGACTAGCTTTCCAAAGTCGAGCATTTATTTGACTATTGGGAAATCGATGAAGCAAATAAAGTGCACTTCGTGACTTATCGATTCCTAAATGAAGCTTATGTTTGATGGGAGGCAATACAAATCAATCGTCAGCTATTGAATAAGCTTCCTTTCTGATCATGGCCACAGTTGAAAAGGTTGCTACTCGCCCGTTTCCTTTCTGCCACTACTGAGCAAAAGTCTAAAGAAACAAGTAAAGTCTTTGCGTCTGTCGAACACGAGACAGTCCCAGACCTTGCATTGATCCCGAACCCCGCACCCGTTCCCTTGAAGAAAACATTGGAGTATGTGTCAGTTCCTCTAGAGACACCTTCAGAGTTTGTGCATGTGCCTCTAGAGTCTCCATCGGTATGTGTGCCAACCTCCACAACATGCGTGACCGTTTCATCGGACCTCATGTGTTCTCCACCGGAATACATGAGTCCATAGATAATGGCCATGTTCGAGAACGAGCTAGTTGCATTGACGGCACCACAGTCGGTGCAACTGATGAATGTTGATCCACTGTACATGTCACATGCATCGTAGACGAAAGAGCCCTTCTTCCTTGTCAACGAGTTGGCGACGGTCGAGCCACCATTGACACTCCAACTGCCACAGGTACTGCAGGCACCATATGTATTACATGTGTCAAAGAAAATGGATTTCGTCAATGATAATCCTTATTTGCTCTTTTCTGACGTCAAGCCACCATTGCATCGTGTTGTCGTTGCTGTCGCTATGGAGCCATGTGTACCAGTTGAAGTCATGAGCGTCAAGATTCATTATGATTTGCTTACCTGTTTGTTTGGCATGTTTGAACCATCAAGGCGCAAGAAATATCTTAGCTAGTATCATAGGTTCACATATTAGATTCGAACTCGAGGACGAGCACTTTTTCAAGCACGGGAGACTGATGTAGCACAGTGTCTACCCGACCTGGCCGAATGTCGAGAACCTGGCCCAACTATTTTAGTTCTAATTATTTTATTTTTTATTTTCGTTTTTATGTAATTGCTTATTTTTTTAGGTTATGTATTGCTCTGCTAAAGTTTCGACGCTCGTCAACACTCTACTTAAGCGTCAGTGTTTATGGGATAAGTTTCGTTCCGTTACAGTAAACGCAACATAATGCATTTCTCTACTAAAGTTTCGACACTCGTGCACTCTGCTAAAGCGCCAGCGCTTGTCAGATCTCTACTTAAACATTAGCGCCCTATTTTGGTAGTTTTACACATTTTCACTAAAATGGCCAGAACTTAAGCTACAGTGTTTGGATTTTAGAGTTCTTGTACTTTTTGGAAATTCCTTTAACTAATATATCCAACAAAACAAGTCTCCCCAAATTTAGAGCTCATTTGATACCTCAAATACGTCCACAAGTCAACCCCATTATCAAGCCACCCGATTTTAGAATCAACTTGGCTTCCATTGCTTCCAGGTGTCACTTCCACACATCTCATGCCAGAGTTCTCAGTAATTTGGCGGGTCGGGTCATTACAATCCACCCCTTAAAAGAGTTTTGTCCTTGAAATTCAGATAATTTAGAGCTCCGAGTTCAGTCTCGATATTCACAAATTCCACAAAGCTTCACATATGGGATCCTCTCTCAAAAGCCACTCAATCACAGGTCACACTTGGGCTATGCAATACAGCCTGCCACATTTTACATACACGGCTCTCTTCTGATGGCTCACATATAGAGTACTACCTCCTCACACACAAGACCAACACTCCAAAATGAGATCTACCATTCACAAGTGGTTAACACGATCCCATAATCCAACATGTGGTCTACAACGTCAGGGTACATAACAAAAATGCACCCCGCTGATCCAAGAGCCTTAAACACCTCTGGACAATACACGCCGAAGAATCCAAGTTATCCCCCTCCCCATCTTAATCATACACCCGAGGGACCACTCATTCCCAATGTTCTAAACTCGACATCACTAAAACCATCAATCTGGAGTCAATCACCATTCTGACATATGCACAACGAGTACTCCCAGATCCTCCTTGACTCAACCACTAGTCGAAATCCCACTCCTCTACATAACCTGTAATTTCCAACAATATGGTCAAATCCATAGGTTTTCGTACATCATTCCAACCATGGACCTAATCACCAATAGCACACAAAATTGTGATGTGTCAAGCATAATATAAAGGTCCACCAATCATAATGTGTGACCAAGAATATCCAAACACACATTTCGTAACTAAGGCACGTGTAACGCCTCGTCACTCTACGGGCGCTTTATCTCTGAAATATCTCAAAACATCACAAAAGACGGATATGAGATGATATTTTTTTTTTTTTTAAAACAGGGTGACTACCTCCCACTCAACAAACTATAAGTCCACAATACCAAGAAGCATAACAATCAACAACCACAAGCCAATCGAATAATGTCATACAGTCATCCAAACAAACATAAAGTGATGAATCCATACAAATAAGGTTTTCTCAAAGTTTAAAACATAAGCATGACATAAACATCTAATTACTACTCCCCAGGCGCTTACTCAAGGGGCCTGACTGGCCCCTCCGCAATCAAGGTACCTGAAAGGTAAGGGATGAGCAACCCAGCCCAATGAAGGGATAAAACATACCACATGTCAGCAATATAGTTATACATCACATGTATAATGTGTAATAAACTTCATAAATGAATGAATATCCCTCTCCATGAATGCTCAACTGTACAATAAATCAATGGTTCACTGACCAGTCCAAAACCTCATCTCCATAACTCTCAATGGTCCTCTAACTGCTCCAGTCTCCCTGCTAATACAGATGGGAGACCTTACAATATACAATGCCTCAACCGCCGGAATGCAATGGGGAAATCCGCATCTCCTATGGGGGTTTCTACAGCCGGAGCATAACGGGGAAGTCAATCTCAAGGGTAGGCATCTCAACTGCCGAAATGCAACGAGGAAACCCGCATATCCTATTGGGGTCTTGACCGCCGGAGTATAACAGGGAGATCCTCTCGATATCCAACCCATCATTCCATCACAAACATATATACATGTGAACAATCTCTCCAATGTATGCACACAAAGACATGATCATGCATAACAATGAGGGTACATTCCTATACAATCAATTCAAATCAACAACATAGTTCATCATGCGAGTTAAAAGTATATAAAGTTACTTAGTCACGCATATCTATACTCAGCATGATTTCATTAACAACCTGCGAATAAGCATTCCAAATATCATCAGCAACTTCCAAATACTTCATTCAATTATTAGATTAGCCAACTAACATTCTCCACAAATGCATATAATTAACGGGAGTACACCCGAGTGGGCCCTCTGCCACATATTTGTTTCAACAGTTTTTTCCCTTACCGGGTCGCTAAATATTTAGAGGGTCACACTCGGGTCATCCCGTATCCAAAAATAATAGTTAATTTTATGCAAATGTATGCTAAAACAGTGATAGATCCCCTCAGAGTGTGTGTGGAGTCGAAAGTCCAAGCAAGAAAGTGGCTTGAAGGGTTGAAGGGAGCTCAATCTATTGAAACAAGGAGGAACGGATTAGTAAATAAAGCAAAATGGGTTAAAATGAGGCCGGAGTGAAAACGGGCCTAAAACTGGGCTGGGCCTAAAATGGACCAAACTGAGCTAGGCTTAAAAACGGGCCAGGAAAGTGGGTCAGTCCGAAGGGTCGGGCCTGCCAGAAGTGGGCTGGGGCAAGTCGGGTTGGGCCTGCCAGAAGTGGCTCTGCCAAATCTGGTCGAGCCTGCTAGAAGTGGGTTGGGCCGGACCCAAACCTGCCACTGGGCTTGGGTTGGGTTAACTCAAGTGCCTGAGCTGAGTCCACTGAGAGACTCGGCTGAACCAACTTAGTTGCCCAACTAAGTTAGAAAAAAGGGGAGAAAGAGAGGGGAAAATCCAATAGAGGCCAAGGAAAATCGGGAAAGGAAGAGAGAAACTAGGAAAATCGAGTAAAACCAAGGGAAAAATGGGAAAAACAAGGAAAGCAAGGAAAATTAAGTAAAAACAAGGAAAAATTGGGAAAACTGAGAAAAACCAAGGAGAGGAAAAGGGAAAAGGGTATTGAGAAGAAGAGCACTTGGAATTGGTCGGGAAGAGAGAGATCCGACAACTGAAGGCGAAAATCCGGCGACTAGAGCATGGCCTGAAGGTCGTACGCAACGTACGGCTCGGTCGGAGAGTGGGAAGAAGAATAAGAAGAAGAGAAGAGACGAAGAAAGCGAGAGGGATGATGAGAGTTCGTGAAGGGACTAAAGAGGGTAGGAGAAGAGGAGAGGAATGAGAAAGGGATATGGAGACCGAGCGAAGGACGGGAGAGAGGGGAGTGGCACTGTAGCATTTGCGGCTACAGTGTCGAGAGGGGGAGGGATTTAAGGAAGTTAGGGTTTTTTGAGGGTTTTGGAGGTTTTTCCTAGGTATTTATTTTTATTTTTGAAAAACGTGTGAAAATGAATTTTAAAATCAACATGGCGTCTTTCACGAAACCAAATGAAAACCCGAAAAAATCTAGACGTCGAACGTTGAGAGAAAACGTGTGAATTTCAAATGTTTTTTTTATGACCAAACACACATAAATTGTAAAATTACAAAAAAAACTCATTCAAGTTCCCGAACTCGAAATCAGATAAGCAGGGGTCCACTACGGAGCCCACACCACCCTCAATGCTACCAAAGCACTAAATACAACTAGGAGGTCCACAAACATTGTAAAACCCCGAAATATTGGTCGGGTCATTACAACACACGCGTTACTCCCATGCATAACATTACTAATGTTACTCTGCATTTGACGAATAGTCAATCCATCCAGAAGAGCACGGCCAAGTCCCTTGGGGCCTCCAATTTCACCCCAAGTGTCTCAAATCACATTTGTCATACCACCTTACAACAAATCATACATCACAACAGAATACATTCCGCTCATCACTACGTGTTGGGTACACGTGGAACCAAATTGCCTCATCCAACACGTTAAAATTGCGTGCCTCACATGTCTTCATGCTCGATAACTGCGCATGCTGTTACCTGTTCTCAGGTATGCCATTGATTTTCATAAATCTATGCATGCTTTCATATACAACGCACATGTTCATTCATACCACAATCCATACAATTGTGACAACACAGTTGGGGTTCTTCAATAAGACCAACAAATGGACCCGTTTTTCCAATACTTCCCATATCTGCCCACGTGCCAAAATTGGCCACACACAATGGCACTGTGCCCCTCAAAACCAATTACACATCGTCAGTGCAGACATGCAAAGCTAGGCTTGTCCCTGCCAGATATTAATCTCAATCATATGTAAGTGACGTTGGCTCATTGCAGCCAATCATCAACATCACATGCATACCAACATGGCAACATATGGCCCTGTCACACATACAAACGTGGCCTACGTAAAGTGGCTCAACACGTATCTGTTGTGGCCAGCACTATACAACTTATCGTGTGGCTCATACTAGAGAAACACATACCTTGGAATGAACAATCAATGAGGGTATCGTTGCCACCCTTCGTCATCTGGGGAAAATACCAATCATCATAGAGTTGCATACATGTCGAGCATCCTAGTATGATATTTCATCCTCATAGGCTCTCATACATAGGAGGGGTCTACCTTCTCAAGACTGCCAACTACATTTTCGTTGTTGCGTCACCAGTGTCTTTATGCATTTCAGTCTCAATCATAGGCATGTTCAAGCCGTACTCATGAATTGTAGCATCTCTATGTCAACGCAATCAAACCCACAACATTCAAAATTTTCCAATGCGACTTCAAATCTCAATCCACATCTCAAATATGTCTGATTCCCACCACATGGCATCAAAAAGATCCTACTCAACGACTAATCCACAAGCCAATTATTCTCATATCAAGTACACAATTAGACTCGCAGCATTTACCGAATCTTCAGGAAGCTACTCCGAGGTATGGCTCTTCACAAGCCAACCGCTTTGCCAACTCCATTAACGTAACGAGTCAGCTAAGAAAGACAACAATATCCTCACACGAGCTTTCTACTTCCATTCACTTACGCTATCATCATCTGTCCCAAGAGAGATCTTAGGTACCAGGTCTAAAATCACTATATACCCCATTGCTAACAACTAGCCTTAGTAGTCCTCTGGTTGGGGCCAAAAGTCACAATCCTTGAACAACTCTCTAGGCTTGCGACCACCCCCCGAGCTGATATACCATGTATTCCCCAACTGTTGCCACACACACATGTCCCTCTAGTCTTCCTACAATGTGGGATCAGTGGCACTACTTTTCCCCTCACTTGTATCAATCGGGTTGTAGTCTGCCAACGCACCATCGCTCGATCTCTCCAAGTCCCATTGCAGGACTCTCAGGCCTCTCACTCTTAGGGAAGACAATGTTATGTACAGTTTGCAAGGTGATTTGCAGACGATTCCAAGGGAATTATATAATCTTTCACTCAAGAAAATCAATCATTTCCTCATCACTTTCCCAGTCCCAACTAGATTCAAACCTCCCTCAAGACTTCCAGCACCTCTCAACTCGGAGTTTATCAGAGTCCAATAGTCACAAATCCAGATCACCTTGAAATACCACCCTAGTCACCCTGTCGGAGTACTAACTCAACACTTTTCGCCTTAACCCAGCTACACGAAAAGGTCCTAAACTCAACTTAACTCACAGTCTTATGCTTCTGTCAAAGTTTCAGCTCCCATATTCACAGTCCAAGGGGAATGAACCTAAGCTCTGATACCAAATTGTCAAGCTCCGACCCTTGGGCACGTGACTGAGATTTTTTTATATTTGAAACTCTAAAGCAATTGTACACCTATGTTCATACACACGTGGAACTCACATGTATAAGATGATTCCCACGAATCCTAAAACCCCTTGGATCCCGTTGTGATTTAACTGAATAATCAGTTGCCTACGTACTCTTTCAAGATCAGATCATGTGTAGTTTTACGTTTATTATGACCATTATGACCTAAGTTTTACACACTTTCACTAAAATGACTATAACTTGAGCTACGAAGCTCGGATTTGAGCGTTTCTGTTCTTTTTGAAAAGCTCTTTAACTTATCTATAAAAAAACAAGTCTCACCAAATTTAGAGCTCATTTGGTACCTCAAATACGTCCCACAAGTCAACCCCAATATCAAGCCACCCGATTTTGGAGTCAACTTGGCCCATTGGTGCCAGGTGTCACTTCCACACACCTCATGCCAGAATTCTCGATAGTTTGGCAGGTCAGATCATTACACCAATACTACACTGTATCAATTGAAATGGGCCAATATAATAGTCATTTAATGATCCTTATTAGCCGATAAAGTTTATTTTCATACAACCAATAAGATGTGAATTAGAAAATAGGTATTACCATAGAATAGGCCCATGTATTGTATCGGCCAATTCAAAAGGAAATAAATGAACGTACCCGAGCTTATTAGCAAATTATGACATATTTTGAATTGTAAACTAGGTAACCATGCATTGGAGTTAAAAAAGGACATATGTTAAGTTATTGTTTGGATATACTGTTAAATAATTTGACCCGTACAATATTTATTGCATATTATATTATATTATAACAATTTATAAAACTAAATATAGACCAACTTTTAAAGATACTTCATCCTTTGCTTCCATGTAAATGCAGCGGCTGGGACTTGGGACATGTATGCTACTTATGAAAAATGTAAATGGTTGATGTCCCGTGAATTAAATTTATTCTTAAATTTGTTTAGGATTAACTAACGATTTAATTAAACTCAAGTTACATAGATACTTAAAAGTTTGAATAGTTTACACTTTAAATTATATTTAGAATTATATTTTTAAATCAAATTTTATTATACTTCTTATATAAAACAAAATTATATATAGAATTATGCTTCTTATCCCATTTGATATATCTGAAGAAACCCACTCGACGGCTGTTTTTTGATAGATACGGAGGGATCATATTACATGTAGCATACATGACTGCATTTGGATGGGAAATAAAGGGGGTAACTGTACTGCTACCTTTATTTGATAATGGATGGGTGAGGGTAAAAATTCTTTGGAGCATGAGACTTTTCACAAAACTCTTACCTCTCTTTACCCCCTCTTTATATCTATGGAGTAAAAATATTTTAAAATATTTTTTAATTGATGAATATTATTTAATAATTATATTTCATAAAAATTAACTTGTATTTATATTATATAGATTTAATAAAAATTATTTATTCTCATAAAATATTAATATGTCAGGTTATCCCTACTTATAGTTACCAAATAAGATTTTTTCTTTCAGGGTAAATTTTAACGTTATCCCTATAATTACTAAACAAGATAAGAGTAACACATGTATAAGGATAGCTCATGTTCAAGGGTAACTCCTATTCAAAGATAATCTGTGTAAAATTTACCCCTTATCCAAACACAGCTAAAATGTGGATTTCCTTTTCTCAATTTTATACAACACCTAGTTATAATATAAGGGTACATGTATGGCGGATGTAATATGAAAACTTATTTGTATGTTATGTGGTTGTATTTTGCTCAGCCTTCAGGCTTTTAATGGAAATCTAATATTTACAAAGAAAAAGAAAAAAAAAGAAAGGGCATTAATCTAAATGACAAATTCCAGCCACAAACAAAAATAGGACGTTGATCTTTACCTTGGGGCATCCTCCATCCAGCGATCTGGTTAGAAGATAAATCTAGTTCAGAAAGTTGTTTGAATTGGGCAAACAAAGTGGCGTTTGGATACCATTTTCCCGACTCTTCACCTCTTAAACCAGCTAGATACAACGTCTGTACTCGATATGTGGAAGAGTTACAGATCACAGACACCCAACTGCAACAGTCGTCTCCCTTCCAATTCTGTAGTTCAGAGGGTCGAGGGTTGATGTCTTTTTTTATGAGAAGAAGTGAGTCTCTTTCATGAGGAAAACAGGCGATGCAGCAGTGAGCAGCCACAAGCAAAGCAACAATGCTCCACCAACACCAACACCAACACCGCACCTCCATTTTTTCAACCTACATGTTCGGATATGTCAGGGGTGCTTACCATATTTATCTTCAAAGTAAGATAAATAAATAATAACAATTATTATTATTATTACTTTACATATGTAAGTCCAACTCCTTGGTCAAAGTCTTTTTGTGCTTTAATTTGATTGTGATGGATAAGCAGGGCACCAATTTTCATAATTAAGCGCATATGAATATAGTTCAATTGATATTCTCTCGTTTCAAGAAATGGGAAGTGTCACCTAAAGTGTCCTAAAGGCAGTGGATATTACCCGTAGGAATTTTATTGGGTTTCTCGCAAAGTAAATTTAAAAAAAAAAAACAAGATTTACATAATTGAGTTATGAATTCATAGTAGAGATATGAAATTGCAAAATGCAGGAACGACAATGGAAATTGAAGCCCATAGAGAGGGTAGATGATGGTCAAGTCAATGCAACATCTCTTTCCCCACCACTATCTTTTTCGGTGTAGGTAGTTTCCTACACATATGAAAAGGAAAATCCAGCATACCAACAAAGTAGGTAGCTTCCTTCCATGAGATCAATTGACCCATTCTCAAATAAAAAATGGCCAATGTGGAAAAAATAGATCATAGATAAAGCGTGCAATCTGAGGAAAGACCAAATTCCAGGCCACTTGGCTCTTACGCATTTTCGGGCTAACTGGATTGGGATTTAATGACCACATTTAAAATCACAAAAAAGTGGTTTCTCATAAAGATTAAACAGTTTATAAGAATTGTATTAAAACCAAGTTTGAGTACAACATATAATAGATTTAAATTGATAGAACTTTAAGTTAAAGATTAAAAATAATTTAAAATGACTAAATTTTGAACTTAAAAAATATTTATTTGATTAATTTAATTTGATATTTTTTTATGGGCTACATATTTAAAGAAAAATCTTTTTGAGTAGGCCTATTATTGTCATATTTGATGAACCTTATGTCATAAATACATGAAATAATATTGTGGATTACCAATATGTGGGTGATCATTTTCACATAAATTTATTAAAGAAATACAAAATTAATGAAAGCTATATAATGAAATAAAAAGCATAGGTCAGATTTTTTGGCATAATTCAAGTGACTCTGATAAGTTCCTGGACCAAAATTAATGATCTCTTAAAATCCAAGCTTAAAATTCACAATTGCTTGAGAGAAAGAGAGAGACAGAGCGCCCTCAAGAAAGCGAAATCGAATGGAGGTTTCTCTCCTAAATTTATGGCTGTTAATTGTTATTAGAATAAAAAGACAAATAAGTGTTTAAATACCTGATACGATTGTATTTCTTTTGAAATGTAATCTGAATGTTTCCCATAAGACGTAACGAGATCATTTCCATTTTGGAATCAACAAAAGACATCATTAGGATGAGATATCAAGGAAAATGTGACTTTTGGATAATGGATAATAAATAAAAATAGGAACTAGATAAAATTGTATATCGGAACGACTTCTGGCTTTTGATATCACCAAGGGAAGGATTGTAATGACTTGACCTGGGACTTCAAGATTTTTGAGGAAATTAGACTCAGAAATTGATGATCCTTCCGTCGAGTCAAAGTTTGTCCGAATCCGATCTTTGTAGCCTAAGTTATGGCCCTTTTTTGTGTAAATATGCAAAAATTACCATGACAAAGTGATCACATCGAGGATCGGATGATCTAACTGTCGGACAGAACCATCAGAGGATCCGACAGTTTGTGGGACGATGTATCAGAGGCTGGATTTTACAGTTAGATTTTCAGGTCTCTATTGGATCGTCCAACAAGATTCGTAAACTCATTTTTCCATGTGGAAGTCTTGAGTTCAAATCTTGTTCAACTCATTTTTTTTTTCGTTCTTATCCTTTTGTTCCCTTTTTTCTGAATAAATAAGTAAAAATTAAGAGGTGTTCATTTGTTCAAACTCGACCTAAATAAACAAGCTTCGACAAATATTATTTGTTCAATGGGTCGGAGTCGGCTTTTAGGCCCATTTATTTTTAAGTACCAATCCAGAGTGGACCTCGGTGGGTTTAAAGTAATAGTCCGAGTCACTCCTAACCAAAATAAATGGGCTTGGACAAAAAAAATTATAATCTATTCTGACGGTTTTGTATTTCCTTTTGCATTTATCTTTTGTTTAGATATTAAAGTAGTTTTACTTTTATTTTTGAACAATGGCAATAAAATGGTTTCTTTGAAGAGTCTTCTAATTTTCTTTAATTATATAGTTTATAGAATCTTAATTGTCTTCTGGTATGGGAACTTGACAATTTAATTAATTTTATTATCATCTTGTTAAATAAAATGTTATACTTCTTAGTTTTGTAGATATTCAAATTTGAATTCACAAATGACAATATGAAGTGCATAAAGATATCGATCTTACATCTAAAATATTTGAATGATCTAAAAATATAAGTCGATGCCGATGTTACCTATATGGCTATATCCAATTTGAATCCAATTCGTTTACATCCTTGTTGATTATAAGTGTGTGATAAATTGAACAATTACTTTGGAGTAGCGGTCCTTCCACTGTGTTTTGTATAACCAGACACGAGATTTAGGGTATTGCCCATTTTACCCTTCCACTGCTGTATAAATCGGCTCACTGACCGGCTCATCAGATCACTGACCCTTCCACTGCGCTATAAATCGGCTCACTGACCGGATCACTGACTGAATCACTGACCGGCTCATTGAAATCGAATCACTGAAATTTATCTAAGTGAAACTGTTTTTTCATACAAAACAGCAAATTGGATCATTGATCGGATCACTGAAAAAGGATCACTCATCGGATTACTGAATTATTGCAGTGGAAGGATAAATTGGATAATACTTTAAAATCCGTGTCTCATTACATAAAATACCCGTGGAAAACTCTCTACCCTTACTTTGTATTTGATGTTCATATTTTTACATTATTTGTTATTCTTCCACACATTGTTGTTTTCAAGATCAGATAGCTGTAAGCAAGTCTTCGCTGGGGCTACATTTTGTCCAACGGAGACTGATGGGAATAGTTAGTCAAAAAGTAATTGAATCTTGGCCACAACTTGGAAAAGATGGAAGTCTTCTAGTCTTAATGGAAAACTTGGCGACTAAGATATTGGAATTTGGATTGCGCGACACGGCAATAATTTCTTTGTAATTTTCTTCATCTTTCCAATTGGTGGACATGGCAATAATTTCTTTGTAATTTTCATCATCTTTCCAATTAGTGGAGCTGTCAACTATTAGAAAAGAGACCGGTGCACCAATCACTTTTAACTAGGTGGACCAAAAGAGTAAAATATTTGTTTTGTTCAAAAGAAAAATTAATCTCTTTTCATTTAAAAGGATAAATAAGTAAGGATTAAATGGGGGATTTTAAATGGATTACAAAAGGAATAATGTGACATTTAATGGAATTAATTAAATGGAATACAATAGGTGAATGCATGGAAGTCAAGCATTGGTCAATGGCCCAATCGTATGAAGATGGTGGAGATAAAAGAAAACGGAAACCAGTGAATGTGAGTTGTATTTGAATAATGGGCATTAATAGCTGTAATGGTAAAGTGGGAAGGTAGGGTAGGACGGTGGTTTTGTTTGGATGGGTTTCGGTCAAAAGGAATCAATGGGTGAAAGGGGAAAGGGTTGGTTGGTTGTCGTCTCTGTTGATAACATAAAACTGGGGATCTGAGGCTCATGAATGGCAGGGATGTTAACTTAAGATGGAGAACAAGAATAAGAAAATTAAGATTGAAAGACTATTTTATTTAGTGTATACAGCTCTTTAAATCAATCATTTACACAACTAACAATCCACAAAATGGGGTTGCTAATTCGACAACTTAGAGACTATAAAGTAGGAGCTGTTACTAACAAGTCTCCTAAGGACTAGATCATCTAAAGGAGATGTTAATAACAACTCTCCTAAGGACTAGGTCATCCAATAACAGTTCTAAACACGTAGTCAGCCTTAAACTTAGTCAAACTTAATCTAAACTTTAACACCCTCCCTTAAACTGAATGTTCATGCTTACATTTAGCTTAGAAAGGTACATCACCGACCCAACCCCTCCGGTAACATGTCCCTCTCAACAAATGTGGTGCCATGTAGCCTTATAGCACCCTCCCTCAAACTTGATTATCTATCAAGCATAGACCAAGTAATCCCCACAGCTTCACAAACAGACAGTTTGAGGGGTTTTGTTAGTATATCAACAACTTGATTCTCACTCCTACAAGTAGTCTACTTAACCAAATAGCTTGGCAGACACATGAAGTAGCATCAACATACTCTACTTCAGTGGTTGACAGAGTGACAATTTGTTGCTTTTTCGATAACCAAGATATCGCCCGAGCCCAACATAAAAACATAACCTGATGTGCATTTTCTATCATCAAGATCACTAGCATAATCGCTATCGGTGAAGCCAAATAGACCAGATTGTTCTCCCTTCCTGTAAACTAAGCCAAAATCAGTCGTACCTTTCAAGTACCGGAGGATTCTTTTGGT
Source organism: Chimonanthus salicifolius (assembly GCA_013350335.1). NCBI lineage: Eukaryota > Viridiplantae > Streptophyta > Magnoliopsida > Laurales > Calycanthaceae > Chimonanthus > Chimonanthus salicifolius. Next base: position 11,354,191 of record CM023539.1, read on the forward strand.
AGCAATGAGGTGCAGTTCTGTAAGATGTTCTGTGTGTCTACTGATTAGACTAACTGCATGCATTATGTCTGGTCTAGTTGTTGTCAACTGCATGAGATGTAACGCCCCGTCCTATTATGGGCGCGTTATCTCCGAAATACCTCAAAAAGTCACAAAAAACGGATATCGAGTATAATATTTTTTTTTGAAATGGGGTAACTACTTCCCACTCAACAAACCACGAGTCCAGTACTAGGAAACAAAAATGAACCACAAGTGTAAACTAATCAAAGTGGTTATACGTTCATCCAAACAAACATGTGATATTGAGTCCATGTAACTAAAATTTCTCAAATTTAAAACATAACATAAACATAAACTTATATTCGCTACTAGTCCTCTCTAGGTACTTGCTCAAGGGGCCTGCATGGACCCTCTACGATTGGGGCACCTGAAATGTAAGGGGTGAGCAAACCAGCCCAGTGAAGGTATAAAACATACCACATATTAGCAACATAGTTGTAGATCACATATGTAAAGGGCAGTGAACATCATAAGTGAATAATTATCCATGCCTACGGTACTCAACTACTCTATTAACCGATGTTTCCACTAACCAAAAGCAAGATATCATCTCCATAACTCTCAATGAGCCACTAACAACTCTGGTCCCCCTACTGATACAATCGGTAGACCATACAATGTGCCACTGCCTCAACCGCCGGAATGCAATGGGGATACCCGCATCTCCTATGGGGTTCTCGACCGCCGAAGCATAACAGGGAAGCCAATCTCAAGGGTAGGCACCTCGACCACCGGAACGGAAAAGGAGACATGCATCCCCTATGGGGGTCTCGACCGTCGGAGCGCAATGGGGAAGTCCTCCCGGCAACCAACTCATCACAACATCATAAACATGTATACATATGAATAGTCTCTCCATTGCATGCACACGATGTCACAAACATGTATAACAATGAGGATACACTCTTATACAACCGACTCAAAATCGACAACATAGTTCATCATGCGAATCAGAAGTATACAATGAGTTACTTAATCACGCATATCTACACTCAACACGATTTCATTAACATTTTGTGAATAGAGACTCCAAACATCATCAACAATTTTCAAGTGATATATATTCAATTATTAGGTTGTCTAATTAAAATTCTCCACGACGTACATAGATAATAGAAGTACACCCGAGCGGACCCCCAGCCACATACTTATTTCAACAGTTTTCCCTTACCGAGTGGCTAAAAAAATAGAGGGTTAAACTCGTGTGACTCTGCCTCAAAAAATAACGGCTTGAATATATGCAGTGCATACTAAAATAGTGATAAGTCCCCTCACCGTGTGTGTGGAGTCGAAAGTTTAAAGCGAGTAAGTGGCTTGTTGGTTGAAGGGAGTTCAATCTGTTGAAAAAAGGAAGAACGGATGAGTAATTAAGACAAAACGAGTTAAAAATGAGGCCCGGGAGAAAACGGGCCCAAAACGGGCCGACTTGGGCCTGGTCTGAGAACAGGTCGGGCTTGAAAATGGGCCCGACATGAAAACGGGCTTTGAAAAAAGGCCGGGTATGAAAAATGGGACAAGGTGGATTGGGCCAAAGAGTTGGGCCTACTACATGTGGGCCAGACCAGGTCTGGGCCTGGTTGGGTTGGACAGGGCATGGGCATATTTGGGCTGGATTGGGTCTGGGCCTGGTTGGACCAAACCAAGTCTTGGTCGGGTCGGGTCTGGGCCAATGGACCGAGTAGTTGGGTCTAGGGTCGAAATCTTGGCCGATACGGTGTGTATCGACCAAGATATCTCGGCCGATACGCCTAGTATCGGCCAGAGATAAAAAAATTGTGCCAATAAGGCAGATTTTTGTTTTTAATTTAAAAAAAAACCAAATATAGGCATGTGCCCGGTCGATGTCTCAGCCGATATTCGTCCAATACGGGAGAATATCAGCCTAGAAATCGGCCGATATTTATATTTTTAAATTTAAAAAAAAAATTAACCTTTTTTATTTTTTTAAATGAATTTTTTCAAAAAAAAAACCATCGAGATTTTCAAAAAAATGAGAGAGAAAAATCTCGGCCGAGTTCAAATATCCATTTTTCGACCCCTGGTTGGGTCGCCACTCAAGCCTAAGGATTGGGTTGACTTAGAAAATCTCGACTAAGTTGACTCGGCACTCGACTAAGCGACCCAATAACTCAACTGAGTTGGAGGGAAAAATGGGAGACAATCAAGGAAAATCCAGGAAAAAGGGGAAAATGAGGGAAAAGAGTACAAATCGTGTAAATGCAGAGAAAATGAAGAAAATGAAAATGGAAAACAAGGAAAACCGAGCAAAAGCATGGGAATCAAAGAATGGAAAAAGGGAAATACGGGAAAACCAACTAAAGGCGTGGAAAATCGAAGAAGGAAAAAGGGAAAATAGGGGAAAATTGAGAGAAATTCTAGAAAAGAAGGCAAGGAAAACCGAGAGAAGGGGAGAGAAAGAAAAGGGAAAAACGAAGGTGGCTCGATAGGAGATCGAGAAGGAGAAAGATGAAAAAACCGAGAAAGAGGAAGAGGTGATAAGAGGAGAGAGTTATCGAGAGAGAGATAGAGAAGAAGAAGACGAGGGTCACGGCTTGGGGCGTAGCGGCACTGTAGCGTGAGCGGTTATAGTGTCGCGGAATTGGTAGGGTTTATAAGGGTTAGGGTTTAGGGTTTCAGCTTTTTTTTTTTTGGCTTTTCAAAATTTTTTCAGAAGAGTAGAAAAAAAAAGATCAAAAAAAGAATCTGAAAGATTTCGGGCGAGAAAACGTGTGACTTTTGTACAAGTTTTCATGACAAATATGCAATAATTATAAAATTACTAATATGTTCTTCGAGCTCCCGAACTTGAAAATAGACAAACTAAGTCCGCCATGGCGTCCACACTCTCTTCATTGCTACCATGGTCCCAAAAACAACTTGGAGATCCAAAAATCTCTCAGAAAATTAGAAATTTTGGGACGGGTCATTACAACACTGCCTCCTTTAAAGAAATTCGTCCTCGAATTTCAAACTAAGCTCATACCTCTAGTCTCCAATAAGGCTGGAAATTGTTTCCGCATCATTGCCTCATTTTCCTTAATAGGAGTCTCCATGCCTTTGCGCCGCCAAACCACTAAAATCAAGCAAATGGCCTTGCCACGAAGCTTGTGCTCTCTAGAACCCTCAATCCGCACTGGTCCTTCCTCATAGGTAACATCCTCATTGATTTCCACATCTTCTAAGTTAATCACATGCGACGGATCTTAATGATACTTCCGAAGCTTGAAACATGGAGGACGTTGTGCAGTCGGGCGAGGCTCGGAGGAAGTGCAAGTCTATAAGCCACTTCTCTGATCCTCTCTAGCACCTCAAGCGGATAAACATAACGAGGCGACAGCTTCCCTCGCCGTCCAAACCTTCTGAATCCCATGACAAGGCGAAACCCGAGGAAGACGCTGTCTCCAACACCAAACTCAAGCGCCCTCCTCCGACGATCGGCGTAACTCTTCTACCAACTCTCGGCAGTCAATAACCTCTGTCTCATCTATCTCACCTGCTCAGTAGTTTTCCTAATCATCTTTGGTCCTGACATCATTGTACCACTAGTCTCTGCCCAACACAAGGGTGATCTGCATGGCCTGCTATACAAGGCCTCATGTGGTGCGATCTTGATACTGGACTAATAGTTGTTGTTGTAAATAAACTCAACCAAATATAAATGACTTTCCCACCCACCGCCATAGTCCAAAACACAAGCTCGGAGCATATCCTCTAAGATCTGAATGGTCTGCTCTGACTGACCATCTGTCTGGGGGTGGAAAGTTGTACTGAAACATAACTGCGTGCCCAACTCTTTCTACTAGCACTGCCAGAATCGAGAGAAAAACCTTGGGTCCTGGTCTGAAACAATTGACTTAGTCACACCATGTAGTCTAACAATGTCAGTCAAATATATCTGACTCAAAGTCTCGAGAGAATCAGTTGTCTTTATACCAATAAAACGGGCCGACTTAGGCAATCGATCCACTATGACCAGCACTGCATCACGTCTCCAAAAAGACTTCAGTAAAGTAGTCACGAAGTCCATAATAATGTGGTCCCACTCCCAATTGAGGACCGATAGAGGCTGCAACTTGCCAGCAGGTCTCAAGTGTTCTACTTTGACTTGCTGACAAGTCAAACAGTGGGTCACAAACTCGGTTACTGCTCTCTTCATACTCCTCCACCAGAATTGTTGATGCAAGTCGTGATACATCTTTGTACGACCCGGATGCACGGCAAATCTAGAGTGGTGAAAGTGTTGTAATACCTCCTCGCGACACTGCCCTGATAGGGGTACAAAAAGCCTGCCCTAAAAGGTCAAACCACCATCTCGTCTAATAGTCCATCCAAAAGGTCCATTGCCATTGGCCACAACATTCCTCAATGCAATGCACCTCTCATCTGTCTGCTGAGCTCTCAAAACTCTATCATAAATCCATGGCTGAACAACCATGTTACAAAGTCTAGATGCTCTGTATTCACCGATCAAACTTGATAGTCACCAAAGTATTCTATCCACCGTCTTTGTCTCATATTCAGCTCCTTCTGTGTGAACAGATACTTTAGGCTAAGTGATCTGAGAAACCTCGAACCTCTCCCCATATTACTAATGTCTCCAAACTTTAAGCGCAAAAACTACAACCGCTAACTCCAAATCATGAGTAGGATAATTCTGTTCATGGGTCTTAAGCTGTCTTGAACCATAAGCTACCACCTTTCCATCCTGCATCAAAACACAGCCCAAACCATCACTGCAAGCATCACAGTAGAGCGTATAGCAACGACCTCTCTCTAGTACTATCAACACTGGAGCAGAAGTCAAACTCTCCTCCAATCTTCGGAAGGTTGTCTCCTAGATGAATTGCACATCCTTGTGGTTCACCCTTGTCATAGGTGTAGCGATCTTGGAGAAATCCTTGATAAACCGTCGGTAGTAGCCCGCAAGACCCAAAAAGCTGTGGATTTCAGTCACACTTTGTGGTCGCTCCCAACTCAGAACAACCTCAACTTTAACTGGATCCATGGCCACACCATCAGCTGACACCATGTGTCCAAGAAACTGAAGCTCTGGCAACCAAAACTCACACTTGTTGTATTTCGCATAGAGCTTATGATCCCTCAAGACTCGAAGTACTGTTTTCAGATGTTGCTCATGGTCCTCCTCCGATGCTGAATATATCAAGATGTCGTCGTTGAACACCACTACAAACCAATCCAGATACGGCCTGGAAATCATCATCATTACGGCCATGAACGTCGTCGGGGCATCAGTCACCCCAAAAGGCATCACCACAAACTCAAAGAGTCCAAAATGAGTGCGAAAATTGGTTTTCTCAATATCACACTCCCGAACCCTCACTTGATGGTAACCTGAACGAAGGTCTATCTTGGAGAAGCACTTAGACCCTCTCAACTAGTCAAATAGATCATCGATTCTTAGCATGGGATACTTGTTCTTCTCTGTAACTTTGTTCAACTGCCGATAGTCGATGCACAATCTCATGGAGCCATTTTTTTTCTTAACAAACAACAACGATGCACCCCAAGATGAAGTGTTATACTGAATGAAGCCAAGGGTCTCTAATTCCCTGAGCTGTCTCTCCAAATCCAAAGTCTCTGTCGGTGCCATCCGATAGGGAGTGATAATGATGGGTGATGTACTGGAGAGCAGGTTAATAACTAACTCCACCTCTCAACGTGGTGGTAATCCAGAGAGAGTCTTTGGAAAAATGTCTGAAAACTGTCGAACCACAAGAGACATCTCGACACCAGCTGGCCTCGAACCTTCCCAACTCAAACTCGTTACCAAACTGCACAACTCCTCCACTTTCGGACTGAAGGTTGGGCTAAGCTTCTCAACGAACACATCACAAGTGAGAGTACGACCTGCTACTCGTCTATGATAACAGTCCAAGGTGACCTGATGGAAGGACAACCAGTCCATCCCCAAGATGACGTCAAAACCTGACATCTCTAAAACCCACAGATCAAACTCCAACACTACACCTCCAATTGTCAAAGCACACGACCGACAAATCTGATCTACGACTTCCATCACCTCGAATGGTGTACTGACAGAGATAGCCCTACCACTAAACCATAACTAACAGCAAAACTCAATGCAATAAAGGAATGTGAAGCACCATAATCAAATAAAACTCTACACCACACACCTTGAAGGACTAATTACCCTGCATCACTGTCGGTGGTGCGTACTCTGTCTACTGGACGATGGCGTAAGCTTTGCCACGGGTCACTGGTCCGGGTCTGCCACGACCTCTGCCCCTCTAAGGAGGTGCTACACCTCGGCCTGTAAGGGCGCCAGGTGTCACCTGCACATGGGTGGCGGCTGGCATGATCTCTCGCTGGGGTACCACCGCTACGGCCTGACCTCTGCCTTGAGGACATTCTCTGGTAAAATGCCTTGCCCCACCACAAGTGTAGCACTGAAGGCCCCGAGCATAGCCCTGAACTGTCCCTAAAGCTGAAGACAATCCCTTCTGGTGTGGCATGCATGTTGATAGTGGAAGCACACATACAGTCCGAGTTGGCCACCTCACACTAACACATTCTGAACCTGCTAAGGTGGGCCTAAAGGTAACTTCTGACTTGAGTGGATGGATGGTCTCTTCCTCTTCTTATCAAAACCTCTACTCTATCTAGGGGTAAAAACTAATGTTGGCTGATAAATCATCCCACTGCTCCGAAGGGCGGTGCTCTCTGCCAAGATCGTCCTCTACACCACTTCAGCATAGGTAGTGCTCCTCGCAGTAACCACCACATGAGCGACCACTGGATGAAGGCCTAGCTCAAAACAGCGTGCTTTCAACAGATCAGTCACAATCATCTCTTGTGCGAAGCGATACTCAGAGAACTTGGCCTCATACTGAATAACTGTGTCGTCACCCTATATTAGGTTGGCGAACTCAATGCTCTTAGCTTCCTTGACTACTGATGGGAAATACTTAGCCAGAAACACTTGGCAAAATATGTCCCAATCCCTCCAGGCTGTGTCTCGGAGGGACTCTTGGGTTCACCAACTGGTTGCCTCTCCTGTGAAGTGATGTGAGGCCAAGGTCACCCGTAGGTCTCCCTCCCTGACGCCCAGCTTATCTAGGAGATTGCTGCTCTCATCGATCCAGTCCTCTACTGCGATTGGGTCAGGCCTTCCTCTAAACACACGAGGGTAATGGCGCTTAAACTCCCTTAATGCAACCATCTCTCTAATATTGTGGTAGACCTCACCAGGTGGAGGTGGTGGCGGAGGTGGTGGTGGTGTAGGCGGAGGTGGAGGCGGAGGCAGAGGAGGTGTTGTCTACCGCTCCAACAAGGTCTGTACTGTCCTATCCACCGTCCCCTCCATGGCTCTCTCAAAGTTGGTCACCATCCTAGTCAACATCTTCATCAGCTGTCCCTGGTTGATGAGATCCTGCGCAGGTCTACGTCTCAAAGTTGACGTCTCTGTCGAACTCTCCAATCTGTCCTGAACCACTGGTCCCTCCCCTGCTGGAGGAACCCTAGTCGCACCGGCATTGTCGTTGCCACAGACTCCCCCATTCAAACGGGTGTTGTATCTTGACATCGCCTATTTCATAAAGATACTGAAGGTCAGACACCTTAACAAGTGAAAATCCAAAATAGTACATATCTCAAACATGCTATCTAAAGGGATGCGTATTAGGCATATTACACAAACCTAGAATATCTATGCACTACCAAGAACCCGGCTCCATCTACCCTATCACAATGGGGATGAACCTAATCTCTAGTTGTCATCTCATCCATCTCCAACCCATGCACAGTCCGAGAGTTGACCCACGCTCTGATACCAACTGTAATACCCCGTCTCGTTAAGGGCGCGTTATCTCCGAAATACCTCAAAAATCACAAAAGGCGGATATCGGGTATAATAATTTTTTTTTTTGAAACGGAGTAATTACTTCCCGCTCAACAAACCACGAGTCTAGAACTAGGAAACATAATGAACCACAAGTGTAAACTAATCAAAGTGGTTATACAGTCACCGTGTGTGTGGAGACGAAAGTCCAAAGCGAGTAAGATGATTATTGGATCGAAGGGAGTTCAATCTGTTGAAACAAGGAAGAACGAATGAGTACTTAAGACAAAATGGGTTAAAAATGAGGCCGGGGAGAAAACGGGTGTAAAACTGGGCCGGTCCCAAAACGGGCCGAAGTCGGCTGGGTCTGAAAACGGGCGAGGTATGAAAACAGGCTTTGAAAATAGGCCGGGTCTAAAAACTGGGACAAGGTGGATTGTACCGAAGAGCTAGGCCTGCCAGATGTGGGCCGGACAAGATCTGGTCTTGGTTACACCGAACCAAGTCTGGGCCTGGTTGGGCCAGACCAGGTCTGGGTCGGGTCGGGTCTGGGCCAGTGGGCCTAGTAGTTGGGTCGCCACTCAAGCCTAAGGATTGGATTGACTCAGAAAATCCCGACTGAGTTAACTTGGCACTCAGCCGAGCAACCCAATAACTCAACTAAGTTGGAGGGAAAAATGGGAGAAAATCAAGGAAAATCCAGGAAAAGGGAAAAATGAGGGAAAAGGTGGAAAAACTGTGTAAATGAAGAGAAAATGAAGAAAAGGAAAATGGAAAACAAGGAAAACTGAGCAAAAGCATGGAAATCGAAGAAAGGAAAATGGAAATACGGGAAAATCAAGTAGAGGCGTGGAAAATCGAAGAAGGAAAAAGGAATACAGGGAAAAATCGAGAGAAATCCTGGAAAAGAAGGCAAGGAAAACCGAGAGAAGGGGAGAGAAAGAGAAGGGAAAAATGAAGGTCGTTGGGTAGGAGATTGAGAAGGTGAAAGAAGAAGAAACTGAGAGAGAGAGAGAGAGGAGAGAGTTACCGAGAGAGAGATCGGGAAGAAGAAGATGAGGGCCACGGCTTTGGGGGGGGCTGCGGCACTGTAGCTTGAACGGCTACAGTGTCACGGAAATGGTAGGGTTTATAAAGGTTAGGGTTTAGGATTTTAGCTTCTTTTTTTCTCTGGCCTTTCAAAATCTTTTCAGAAGAGTAGAAAAAAAGGATTCAAGAAAGAATCCAAAAGATTTCGGGTGAGAAAACATGTAACTTTTGAACAAGTTTTCATGACAAATACAAAATAACTATAAAATTACCAAAATGCCCATCGAGTTACGAAACTCGAAAATAGGCAAATTGGGTCCACCACGGTGCCTACACTCTCCTCACTGCTACCATGGTCCCGAAAACAACTCGGAGATCCGAAAGTCTTTCCAAAAATTAGAAATTACGGGACGGGTCATTACTTGAGACTTCCCACTATTTGCTTGTAAAGAGTGCTATCAATTTTCTTTCCGTCGGGATCTTTCATGAGCTTTAAACCCAGTTCCACTGATGTACCCACTGAATTGCAATTTTGCATTTGATATATGTTCAAAACATCATGAACATATTTTTTCTATGATATGAAGATACCAACAGAAGATTGTACTACTTGGATGCCAAGGAAGTAATACATCATGCCAAGATCAAACAAGTCGAACTCAGTCATCATCGATTGCTTGAAATCATTAGATATAGCACTATCATTTCCCATGTAAATCAAAGCATCCACATATAAGCATACAATAAGCAGTTGCCCTGTAGTTCCCGATTTTATAAATAATGTATGCTCAGATGGGAACTTTTCAAAGTCTGACTTTGAAAAATATGCAGCTATACAACTGTACCAGGCTCAGGGAGCTTGCTTTAGCCCATATAAATCCTTTCATAACTTTTATACTTTCTTCTCATTCCCCTGTTGCACATATCCCGGAGGTTGATCAACATAAATTTGTTCTTGCAAATCAACATGTAAGAATGCAGATTTCAGGTCCAATTGGAAGATGGGCCATGAGTTTTGCGCTGCCAATGCAAGTACCAAGAGGATGGAATCATGCCTTACAACTGGAGCAAAAACCACTTTGTAGTCGATGCCGAATTCTTGCTTATAGCCTTTCGAAACTAGGCTTGTTTTGTAAACTTTGTCTTCTGCATTTAGCTTTGTTTTGAAGACCCACTTGACACCAATCAACTTATGCCCTTGGGGAAGTGTTGTCAATTCCCAAGTGTTGTTTTCCAATGGCTGTGATCTCTTCATCCATAGCTTTCTGCCATTTTGGTTCTTTGACAGCTTCTTAAAACACAATAGGATCACAATCTGAAAATAGAGCAAAATGTGTAAGTGGATCATCTGAAGGAATCAACTCCACTTACTTTATAATCTTGCATCCATGCCGGTCTCCTCTTGATGCATTGAGGCCGTGAACTTGGTTCAGATTCTTCTTCATAGGATGAAGGACTTGATAAGTATGTGGGAAATGCATTTGGTTATTGCGGTGCACCAATTATAATCTCAGGAGGGCTTGAGAAGCTCGTGGACTCAGAATGTGGTGGTTGTTGTTCACCAACTATAAGTTGAGGATGATTTTCTTCATCATCACCATCAAAATTCACTAGAATGTGCTGCCCTACATTATTAACAGCCCATGTCCACATCTTTTCTTCATCAAATACATCTCAGCTGATGATAATCTTTTTGGTGACAGGATTATATAATTTATAGGCTTTTAAATGCTTACTAACCCCGATAAAAATACACTTTTCTCCTTTGTCATCGAGATTTTTCCTCTTCTCATCTGGAACATGTGCATATGCTATGCACCCAAAATTTCGTAAGTGATCAACACTTGGTTTTCTGCCACTCCAGGATACTTCTGGCATCATATGTTTTACAGCTTTTGTAGGGCTCCTATTCAATAGATAAATACTCCACAAGACTGTCTCAGGCATGAAACGCTTAGGAAGAAATGTACTATTCAGCATACTTTGCACCATGTTTAAGATTGTACGATTCTTCCTCTCCGCCACACCATTTTATTGTGGGGTGTAGGATAGTGTAAGTTGTCTTTTGATGCCTTGTTTTTCACAGAAATTTGCAAACTCCCGTGAGTTATATTCTTCACCACGATCAGATTAAGAACTTTAATATTTTGACCAAGTTCTTTTTCAACAAGGGCCTCAAAATTTTGGAATATTGAGAAAGCTTCAGATTTTTCCTTCAAAAAATAGACCCATGTTTTCCGACTAAAGTCATCAATAAAAGTAATAAAATATCTTTTATTACCATTGGCCTGCAAATATCAGAATGGGCCAGCTCCAACACCTTTTTGGTTCTCCACGTTCTCCCTTTTGGAAAAACATCATGATATTGTTTGCCAACAACACACTCTTCACAAAGTTGGGGATGATGATCAATCTGCGGAAGTCCAATCACCATAATTTTCTGATGAAGAGTTTTCAAACCATTAAAATTCAAGTGCCCTTAACGAAAATGCCATAGCCATGCTTGATCTTTCACCATAGTAGAAAAACATGGAATGATATCATTTTGAATGTATAGAGGGAACATTCGATTTGCTGTCATATTAACTTCAGCAATTACACTTTTCTTTGGATCTTGAATTCAGCAAGTTCCTTCCTTCATAGTAGAAAAACATGGAATGATATCAATTTGAATGTATAGAGAGAAGATTCGATTTGCTATCATATTAACTTGAGCAATTAGGCTTTTCTTTGGATCTTGAATTCGATAAGTTCCTTCCTTAATGATGATCTCATAACCCTTTTCTTGAAGTTGACCCACACTCTTTCAAACTCGGAACATATAACACATTTGAAATAGTCTTCTGAGAATCTTTGGAAGTCCGGATTTTAATATTGCCCTTCCCTATAAGACAAATGGTAGAATTATCTCCATAGAAGTACGAAATGAATCATCTATTTCAGAGAATATGGACTTATTTCCACACATATGGTTACTTGATCCGGTGTCCAAGTACCACGTATTTTGATGAGTCTCCTTTGTTTTATTGCAAGCCATAAAGGAGAGAAGATAAAGAGGAAGAGAGTCTGAGAAGGAGTTGAAGCAGGAGAGGAAGCGGCAATCGAATACTCATTTCCCCACCACGCCACCAATATCCTTTCCTAATGGATGAGAAACCCATCATACCAACAGAGAAACAAGATGAAGAAAAAGAAAAAGAAAATTTCATTGAAGATGTTGGGAAGATAGTGGTGGGTGTTTGCTTACTCCGTCAACCTTCACTTTTTTTCTCCGGCCATTGTTTGAATGCTGATCACTGCATTAATGGGTCTTCTTGATGAAATATCGAATATGGGCCCAACTGCTTCCTTTGCTGCTTCAAACTCTCTCTCTTGGCTCCCTGAGATTGTGGTGCTTTCATGATACACGACCTCTTTACCATTATTCAGTATCCATTTCAAGTTACTTCTTAGGTTTTTAGAAAATTGTACCCAAAGAATTAACAGGGAAGAACATTTCTCCTTAATTCCTTGGGTATGATTTTTGAAGTTCAAAACTATACTATTTTCGCTTAAAATCAGTCATGGAATTCATTAAATTTAGAGTAGATGAATTTTGATACCTTATTTGTAAAAATTGGTCGTGAAACTGCCTCTTTTGAAAATCTCTCTCCGCAATCCATTCGTTAACCCAAAATTCATTGTCTGTTTGTTCCCAAAAAAAAAATGGAAAGGCCAAATGGTAATTTGCCACCCAAAAATGAAAGTCTAAATCATTACAATCAAAATGTTACGATATTATTTCAACTATATCATGAAATAAATAAATAAGTAAGTCATATATTACTAAAATGCCATGATTTCATCCAATTCGAAGTTAAGAGCCAAAGGATCGGCAACCTTGAAAATTAAAATGGATACTTTAAGTTTAAATTAAAAATATTCTATTATCTAACCGTTTAGAAATTTAGATTGAATGAGATTGACTTTTTATTTCAAAAATCTAATTTTTTCCATTTCATTTAAGAGGGTTATTATGCTTGACATTCAGCCTCTTGCTCCAACCAAATGGTAGTTCAACGTCAGCATATTACACTTAAAAAAAAAGGTCTTCATCACTGAGACCTCTTTTTCTATTTGTGTTAGATTCTATTGTTCATATTTATTTATTCTCACATGTTCATAGGTTGTTTTTTATATATTACATTATTAATGTTTTTTCTTACTCTTTGTTTTCTTAGGTCTCAAATTTGTTTTTAAATAGTAAGTCTGATTTTGGTAGTCCATTATGAAAGAGGCACCAACAAGAGACCAAATTAGAGGAAGAGAGTAATTGAAAAATATCACAATCAATATTATGTTTAAATGCATTTTCTTATTTGATATTTGTTTCGTATTAAGGGTAATAAGCCTAATTAATTTGATACTAACTATTGTATAAGTTTGAAAGTGCACTAAGCGTGGTATAGGTAAAATACATTATTAGGTTGAAATGATAAATTCTAGGCTTATATGTGTATTAAGATTTTGGTTAAAATTCTAGTTTAAAAAATGGATATTGGGCTTGATAAAGTAAAAATTTAGGTTAAAAAATGGGCATAGGGTCTGGTAGTAAAAAAAATTAAGTTAAAAAATGGATATTGGGCTATTAACATAAAATTTTAGTTAAAATAGATATTGGGCCTCTTAGCATAAAAGTTAAGATTAAAAAAAGAGATGTTGGGAGTGATAGCATCAAAGTGTGGGTATGAATTCGATATAGGGTCTTGTAGCATCAATTTTTTGAAAAAAAAATTCAATGTTGATCTGACAGCAGCAACTTGGACTATTAGATGGGTCAAATGGACAATCGGACCCTTAATGGACTTTTAAATGGTTCGTTAAGCTTATTAGAAGGGCCGAATCCAAATGGAAGGATATTTTTTCACTAGGCCAGGCGGATGCAGACTCTTCTCTTAGTGGATCCAGATCCAGACTCAACCGAACGGGCTGATTTGGGTCCATTTACAAGCCTATAATTTGATGCATTATTGTTTATACTATGCTTGAAATAATGTAATGGTGTGTTGTTCTTTTAAAATATATGCTGTAGGGAAGGTTATTATTTAGTGTTTAGGGTTGGGTTGAAGGTCATTTGGAGGGTTTGTATTGAATATTGAACACCAATTTACTTGTTCTCTCTGTCCTCGCACATTTACACAAACACACCAATTTTCTTATACTCATTTTGCTCTTGAATGCTATAATTTGCCCTTAATGCTACAAGGGAATAAGATTTTGATTAGTTTATGTGCAAAACAAATGAGGTTGTTCTTCTTATTCCTTGCATTTTGTGATTTTCTTACTTAAGTAAGCTTTATGATTTGCTACAGTAATGTTGTTGTTCTATGAGGAATTTTTGCTAGTTTCATTAGGTTTTGGATCTTTTGTTTGGAAGAATTTAGAATTTAACTTTGAATGTCATGAGGTAAATCAGTATCCATAAATTCGTCTTAATTTTTCTATTCATAATCATTTGTGGTTATTTTATTTTAAGCTTTTATATTTATTTACTCTCACGTGTTAATGGGCTTTTTCCATAAATTGCATCCTTAATACTTTTTCTTACTCTCTTGCTTTCTTAGGTATCAAATTAGTTTATAAATATTAAGTTTGTTTTTAGAAGTTCATCATGGAAAGGATGCACCGAGTGGCCACAGAAGAAGAAGAGAAACAAATTGGAAATACAACCAATATTTTGTTTAAATGCATATTTATTTGATATTTGTTTTGTATTAAGGGTAATAAGTTCATTATTTAATTTTTTTATATTTTCAGATCTACTATAGCACTTTTTAAATTTTTTTAACCTTTATTTGATACTAAATGTTGTATAACTTTTAAAGATCATAAAGTGTGTTATAGGTGAAATATTGTATTAGATTGAAATTATAAATTCTAGGCTTATAGAGGAGTATATTAAGGTTTCGGTTAATAAAAAAGTTTAAACATGGGTCTCTTCATAGGCCTACATATATTCTTTAACCTTTAATTTTTTAAGAGTATAAATCATTGATTTTTATAAATTTAAATTAAGAGAGAGAATGATCAATTAAGGAAAAACTTATACACAACTTTTTTTAATAATTCTATTTACATCACACCAAAATGTATTTAATGATATGTTTTCTTAAAGAGTTGCAGTAAATAAGGTTTTAGTAGAGTTCTTATAAAAAAAAACCCATTTGAGTAAGAGATTTATCAACTTTTACTTTAATAAAATCATTCTATCTCTTAAATTTAATTTTTTAAAAGTTAATTAAAAAAATTAAAAATTAAAATGATGTAATTAACATTATTAACTAGTTTTAAAACTTTACACAATTAATATCTATATAGTAGCCGATAGAATGCAAACTCTCGCTCTCCTAACTCAAAAACAATTAACTACATACGTCCCAACAACAACTAATGTCTAATTTTAGAAAAAAATTCAGAAATCTAATGTTTTAAAATCATAGATTCAGAAACTCAAATCAGTTATTCCAACTAATTCTACCTTAAGTCGGTTGACTCAGGGTTGTTGAACTCATCCTTCCTTTACTTATATAATCGCCGAAAGCTCAAAATAGTTATTCCTCGGAAACTAATTCCACTTTAAGTCGATCGACTCAGAGTCGTTGAACTCATCTATCCTTTATAGTTTATATAATCGTCCGAAACTGAAAACAGTTATTCCTCAAAAACTAATTCCACCTTGAGTCGGTTGACTCAGGGATGTTGAACTCATCCATCCTTTATATAATCGTCGACACAGAGAGATAGAGAGGGTTCAAATGTGAGTCTGAGAAGGAGTTTGAAGCAAGAAAGGAAGCCGGTCCACCTTTGCTGCTTCAAACTCTCTCTCTCTTGGCTCCCTGAGATTGTTGCGCTTTCATGATAGACAGGAGCTCTTCATCAGTGCCAACCCTGAGATTTTAGGGGCCCTAGGTTAACCCTTAAGATGGGTCTTTTATACACTCACAAAAAAAAAAAAATTCATACATTCTTTTTTACAAAGTGTGAAACATCTAAATAAAATATAATAATCAAATTTATAACAAAATATTATTCAAAATTTATTCTTCTCGGATTTTGAGATGCAATATTACTAATTAAATTACTATATTCAAGATTTTTTACCATATCTTTTTCAATAGATAAGATAGTTAATCCATTCAATCTTTCTTCTGACAAATTTAATTTCCACTTGTGTATGCATGTTGATTTTTTTTTTATTACTATTTTATTGTATTTAAAAAAATTAGTTGACATGCTAAAGTATATAATGCATTTAAAACAACTTATAAAGTAAAATTCTATTAAAAAATTATTACTCAATTATAAACTATAAAGCACAAAATAGTCATTCAAATTTAAGCCCATTTTTTTTTTTCACTCACCCATCTATATTATAGTGAGCACTAAGTTTCCTCATTTAGAGACTTCTTTAGGTCACACTTTTATTAAAATTTCTGAAAAAAAAAAGATAAGAATAATGATTAGTTAAAATTTAACATTTTTATAATCATTTTAATCTTGTAATAGAGACAATTAATCATCTCAGTTCTTAACTTTTAAATGAAAAATAAAACTACAAGATAAATGTTTTTTTATAACGGTGTTTAATTCATTTTATTAGAATTATTGATTTAAAATTTAAAAAAAAATAGCCAAATAAATCTAAGTTAACTAAACTAGATAGGAATTCTAGTCAAACGAGTTAACCAGTCTTGTCAAGCCTTTTGAATACTCCCCAAGTTATTTTACTTAAAGAACATGGATACTTGGACTGAACTCTTCATAATTCGAACACACAACCTCTAAATTGAGAGTAAAATGCACTACCAATGCGCCACATATCCAATTCCTCTTAAAATGAACATAAACATAGATTTATAACATACAAGAAGGTGTGGGAACTTAAAATTTGAACCCAAATTGGGGGCCCTAGGCGGCGGCCTAGTTCGCCTAAGGCCAGGGCCGGGCCTGTAAATCATTTAAAGCAAGGGAAATTTTTTTTTTTTGTGGGGAAAATTGTTCTCCAAAAATCATTAGATGCTCCCACCATGGAATGGTCATCTCCATCACTATGCCAGTGGAGCATCTTCATTCCTTCATATGCATCAATCCTAAGTTCTATTACATGATATGGGTTGACTTCCATTGGCTTATTATTTGGCCATGGCTGAAACCAAGCTTGACCATATAACTGGTTGGCTTTTGAGGAATGAAGATGGAACTATGTAGTTGTGTTAGATTCTCTTACCCCAACCAAAGGATGCTTCAGCCTCTAAAGATAACATCACAAAAAACAAGTCTACATCACAAAGAGCATTCTCCTATTTGTGTTAGATTTCATTGTTCATATTTATTTACTCTCACATGTTAACATGGATTATTTTTCATATATTACGTCATTAATGCTTTTTCTTATTATTTGTTTTCTCAGGTCTCAAATTAGCTTATAAATGTTAAGTATGATTTTGGAATCCATAATGAAAGAGATGCACTAACAAGAGACCAAAGTAGAGGAAGAGAGGCAAATTAGAAAAATCACAACTAATATTTTGTTTAAATGCATTTTCTTATTTGATATTTGTTTTGTATTAAGGTAATAAATTCAATTCAAATTTTTAGATTTTCAGAAATATAGCCCTTTTTAGATTTTTTTTTTTAACTTTATTTGATACTAATTGTTGTATAAGTTTGAAAGCTCACAAAGTGTGGTATAGGTGAAATACTGTATTAAGTTGAAATTATAAAATTTAGGTTTATAGATAAGTATATTAAGGTTTTTGATAAAAAAATTGTTTAAAAATGGATATTAGGCCTGATAAAATAAACATTTAGGTTAAAAAATGGGAATTAGACTTGGTAGCATAGAAATTTTAGTTAAAAATAAATATTGGAGCCGTTAGCCTAAAAATGAAGGTTAAAAATTAGATATTAGGCCTGGTAGCATCAAAAGATGGGTGAAAATTAGATATCGGGCTTGGTAGCATCAAATTTGGATAAGAATTTGATATTGAGCGTTACAACAACTTCGCTATTAAATGGGTCAAATGGACAAATGGGCTTCAGATGGTCCATTAAGATTATTGGACATGCCAGATCTAAATTGGAGCTAATCCTGTTTTACTAGGCCGGGCAAATTCAGACTTTTTTCTTAGTGGATCTAGATCCATACTAGTTAGGCGGGACATATTTGGGTCTATTTATAGGCCTAGCCTTGAAATTTGATGAACATAGGTCATTGATTTTTAAATGTTTAATTTAAGAGATACAATGATAAGATAGAGGTAAAACTTATACACAATTCTTTGAATCGTCCTCTTTGCATCACACCCTACTATGTAGACTCCAAAATCTATTTAATGGTATGTTTTGTTTCAGTAGATTTCTTATATAAAACCCCATTTGAATGAATGGTTTATCAAGTTTCACTTTAATTTCATCATTTTATCTCTTAAATTATAAACTTTTAAAACAAATTTATTAAAAATTAAAAAAAAATCCTTAATTAACACGATCAACTAGTTTTAAAACTTTGCACAATTATCTATATAATAGTGGATAGAATGCAAACTCTCACTTCCCTAACTCAAAAACAATTATCTAGATACATCCCAACGATAGTCAAGGTCTAACTTTAGAATTTTTTTAGAAATCTATTGTTATAAAATTTAAATTCAGAAACTCAAAATAGTTATTCCAACTAATTCTACCTTAAGTCAGTTGACTCAGAGTTGTTGAACTCAACTCATCCATCATTTATTTATATAATCGTCGGAAGCTCAAAACTGTAATTCCTCAGAAACTAATTCCACATTAACTAGATGTGATTTACATCATTAATCCTAACCTAGCTTGGACGAAATTTGCTTGAATCTTATTGTGTGGTGGTAGGGCTGAACCTCGGGTCGGGCTGAAACTCGGGTCGGGCGGATCCTAACCCATGTCAAAACATATTGACGACCCGAATTGCTAACTCGATTTAGTCAACTCAACCCGACTCGAATTTTTAATACTCTCAACCCGACAGTTGACCAGGCCTGACCCAACCCGACCCAAGAAGACCCGAGTTTGACCTGAGCCTGAAGGGTAATGTTCTTCAATATGTCTTCAATACTTAGTATTTAGTCTTCATCTGAGTGGTTTAGATGGATGGAAGAATCTGCTTGATGGTTTCTAATAAGGAACGATCTCTAACATTACAGGCCGAGATGAAAGAGACTTGAAAAAAAAAAAAGGTCCCTTAAGAAATGAGAAATCTATCCATAGAATTTACAACCCACTTCAAGGAAAGAGAGAAAGGCAACCCATTTCCATTTACATGCCTCAATCAATCACTTGCAGGATTGAGGACAGACAATCCTTCAGACTAACATGCCTTCATTTTCTTAGTTGTCATACCTTGAGTGTTAGGACCGTGGGCTTACATTAAGATGTCGATGTTAATAAAATTTACCTTAAAAAAATTACCTTATCTAAGAATTAACATTGACCTTGACATTAAAAATTAGCTTATAATCTTATATAAGCACTTAATTTACATGCCAAATTTCAACGTCAAATTTGGTGATTTTTAGAGATGGAGTTGAATTTAGAATAAAAGAAAATAAGCAAGAAATCAGCCAGCGTTTGAAGAGGGTCACGTCTCACACGATGTGCTGGTTATCGATTTTATTAATTAATTTTAAAACTTTATAACTTAAAAAAACACAATAATTAAGTGAATAAATTATCAAATTATTTCTACAATTTTCTTTTATTTTTCTGATTTTTTTTGTAATTTTTCATTAATTTATTAATAATTTTGGAAATTCTCAATTTCGTAACTTCAAAATAATATTTGAACATGTAAATGACCGATATTTAATGAAAAAATTACATAGCCAATAAGCTCATAAATTTCTGCATTTTCTATAATTTTTTTGAAATTTTTGAAAAAATAAAATATAAAAAAGAATAAATCGAATTAGAGAGAATCATATCGGCCGATATGGCTGATATCATTCAAAAGCGTTATTTAAACCCCCGGTGGTAAGTATTAAGTTCAAACTCCCATGTGAGTTAATGGGCAAACTATGCGTATGAAAGATTTCTTTTTATGATTTTTCTTTCCTAAAAGCAGTCCATCATGAATTATGAATAGGAATCTAAATGGATTTTCAAGAATTAATTCTTTTGAAATATTTGATCTGAAATAGATTTGGATGGAAACTTTAGTTTTATTTTAAATTTTAGATCTATTCTAATACTAGTCTAACATCTATTTGTATTTGGGTGTAGATTTAGATCTAACCAAATTTGAATCCAACACTGCTAACCCAAATGACAAGTAATATGTTAACATAATTATTATTAACAAATATATTATGAAGAAGAAACTTTAAAAAATACTTTCATATGTTGTGAGAGGTTACTGAGAGGTTGCTAGCTCAATCTTTCAAGGGGTAGGTTGAACCCTCATATTAATATTTAATCCATTTGTCATACAGGTTGAACCCTCATAACCCATTCAAATACTAAAATAAATGGGTTGGCGTGACCAATCTCTTATCCCAATTTTTTTTAAGTAGGTCAATTTATTTACCCATATTTGATGGGCCCATTTACCCACTTAACCGTTGAAAAATCTAGATTTCTTTTTTCTTTTTTCTTTTATAATAAATGGAAGAATAGGGCCTACAACCATGACCAGCATTAACTTTGAAAATGATAGATATAAATCTATAAAACATTCAGTGAATGGGAAAAAAAAGTTTTTATCAAAAAAATATAAAAGGCTTCCAGAAAAAAAATATATAAAAGGCTTCCAGAAAGAAAAAATATATAAAAGGCTTTTCTAGAAGAACTAAAAGTCTTGGCGTTCTTTTAAAATATAACTAATTTTTTTCTTAGTTATTAATAGGAGCAAATCAAACGTGTAAAAACTACTATGCATGGGCAATCTCAATCCTAGCCAGGACTAAATTATATAAATATTCCTAGCTTCGACTCATCAAATTAATAGGTATACAGATCCAGCATCAATTCCATCTCTTTTCTCTTTGAATTTACATGTGGGAAGCCGCGGGATACGTGAAACCCCCATGGGTGATCCAACTACCCCTAGGACACACCAAGGTTAGACCATGAGAGCTCGAACCCACAACCTCCTGCTTCTTGAAGTGGGAGGCAACCAGTTGAGCTAAACCCATGAGGGTAACAATCAATTCCATCTCTGGTGCAATGTCCATGTTCATTCAAAGTAGGGCAATGGAAAAGTTGAAATCCTATTTGCAATTATTTTAAAAGTTAAGCACTCAATAAAATGGTGAAGAAAAGATAGAAGAATATGATGCGGTAGGGAAATGTTCTATTATTGAAATGCAAATTGTTATTTTAAGAAAAATAAACATTACAGAAATAAGTCCCTTAAGAAAATTGAAATGTAGTGCTGGTCATTTAAATAATACAATCATTACTCAAGTGGTCTAATATCACCCTCTGATGATTTCAAGACAAAACTCAATAAATCGATCCGTAGTTAGGAAGAATTTCTTCCTCCAAGTTCCATTCAATGCGAGAAGAATAATGAAACCCCAAAATCCTAATGCATAAGATGCAGCAACAAATGAGTAGAAATATACAGGATTGTCAACATACCTCAATGTATCATCTTCTTCCTCAATGGCAGGGTGTGGAGGGTGCGATGGATTGTTGGAAGAGCAATTTCTTTCAAGTGGTTTCCCACAAAGACCTGGATTGCCCTTATAGCTGCTTGCATTAAAAGTGGAGAATTGGCCTTCCCAATCTGGTAACGCTCCAGAGAGATTATTAAAGGCAACATTAAAAGTACCAAGGGTAGTCAATGCGGTTAACTGTGGGGGAATACGACCAATCAATCTGTTGTGAGAGAGATCCAAACTTTCTATATTCTTTAAATATTGAAAGGACTCTGGAATATCACTCATTAGATGGTTGTGAGATAAGTTCATTGAGTGAAGCTCTCTCAAATATCCCAACTCCTTTGGAATGTTACCTGTCAATTGATTCAAAGAGAAATCGACTCCAGTCATCATGGAAAGTGGAGTTCCTTCATAAGACCACAAGTTTCCTTTTGTTGTGAACTCAGTTCTAAATTTTGGAGCATCAAAGGTTATATTGGAAAATCCCAAATCGACAAACCTTTCGTTCATCCAAGCAGAGATGTTATGGAGGCAAGAAGGTATGGTGCCTGAAAGATGGTTATTTGACAAATCCAAGAAACGCAAATTTTGCATTTGACATTATTCTGTTGGAATGGGTCCATGAAAATCATTATGACTTAAGAGAGCAAAAGAAAGATTGCCAAGTGTTGGTAACCAAGTTGGGATAATGCCTTTGAAAAAGTTTCTTCTGAAGTTTAGGGCCTGCAAATTTGTGCTATTAGATGGCATGCGTGATACTGTTTTTGTGAAGCCATTTCCATCAATGAATAGCAATCTTAAGGCAGACAAGTTTGAATTTGGAAACGGGATATCCCCATGTAATTTGTTGTTTGATAACCACAAGTAAACCAATGACGGGCTATTTGCTAGCAACATGTGAATCTCTCCGGAAAAGTTGTTGCTCGACAAATCCAACAGTTCCAATGATTCCATGTTACTGCTGAGAGAAATTTCACCTTGCAAGGAATTTCCAGACATGTTGAGGTATAGCAACGAAGGAAGAAAAATGCTTATATTGGCTGGAAAGATCCCCCGGAAAAGATTGTTTGAGATGTCGAACCACAGAACGCAATTTGTTGAAATGCCTTGAGAAGGAAGAGGAAATGAACCCCCTAACTGATTGTTAGATAGTTCCAACACATCGGCCTCCGTCAAGTTATAGAATAGCCAACTGGGAATGTTACCAGTAAGGTTGGTATTTGATAGATCCAGTTGTTGCAAGGAGTTTTGAGTGGCCAAGAAGCTCGAAATGACATTGCCACTACGGTTGTTGACTTGGGTATTTGATAAATAGAGGGAATGAAGCTCAAATAATGAAAGCCATGTTGGGGATTCTGTTTCTACCTCTAACATTGGATTGTTTGAAAGGTCAACGTACTCAAGCATAGATAAGTTGGCAATAGTGGAGAATTCAAATACGCCATCCAAATTATTATTGCTGAGCCAAATCGTATTCAACAAACTAAAGTTTCCTAAAGGCAGAATGCTCCCACTGATTAGATTTCCTCTCAGATATAATGCTTCAAGGGAATGCATATAACCCATACATGGAGGAATTCTTCCTTCAATTGAATTGTAGCCCAAATCCATCGACTTTAGCTTCTGTAATTCACAAAGCCCTGTTATAGACATGAAAAAAATAGTAAGTTTCATAAATTATAATGATAGAAATTATTCAAGAAATCAATTTGTTTGATGTCCACTTTGAATAATTAGATTAAAAAATTTCTCCTAACGATTTCAATTTCAAGTCTTAAAATCGAAGTTCAAATTTTAGGATGTTATAATGGGCCCAGTACAAACAAGACCGTTGGTTCTCAATTTCTATCACCTAACTAATATGACATTGATGTATCACACACGTGGGACCCAAGGCCCAACGTGTGGGCACAAAATAAAACCAAGAATAGAAGATTGATGAAGAATAGAAGGAAAAGAAATCAATGCACATCCGTTTGAAACAAAGACAACACTTTCGACAATTTTCTTCGTTCTTTCTACACTGACCATGCTCGAGATCTTCTTCTTTCCATTTCCAATTCTTTCTTACTTATTTTTTTCGTTTGATTTCTTTTTCTATTTTTAGTTTGCTTGAATGTATAAAAAACCCTTGTTTGGGATGTAAAAGAAACAACAGATTTTGATAAAGAATTTATTTTGGGTTTTACCTCGTCTATCGTCTTCTTCCCCGGGGGATTCCGGTTCTAGCTCGTGGATTCGAGTATTCTCCTCTAACGATAGCATTCTACAGAGTTCTTCTCTTCCCTTCCAACGCCACCTTCTCATTTAATTTTCTTTCGAGACTTAGCCTTCACATCCCATCACCCAACTCGCCCATTGATACCCATACCCCATTTGACCCGTTAAGTCTTTCACCTTTTTAAACCAACCTTGACAGTACCATACCCTTGTTTCCTTTTCCCATATGTTCTTTTTAAATCTCATCATCTCCACTAAATACCATTCCATTAATCACATCTACTTAACCCATTACACCTTTTAATGCCCATAATTAACCCAATTAAATAAAATCTGTCCAAATTACCCAAACCCAATCCTACCCATTGCATCAGACATAATCAGCATGAGTTTCCGATGAAGCAAACCGTTTGAAAAATTATAATTCTAATTTAAAGAATTTATATTTATTTGAATGATTAAATATTTTATTCATATCAATGAACTCAACCGTGACAATCAATCAAATGAGTATTGCTCTAATGCTAATTTTAATTTTTGGAGAATTAAATATGCTAAGGAATATTTGACTTCAAAAGAGACAATGATTTTTACATTAGGAAGTTTTATGATAAAAGTTCCTGATTTGTTTATCGTTGTTTAGATAGTGAAATATGGATATAAAGATCAATCTAATACTCTTTATTATCAAAATCATATCCATTTCATAATTTTTTCTGCAAGATACTCTAAATTAGTAATTATCTTAGAACACTGGGATTTTATAAATATTTTGAAAAAAAAAATTGGAAAATCATAGATATCCAATAAACTATATCAATCACATTAAGGAATCTCCATTCAATTCCATAAGCATTCAATATTGTTTCATTAAATTATTTTAAAAAGCCCAAAATTTGAGATTATTCTACAGCAAAAATTCAAATAAATTGATAAAAATAACTCAAAAATGGACAAATTTTAAGAGAAAATGTTGGAAATTGACAAATACCCTTCACACTTGAAGAACTTTCTTCTAAACCATCTTAAAATCATATCCAATTTAAGATACAACTAGAAAAATGATGAAAAGGATATTTAAAAAAAAAAAAAAACAACCGATACAATACGTGTAGGCCATATTTCATACCCTCACTTGATCATACACTTGAGTAGACTTGGTCTATGCATATTGCATATTACCTTGTATTATTATCATTGGATTATGGAGATTTTTCTTAAACTATATTATTCATAAAGTCCTATATCTATCCCAATCAACTATTTAAAATTTAGTTCATAATAAATTCAACTTTTACATAGAAATCACAGTCTCTTTAAAACTGCTCAATTTCTTTTTAGAGATTTTATCTAACACGCTTTTATTAATAGTTCACTAAAAGTAAAATTATCCCATTCTCATCTCATTTAGTCGGTGAGAGAGATTAGAAAGAATTCATATTTCACTAATTTTAAAACGTCCTATTTGTCATTTTAATTATTTCTTTCTAAAAGTATGAAAAAGATAATTGAAATGATCTATCTTTCTTCATGTCATATTAACAAGTAGAAAAAACTTGTACATTATCAACTTTTGAATTAGTCATTATCACATTTTATGATCCTATAATTAAAAGAAAAAGGGAAGATAGATGAGTGAATACTTGATAGTGAGGATGGTCAAACCGTTCAAAATGAGTTCAATAAATGATTCTTAACTTTTGATTTTTTAAAATTAAAATAAACCTACTGAATAATTTCTTTATTTATCATCGTCGACGAATGATTAACAAATTGATTCTAAACTTAAAGAAAACAAGTTTTTTTAAAATCTCAAGCACTAGAAAGTCCTTTCTACTGATGTTATGTGTATCACAATAATCCTTGCATAATTTTCTTTTTTGAAGGTTTTTGTATACTGACTCTAAGTACAATAGCTACCTATATACATTCGAATGGAGATTACTATGTACAATTCAACAAAGCATGTAGAATGAAGAGATTGGAATTCACTCTCCATCAAGATTTGTTAATCATGAAAACATAATATGAAAATTCCAATGGTGATAGCAACAACTTTGTTGCATAGAAAAAAAAATAAAAGTGGTGTCAGGAAAAAACTATTATATTTTTCCTCTTTGTGTAAATAAAAATGGGCAAATAAAACAACAATTATTAAGCAAGAAATAGTCAAATAAATCCAACCACACCACACCATATTTACGTGATTTGACTATGTGCCTACATCCACGAGACAAGCTCTGAATCAATCTTTCACTATAAAAATAACGGGATTATAAGGGTTTTTTCTAGCCAAATTAGAGGCACCCAAACGACAACCCATCATCAAGAGCACAGCATACTTGGATCCCAGCAACAATAAAAATAATATGTGGAGAGATCTCACAAAAAAAGGGGGTATGAGAGAGGATGTGGAGACGCTAAATCCATGATCTGTACCGGTAGTTTTGTTGCCCACGATATCAGGAGAAAACCCTCAAAATTTGAGATGAATCAGATTAAACACGATGGCTAGATCTCATCTTCTTCTCCTTTCCTCTTCTTCCTCGGTTGAACCCTCTCTCTTCTTTCTCCCGTTTGTTTTCTCTTTTTCCATTGTTTTTCTTTCTTTCTCGCAGACTCTCCATTCCTCTCAAGCCTTTTTTTTGTGTTTCTTTTATTAGATGTGGGCCCCACCTCTTATGAGGAGGGACACCCAATAAATCTCCCCCTCCAGACCCATGTGAGGGGCTCAACCAAGCCCGCTTTGCTTCTACACAATTCATATTTCTCCTTAGGCAAGGTTTTAGCCATCATATCCAACTCATTTTCATCAGTATGAATTTTCTCAAGTTGCAACAACTTATGTAACGCATGATGTATCCAATGATACCTCGCATCAAGATGTTTCGATCTTGAATGGAAGGTTGGGTTCTTACTCAAATGAATGACACTTTGATTGTCACAAAAGAGAACATACCTCTATTGCTCTAATCTCAAATCATGTAGGAATCTCTTCAACCACAATATGTCCCTGCATGCCTCAGATACTACAATGTACCCAGCCTATGTAGTAGACAGATCAACACATTTCTACAACTTGGACTGCCAAGCTACAACTCCCCCTAAAAAGGTCATCAAGTAACCCGACGTGGACTTTCTACAATCAATGTCACCTACCATGTCTACATCTGTGGATCCTTCTAACAAAGGTTTACAATTTCCAAAACACAAACACATCTTGTAAGTTCCTCAAAGATACCTAAGAATCTATTTAACTGTAGCATAGTGTTCCTTACTAGGATTAGAAAAAAAATCTACTGACAACACCAACTACATAAGCTATGACTGGCCTTGTACACAACATAGCATACATCAAACTATCAACTGGCAACTGCTGATGCATAAAGACCTTCCTTTATGTCACCTTTTTTTTTTCTCACTTGCTGGAGACTGCTCGGAACTGAGCTTGAAATGATTTATAAGTGGAGTACTGAATGACTTAGCTTTGTCCATATTAAATCTTTCAATCACCTTCTTAATTTACCTCTCTTGTGATAGGCAAAGCTTGCCAATTTTTGTATCTCTTGTGATCTTCATACCAACTATCTGTTTTTCCGACGCTAAATCTTTCATAGCAAAGGATCTACTGAACAATTTTCTTTCAACTTGTTAATTTTGGTAGCATCTTGTCCAACAATTAACATATCATCTACGTAAAGCAGCGAAATAATAAAATTACCATCTAAGAATTTCTTCATATACACACATTGATCTGAAGTAGTCCTTCTGTACTCATGATCAACTATGAACGAATCAAACTTCTTGTACCATTGTCACGATGCTTGCTTTAACCCATATACGTTTTTTTTCCATCTGCAAGCCAAGTTCTCTTTGCTTTTACTCTGAAGCCCTCAAGTTTCTCCATGTAGATCTCTTCCTCCAAGTCACCATGAAGGAAGGTTGTCTTCACATCAAGTTGCTCAATCTCTAAATTAAACTTGCAACCAAACCATGTACAACTTGTACAGATGGGAATCTTCCCACCTATCTTCCCGTCAATAAGAAACTTAATGGCTGCTATTAACGGGAGTTCTAATCCAAGATGAACTCTCTTTAATCAGTCCTAATCCAAGTTGTAATTATTTTCAAATTGATTTGTTCCTCTTCAAAGAGAGGCTTGTAAATTCTATTTATATCTATGATAATGAGAAATACAGTGACCTATTTTACCAAATTCTACATGTTACAGAGCTAGAGTATCCTTGGAACATTAGAAATTTCAAATCCCTCCCTTCTCTAGTCTATACCCAGATTTTTTTTTTTTTTCGATTTGAAAGAAACCCTCCCTTCTCTATTCCACCGTACAACAACCATCTCTCAACGACAAGTATCTCTTCTCGTCCCTAGCTCTCTCCGATGATCCCACCTAGACACATCGAACCCCCGAGCCCTGATCCCTTTCTCTCTGTTTTCCTCTGCAATCGTCGCCTCTCTACACGACGATCACACTCTTTCAATTGCGATCTCCTCTCAGCAAAGAGGCAACCTTCATGCCTACCTCAGTAGGCGCCACTTTTCGATCCTCTCTCTTATTGTCTAGATTTGTTTCCTTTCCAACTAAATGACTCCTCTCAGATCTGTTCTTCTTAGATCTGGCATCGGGAATCACATTCTCTATCCAGATACAACCAGATCCCGTCGTCCTCTCGCTGCTGCTGCTCCGGCTATCTTCACTGACCTGAATCCCACCATGCTGCAGTTTGACTCTTCATAAACCCATATCCAAGTTCTGCAAGACGTTGCAGGATTCTGTTGAAGCTAGACCCAAGTTCTGGTGTTATCCACGAACAACAACCTGTGTTGCAACCAGCGTTCTTCCAGAAGGTATTTTGTTCCTGCAACATCCACGCCTTCAGCAAGTGCCTCCCTACTGTTGTTCATCGACTTCTGCAGCCTACATCACCAGCCAGACCTACACTATTTGAGCAACCCACCAGATCTGTTGACACCCAAGTTCGGGTAGATTAATCATTCCATATCTATAGTCCACTTGGGTTTCCTTTACTTCGAGTTCGAGCGGCGACTTCCTGCTGTTGTTCTTGCCTCTCCTGCTAGGTCCATCCTCTTTTGCTCCAACAACCAAAATAAAAAAAAATCTGCCATAACAAACCTAGAATCGCATCTCTTTCTTTCCTTTATGACCTCCCACTTTCACCTTTCTCGTGTTCTTCATTGTCCCCACATGCATAAGAATCTTTTGTCTATTGTACAATTCACTAAAGATAACTCTGTTAGCTTCACATTCTTTCCGTGGGGGCTTTATCATTCTTGATCTATGTATCGGTGCTATTTTGTTTACTAGCAGATGTGAAGCTGGTCTTTATCCTATTTAACGCGGCCGTCACTCTGCTCATGCTCTCATGGCCTCTTTCTCTTCAGTGTCCCTCTCGTACCAATACCTTGGTCATCCCTCACACAAAGTTTTTCAAGTGCTTGCTTCGAATAAAAGTTTACGCTCTTCCTTTTCATTTTCTCGCTCTACTTTTTGTAGCCATTGTGCTTTAAGAAAGTCTATGCCTCTTCCTTTTTATTCTCATAAAAATAATATTGTTGCCCCATTTCATTTAGTTCATTCTGATGTCTGGATGTCTCATATCTTTTATGTTTCTAGTTTTCGTTACTGATGATTACACCAGATACTCTTGGATCTTTCCTATGCGCAATAAATCAGAAGTCTTTTCTCATTTTTTCCATTTCTTACATTTGTTGAAAATCATTTCTCTACTTCCATTAACCAATTTTCGAGTGATGGAGGTAAAAAATATGGTAATCACTCATTTCTTCATTTGTGTGCGAAAAAGGGATTCATCACCGATTCTCATGTCCCCATACCCCAAAACAAAATGGTACTGTGGAACATAAACATAGCCATATATCGGAAACGGCCGTACATTGCTCATTGCATCTCACATCCCCCATAACCTTTGGATTGAAGCCCTTTATACAGTTGTGTATCTCATCAACCGACTCCCCACCCAAGTCCTCACCATTTCAGAAATTGTTTGATTACACACCTGACTATATGTCTTTCGTACTTTTGGTTGTGCATGCTACCCTTATCTTGGAGATTATGTTACTAATAAACTGCAACCAAGATCTCTTGAATGTGTTTTTTTGGGTTGCAACACTTAACATAAATGCTACAACAAGACGAGTCTATATTTCTCGGCATGTTGTGTTCAATGAAGCAGTCTTCCCCTATGCATCGGGTCCCTTGACAGTTGCTCGACCACCTTCGTCTGACGTGGTCTTTATCCTGTTTTTTACTTCGTTGGCATCTGCACCACTGCCACCTCCTGCATCACACTCTCTAGCAGACGCCTCTCCATCTCCAATAGCGGCACATGAGTCTCCACCATCCACGTCATCGCTTCCGGCAGATACATCACCATCTCAAGTGGTGGCACCTGTGTCACCACCCCCCTATTCGCCATCTCGAGCTGAAGCTCCTCTTTCATCTACCAATGTTCATTTGATGGTGACCTGTGTTAAATATGGTATTTTCAAGCCCAACAAGAGAGCTTTTTTTGCTACTCGACATCCTCTGTCTGTGCCTTTGCATCTATGGTTTCTTCCTCTGATATTGAACCCACATGCTACACTCAAGTTGTTCGGTCTACAGAATGGCGTCAGGTCATGTATGATGAGTTTAATGCCCTCTTACGGCAACAAATGGTCACTTGTTCCACCTCCATCCAATATCAACACCGTTGGATGTAAATGGCTTTTTAAGATTAAACGACGTTCTGATTGCAGCATTGAATGATACAAAGCGCGCCTTTTTCCTAAAGGCTTTCATCAACAAGCAGACATTGACTATAATGAGACCTTCAGTTTTGTCGTTAAGCCCACTGCCATTCACACTGTTTTTAATCTCGCGGTCTCTTCTACTTAGTCCATTCATCAATTAGACGTCAAGAATGTCTTTCTTCATGGATACCTTACTGAAGAAGTCTACATGACTCAACCGCGAGGTTCGTTGACCCAAGTCACCTTCATCATGTTTGTAGACTCCATAAAGCCATTTATGGCTTGAAGCAAGCACTAGGTGCTTGGTTTCAGTGATTCAGTTCCTTCCTTCTTTCTTATGGTTTTCTTTAAAGCAGAGTTGACAGTTCTATTTTTATTTTTCTCAAGCCTCACAAGTTATGCTTCTCTTGCTCTATGTGGATGATATTATTCTCACTGGCAACACTCATTCATTCTTCACTCGACAACTGGGTACTAAGTTTGAAATCAAGGATCTTGGCAAACTTTATTACTTTTTTGGTCTCGAAGTAACTCATCTTTCTCAAGGGTTACATTTGTCTCAAAATAAATAAACCTTTCACATTCTTCGGCACAGTGACATGCTTGGTTGCAGACCCTGTTCTACCCCCATTGTGGCTAAGACACAATTGTCTTCTACTTCTGGCGATTTGCTCTCTTATCCTTCTAAGTATCGATATCTCGTTGGCACACTTCATTATCTCACTCACTCAGCCTGACATTGTTTATGTCATGCACATTGTTTCTCAGCTTATGAGTTAGCCTTGTACTCCTCATTTAGATGTTGTTAAGCGCATCCTACGCTATCTCAAAGGCTCCATTGGTCACGGCTTGCACATCACACATTCGACGCAACCCTTAGGCTTAATTGTTTACTCTGATTCAGATTGGGTCGGTTGTCCTGTTACTCGTCGCTCCACTACTGGTAACTGTATCTTTTTGGATCCCAACTTAATTTCATGGTGTGCAAAGAAACAAGCAACGGTCTCTTGCTCCAGTGCTGAAGCTGAGTATCGGGCTCTTGCTTCTATTTGTGCTAACACTGTTTGGATTCAACACCTCTTCTGAGACCTTGTATTTAGTCTCACTTCTCCGACTATACTCCTTTGTGATAATCTCCATGCCACGTACATGGCGGTCAATTCTGCCTTCCATGCTAGAACAAAACACATTGAGCTTGACTACCACTTCATAAGGGAATGTGTCACTACCGGCTCTCATCCGATTCAGTTTGTATCTTCTTCAAACCAGCTCGCTGATATCTTCACTAAAGTTCTAATCCAAGTTGAACTCTTTCTAATCAGTCCTAATCCAAGTTGTAATTGTATCCTAATTGATTTGTTCCTCTTCAAAGAGCGACTTGTAAATTCTATTTATATCTGTGATAATGAGAAATACAGTAAGCTATTTTACCAAATTCTACAACTACAAATGGGTTTACAAGATTAAGTACCGGTCATATGGTTCCATTAAGCGTTATAAGGCTCACTTAGTCGCCAAGGGATTTACTCAGGTTGAAGGGTTGGGTTATCATGATACATTTGCTCCCATTGCTAAACCAGTCAATGTACATGCACCACTTTCCATTACCTTTGTTAAGTGATGGTCTCTTCATCAACTCGATGTTAACAACACCTTCCTCCAAGGTGATCTCAATGGAGAGGAATATATAATGCTTCCACCTGATTTTGCATGACATGGGTAGTTGATTTGCAAACTAAACAAATCCATCTATGGGTGAAACAGGCATCCCGACAGTGGATTGTGAAATTTTCTACTACTCTCCTTGAGTTTAGTTTTTCACAATCAAAGTCTGACTAGTCATTGTTCACTCATAGCCAAACAGATTCTTCCACTTTTATTTTGGTATATGTTGATGATATAATTATTACTGGCAATAATGATTTGACCATTCAACGCCTCAAGCGCTTCCTTGCAGCACATTTTTTAATTAAATATTTGGGTACTCATCATTCAAAAAAAAAAATTGGTGCTCTAAAATACTTTCTTTGTATCAAAGTGGCCCGTTCTCAGAAATGTATTTTACTTTCCAAAGGGAATTGCACTTTGGATATCCTCAAGGATATAGGTTTGATTAGAGGTTGCATCTCCAATTTCGTCATAGAGCAACATTTACGATTATTGCCGCTTGTTGGAATTTTTCTACATGATCCCATTCCATATCAACATTAGTGGGACATCTTATCTACCTTACCGCCAAAAGACCAGATATCAATTATTCGGTCCATGTTTTAAGTGAATTCATGCACTCTCCTCCCATTATAATCTAGATGCAACACATTGTGTGGTAAAATCCTTCAAGTGTTCTGTCGGCAAGAGGATCATTTTGTCATCTTCTATAAGAACTCACCTATGCGGCTATTGTTATTCTGATTTTTTTGGCTGTCTTTTCACTTGACGATCAACCACTAGGTATTTTACTTTCCTTGGTTCCAATCTCATTTTGGAAACCAAGAAATAGCCTACGATTTCTCGCTCCTCCATTGAGGCCGAGTACCGAGGCATTGCCACTTTGACAAGCGAACTACAGTGGTTGAAGCATTTGCTTGAAGATCTAAGTATTTCTCAACCTTGGACAATCACATTGTTCTATGGCAATCAAGTTGCACTACATATTGCAAACAATTTTGTCTTTCATTAACACACCAAACATATTGAAATTGATTGCCATTTTGTTCTGAAAAAGATTCAGTCAAAGCTTATTGTTCCTCGACATGTTCCCTCTTCTGCTCAACTTGCAGACGCTTCAAAAAACGTTTGGGCAAAGATTTATTTCATGGTTTGATCCACAAGTTGGGCATTTTTTATATTCAAGCTCCACCTTGAGGGGGAGTGTTACCGTTTACAAGATGTCACCCGAGAGTTTCTCCTGATTTTACTCTTATAATTAATTGGACGTTACTAAATTAATAAATATCGATTTGTGTTCTTACCAATTTTGTCGATTTCCTTTTTTGTGTATTTTGACTTTTTTTTATTTGTACAATGATTTTTTTCTAAAAATACGAAGTATACACAGACTTTTCCCTCAATTTTTCAGTAAGACACAACAAACCCCGTATGTCAATTTTACAATAAACATTAATAATAAGATAAAAGAAAATATGCACTTTATATAGGATGTAAACTATGTTCACTATATTTTAACTCCTAATAGGGAGAATAACAAGATACAATTTCATTTTATTTTATATTTAACACTTAAGAGGGAAATTATGTTCAACTATCTACTTAACACCTAATATGAAAAATAAAAATTCACTTTTATATAAGATGCAACGCGCACCTAAGGAGCAAACACTTGGTCTAGTTCCTTAGGTGCACGTTTAATTACCAGGTCAAATATTATTGATATGCAATTATTTAGAATTGATGAATTTTGTTTTAGCTTTAGTTTTACAAAAGAGAGATATAGGTGTTCATCTCCAATTCTATGTGAAGTTTAGTCTAAGGTAAGATTACTCAAATACCTCTTCTTCTAATTTTTTTTATTCTTCATATTTGAGTTTGGTTTGATTCCTCTTGAGAGGGGTTTTGTATTGAAAACGATAAATCCTTTGAGTTTTGAGATTTGGAGAGACCTTAGTCTACATCATATGTTGTTAGATCCCTCCGTCCCAAAAAAATAGTCCAATTTGAAAATTTTAAAATTTTAAGGAAGTTTTGGGAGCACCAAAAACCACTTTACCAAAATCTTTTTTCCTACCGTGCAAAACTGCAACTGTGACTGGGCCAAAGACTTGGTGCTCAGGTCTCTCTTGGTTTCGATTTGAGATTGAAGTGGAAGAACCACTACGCAGCTTGCACCAACTTGCCGGAGATTCTCATCTAGCGGATAAATCCATTACAGTCGTCGAAGATGGAGCACAACATCTGGAAAGAGAACAGAGTACTGGATTCTCTTTACAATACCTAAAAACAGAGCAGAGACATTGTTGTTTGAGGTGCAGTCCCTCATCTGTGGATTTCACTCTAGATTCAACCAAGTTTCATTTAGATCTGGTGAATCACACTCTAGATTCAACCAAGTATCGTTTAGATCTGGTGAATGGAAGTATGGAGTTTGAGAGAGGTTCTGATGAAAATGAGAGATGTTTGGAAGATTATTTGGTGAAATGGAGTAATTGAGAAAATAAGTTTCATATTCTAGCTTTGTATCAACCAAATAGACATTAATTGCCCAACCATGAATTTGAACTCAAAACGTCTCTGTCCTGCAAAAATTCTCCTAAGGCTAGCTACTGTGGTGGGGTAGCAAGGTGATGTAGAGTATCTCATTTAGTGCATAGACACACACATACACACAGGGGTTCCCCTGTAAGCATCGCTACAACTTCAACATTAACACACATCATTCTTATACTCATTGTTAAAAAAATGAGTATGCTGCATTTGACTTCTCATTGTTAAGGTAGAAGATTTAGCTTATCATTTTGTTTTGGATTCTCGATGCAGGCTCACACATGTGAATATTTTTTTCCACTTTGTTTTTTGGGTTTTCCCTCGTGTATGGTGTCTTGACTACTGTACTCATGGTGCAGTTGCGAAGTGTGATTAATCCAAAGAGGCACTGTAAAAAGAATGACTCGAAGACTCTGCTCAAGTGCTTTCAGGTGAGTGTGTATCTTTTTACTGTGGTGAATGTAATCTTCAAGTCATAAAGTGTTGATTCACTTGTATTTTCAACATGTAATAGAGATTGGCATTTGTTCAGTTGGGCATAGTGATTGAATCAGCAACAAATTTCTTCTCAGGCAGGCTGACTAAGAAAGAAAGGAACACTTGTTGATGAGAGCAGAAACGATTTTGTTTGAGGTTCAGTCCCTCATCTGTGGATTTCACTCTAGATTCAATGATTTTTTTTTCTTACATCTCTTGAATCTTTGCTTTCCTCCCAAGGCTTTAGAGCTACAGGAGCCTCAAGATCCTACCTAGCCTAATCATTCCCAACAAAATCTCAATGAAAATGCACCTTTGGCAATGAAAAAGAAGGATCTAAGAGATGAACAGAGACAAGCTGTTTTTGAATTTTTACTCAAGCAAAGTCAAGATGGACGTCGCTGGCACGGTTCAGTAGAAGATGCAGTTGAGCATTTCAATATTTCGACACGAACTGTGGGTCGAATTTGGAGCAAAGCTAGGCAGTCGATGGCATCTAGCCAACTGGTGACAAATGTTGGTTCAGGCAAAAAGGGACGTGTCGGGAGAAAAAAAAAGACATCAATATAAAATGCATAGCTGAAATTCCTTTGAAAAGACGAAGTAATATTCTATCCTTAGCTAGTGCAATGGATGTTTCCAAATCAACGTTACATAGACGTGTGAAAGAGGATTGATTCGGCCTCACACCAATGCGATCAAGCCGGGTTTGAAGCAAGTAAACAAGGAACAACGACTTCGCTTTTGCTTGTCCATGATAGATTCCAATCTGAGCTGCATACCGACATTTAAGAAAATGTTCGATTATGTCCACATTGACGAAAAATGGTTCTATACGACGAAAACAACTGAATGATATTACCTTCTTCCACAAGAGATGGATCCAGAACAGTCTTGCCAAAGCAAGCGTTTTGTCACGAAGGTGATGTTCTGGGCTGCAGTTGCGAGATCTAGACTAGATTATGAGGGAAAGTTCATCTTTGATGGAAAAATCAGAATTTTTCCTTTTGTCGAAATAGTTTCTGCCAAACGAAGCAGTAAAAACCGTCCTGCGGGAACTTTAGAAATGAAACCCATCAATGCGGTCACACAAGACATGTCACGAGTGTTCTTAATTGAGAAAGTGCTTCCGACTATTAGCAAAAAATGGCCGGATGGAAACCGCTATCCCATTATCTTACAGCAGGACAATGCAAAACCTCACATTCTTCCCGAGGACAAAGAGTTCTTAGAGGCAGCATTGAAGGATGGGTTTGACATTCGATTGACTTGTCAACCTCCAAATAGTCCAGATATGAATGTATTGGACCTGGGATTTTTTCGAGCAATCCAATCTCTTCAACATCAGGAGGCACCAACGACAGTCGATGAGTTGATTTCAGTCGTCGTTAAAGCCTTTAACGAGCTTCATCCACAAAAGCTCAATAACGTTTTTCTAACTTTACAGCAATGCATGATTGAGACGATGAGAGTTGGAGGTGAAAATAATTACAGAATACCGCATATGAGCAAGTCAAAGCTTATAAAAGAAGGCCGTATTCCCATCACGTTAGAATGCGATTTGGAGCTTATCGAGAAGGTTAAGACTTTGATT
The DNA here is from genome assembly GCA_013350335.1 of Chimonanthus salicifolius. NCBI lineage: Eukaryota > Viridiplantae > Streptophyta > Magnoliopsida > Laurales > Calycanthaceae > Chimonanthus > Chimonanthus salicifolius. The sequence goes on from CM023539.1 coordinate 11,391,080, forward strand.
TAATTTGAAAATGAATGAATATGACATGGGCTCAATCTCTCCAAATACTCATTTGCAACTGAACTGACATGGTACTTTGCTTGAATGTTTTGATTGGGTGATGGAAAAAATAATGCAACCAGTGTATACATTGCATTCAGATACAATTCTTCCCCTCTTTCTTTGTTTGAAGTATGTATGCAGCAGCACTAGACTGACTCATGGGGTTGTTTATGCATGTTTACCAGTCAGTTGAATTAGTCCTGCTACGTAGCATTTTCTGGCCAGTGGCAGTGATTTGGAGTTAGAAATGAATTTGTAGTTATATGGTCTGTTTGCAGAAATCTGGATGCAGTTTTTACAGATAGGGAAGCAGCCTAATGCAGTCCATTCTTTCTGTTTGTAAAACAGAAATATTCTAGCAGCAACATTATACTCAGATAGTGATTTGGAGTATTTGTTGGATTATTTCTAATAGCAGAAGGTCCTGGAGAATCCAATTGTATGCAATCTCTAATGCTTCAATCTGTTGCATTAGCATCTAAGTAGAAATGATCCAGGAAGCAAATGTTCTCAGACATGTTCTAGAAGTGATCAAGCAGTGCAGTAAGCAAAGCTCTTTGCAGCATCTTCCTGAAGAAGCTGTTCCTTGAAGAAGTTGTTCCTTGATGTTCATCTTGCTTTTTTTGCTTTTACCTATTTCCTGTGTGAGTTTGTAAGATGGAGTATTTCAGTTTTTTTCCTTTGTGAGTATTAGACTGTTTTTCAGTATGAAAGGTGTTGTCTATTTTTGGTATTTGTTTCAGGTTCAAAGATGTTGCCTTGTCCCTTAGAATTTTCCCCATTTTCTGGGTATGTACTTTAATGTTGGGAGGTTTCCCTTTTCTTTGAATGAATAAAAAAAATGCTTATCATTCCAAAAAAAAAAAAAAAAACCAAACGAGACAATCAGTTGGCAATGAGTTGGGAGAAGAAACCAATTTTATTCTCAGTAGAGTGAAGTTCAGCAAGCTTCTGAATATCAGTGTCCCTGAGACTTGATGAGAGACTTGATAGTACTATAAGAGGCATAACAATAGCAAAATCAACAATTGGCAAAGGTACCAGTTTTTCATGAGAGACTTGCATAACCATTCCAGAACTTCAAGCTAGCAGACAGGTTATAAAAGAATTCACAAAAACTAGTCCATCAATTAAGTCAAGAAATTCTCACAAATTCATACACTTGAGCCTATCATCAATTTTGTGAAATTCATAAAATTCTCCTCAAAATTCGATTTCTTTTGAAACTGAGATTAGAGTTGGAATTATAAATTCTACTGAAAATTTCTACCAAAAGCCTTAGTAATTAGCCACTTCATTGATCCATGGTTGCCCATCTTTGATATTCTTAATCAATCAACCAAAATTGAACACAAATGATAAAAAGGAGGAAAATTAACAAAGAACATTGTAAGGAGACTGGCTTACAGAAAATGCTTAAGAAAAATGATTTTGGAAAGCACTTAGGGACATCAGTCGGAGACATTATCATCTCAGTTCAGTGGATTTTGTAGAGGGGAATATATGAATATATATGGATAGCGGTATCACAAAGAATGATGAAATGCTTAATACTCTCTCTCAGGAGAGGGTAATGTTGTGGTCCAGATTCATTACAGCTGTATAGAGCTGTACAAAATTTGGACAGCAGTATGAAAATGCATATCAGACAAGTATTTTGGGACAGTTTAAAAATACATATCAGACAATTAAATTGGGACAGAGGGAGTATAAGTTTTAAAGATCATAAAGTGTGGTATGGGTGAAATATTTTATTAGATTGAAATTATAAATTCTAGGCTTATAGAGGAGTATATTAAAGCTTTGGATAAACAAATGTTTAAAAATGGGTCTCTTTATAGGCCTACATATAATCTTAACCTTTAATTTTTTATGAGTATAAGTTATTGATTTTTAAAAATTTAAATTAGGAGAGAGAATGATCAATTAAGGAAAAATGTAAACACAACTTTTTTAAATAGTTCTCTTTACATCACATCAAAATCTAATGATATGTTTTCTTAAAGAGTTGTAGTAAATAAGGTTTTAGTAGAGTTCTTATATAAAAACCCATTTGAGTAAGAGATTTATCAAGTTTTAATTTTATAAAATCATTCTATCTCTTAAATTTAAATTTTTTAAAACTTTCATTAAAACATAAAATTACTTAATTAACATGATGAACTAATATTAAAACTTTACACAATTAATATCTATATAATAACCGATAGAATGCAAACTCTCTGCCCTAACTCAAAAACAATTAACTACATACATCCCAACGACAGTCAAGGTCTAATTTTAGAATTTTTTTAGAAATCTAATGTTTTAAAATTAGAGATTCAGAAACTCAAAATAGTTATTCCAACTAATTCCACCTTAAGTCGGTTGACTCAAAGCTGTTGAACTCATCCATCCTTTATTTATATAATCGTCGGAAGCTCAAAACAGTTATTCCTCAGAAACTAATTCCACCTTAACTAGATGTGATTTACATCAATAATCCTAACCTAGTTTGGACGAAATTTGCTTGACTCTTATTGTGTGGTGGTAGGGCTGAAACTCGGGTCGGACAGGTCGGATTTTGATAAATCCAACCCTAACCCATGTCAAAACATATTGAACTCGACCCGACTCGACCCGAATTGCTAATCCGATTTACTCAACCCAACCCGACTCGAATTTCTAATACTCTCAACCCGACTGTTGGCCCAGCATGACCCAACCCGACCCAAAAAGATCCAAGTTTGACCTGAGCCTGAACGGTAATGTTCTTCAATATATCTTCAATACTAATATTTACTCATCATCTGAGTGGTTTACATGGCTGGAAGAATCTTCTTGATGGTTTCTAATAAGGAAAGACCTCTGACATTACAGGCCGAGATGAAAGAGACTTAAAAAGAAAAATCCCTTAAGAAATGAGAAATCTATCCATAGAATTTACAACACACTTCAAGATTGAATTTACGACCCACTTCAAAGAAAGAAAGAAAGGAAACCCATTTCCATTTTCCTCACCTCAACCAATCCCTTGCAGGATTGAAACAAAGACGGACAATCCATCATGCCTGCATTTTCTTAGTTGTCTTACCTTAATTGTTAGGACCGTAGGCTTACATTAAGATGTCGACATTAATAAAATTTACCATAACTAAAATTACCTTAACCAAGCACTCAATTTACATGCCAAATCTCAGCAGTAAATTTGGCGACTTTTTTAGAGATGGAGTTGAATTCAAAATAAAAGGAAATAAACAAGAAATCTGCCAGCGTTTGAAGAGGGTCAGGTCTCACACGATGTGCTGGTTATCGGTTTTATTAATTAATTTTTAAAACTTTAAAACTTAAAAAAAAACACATTAATTAAGTCAATAAATTATCAAATTATTTCTACAACTTTTTTTATTTTTCTGATTTTTTTGTAATATTTCATCAATTTTTTAATAATTTTGGAAATTCTCAATGTCGTAACTTCAAAATAATATTTGAAAATGTAAATGACCGATATTTTGTGAAAAAATTACATAGCCAATAAGCTCATAAATTTCTGCATTTTCTATAACTTTTTATATTTTTTTGAAAAAATAGAATATAAAAAAATAAATCGGATTAGAGAGAATCATATCAGCCGATATGGCTGATATCATTGAAAAATGATATTTAAACCACCTGTGGGAAGTGTTAAGTTCAAACTCCTCATGTGAGTTAATGAGCAAACTATGCGTATGAAAGATTTCTTTGTATGATTTTTCTTTCCTAAAAACAGTCCATCATGAATTATGAATAGGAATCTGAATGGATTTTCAAGAATTAATTCTTTTGAAATATTTGATCTGAAATAGATTTGGATGCAAACTTTAGTTTTATTTTAAATTTTAGATCTATTCTAATACTAGTCTAACATCTATTTGTATTTGGGTGTAGATTTAGATCTAACCAAATTTGAATCCAATACTGCTAACCCAAATGACAAGTAATATGTTAACATAATTATTATTAATAAATATGTTGTATTAAGTTTTATGAAGAAGAAACTTTAAAAAATACTTTCATATGTTGTGAGAGGTTACTGAGAGGTTGCTCGCTCAATCTTTTAAGGGGTAGGTTGAACCCTCATTTTAATATTTAATCCATTTGTCATATAACCCATTCAAATGCTAAAATAAATGGGTTGGCGTGACCAATCTCTTGTCCCAATTTTTTTTAAGTAGGTCAATTTATTTACTCATATTTGATGGACCCATTTACCCACTTAACCGTTGAAAAATCTAGATTTCTTTTTTCTTTTATAATAAATGGAAGAATAGGGCCTACAACCATAACCAAATATAAAAGGCTTCCAGAAAAAAAAAATATAAAAGGCTTTTCTAGAAGAACTAAAGTCTTGGCGTTCTTTTAAAATATAACTAATTTTTTTCTTAGTTATTAATAGGAGCAAATCAAACGTGTAAAAACTACTATGCATGGGCAATCTCAATCCTTGATAGGACTAAATTATATAAATATTCATAGCTTCGACTCATCAAATTAATAGGTATACAAATCGAGCATCAATTCCATCTCTTTTCTCTTTGAATTTACATGTGGGAAGCTGCGGGATACGTGAAACCCCCATGGGTGATCCAACTACCCCTAGGGCACACCAACGTTAGGCCATGGGAATTCGAACCCACAACCTCCTGCTTCTTGAGGTGGGAGGCAACCAGTTGAGCTAAACCTATGAGGGTAACAATCAATTTCATCTCTAGTGCAATGTCCATGTTCATTCAAAGTAGGGCAATGGAAAAGTTGAAATACTATTTGCAATTATTTTAAAAGTTAAGCACTCAATAAAATGATGAAGAAAAGATAGAAGAATATGATGCGGTAGGGAAATGTTCTATTATTGAAATGGAAATTGTTATTTTAAGAAAAATAAACATTACAGAAATAAGTCCCCTAAGAAAGTTGAAATGTAGTGTTGATCATTTAATTAATACAATCATTACTCAAGTGGTCTATATCACCCTCTGATGATTTCCCCACAAAACTCAATAAATCTATCCGCAGTTAGGAAGAATTTATTCCTCCAAGTTCCATTCAATGAGAGAAGAATAATGAAACCCCAAAATCCTAATGCATAAGATGCAGCAACAACTGAGTAGAAAAATACAGGATTGTCAACAAACCTCAATGTATCATCTTCTTCCTCAATAGCAGGGTGTGGAGGGTGTGATGGATTGTCGGAAGAGCAATTTCTTTCAAGCAGTTTCCCACAAAGACCTGGATTGCCCTCATAGCTGCTTGCATTAAAAGTGGAGAATTGGCCTTCCAAATCTGGTAATGCTCCAGAGAGATTATTAAAGGCAACATTAAAAGTACCAAGGGTATGCAATGCGGTTAGCTGTGGGGGAACACGACCAATCAATCTGTTGTGAGAGAGATCCAAACTTTCTATATTATCCAAATATTGAAAGGACTCTGGAATATAACCCATTAGATGGTTGCGAGATAAATTCAATGAGTGAAGCTCTCTCAAATTTCCCAACTCCTTTGGAATGTTACCTGCCAATTGATTCAAAGAGAAATCGACTCCGGTCATCATGGAAAGTGGAGTTCCTTCATAAGACCACAAGTTTCCCTTTGTTGTGAACTCAGTTCTAAAGCTTGTAAATTCCAAGTATGTAACCAAAAAACTCAAATCGACAAGCGTTTTGTTCATCCAAGCAGAGATGTTATGGAGGCAAGAAGGTATGGTGCCTGAAAGATGGTTATTTGACAAATCCAAGAAACGCAAATTTTGCATTTGACATAATCATTATGACTTAAGAGAGCAAAAGAAAGATTGCCATGTGTTGGTAATCAAGTTGGGATAATGCCTTTGAAAAAGGTTCTTCTGAAGTTTAGGACCCGCAAATATGTGCTATTAGATGGCATGCGTGACTATTTTTGTGAAGCCATTTCCATCAATGAATAGAAATCTCAAGGCAGACAAGTTTGAATTTGGTAACGGGATATCCCCATGTAATTTGTTGTTTGATAACCTCAAGTAAAACAATGATGGGCTATTTGCTAGCAAGATGTGAATCTCTCCTGAAAAGTTGTTGCTCGACAAATCCAACACTTCCAATGATGCCATGTTACTGCTGAGAGAAATTTCACCTTGCAAGGAATTTCCAGACATGTTGAGGTATGCCAGTGCGGGAAGAAAAATGCTTATGTTGGCAGGAAATGAACCCCCTAAGTGATTGTCATTAGTACCAAGTGATAGGTCCCCGTCAAGTTATAGAATAGCCAATTAGGAATGTTACCAGTAAGGTGGGTATTTGACAGATCCAGTCGGCTCATGGAGTTTTGAGTGGCCAAGAAGCTCGGAATGACATTGCCACTACGCTTGTTGACTTGGGTATTTGATAGACCGAGGAAATCAAGCTCAAATGATGGAAGCCATGTTGGGGATTCTGTTTCTACCTCTAACATTGGATTGTTTGAAAGGTCAACGTACTCAAGCATAGATAAGTTGGCAAAAGTGGAGAATTCAAATACGCCATCCAAATTGTTATCGCTGAGCCAAATCTCATTCAATAAACTAAGGTTTCCTAAAGGTAGAATGCTCCCACTGATTAGATTTCCAGGCAGAATTAAGTTTTCAAGGCACTGCATATAACTGATACATGGAGGAATTCTTCCTTCAATTGAATTGCAGCCCAAATTCATCGACTTTAGCTTCCGTAATTCACAAAGCCCTGTTATAGACATGAAAAGAATAGTAAGTTTCATAAATTATAATGATAGAAATTATTCAAGAAATCAATTTGTTTGATGTCCACTTTGAATAATAAGATTAAAAAATTTCTCTTAGCGATTTCAATTTCAAGTCTTAAAATCGAAGTTTAATTTTTAGGATATTATTATGGGCCCAGTTCAAACAAGACCGTTGGTTCTCAATTTCTATCACCTAACTAATAAGACATTGATATAGCACACACGTGGGACCCAAGGCCCAACGTGTGGACACGAAATAAAACCAAGAATAGAAGATTGATGAAGAATAGAATGAAAAGAATCAATGAACATCCGTTTGAAAGAGAGACAACACTTTCGGCAATTTCCTTCATTCCTTCTACACCGACGATGCTCGAGATCTTCTTCTTTCCATTTCCAATTCTCTCTTTCTTATTTTTTTTCCTTGAATGTATATAAAACCCTTGTTTGGGATGTAAAAGAAACAACAGATTTTGATAATGAATTTATTTTGGGTTTTACCCCGTCTGTCTTCTTCTTCCTCGAGAGATTCTGGTTCTAACTCGTGGATTCGAGTATTCTCCTCCGACAATAGCATTCGATGGAGTTCTTCTCTTCCCTTCCAACGCCACCTTCTCATTTAATTTTCTTTCGAGACTTAGCCTTCACATCCCATCACCCAACTAGCCCATTGATACCCCAGACCCCATTTGACCCGTTAAGTCTTTCACCTTTTTAAACCAACCTTGACCGTACCATACCCTTGTTTCCTTTTCCCATATGTTCTTTTTAAATCTCATCATCTCCACTAAATACCATTCCATTAATCACATCTACTTAGCCCATTGCACCTTCTAATGCCCATAATTTACCCAATTAAATCAAATCCATCCAAATTACCCACACCCGATCCTACCCGTTGCATCAGACATAATCATCATGAGTTTCCGATGAAGCAAACCGTTTGAAAAATTATAATTCTAATTTAAAGAATTTATATTTATTTGAATGATTAAATATTTTATTCATATCAATGAACTCAATGGTGACAATCAATCAAATGAGTATTGCTCTAATGCTAATTTTAATTTTTGGAGGATTAAATATACTAAGGAATATTTGACTTCAAAAAAAGAGACAATGATTTTTACATTAGGAAGTTTTATGATAAAAGTTCCTGATTTGTTTATCAGTGTTTAGATAGTGAAATATGCATATAAAGATCAATCTAATACTCTTTGTTATCAAAATCATATCCATTTCATAATTTTTTCTGCAAGATACTCTAAAATAGTAATTATCTTAGAAAACTGGGATTTTATAAATATTTTGAAAAAAAATTGGAAAATCACAGATACCCGATAAACTATATCAATCACATTAAGGAATCTCCATTCTATTCCATAAGCATTCAATATTATTTCATTAAATTATTTTAAAAAGCCCTAAAATTGAGATTATTCTAGAGCAAAAACTCAAATAAATTGATGAAAATAACTCAAAAATGGACAAATTTTTAGAGAAAATGTTGGAAATTGACAAATACCCTTCACACTTGAAGAACTTTATTCTAAACCATCTTAAAATCATATCCAATTTAAGATACAACTAGAAAAATGATGAAAAGGATATTTTTAAAAAATAAAAAAATAAAAACAACCGATACGATAAGTGTAGGCCATATTTCATACCCTCACTTGATCATACACTTGAGTAGACTTGGTCTATGCATATTGCATATTACCTTGTATTATTATCATTGGATTATGGAGATTTTTCTTAAACTATATTATTCATAAAGTCCTATATCTATCCCAATCAACTATTTAAAATTTAGTTCATAATAAATTCAATTTTTACATAGAAATCATATAGTCTCTTTAAAACTGCTCAATTTCTTTTTAGAGATTTTATCTAACACGCTTTTATTAATAGTTCACTAAAAGTAAAATTATCCCATTCTCATCTCATTTAGTCGGTAAGAGAGAGTAATAGATGCTGCGATTGCAAGCTACATCTAGTCATGAATTTGGATTAGAGAGAATTCATATTTCACTAATTTTAAAACGTCTTATTTGTCATTTTTAATAATTTCTTCTAAAAGTATAAAAAGGATAATTGAAATGATCTATCTTTCTTCATGTCATGTTAACAAGTAGAAAAACTTGTACAAAATCAACTAAAAAACTTGATAACGAGGATTATCAAACCGTTTAAAATGAGTACAATAAATCTCTCTTATCTTTTGAATTTTCAAAATTAAAATAAAACTACTGAATACTTTTTTATTTATCATCGTCAACGAATGGTGAACTAGAACAAATTGATTCTAAACTTAAATAAAACAAGTTTTGTTAAAAATCTCAAGCACTAGAAATTCCATTCTACTGATGTTATATGTATCACAATAATCCTTGCATAAGTTTCTTTTTGGAAGGTATTTGTATATTGACTCTAAGTACAGTAGCTACTTTATACATTCGAATGGAGATTACTATGTACAATTCAACAAAGCATGTAGAATGAAGAGAATTTAATTCACTCTCCATCAAGATTTGTTAATCATGAAAATATAATATGAAAATTCCAATGGCGATAGCAACAACTTTGTTGGATAGAAAAAAAAAAGAGAAGTGGTGTCAGGAAAAAACTATCATATTTTTCCTCTTTGTGTAAATAAAAATGGGCAAATAAAACAACAATTATTAAGCAAGAAATAGTCAAATAAATCCAACCACACCACACCATATTTACGTGATTTGACTATGTGCCTACATCCATGAGACAAGCTCTGAATCAATCTTCCACTATAAAAATAATAGGATTATAAGGGTTTTTTCTAGCCAAATTAGAGGCTCACAAACAACAACCCATCATCAAGAGCACAACATACTTGGACCCCAGCAACAATAAAAATAATATGTGGAGAGATCTCACAAAAAAGGGGGTATGAGAGAGAGGATGTGGAGATGCTAAATCCATGATCTGAACAGGTAGGTTTGTTGCCCACGATATCAGGAGGAAACCCTCAAAATTTGAGATGAATCAGATTAACACGATGGCTAGATCTCATCTTCTTCTCCTTGCCTCTTCTTCCTCGGTTGAACCCTCTCTCTTTCTTTCTCCTGTTTGTTTTCTCTTTTTCCATTGTTTTTTTTCTTTCTTGCAGATTCTCCATTTCTCTCAAGCCTTTTTTTGTGTTTCTTTTTTAGATGTGGGCCCCACCTCTTATGATGAGGGACACCCAATAAATCTCCCCCTCCAGACCCATGTGAGGGGCTCAACCATGCCCGCTTTGCTTCTACACAATTCATATTTCTCCTTAGGCAAGGTTTTAGCCATCATATCCAACTCATTTTCATCAGTATGAATTTTCTCAAGTTGTAACAACTTATGCAACGCATCATGTATCCAATGATACCTCGCATCAATATGTTTCGATCTTGAATGGAAGGTTGGGTTCTTACTCAAATGAGTGACACTGCGATTGTCACAAAAGAGAACATACCTCTATTGCTCTAATCTCAAATCATGTAGGAATCTCTTCAACCACAATATGTCCTTGCATGCCTCAGATACTACAATGTACCCAGCCTATGTAGTAGATAAAGCAACACATTTCTACAACTTGGACTGCCAAGCTACAACTCCCCCTAAAAAGGTCATCAAGTAACCCGACGTGGACTTTCTAGAATCAATGTCTCCTACCATGTCTACATCTGTGGATCCTTCTAACAAAGTTTTACAATTCCAAAACACAAACACATCTTGTAAGTTCCTCAAAGATACCCAAGAATCTATTTAACTGTAGCATAGTGTTCCTTGCCAGGATTAGAAAGAAATCTACTGACAACACCAACTACATAAGCTATGACTGGCCTTGTACACAACATAGCATACATCAAACTATCAACTGCCAACTGCTGATGCATAAGGAACTTCCTTTATATCACCTTTTTTTTTTTCTCACTTGCTAGAGACTGCTCGGAACTGAGTTTGAAATGATTTATAAGTGGAGTACTCAATGACTTAGCTTTGTCCATATTAAATCTTTCAAGCACCTTCTTAATGTACCTCTCTTGTAATAGCCAAAGCTTGCCAATTTTTGTATCTCTTGTGATCTTCATACCAAGTATCTGTTTTTCCGACCCTAAATCTTTCATAGCAAAGGATCTACTGAACTTTGCTTTCAACTTGTTAATTTTGGTAGCATCTTGTCCAACAATTGACATATCATCTACGTAAAGCAGCGAAATAATAAACTTACCATCTAAGAATTTCTTCGTATACACACATTAATTTGAAGTAGTCCTTTTGTACTCATGATCAACCATGAACGAATAAAACTTTGTGTACCATTGTCACGATGCTTGCTTTAACCCATATACGCTCTTCTTTCGTCTGCAAACCAAGTTCTCTTTGCCTTTTACTCTGAAGCCCTCAAGTTTCTCCATGTAGATGTGAGGTGGCCAAACTCACTCGTTAGGAGTCCATAAAATTCCTAGTGAGTCAACACCCGCAACACAGGTCTCAACATTGAACCCCTTAGTTATAATTGCGGGTGAACACACTACCACATCACACTACAGGTTGTCCCCACCATATAGGTGTCCTAGCCTAGAATACCATACCTCAGACTGTACCCACCCTGCATGTGTCATAGTCTGGAATACCATGCATCAGACTGTACCCACCTTGTAGTTGTCATAACCTGGAACATCTCATCACACCACACCGCATGCTGCCCCCACCCTAGAGGTGTCCTAGCCTGGAACATCACACCGCACCATCCCTTGACCAATGAGCAAGCGAGCACGTCTTCAGCCTACTCGGTCATCCGAGGAATCACAAACCATACCAGCGGGAGCTGTCCCTCACCGTATCATCCATCGACCAATGAGCAGGCGAGCACCTCCTCAGCCTACTCGGTCATCCGGGGATCACAAGTCATACTAGCGGGAGTTATCCCTCACCGTATGATCCCTCGACCAATGAGCGGGCGAGTACATCCTCAGTCTACTCGGTCATCTGGGGATCACAAGTCATACTAGCGGGAGCTGTCCCTCACAGCATCATCCCTCGACCAAAGGGCGCGCGAGCACATTCTCAGCCTACTCGGTCATCCGGGGATCACAAACCGCCATCCCACCCTCTGGTTTCCACACTGGCGAACCACTCAACCCATTAGACCACTGTGGATGCCTCATCTGCCACGCATTCGGATATCGTGTCTGTGATGACCTCTAAGTCGGCCTTGGGTGAGTTAGCACTCAACCCCAGAATTTCCTGGAGGCTTCCATGACTACCCCACATCATGTCCCTCTTAGGACTCTCGGGCACCTCGCCCTCCAAACCGGACCACACCTCTCTCATAGGCGTGTTTAAAGATCACACCTGACAATCTAACCCATGCCAGGGAAAACTTCAATCTATGCCCAGCCACCGGGTAGCCCATAGTCCAACCACACTTCCACTGCACGGTCCTATACAACATCCCCACCCTAACTACCAGACAAGCTAGGGGGAGTCTCTAGATCCTGATGTTGCCTAGTACCAATGCCCCCACCGGCATCCCACGTGTGCTAGCTATATGTATGCACAATTACCTCTACACCTACACATGCTATTAACATAGTTCATCACATAATAATCCGGTGTATATATCACTATTTATCACGGGTTGGCATGTTAACCTCCAAACTAAATATCACACTAGACATTATATCACATGTTCGCATGTTGGCATCTTAACATATTATCAACAAAAATAAACTCTAATCATGTCACCACACAATCAATCAAAATAATCAATTCATATATGTCTCTGCAGGCATCGGATACGAATACACCCGGATGGAGACCCGCCACATAATGGTATCAACAGTTCCTTTGCCGAGTAGCTCATAATACCGGGGACCCCCATTTGCCGCATTCCGTACCCGCGCATCTGATAAAGTAGTAATATGTATAGATGCATGCTAAAAGCAGTGATAAGTTCCCTCACCTGTGTGTCCTTGAAATCCAATGCTAGAAAACGAGTCCAAGGGTTGAAGGGACTCAATTTACTGAAACAAGAATATGAGGGTAAGAAATTGGGATGGAACGGGTCAAAGTAGGCCTAGAATGCAAATGGGCCCGAGAACGGGTCGGGTCCGAATTGGGCCCAAGATTGGGCAGCGCCTAACTGGGCGAGCCAAAGGCTGGGCTGAACTAGATCTGGTAAACTGGGCCAGACCAGACCTGGGCCGAATCCGGCGAACTGGGCCGGATCTGGCTGCGAGTTGGGCTGGGCCGAACCAGATCTGACGAACTGGGCCAAATCTGCGAGTTGGGCTAGGCCTGGTCCGCTGGTCCAACAGTGAAATGGCTCTGGGTTGCCATGCCCAGAACCGAACCCGCCCGAGTCAACTCAATGACTCGACTGGGTTGGCTCGGCACTCAGCTGAGAAACTAGGAAAAAGAAAGAAAAGAAGGGAAGAGGAAAGAAAACCAGAGAGAGGGAAAGAGAAAGAAGAAGATCAAGGAGAAGAGAGGAGAAGGAACTCGAGTACCTGGTAGCACCGGAGGAGGATCCGACGGTCGGAGCAAGCGAATCGAAGTGGAGAAGAAGACCAAGGGAGCGGCGGCGGCAGAAAGAGGGATTAGGTTTTACCAAGGAGAGTGAAGAAGGGAAGAAGGAAGAAATTAGAGAGATGAAATAGATCGAAAGAGAAGAGAGAATAGGAAGGAGGCGGCGGTCAAAGAGGGTTTAGGGTTAGGGTTTGCTGAAAGAGGGGAGAAGATGAAAGGGGGTGAAAGAGAAAGGTGTGGCGGCACTGTAGCGAGCTGCTACAGTGCTGCGATGAAAGGGGTGTAACGGTTTAGGATTTTGGGGGAGGGGGGTTTTAAGATAGGATTTTTCTCTCTTTTTTTTAAATAAAATCTTAAATTTTCCAAAAATAAATAAATAATTTAAAACTCATTAAAAATAAAATGTCGAACATCGAGGAAGATAACGTGTGATTTTCAAACTTTTTACATGATAAAATATTCAATGATTCAAAATTGCCAAAATGCCCTTCAAGTGTCTGAACTCAAAATCGGGCCAAACCAGGACCCAACACGGGGCCCACACTTTCCCCACTACTACCAAGACCCCAAAACTCTGAAAAATCAGGTCGAGTCGTTACAAATTGAGTCTTCCTATATGACATGTTGGGATAGAGTTCACTTGTTTAATAAATGGAATTGGTTAGGTATGGATCAGGTCGGGTCAATCATTTAATATGTAAGTTGGGTTGGGTTTACCTATTTAATGAATGAGATAGGTTGGGTTAACTACAAGTTGTGATTGACAAGATAAGCTCATTTAAGATGGTCAAGTTGGGTCAACTTTTTTAATAAATATGTTTGGTAGCTATAGGTTGAATAGACATGTTTAAATTGTTCTAATTAGTTGATCTATCCACCAAATGCTTTGAGTCAACTTGTTTAATACATAAGCGAGGTCAAGTTTGAGACAAATTGAAATAATTGTATAATAAATGGTATGGGACTAGGTCACCCATTTAAGATTAGCGGGGTTTGGATGATTTGTTTAATAAAAACGTTGGCACAGTTGATGGATTAGGCCAAGATGTTTAAGATTGGTTTAGTTGGGTCAACTGATCTAATAAATGGGTTGGGTACTTATTTATGATTAAGTACCCAATCCATCAAATAAATGGCTTGGGTACATATAGATAATCTAACAAGGTATTGACATTTTGTGAATGTGTCATTTGCAAATTACACTAGGAAAGTACATCTCAGACCAAGGGATCACACTTGCAAATTTTTGGACACTTTATTAGGAAAATTTAAACCTGAGAATTTAGGCTCCTACAACTTATTAAAACATGGAAAAATCTCAATTTCATATGAAACAAAAAATTCAAGATTTCTAAAGAAAATTTGCCCAAACAAATCTGCCCTGATAGATAAAGAGCTTTATGGTGTGTAGGCCACAATAAATTTATATATAGATTGGAGAATGGTCGTATTAAATGAAAAAGGTATAGATTTGGTAAATTTTTGTATGCCTCATTGTTTATTCTTAGGGTAAATTGAATCATTGGTGTCGAGTGTCTTTGTGGGTAGCTATAGTCTGTACTTATCTTTTCCCCTTTTTGCAAGAAAAAAGGATAAGAATTGGTGCTCAATTGGTGGCATAGTTGTAACTTGTAACAACTGATTATTACAATTGACAGGTTTGTGGGCTCAAGTCTTGTCACCATCTCAGAAAAGATAAAAAAAGGGATAAAGAAATCATTAAAATTAGTATTTTCTGATGGATGCTTCTTCGAAGAATAGGTGCCGCCCACCATTGACATTGCTAAACCCATGCATTCTTGACCGAGTAGCTCTGCTTTTGGGCACACCGGTTGACAAGGGCGAGGGCATTGCTGGTGACTCTGGCCACGTTTACCACCCTTCCCTTGATAGCTGCTTTGAGATTGGTGCTCATGGACGTCCATGCAAATCTGTCCATGCAAATGGTGTCATCCGTCAATGTAGCACTCATCCATGTCTGAACGTTTCTCAAATGCAACTGAAAGTTCCCGCTTCTAGTTCGGCCCATACACCCCATCTCCCTAACCGACTGGCTCAACCTATCGACGGTGTTGTTCACGTTCTCGACGCAGTCCTTCGCTGCAGCACAATCTCTCGAACTCATGCCCTTGGCGCTCGACAGTTTCGAGATGAAAGCCGCGGCTGAGTGGGCTTGGGCCAGGGTCACCAAAAAAGCAGTCAAGGCCATCTGCCTCGGGCTTCTCTTGATGGTGTTGACGTACATGGACAACACTGGATGCACAAAGCAAGATATCGCGTGGCGCTGCAGGAGGACTTGATGAAATCAGTGGTGGCCGTTCGTCTTGACACCGTGGAAGATGCCGAATGCACTGTTGCAGGCATGCCCTAAAGAGAGAAGAAGATAAGGAGAAGAGAAACGGACGTGGCCCTTGCGACTCTTCCCATTTCTTCTAGTTGAAATGGGATTGTGGAAATTAGTGTTGTTGGTGAGAAGTGAGAAGAATTTAGTGTGGCTGGCCGATGTGAAGTGGGGAGGGATATCTCTCTATTATAGACACGTGAAAAAAGGTGATTTTAGTTTTATATTCCTGGCGCCTAACTTTAGTTTATTTATTTTTTGTCAGTATGAATGGGTGGATTTGGATTGGTCTGTGTCAGAAAATATGTTGACCATTCCATATTATGATTTCTTTAGTTAATGGAAGTCTTTTTTGAATGCTAAGTCAGTACGAATGTCAAGTCTTTTTTGAATTTTCCTTTTTGAAGTAAAATTTTGTATCTTGGAAATGTTCTTTATTTTGAAAATTTTAATTTATGAATGAATAGGCAAAAGATATTGTTCTTTTAAAGTAATAACTAAGTTTATTGTATCAACTTTCCCTAATATTGATTTTTCAATAAACTCAAATAATTTTTTTTTTCTTCAATTGAAGTCATAAATCCTTCGTTACTTGTTATAAGATGTTATAGCTGTAAGGAACTAGGTTCCTTGAATTAAATCTTCATTCATTCCATTCATTTGAAAATATAAATATTTTTATACATTTTTCGTTTTTACATATATGAACATTTTGGAGTTTATTTGTTAAAAAAATTTCTTCTCTCCTTTGGCAGCATTTACTGTATGTGTTTTTTGTTCAAAATATTTTAGAGGTACTATTCCTTTTGTTATACAACTTATATGTATCAAGGAGGCAAATTAATTTTGCTCAATAATCATTTGATATTTTTAAATTGACTTTAGTTTACCATCTTATAAATGTCAATTTTGATATTTAACTTAGTTCTAATAACATTCCTATTTCTGATTTTGTTTCTGAAGGTTCGCCCTTTCCATTTGTATTTAATGATTTGAATTCTAAGGTTTCTATTCTAGTTTTTATTTCTCATTTTGTTTCTTTTAATTCCTTTTGTTGATCTTGAATAGACATAGGAGTTTCTTCACTATTTGTACATTTTTGGAGTCTTTTATATAAATTAGTTTTTCTATATGTTCTTTTTGGTTGTTTGAGTCTTTTATATCAATTATCATTTCAAGGATTAATTTGCAATTTTCAGTTAGGACATTTATTTGACAATCTGAATAAAAAAGATTAGGAAGAGGAAGATCCATACTTTATCTGGCAAATATTAGAATCACAATTTGGATTTCGATCACATTCTTCATGACTTAATTGGCTTAAAATTTTGATCATTAAATGGTTATCATTTTCTCAGATATGTTCCGAGTCTGAATCTCTTATTTCTTCTGTCTTCATTATCTTCTTCTGATGATGAGAATTTTATTTCATTAATTTTAAAACTTATTATTTCATTTTTCAACTTCTTGTAAAACATTTATTAGCGTAATGTCCTTTGTGACCATATTTATAAAAATTTTGTTCTTTAGGCTTTATGTCTTTAGTTAAGGGGGAAGCTGATGGTTTATAATTTTTTATGTATTTTGTTTAAATTAGAATATCCTTTATCAACATATTTTTTGAACTTCTTTTTATTTCTTTTAGAGGTTTTTTCATATTCACTTATTTGATCATAATTTTTAATATCTATGTTCTGAATAGTTTTTCATTATTTTCGTTTCAAAAAGATCACAGGCAAATTGAGAACAAAAATTTCCTAATTCTTTTTTATCATAAAGTTTTTACGTGTTATTTGACGTTCATCTTTTATGTTATTACATATATCGATTCCTGTTTGATTAATTTTCTATATTAAGTCACCATAAGTATAACTATCATAACCTCTTTGTCGATCTTTATGAGCAAAAGTATTTATAACATTTTCTGCTAATAAGGGTGGCAACCCATAGATGAATTTTTCATTCCAGAACGACTGATTCCATGTTTCTTGAAAATAAACTTTAGTAAAAAAATGTATCTTTAAACCATTTAAAGTTTGTCAATATTCTACATATTTTGTTTATTAAATGTTTCAGAGTTATGCTTTCTTTTCTTGGCTACAATGTGGAGTCTACACATATTCTAGTATCGGTTCACCATTTTTTATCAAATATGATTCCTTGTCTGTTTCTTATATAAGTATTTTGTAGTTCATTTCTCTGATTTTCAGTATGGTAACAATCCCAAAGTTGCTAATTGCCTTCTAAACACGTGATTATTAATTCCTCTATATTCTTTATTACTATTAGTTGTCAATATATTTACATACATGTAATCTTTTTGCACTTGTTGCACAATTTGATATTCTATTAAAACGTCTATGTTCCATTCATATATAGATGACCCATTGAAAGAATTTAGATTTATAGCAGTTGATTATTCCTTCGATATAGCTATTGATTTTTCAAATACAACTCGGTCTAGGCTTGGGTGTGACTAGTTCGGGTTAACGTGGGCCCTCCAGTTGCAATTGCGCCTGGGTTTTGGTAGGCTTCAAGTCCGGTATGCCTGAGTTGTAAGTGTGTTTTGACCCTTGACTATTGAATCGTGTAAATTCACAATTCTGAAATTTATTCCCATCATTGGCCAATGAGTACTCTGTCATACATTCATGTATTGTTCACTTGTTTGACCTATTTACTCAACATTTTGACTTGTTTTCCATATTTTGTACTATCTTGAGTTCATTCCTATCATCATGGGGGGTTGGATTTTCGACTTTCCAATAAGAGCTAGGTTTTGTGGGGAATGGTTATGTTGACAAATTGCACGGGAAGTTTGTAAAGAAAATAAACAAGAAGACCTTCGAAGATAAAAACTTCATCTAGGTCGTGTTTGATGGCAAACACCATATTCTCTATAATTAAGGGTGCTCATATAGACACTGCAGAATTCTGTCAGCGGACACCGATTTTTAGATTTTAAGTGAAAATTGTCATTCTGCCCTTCCGTGCAGAATCGATCGATCGATTGTGCAGTGCACTTTTCGCATCGATCGATTACACAAGTGGATGAAAATGATCGCAAAAAAGTGAAATTGATTCTATCAATTCATAGCATGCTATCAATCGATCGATTCATACAGTAATTAAATAAAAAAAAATTAAAATTTTAAAGTTATTTTTTAAGCATTGTATATTTTCAAAATTTCTCAAATTGAATATCCGGACTAATTACGATAACCTGATAAAAATACTTTAAGACTTCAAGGTCTTTTGACACTCCCAAATGTTTAAAACAGAGTGTTTTACAAATAAGGGTATCCCTAGGGTGTGCCGAAAACACATTTAGGAATGTCAAAAGACCTTAAAGTCTTAAAGTATTTTTATCAGGTTATCGTAATTAGTCTGGATATTTAATTTGAGAAATTTTGAAAATACACAGTGCTTAAAAAATAATGTTAAAGTTTTAAAGGAAAGATAAAACTTTAACGTTATTTTTTAAGCACTGTGTATTTTTAAAATTTCTCAAATTGAATATCCAGACTAATTACGTTAACCTGATAAAAATATTTTAAGACTTTAAGGTCTTTTGACACTCCCAAATGCTTAAAACAGAATGTTTTACAAATAAGGGTATCCCTAGGGTGTGCCGAAAACACATTTAGGAGTGTCAAAAGACCTTAAAGTCTTAAAATATTTTTATCAGGTTATCGTAATTAGTCCGGATATTCAATTTGAGAAATTTTAAAAATACACAGTGCTTAAAAAATAACGTTAAAGTTTTATCTTTCCTTTAAAACTTTAACATTATTTTTTAAGCACCGTGTATTTTCAAAATTTCTCAAATTAAATATCCAGACTAATTACGATAACCTAATAAAAATACTTTAAGACTTCAAGGTCTTTTGACACTCTTAAATGTGTTTTCGGCACACCCTAGGGATACCCTTATTTGTAAAACACTCTGTTTTAAACATTTGGGAGTGTCAAAAGACCTTGAAGTCTTAAAGTATTTTTATCAGGTTATCGTAATTAGTCCGGATATTCAATTTGAGAAATTTTGAAAATATACAGTGCTTAAAAAACAACTTCAAAATTTTAATTTTTTTTTATTTAATTACTGTATGAATCGATCGATTGATAGCATGCTATCAATCGATCGACAGAATCAATTTCACATTTTTGCAATCGTTTTCATCGGCTCGTGTAATTGATCGATCGATGCGAAAAGTGCACTACACAAGCAATCGATCGATTCTGCACGGAAGGGCAGAATGGTAATTTCCACTTAAAATCTAAAAATCGGTGTCTCGTGACAGGATTCTGCGGTGTCTATATGGGCACCCATAATTAAATGGAGCCCAAGTATTGTTTCGCTTGCTTCATTGGAAAATGAGTTTGATGGGAACATGAATTTGAAATTCTGCTAAGAAAATTACTTTTCAATTTTAAATTGAAGAACTTCTCTATGTTTGTTTAACAATACCACTTGTTTAAGGGAGAAAAGTTCAATAATTGGGCTGGGTTGATGTGATTTGGTTTAAAATTTGTTGTTATGGTTTGCAATGTACTTACTAAATCGGCAAAGTCAGGTACCAGACAAGTTAGGTACTTATTGGTTCGAGTTGACCCATTTAATACATGTGCGAGGTTAGGTTGCTATGAGTTGAATCTAATTGAGTCTTCCTATATGACATGTGGGGATAGAGTTCACTTGTTTAATAAATGGAATTGGTTAGGTTGGTTCAAGTCGGGTCAATCATTCAATATGTGGTTGGTTTGGGTTTAGCTATTTAATGAATGAGCTAGGTTGGGTCAACTACAAGTTGAGATTGACAAGGTAAGCTCATTTAAGATTGTCAAGTTTGGCCAACTTGTTTAATAAATACGTTTGGTAGCTATAGGTCCAATGGACATGTTTAAATTGTTCTAATTAATCGATCTATCCACGAAATGCTTTGAGTCAAATTGTTTAATACATAAACGAGGTCAAGTTTGAGAAAAATTGAAGTAATTGTATAATAAATGATATGGGACTAGGTCAACCCATTTAAGATTGGCTATAACGCCCCTCTCTCTCCCCCTAACTATCAGAGTATTTATTTCAAAATATTTAGACGGGAAGAGAGGGGAGAGTGCCAAGACGCGAGTCAAGTCCGAGTCCGAAGACCCGACCCTCAACTGGCCCAACTAATGCGTGCACATGAACAAGGTCCATGTAATATTTGCAACGCATTAACTAAAAATCTACGGAAATATGTATATAAAATTTTATACATTGAAAGATAATCATTCTCAATCCAAAGCAAAGCAATATAATTCCATAGAATTAAATGTCAAATAAAAGGTTCAACCTCATTATCTAGGAGTTTTTTACATTATCAATCTATCTTTCAATCACATAACTCCTACCTAAATATTTATTTTCAAAATGTAAACCAAAGGGGAATGTTCTCTTCTATTTCCAAAATTCCAAAATAAAATGAAAAGCTCTACGAATTCCTTTCTCCTGCTTTCATAACCATCTATGCGTGATTATTGCTCGGTTTTGCCTCATTACCTTTCTCCTTTCCTGCATTAGTTTTTAAAAGAGAAAAGATTTGTGGGCTTAGTCAACACCCAGTTGGAATTCCCATCAAGTGGGTACCAACATGTGATATATATAAAACTGGGATAAAACATATATATATTATTCACATCATATAGTTCATTTGAAAATCATCTCCATCCTATATTTCAATATCAGTTCATATTTCATATTCATAAAGCATTCATATTCATTTTGCAATCATCTCATATAAATCAGAATCGTATATACATGTAAAGTATTTACAAATCATCATGATGCACTATGCCATGGTGACATGAATTAATGCAAGCCCTTCTCATGCCCCATGCATTGATCACTATCTCATTCTCATTCAATAGTTATAAACATTGGCCATTTTGTGTGTAGCTTTCCTAGGGCACCAGTTGGGAGCTACTACCCAATACTAGCATTTAACCGGGACTACCAGGGGAGTGCTACACACCCATACTCCTGCGCAGGTTTCGGGACTTCTTCTGACCCTAAATCTGTCTGCCTAATTATTATGCCATACTTTGTAACCCATGGACTCTGCCATATACAATGGTTAATTTATTTCAAATATTTCCGGTTAAAATATATCATCTCTTTAACCTTTGACTTATGCATTCCCATCCCACTTATATGTATGCGTTTCATTTCTATGCATTGATAAATTAAACATGTTTGCCAGCATATAAGAAATACATTGTATTCAAAACTAGACTTAATCAAATCATGCATTCAAATCAGCTTATAATTCAAATATACATAAATAATCACTTGATACTTCAATAATATAGGAAAACCTACTTAATCTCTGAAATTCCGTGAAGGAGCGAGATACGTGGTACGTACGGCTCTTAGATCACCTTTCGATCCTGTGGTTATTTCCATGAATCAAAATACAATAATTCATCTGATTAGTTTGTCCTTGTTTTCCAAATATACAATTATCACTTTCATTAATTTCCATTTAGTGATGTCTCGTTAATAGTGCGTTCATGTCCAACCGAAGAGTGTGGATTTAAAGGTCAAGTCATAATACTGTGGGTTTGAAACTTAGGTCATCAATTCAAAACTTTCGAAGCTTGGTCTGAAGCTTCAGATCATCGTGGTCTCCTTCGGATCATTCCGAGGTATATTGTTCACTGGCCTGCTCGAAACTTGACTTCAGTACTTCCGAATCAAGTTCCGAGGGTTCGGAACTTCAAGTCCTCTCTCGGTACTTCCG
The DNA here is from genome assembly GCA_013350335.1 of Chimonanthus salicifolius. Taxonomy (NCBI): domain Eukaryota; kingdom Viridiplantae; phylum Streptophyta; class Magnoliopsida; order Laurales; family Calycanthaceae; genus Chimonanthus; species Chimonanthus salicifolius. The sequence continues at coordinate 11,413,520 of CM023539.1, forward strand.
AGAGACTAACTGATTTCAGTTATAAAATACAGTGCTCAGAACTTGGCCTCGGCACTTCCAAGTCAAGTTCCAAGAGTTCGAAACTACAAATATTCCCTTGGTACTTCCGAGGCTTTATAGATTTCGGTTCTTCATTACAATGCTCGAAATTGGCCTCGGTACTTCCGAGCTAGGTTTCGAGACTTCGGTTTCTCATATGGACTTAACCAAATTTTCTACATGTCTTCTGTCTAAGTGTCCTCTGTCTGATTTTACAGTCTCCTCGGAACTTGGCCTCAGAATGACCGAGCCATGTTCCAAGACTCTATTCCTTCTGAGGGTCCTCAGAACGTCCTTGTTACTTTGGACTCTTCCGAACCTTTGGAACTTGTCTTGGATGTTCCGAGAAAGTTTCCGAAGCCTGGCTTCTACAGTCAGTCATCTACAAAATTCTGCAGAGTGCGAACCGAGTTCCCTGAACTCGGGAATCACAGTAGGGTGGTTTATTGGTCCTGTTCTTTAAATCTAACCTCTTAGATTTATTCCCTATGTGATTTATCACGTCTTTAGGGATTAAAATTGATAATTTAATATCAAATTTCACGGATTTAAACCCGATTTCCTGATTTGGGGAAATACCCAAAAATTTCCAAACCTTTCCTATTCTTATTACCTAAACCCAGATTCGTATAGGGTTGGTTCTAAATTACTTCAACCTTCAAATTAAATATAAATCCTAATTCTAGAGATGGGTACTTATCGTAAGTGAAGCTTTCCGAATCTCTTTCCTCTTTCCTTCTTCTCCTTTCCTTCCTAGCTTTCACGATGGGGAGATGGGATTCTCAGTGAAGAAGATGGAGAATGGGATACTGCCGTGTGAGTGGAAATGGTGAGATAGAGAGTACCGTGCGGATGGGGTGGGGAGTGAGTGAGTGTCGTGAGCATGGAATAGGGGATGACCATGCGCACGGGATAAGTGGAATGAAGTTGCCGAGTGTGACACAGTCAACTCAAGTGGTGGCTTTTCCATTCCCTATTTGCCCTTAAGTTATTAGGGTGTGGTATTTAGGTCCCCTCTACACGTGGCATGCCACATAGTCGCCCATGTGACGTGACGCCATGTCACAAAATCATCTCTAATAAATTTTCATGAATTTATTTTCCATTGTGCCAGTCGACATTAAATTTATAGATTTAATTTCATAAATTAAATCCCACTTAATTTCTCTAAATTATTTGATTAAATCATATTAATCTCAATTAATTATTAAAACTCAATTTTATAAATTCTAAAATTTCAGAATGTCACAGTCTTTGTGGGCAGGTATAGTTTGTACTTATCTCTTCCCCTTTTTGCAATAAAAAAAAGATAAGAATTGGTGCTCAGTTGGTGGCATAGTGGTACATTGCAAGCTGAGAACGATAAGAGAGATTAAAGAAAATATGGAGTGCATTTTCTGATTAGGAATATCTTTATTGACTATCCATTTTGAGGTGCAAGGAATGATGAACCACATCTCCCACTTGTACGAAATTTCAGTCACTACATTTTAGGAAACTAGACGTTTTCATTTCGAGGTAACAATAATTAACTCCATTAATAATATAGCAGTATTTGTAACTTGTAAGAGCTCATTATTACAATTGAAAGGTTGAGGGCTCAAGTCTTGTCACCATCTAAGAAAAGATAAAGAAGGGATAAAAAATCATTAAAATTAGTATTTTCCCATGGATGCTTCTTCGAAGAATAGGTGACGCCCGCCATTGACAGTGCTGAGTCATGGATTCTTGACCGAGCTGCTCTGCTTTTGTACGCACCGGTTGACAAGGGCGAGGGCGTTACTGGTGACTCTGGCCACGTCTACCACCCTTCCCTTGACAACAGCTTTGAGATTGGTGCTCATGGACGTCCCTGCAAATCCATCCATGCAAGTGGTGTCATCCGTCAAAGCAGCGCTCATCCATGTCTGGACGTTGCTCAAGTGCAACTGAAAGCTCCTGCTTCCGGTCCGGCCCATATGCCCCATCTCTCGAACCGACTGGCTCAACCTATCGACGGTGTTGTTCACGTTCTCGACGCAGTCCTTCACTGCAGCATAGTCTCTCGGACTCATGCCTTTGGCGTTCGACAGTTTCGAGATGAAAGCCGCGGCCGAGTGGGCTTGGCCAAGGCTCACTGAAAGAGCAGTTAGGGCCATCTGCCTCGGGCTTCTCTTGATGGTGTTGGCGTACACAGACAATGACTGGATGCACAAAGCAGGATAGCGCGTGGCGCTACAAGAGGACTTGATGAAATCGGTGGTGGTTGTTCGTCTTGACACCGTGGAAGATGCCGAATGCGCTGTTGCAGGCATGCCCCGAAGAGAGAAGAGGAGAAGGAGAAGAGAAATGGAGGTGACTCTTGCGACTCTTTCCATTTGTTCAAGTTGAAATGGGATTGTGGAAATTAGTGTTGTTGGTGAGAAGTGAGAAGGATTTAGTGTGGTTGGTCGATGTGAAGAAGGGAGGAGAGGGATATCTCTGTTTTATAGACAAGTAAAAAGGGGTGATTTTAGTTTTACATTCCTGGCACCTAACTTTAGTTTATTTAGTTTTTGTCAGCATGAACGGGTGGATTGGGATTGGTCTGTGTCAAAAAATATGTTGACCATTCCATATTATGATTTCTTTAGTTAATAGAAGTCTTTTTTGAATGACAAGTCCTTTTTGATTTTTTCTTTTTGAAATAAAATTTTGTATCTTGGAAATGTTCTTTTATTTTGAAAAATTTAATTTATGAATGAATAGGCAAAAGATATTGTTCTGTTAAAGTAATAACTGAGTTTATTGTATCAACTTTCCCTAATGTTGATTTTTCAATAAACTCAAAGATTTTTTTTTTCTTCAATTGAAGTTATAAATCCTTCGTTACTTGTTATATAAGATGTTATAGCTGTAAGGAACTGGGTTCCTTGAATTAAATCTTCATTCATTCCATTCATTTGAAAAATGTAAATATTTTTATACATTTTTCGTTTTTACATATATGAACATTTTGGAGTTTATTTGTTAAAGAAAATTCTTTTCTCCATTGGCAGCATTTACTGTATGTGTTGTTTGTTCAAAATATTTTAGAGGTACTATTCCTTCTGTTATACAACTTATATGTATCAAGGAGGCAAATTAATTTTGCTCAATAATCATTTGATATTTGTCAATTTTGATATTTAACTTAGTTCTAATAACATTCCTATTCCTGATTTTGTTCCTGAAGGTTCGCCCTTTCCATTTGTATTTAATGATTTGAATTCTAAGATTTCTATTCTGGTTTTTATTTTTCTCATTTTGTTTCTTTTAATTCCTTTTGTTGATCTTGAATAGACATAGGAGTTTCTTCACTATTTGTACATTTTTGGAGTCTTTTATATAAATTAGTCATATTATATAAATTAGTTTTTCTATATGTTCTTTTTGGTTGTTTGAGTCTTTTATATCAATTATCATTTCAAGGATTAATTTGCAATTTTCAGTTAGGACATTTATTTGACAATCTGAATAAAAAAGATTAGGAAGAGGAAGATCCATACTTTGTTTGGCATATATTACAATTACAATTTGGATTTCCATCACATTCTTCATGACTTAATTGGGTTAAAATTTTGATCATTAAATGGTTATCATTTTCTTAGAAATGTTCTTAGTCTGAATCTTAGTCTGAATATTTTATTTCTTCTTTGTCTTCATTATTATCTTCTGACTATGAGAATTTTATTTCATTAATTTTACTTATTGTTTCATTTTTCAACTTCTTTTAAAACATTTATTATCGTAATGTCCTTTGTGACCATATTTATAAAGATATTGTTCTTCAGGCTTTATGTCTTTAGTTAAGGGGGAAGCTGATGGTTTATATTTTTTCATGTATTTTGTTTAAATTAGAATATCCTTTATCAATATATTTTTTGAACTTCTTTTTATTTCTTTTAAAGGTTTTTTCATATTCACTTATTTGATCATAATTTTTAATATTCATGTTTTGAATTGTTTTTCATTATTTTCGATTCTAAAAGATCACACGCAAAAGTGAGAACAAAAATTTCCTAATTCCTTCTTATCATAAAGTTTTTAAGTTTTATTTGACGTTCATCTTTTATGTTATTACATATATCGATTCCTGTTTGATTAATTTTCTGTATTAAGTCACCATAAGTATAACTATCCTAACCTCTTTGTCGATCTTTATGAGCAAAAGTATTATAACATTTTCTGCTAATAAGGGTGGCAACCCGGAGATGAATTTTTTCATTCCAAAATGACTGATTACATGTTTCTTGAAAATAAACTTTTGTAAAAAATGTATCTTTATACCATTTAAAGTCTGTCAACGTTCTACATATTTTGTTTATTAAATGTTTCCGAATTAAGCTTTGTTTTCTTGGAGTACTTCCTATTAAACTTCTTACTAGGCCACAAAGTGGAGTCTTTACATATTCTAGTATCGGTTCACCATTGTTTATCAAATGTTATTCCTTCTTTGTTTCTTATATTAAGTATTTTGTAATTAATTTCTCTGATTTTCAGTAAGGTAACTATCCTAAATTTGCTAATTGTCTTCTAAATCGCGTGATTATTAATTCCGTTATTTCTTTTTTTCTGTATTATTATTAGTTGTCAATATATTTGCGTACACGTAATTGCACTTGTTGCACAATTTGATATTCTATTTAAACGTCTACGTTCGATTCATATATAGATGACCCATCGAAAGAATTTATATTTATAGTAGTTGATTCCTCCATCGATATAGCTGTTGGGTTTTCAAATACAACTCGGTTTGTGCTTGGGTGCGACTAGTTCCGGTTAACTAGGGTCCTCCAATTGCAATTGGACCCGAGTTCTGGCAAGCCTAAAGTCCGGTCTGCCTGAGTTGTAGCTGTATTTTGACCCTTAACTACTGAATTCTGTAAATTCACAATTCTGAAATTTATTTCCTTCATTGGCCAATGTGTGCTTTGTTTACTGCATACATTCTTGTAGTATTCCCTTGTTTGACCTATTTACTCAACATTTTGAGTTGTTTTCCTTATTTTGTACTATCCTCACTTTGCAAAAAGAGCTAGGTTTTGTGGGGAATGGTTAAGTTGACAATTGCACCGGGAGTTTGAAAAGAAAAGAAGTAAGAAGACCTTCCAACATAAAAGCTTCATCCAGATCATGTTTGATGGCAAACTGCAACGACCCGCCCTTTTTCCATCGATTAATCAGAGTAATTTGTTTTTTTATGGAGAAAGGACGGATACGTCACGACGTGAGCCGATTTCAAGTCCGAAAACCCAACCTTCGACTGGTCCAATTCTAACACATACGTGAGTCAACTCACCAAACATTTGTGTATGTGCCAACACAACCCTGCAGAAATAACATTTGATAGCAAAGTTGAAAATTACTTAACCAAATAAGTCAAATATCAAACCATCAAACCATATAAAAAAAATGTTATTCTAAGTTATTACATCAACGATCCTATGAAAATACATAGTTCTATCAAAATGTCAACATAAGAACTATGATATCTTCAAGCATCTCCGGATCCATCTCCTCATCAAGCATGGATACCACTAGGTCCAGCTTCTTCTCCTTTACCCTGATTTGTGTTAATAACAACAGGAAAATGTACGGGCTTAGTCAACTTGCCCAGTAACAAATTCCAATCACAAAATGCACAAAGTGTGAAATCTCATAAAATCATATAATAAGGAGAACAATGGGAAAAAAATCTCAAAATATGGTCAACACATGTTTCTCAAATTCTATATAGAAGATGCACCAACGTCTTATAAATCAGAAGCCATAAAAATGATATGACATAGATGTCATGCATCAATGATATGCCCACCCATTTCCATATATCAGATCATAATAAATTACTTCAATCAGTGATTCTCAATAATTGGTCACTTATGTCCACAACATTTGAGGCAGCAACCACCAGGGTGTTGTTACCATCCACAAATTAACCGAGACTGTCGGTGAAGTGTGGTCTCCCTCTGTGCAGGGTTTCGGGACCTACCTAGGAGCTCTTTGACCCAATTAAGCCTTAACATTCATATCAAGGGATAGGGCCAAAGTCTAACATTTTAACTTATTGTATACGAGACCAAGCAAGTCCAGACAGTTCTTCTTGGCTCGCTAAGATCAACCCTCCTATACAACCATGCATGAGGTAATGTGCACAATTATAATGCCAAAACCATGCATCAAATAGTTTCTTTCATCAAACATCATTTCTATATAAGATAATGAGTATAATAAAATCAAGATCAATATTTATCAAAACCATTCACATTGTTATGCTTCAATAAAGTAGGAACTCCTACCTGATCAAAAGTGATCAACCAATTAAGATTCACGCGTTTGCTCGAACAGTGTCCGATTCACTCTCGACTCCTTTTGTCCATGTACATGTTAAAATCAAAATCCATAGATTATTATCACGCAAAACCCTTGTCTAATCTATGTAAGTCTAATCCAGACCTAAAGGTTTACTGTATGATTTCCCAATTCTACAGGATTCCATTTTATATTTGATTTAACTAGCACATACATTAACTTTGATACTTTGTCTCTGTTTCAGGCCGACATATCGACTAGCTCGTTATGTCGACTGGACTCTGTCTATTTTCAGTTCCTGTTATTGTTCTCAAGTTTACATGTATCGCTCCAGTCGATACATTTATGGTTTCACTGGTTCGACATGTTCTTCTGAGTTTGCTATTCATATTGATTTTCTGTTTTCAAACCATATGTATCGATCCAGTCGATAGATATGCAGATTAATATACTCAATTATATGTATCAATCAACACATTTTATACATGCATATGTTCATAGTGTGTTCTTCTGCCGATACATTGGCATAGTCGATGTATAAACCTTGAGTCATTTTATTGTCTTTGATTTCATTTTCATTAAACTCAGTTTGATATGTTGGCCTTGGTTTCTACTTCGTACAGAAACCAGTTCTTCATTTCTACTTTATCATACTCAGGCCGATGCATCGATCTGGTCGATACATCATCCTGGTGTACGTTCATCATCTCCTTATCTCTTTTGTAGTTTAGTCATGCCCAGACCGATGTGTTGGTCCGACTGATGTATTTGTCAAAGATCCGTGGGCACAGTCGCTATGTCCATTGATTCGTTCTTCCTTCATCGTTTCTATGTTTCTTTCGAATCATTCCCAGGCCGATACATTGACCTAGTCGATACATAGTCCTGAGCGAGTATATATATATATATATATATATATATATATATATATTGACCATCATCATTCATCGGTCCCTTTTTATTTCGGTCATGCATTGTCCAGTTCCATACTTAACATTTTTTGTTCGATGGATTCGTGCCCCAGACGATACATCGACGAAGTCAATATGTCGACTGGGTTGAGTCAGAAGCCATGGACCCATTATCCATGGCTTCCCTTTACCCTTGTGTTCATTGTTCTTGGGTTATTTCTTTCCAGATCTATGAACACATATTTTCTAGACAACCTATTATTATTGGTTTACTTAAAACATATTAGAAATTCACCAACCTCAAGTGATTTGCAGGTGTGCTTGAATTGGTGAAATTTGATCTCCCTTATCTCCTTACTCTCCACCCTCCTGGCTAGATCGATTTCTCCTTCCCCTTGCTTGGTCTCTCCTTCCTTTCTCGGAATAGAGGAAGACCGTGAGGAGGTGAAGAGATTCTTGATCGGGTTGAGGGTTAGAATGTGAGTTGAGATGGTAAACTCGGGTGAGTAAGAGAGGTGGTTAGGCACTCTGGTTTTTCTTTGTTTTCTTTACTGTTTTTCTTCTCCTTTTCTTTCTTTCTTTTCTCCCCTTTCCCTTCGTTTTCTCTTCTTTTTATCTTCAGCTTTTTCTATCCCTAGACTCAATGCCTATGCATAGAAAAACGAACAGTGCGGACGGTGGTAGAGAGAGCGTTTGCTGAAGACGTTTGTCTACTCGACACATCGACTTTGTCGATGTGTTGATCCATTTGACTATATTTTCCACTGATACATAAATTACATGATATGAGAATTTAAAATTCCTGGTCTTTACACAAACACCATATTCTATATAATTAAATGGAGACCAAGTATGACTTTGGTTGCGTCCTTGGAAAATGAGTTTGATGAACTTCTCTATGTTTGTTGAACAATACCACTTGTTTAAGGGGGAAAATTTCAATAATTGGGATGGGTTGGGTTGATGTGATTTGGTTTAAAATTTATTGTTATGGTTTGCAATGTACTTAATAAATGGGAGAAGTCAGGTACGGGGCAAGTTAGGTACTGATTGGTTCGAGTTGACCCATTTAATACATTAGGTACTGATTGGTTCGAGTTGACCCATTTAATACATGTGTGAGGTCAAGTTGGCTATGAGTTGAAGCTAATTGAGTCGTCCTATATAACATGTGGGGATAGAGTTCACTTGTTTAATAAATGGAATTGGTTAGGTATGGATCAGGTCGGGTCAGTCATTTAATATGTAAGTTGGGCTGGGTTTACCTATTTAATGAATGAGATAGGTTGAGTTAACTACAAGTTGTGATTGACAAGGTAAGCTCATTTCAAGATGGTCAAGTTGGATCAACTTTTTTAATAAATATGATTGGTAGATATAGGTTGAATAGGCATGTTTAAATTGTTCTAATTAGTCGATCTATCCGCGAAATGCTTTGAGTCAACTTGTTCAATAAATAAGCAAGGTCAAGTATGAGATAAATTGAAGTAACAGTAAATAAATGGTATGGGACTAGGTCAACCCTTTAAGATTGGTTCGGTTTGGTTGATTTGTTTAATAAATGCGTTGGGACAGTTGATGGATTAGGCCAACATGTTTAAGATTGGTTTAGTTGGGTGAACTCATCTAATAAATGGGTTGCTTTCTAATCTATGATTAAGTACCCTGCCCATCTAATAAACGGCTTGGGTACATATAGATAATCCGACAAGGCATTGTCATTTTGTGAACGTGGCATTTGCAAATTATCCTAGGAAAGTACATCTCAAAGACAAGGGATCACACTTGCAAAATTTTGGGCTCTTTATTAGGAAAATTAAACTATGAGAGTTTAGGCTCCTAGGATAACTTATAAAAACCTGGAAAATCTCAATTTCATGGAAAATAAAAAATTCAAGATTTCTTAAAAAAATTGCCCAACAAATCTACCCTGACAAATAAAGAGATTTATGGTGTGCTGGCCACAAATTTATATATGGATTGGGTAATGGTCGTATTATATGAAAAAGGTATAGCTTTGCATACTTTTGTAAGCCTCGTTATTGTTTTGTTAGGACAAATTGAACCATTGGTGTCAAGTGTCTTTCTGGACAGTTATACTCTGTACTTATCCTTCCCCTTTCTCTGCAATAAAATTCTGACGTCTCTAAAAGGACAACAAATGGTGCTCAGCTGGTGGCATAGTGGTTAATTGAAAGATGAGAACGACAAGATAGATTAAAGAAGACATGGAGTGGATGTTTTGATCAGGAAGATCTTTTTTGACTATCCATTTTGAGGTGCAAGGAATGATGAACCACATCTCCCAATTGGATGAAATTTCAATTACTACATTTTAGGAAACTAGGCCTTTTCATTATGAGGTAACACGATTAAAAATATAGCAGTATTTGTAACTTGTAAGTGCTCATTATTACAAATGAAAGGTTGTGGCTCAAGTCATGTCACCATCTAAGAAAAAAAAGGGATAAAAAATCATTAAAATTAGTATTTTCAGATGGACGTTTCTTTGAAGACTACGTGTCGCCCGCCATTGATAATGCTGAGTCATGGATTCTTGACCAAGCTGCTCTAGTTTTGGGTGCAACGGTTGACAGGGCGAGGGCGTTGCTGATGACACTGGCCACATTTACCTCCCTTCCCTTGACCGCAGCTTTGAGATTGTTGCTCATGGACGTCCCTGCAACTCCGTCCATGCAAGTGGTGTCATCCGTCAATGCAGCGCTCATCCATGTCTAGATGTTGCTCAAGTGCAACTGAAAGCTCCTGCTTCCGGTTCGGCCCATATGCCCCATCTCTCGAACCGACTGGCTCAACCGATCGACGGTGTTGTTCACGTTCTCGACGCAGTCCTTCACTGCAGCATAGTCTCTCGGACTCATGCCCTTGGCGTTCGACAGTTTCGAGATGAAAGCCGCGGCTGAGTGGGCTTGGCCAAGGCTCACTGAAAGAGTTGTTAGGGCCATCTGCCTCGGGCTTCTCTTGATGGTGTTGGCGTACACGGACAATGACTGGATGCACAAAACAGGATAGCGCGTGGCGCTACAGGAGGACTTGATGAAATCGGTGGTGGTTGTTCGTCTTGACACCGTGGAAGATGCCGAATGCGCTGTTGCAGGCATGCCCTGAAGAGAGAAGAGGAGAAGGAGAAGAGAAATGGAGGTGGCCCTTGTGACTCTTTCCATTTGTTCAAGTTGAAATGGGATTGTGGAAATTAGTGTTGTTGGTGAGAAGTGAGAAGGATTCAGTGTGGTTGGTCGATGTGAAGAAGGGAGGAGAGGGATATCTCTGTTTTATAGACAAGTGAAAGGGGGTGATTTTAGTTTTACATTCCTGGCACCTAACTTTAGTTTATTTAGTTTTTGTCAGGATGAACGGGTGGATTGGGATTGGTCTGTGTCAAAAAATATGTTGACCATTCCATATTATGATTTCTTTAGTTAATAAAAGTCTTTTTTGAATGCTAAGTCAGTACGAAAGCCAAGTCTTTTTCGACGTTTTCTTTTTGAAGTAAAATTTTGTATTTTGCAAATGTTCATTTATTTTTAAGGATTTAGTTTATGAATGAATATGCAAAAGATGTAGTTCCTATATAGTAATAACTGAGTTTATTGTATCTACTTTCCTTAATCTTGATTTTTCTATAAACTTAAACAAAATTTGTTTATTTTTAATTGAACTTATAATTCCTTCGTTAGTTGTTATATATGGTGTTATAGTGGTAAGGAACTTGGTTCCTAGAATTAAATCTTCATTCATTCCTTTCATATGAAAATTTTAAATATTTTTATACATTTTTCGTTTTTACATATATGAACATTTTGGAGTTTATTTAAAAAAAATTGTTCTCCTTTTGCAACATTTACTGTATGTGTGGTTTGTTCCAAATATTTTAGAGGTACTATTCCTTCCTTTATACAACTTATATCTGCTCCTTTATCAAGGAAACAAATTAATTTTGCTGAATAATCATTTGATATTTTTAAATTAACTTTAGTGTACCATCTTCAAAATGTAAATTTTGATATTTAATTTAGTTCTAATAACATTCCTATTTCTGATTTTGTTTCTCAAGGTTCACCTTTTCATTTGTATTTAATGATTTGAATTCTAAGATTTCTATTCTAGTTTTTTTTTTTTTCTTTTAACTCCTTTTGTAAATCTTCAATCGATATAGGAGTTTCTTAACTATTTGTCTCTTTTTAGAGTCTTTTATATAAATCAGTCATTTTATATAACTTAATGGGGTTTATTTCTTGTTTTTCTCTTTCTTATTTGATTCTAATAGTTTTTCTATGTGTTCTTTTTGTTTGCTTGAGTCTTTTATATCAATTAACATTATTTGACAGTGATTTGAAAGAGGAAGATCCATACTTTATTTGGCATATATTACAATCACAATTTGGATTTCCATCACATTCTTTATGACTAAATTGTCTTAAAATTTTATTTATTAAATGGTTATCATTTTCTCAGAAATGCTCTGAGTCTGAATATTTTATTTCTTCTTTGTCTTCATTATCTTCTTTTGATGATGAGAATTTTATTTCATTAATTTTACTTATTATTTCATTAATTCTCTTTTTTGCATTTCTTTTAAAACATTTATTAGCGTAACGTCCCTTCTGACCATATCTATAAAAAATTTGTTCTTCAGCCTTTATGTCTTTAGTTTGAGGGGGAGCTGATGGTTTATATTTTTTATGTATTTTGTTTAAATTAAATGATTTATTAACATATTTTTTCAACTTCTTTTTTATTTTTTTAGGATTTTTTTTAAATTCATTTATTTGATCATATTTTTTTATATTTATGTTTTGAATAGTTTTTCTTTATTTTTGATTCATAAAGATCAAAGGCAAATTGAGAACAGAAATTTCCTAATTCTTTTTCATCATTAAGATTTTACATTTTATTTGACGATCCTTCTATGTTATATATATATATATATATATATATATATATATATATATATATATATATATATATCAATTCATGTTTAATTAATTATTTGTATTAATTCACCAAAAGTATATCTATCATAATCTCTTTGTCGATCTTTATGAGTTAAAGTATTTGAAAGTACCTGAGTCCTAGAGTCTGATTGTCTAGAGGGGAGGTGAATAGAACAATCTCCAATTTTTTCGGTCCTTTACAAAATTGCTTGATTAACAAGATTAATGAAGTGGAATAACTATGTTAATCAAGATGGAATGGTGACGTTGAACAAAAGATGTGCCCATTAATTTAGAATTCATACAAGCAAAATTCAAACACAAGAACACCCGATATATAGTGGTTCGGTTTAAGTACTAAGTGGAAAATTACACCCTCACAATATAATAGGAATTTCACCTACTCAACTCTAATTTTGAAAGGTTCGATCAACCCCGGTCTACTTCATTATCTCTCTATTTTTTATAGTGGTTCAAGTTTCCTTGCCTTAGTCCACTTCACAATATGATGAAATTAAAAACACAAAGAAACACTTGCCTTTGAAGCTCAAACTTGATGTAGATGTGTTTCTTGAATAGCTCTCTCAATATGATCTTGTTGATGATGAAGATGTACCTTGTATGAACAATCACAAGCTTGGGAGCTGGATTCTAGGAATGTAGATATGCAAGTTGAATCCTAGAACTAGATTTCTTCTCTCTTAATCACAATCAAATATGAGATTGGATTTCAAAATGATTTACCAAATAAAATGTTTAGAGAGAGAGAGTGAGGGTGGTAAGAGTCTCAGAAGATCTCCTCTGATTTTCCAATGTCGAAAACTCTAACCCTCTCAAAGAAAATCTGGAGCTTAAATAAGCAAGCCCAGAATTTTCGAGGCGGACGATCGATCGTGACCACGATGGATCGTGGTGGTTCACAGCAATATGACCGTTGCATATTAAATGCATTCCAATGTATCAAAAACAGTCACCCAACGATTGATCATGCCACACGATTGATCGTGGACACCCATTGGCGATGGATCGTGGGTTGGCAATTGTATTGGCCTGAGGCTATCCTATTTTGACAGTTTTCGTCAAGACAAAACTCAAATATTTCCAGGGCGCTGGGTCATGGTGCCAATGTGTCGGCCTGTCTCTGGCGATTGGTCGTGAACCCGATAGATCGTGAAAGGTTCCTCACGATGAATTGCTGCCTGACGATTGTATCGTCCTAAGAACAAACTGATTTAACAGAGTTTGTTCAACCAGAACAAGGTTCAGTCCAGCCGATTGATCGGCCATGTCCCAGCGATAGATCATGACCACGATTGTATCATCTTGATACCAAAGTTGATTGAACAGACCATTGCAACCAAAACCTTTGTTTTCCAAGATGATGCATCGCAATACCACAATAGTATCGTCCTCTGTCATTGCAATAGATCGTCGACACGATGTATCGCCATGACAGTGCGATAAATGGTTTAAATATTAAGTCTATGTTCTGATTTTGGTGTCAAACAACCACTAGGCTTTTTTAGATTAACCAGATGTGATTAGTAAGCCTAGACAAGGTCATCCTAAGGTATGTGGTCAACCCTAGAGTCTTCTATGGCCAATTTACCTTGAGTGATTGAGATACACATGTTGATCCGTTGAATCTATAATGGCCTTTCATTCTTGGACTTGATTCAACCAGCACTTGAAACTTGATTATTTTGCTTTTATCTTCAAGGCAATGCTTCACACGAGTCATGAATTTAACAAACAATTAACTTGGCAAACCGAGGCACTAACAATATTTATAACATTTTCTACTAATAAGGGTGGCAACCCGGAGATGAATTTTTCATTCCAGAATGACTAATTACATGTTTCTAGAAAATAAACTTTAGTAAATAATGTATCTTTATACCATTTAAAGTCTGTCATTCTTCTACATCTTTTGTTTATTGATTATTTATGAATTAACCTTTCTTTTCTTGGAATACTTCCTATAAAATTTCTTACTAGGTCACAAAGTGGAGTGTCTACAGATTCTAGTATCGGTTCACCATTTTTTATAAAATATTATTCCTTGTTCATTTGTTTGATAAGTATTTTGTATATCATTTCTCTGATTTTCAATAAGGTAACAATCCCAAATTTGCTAGTTGCCATGTAAATCACAGGATTATTAATTCCGCTATTTTTTTTTTATTATTATTAGTTGATAATATATTTGCATACATGTAATTTTTTTGCACTTGTTGCATAATTTGATATTCTATTAAATCGTCCACGTTCTATTCATATATAAATGGCCCATCGAAAGAATTTGGATTTATAGTAGCTGATTCTTCCATCGATACAACTATTGGGATTTCAAATACAACTCGGTTTGGGCTTGGGTGTGACTAGTTCAGGTTAACTTGGGCCCTCTTTCGGCAGGCCAAAAGTCCGGTTTGCCTGAGTTGCAGCTGTATTTTGACTCGTGCCTATTAAATCCTGTAAATTCACAATTCTGAAATTTATTTCTTTCATTCGCCATTGATTACTCTGTTTACCGAATATATTCTTGTATTGTTCCTTTGTTTGACAGATATACTCAACATTTTGAGTTGTTTTTCATATTTTGTACTATCGTGGGTTCATTCCTATCATCATGGGGGTTGGATTTTTTACTTTCCAATAAGAGCTAGGTTTTGTGGGGAATGGTTATGTTAAAGATTGCATGAGGAGTATGAAAAGATTAAAAAAAAAGCAAGACGACCTTCCGAGCATTGTCAGAGATGACAATTGTTAATAATAGGATATTTTTAAATTCTAAAGAATTTAATGGAAAAATCTCGTAGAAAATATAAATATTTAAAAATAATAAATATAAATATAATAAATAAATAATTATCACCTAACATTTTAGACGCTTTCCGTATTCCCTTTTTCCTCTTCCTTTTTCACCTTTCCCTCTTTTCCTTTCCTTCTTCTTCTTTTCCTTCTTAGTTTCACAATGGGAAGATAAGTTTCTCGGTGGAAAATTTAGAGAGTATGGAGTTTTGCCATGTAAAGAAAAGAAGAGGGAGAAGAAGTGTTATGAGCTTAGATAAATAGAGAGAAGAACTGCCGTGTACGTGAGATGGAAGTGAGGAGTGCCATGTGCATGAATAGTATGAATTACTGTTCACGATACTATTAACGGCACTGTGTAAAAAAATATCATACAAATCTACATGAATTCATTATTAAATACCATATCAAAATTGTCAAATAAAAATAAAACAAACAATAATACTTGAGAAATAAATTAATTTTAGCAATGATTCATCTTTTATGAACTCGATTAGTAGTTGTATTGAATTCCTACATTAATAGTAGTCGATTAGTCACATCACAACTAAAATAAGTTTATAAATGGTCATCACAACTAATTAAGAAATTCAAATTTTGAAATTTGAAACTGAATTTCAATTAATTTTTGTAATTGCAAACTTAATTAAATTTTATGATCACCTTAGCTTAGTTTTTTAATTCCTTCATATTTGAGGCTAGGAATTTTGGTTTGGCCATAAATTTTAAGAATATAAAAAATATCAAATTTGAAAATTCTAATAAACATGACTTGATTGATTTAGCTAAATTGATTTTTTATAAGCTATATTCAAATATAGACCTTCACAATGAACAAGTAAAAGTGTCATAAATGTTTCGAGAGAAAATAATTTAAATTGCTCAAATTTAAAAAGCCTAATAAACAAAAAATTATCAACCCAATCGAAATGAATTTTTATCCCTATCCCAACAAGTAGTTTAATAGGCTAAAATTTTAAAATAAAATACTAATTCTAAAATGATCAAATTTTGAAGAGTTTAATAAATATGGATGGGTTGATTTGAACATTTGGTCACTTTGATTCTTAGGCCCTATATTCAAATATAGACTTGTTAATGGATAAATTAAATGGTCATAAATATTTAGAGATTAAAATAATTTAAATTAATCAAATTCTAAAAATACTAACAAATAAAATTTCATGATCCAATTAAAGTGATTTTCACACGATCTATATTTATATGTTCATTTTTCCAAATAATTCTCTGTAATGATTTAATTATCAATATAATTATTTTAATTATATAAAGTAAGACACACCTATTCCACAATTTATAAAAGTACTTAGAAAGTTGGAATATTAAGCCTTTGTAGGCCAAACCTAAGGCCCAAATATCGGCCGATACATATCGTATCGGCCGATATATACCGATTTTTTTAAACCGAGTAATATCGGCCGATACGATAAGTATCGGCCGTACATACCGAATATCGGCCGATATGGCCGATATTCGGTCCAAAATATCGATCACAATATCGGCCGATATTCATAAATATCGGTATTTAAAATTTTTTTTTTTTTAAAACACCGATACGATTTTTTGCGGTTTTTACACGGTTTTTCGTGATTTTCCGCGGTTCAGGGTTTACGGTTCTCAGGGGTGTTCACGGTTTTTTATGGTTTTTTGCGGTTTTGTTACGGTTCTTCATGGTTTTTTGCGGTTTTTTCAGGGTTCCAATATCGGAAGAGAGAGAAAATGCCGATATCGGTATGAGAGATAAAATTATCGGCCGAAATATCGTCCGTATCGCATATCGGCCGATATATCGGCCGAGCCGATTTTTGAACCCCTGGGCCAAACATCAGATTGTCAATTTGTCAGTAGCCTGGCATTTACATAATTACAAGAATCTGCACTCCTTTCCTTGCTGAAGTCCCACTTCCGCCTCCGCACATCTGTCTGATTTTTATTGCAATATTATCTTTTAATGTGTTAAAAACGCGATATTAACGTTTAACTTATGTTAAAAAACATGACGTAGAAAAATATCGCATTTTTAATGCAAAAATAATATTTTGCCAATATTTTTATGATAAAATAAAAAATATCGACGACATTTGTTACATTGCTTCCAAGATAAAAGCTTCATCTAGATCATGTTTGATGAAAAACACCATATTCTCTATAATTAAAAGGAGCCCACGTACAGTTTTGTTTGCTTCCTTGGAAAATGAGTTTGATGGGAACATGAATTCGAAATTCCGCTAAGAAAATGACTTTTAATTTTTAAAATGAAGACCTTCTTTGTGTTTGTTGAACAATACCACTTGTTCAAGGGGGAAAAGTTCAATAATTGGGCTAGGTTGATGTGATTTGATTTAAAATTTGTTGTTACCGTTTGCAATGTACTTACTAAATGGGCGAAGTTAGATACGGGACAAGTTGGGTACTGATTGGTTTGAGTCGACCCATTTAATACATGTGAGAGGTCAGGTTGGCTATGAGTTAAAGCTAATTGAGTCTTCCTACATGACATGTGGGGATAGAGTTCACTTGTTTAATAAAGGTGGCTGGTTCAAATCTTGTCACCATCTCAGAAAAGATAAAGAAGGGATAAAAAATCATTAAAATGTTTGACCCATTTTTTGTAGATTAATTTGTTATGAAGGTATTTTCAAAAATCGGCCTGTCGTTGTGCTGGTTCCAGTTGAACCAGTGGTTCAACCAGGGGCCGAGCCGAATTTGAAAAACACTGGTTGAAGGTAAACTTGATGAATCACAAGTAGACTAAATTTTACTCTAAAATTCAAATTTATAGTCACTTGATCTAACTAGTCGAAATCACCATGTGTAAAAAAAAAAAAAAAAATCAAACAATGATTATTTTGGGGCAACTCAAATTAAATCTTGTGCTGAAATTTAATCAGCTTACAGTTCATGAAGTTTATTTTCAATTCCTACGATTGACTTTTTCATGAGCTCAATGAAAATTAAAAAATGAAGGGAAAATGTACCAGATACTTTTGTCATATTAAACATGTTTAATATTTTACTCAAGCTTTTACCCCAGCTCAGGCTTGGCACAACATAGGCCAACTCGAGCCTAACCCATTGCCATCCCTAGAAAGGGGTCTAATTTTATTAAGTTTGTGGATCCTATGATGAAGAAATTAAAAAAAAAAAACAGAAACCCTTAGGTTGTTTTCTAGCTATTTCTCCTTGCTAAATATACAACAATCCAGAAGAAGATTTCAAGCCCCTTATCCAGAAACATATTATCCGTTGCAGGTACAAGTGAGAAATCTCATGTGCCCAATTGAAAGGTGTCACATCGTGAAAGAGTTTGTCATTTGCAACCTACAAAGAGAGAAGTTTTCCCATAAAATTGTAGTGTCCCCTACCCTAATTCAATCAAACAATTGCCATTCTTCATCTTCATCTTCATCCAAAACCATTTCTTTTCCATTTATTTGATGTTGACTTTTTGAATTCTGCTCTTTTGGTTCTATCCTATCAATTCTATCACTTCACAATCTAACATGCCTTTTCTCATAACTCTGGAAGTCTCCCTGCTCCTAATACCTTTTTCTAAAAGGAAAAAGACACTTTTCCCTAATATGTTCCACCTTAGTTTTCTTTTCTTTTTTATGAATGAAGAGTAAGAATTTATTTCACGAAGAACAAGCTCAAAATAAAACCATGACAGAT
This sequence comes from Chimonanthus salicifolius, assembly GCA_013350335.1. NCBI lineage: Eukaryota > Viridiplantae > Streptophyta > Magnoliopsida > Laurales > Calycanthaceae > Chimonanthus > Chimonanthus salicifolius. The sequence continues at coordinate 11,432,238 of CM023539.1, forward strand.
CAAGCCCAGGCCAGGCAAGAAAAAAAAAAGAAAAGGCCCACAACTGCTATGTCACCCACAACCGGGCCAGGATGACTAGAAAAAACACCACAGGCCCAAACCAGAAAGTGCCAGAAACCCAGGCCCCAGCTAGCCAAGAAGAACACCGCTAGCATGAAGCCGGTAGATGGAGGCAACCATGTGCCAGCCAGAAAACACGAAGAAATGGCCTACAAACACTGCAGAACCACCCACATCCCAGGCCAGGAGAAGAAAAACAAGAAAAGAGGTACCATCCAACGAAACTGAGGCCCAACCAAGTAGAGGCAAGACAGAAAGTCTCAGCCAGAGGTAAAGGATTCAGTAAGAACCCCAGTGCATGTAGAGGTACCATCCTTCACAACGAAAGCCTCCGAGAATCTCTGAAGGATCATACTTGGCAAGGAGCAAATGTTTGCCTTGGTACAATTCAGACGCTCCAGAAGCACACAAAAGGCACGAAAGAGAGTACAAGTTTGCCAACAAAAGGGAGCCCGATGTAGAAAAGAGATCACCTCCCTTACTGATCAGAATTCTGGATAGCTGGAAGTTGTGCATACAGAGGCTAAGCAAGCACATTTGTACCTGACGCAAAATGTTCGTAAAGTCAAACCAAATAGCTAACACGATGAGTCCTAGTGCCAAGAATCTTATCGTCAGCACCCAAGAAAATTGCAACCAGGAAGGTCCCATAGTCAGCAACAACAGAATGGATCAGCAAACAGTTGCAGATTGACACAGTTGGGACCAGATAAATAATGTCAGGTGGTTTTGGTTGCTTTTGGACCGAAGGTGGAAGATCCCATGACACAGAGAAGCATTGCCGAAGTCCCAGCAGATCTTCACTAGAGAGAGAGAGAACCAATCATGATTGGATGTCTACACAAATTGAGGCACAGGTTCTGCCAGCACTACTAGATTGATGCTTGAAAATACGCCTACTTCTTTCATTCCAACAGTGCCAAATCAATGCCGGAATAGAAAGAGAAGCAGCCAGTTTTTCCATATGGGAAGTGACAGATGAAATAAGAAGTTTCGCATGCTGACATATATCCAAACCGGGGCTAGAGATATGAAAATTGCAAAACAGCATTTCCCAAACATCAAGCACATAACTGCAATGGAGAAGGTGCACTTTAGTCTCAGGTTCATGCTGACAGAGAGGACAGATGGTGTCTCTCAAAATACCCAGATCATGGAGGAATTGCTTGGTTTCAAGTGCCCCGTTGAAATAGAACCAGCTGAAGATGGAGTGGCATTGGATATTCCCACGAAACCAGGTAAACTCCAACTAATCCAAGGAAGGTGAAGTAGAGCAAGAGAACACAGATAATGTGCTAAAAGTACCTGATTTATCCGACACCCAAACGATTTGGTCATCAGTATTGCAGCAAGGAATACAATAGTCCATGATAGTCCTCCAGATTTCAATCAAGTCCCTAGATAATGTGGGAGGAAAAGACCACCTACCCTGTTTAATGAAGGAGCTGACAAAGGGATCCCTACCCAATCCAAGATCCAAGACAGCAAGGTCGCCATAGTTCTCTGCAAGAATGTAGCCCGGAAATATCCAAGGATCCAACCAGAATTTTGTTTTACATCTGTTACCAATAGTGTGCACAAAGAAGAACTTAGCACAGCTTCAGACTTTAAGAATAAATTTCCATCCCCACGAAGAATTCCGTAGAATGGAGATAAACCTTAGTCTTTCAATTCTTAGCACTGGGCCAATTTCTGATCTTCTATTTATGGGGCCATACTATTTTAAATGCTATTTTTCTCATATTCTCATCTATTGGAGGTACTTTTGGAGATCCTCTAATATGCTCATACATCCTAACAGTTGCCATTCTTTCTTTTTTTAAGAAAAGGGTTCTACTTATTTTTCTCCGAAGGCCAAAGATCATGAAATACCAAATATAAGCGGTTACAGCTCATATGGTCAAATATGATTGTGCACAAGGTCTATACATTATAACACATCTAAATCTCTCCAAATTTATATGCGCTACACAAACGTGTATTGAGTCATAGATTTTACAACAGAACCAGTTTCTAGGGTCTAGGTCATGGTTACCAAATTCACATGGATTCTTGACATTGGAACATATGCCTGCAGGTTATGACTATAAAAAAAATACTTTTCATTTTTAACCTGTGATGCACAATGGATTTTAAAATGGACCAAATTGAACTGGATGACTCTTATTCATGAGGTGGATTAATAAAGACCTTATTGAGATAAACTTGTAGAGTCTCACTGCTTTCAGCGAAGGTGGTGCCTGACAGATTCAACTAGAAATCATAAATTTTGAGATCCAGAAGTTTAAAAGAACAATGTGAGAGAAGATATAACTGACCTCAGGGTTTCCTTTGTTCCACGACGAATTTTACAACGGATTGTTGGGAGCCCAAGACGCTGGTGAGCCTCATAGCGATGGCAACCAGAGAACCCTGCAAAGGAAATGAAGAGAAGCATAATAAAAATAGAATGTGGGAAGACACACACAATAAGCTTTGTTTTGATGAATCTACTTTTCAAACAAGGAAAAATGCACAACTACGTGACTGCATCTAAATTCCAACTAGTAGTGCCACTGATCTTGAATAGGAGCAATATCTAATATAGATCCCCACATTCAAGTACCAAAAACTGTGCTTTTTTTTTTTTTTCAGCAAACGCCTGAAATGGAACAAAAATTTAACCTTCTGAGATCCCAGGTTCTCATCTTTGACAGAATAGATGTTATTCAAACCATTCATGCAAAAGATGTTGAAACAGAGCACTCACCATAGTACACTCCATCGACTTCAAGCACATCTATCTGCATGATAATTGGATACAGAGTATTAAATAAAATTGACTTACAAATAAATGCTAGATAAAAGGTTACAGACACATCAGAAATACTGTATGCATATGCTAACAGAATCATATAGAATACAAGAGATCACATTTTGGATTTACACCCAATCAGAGAACATTTGAATGACAGGAAAGTCCTGTAATACATCACCACATCACCAATGATGCTAACACTTAATTCTATTTCAGTTCTCACGCATAAACAAGTTTTTCATTGTTGACATATCTATTTTGCTTTTCTTAGTCTAGATTGTTGGGGCTGCAAATGAGTCCCACATCAGTTGGGAAAGGGGGAAATAGAGAGTAATAAGGGGCTGGACGACAACACCTATCAGGCTAGTCTTTTGGGCTGGAACCCCAGGCCCAACAAGTGGTATCAGAGACGGGCCCCAAGCCAAAGCATGTGGACTCAGGATCCCTTAGCCGAACGAGATGGTTGGCGGCGATGTTTGATCCGTCAGAGAGCCTCATTTGAAGGGGGGGGGGGGGGGGGGGGGGGGGGGGGGAGGGATTGTTGGGGCTGCAAACGAGTCCCACATCGGTTGGGAAAGGGAGAAATAGATAGTTATAAGGGGCTGGGCAACTCCACTATCAGGCTAGTCTTTTGGGCTGGAACCCCAGGCCCAACATAGGTGACAGGAATTTGTCTGGAAAAGGAAGTGATGTTTTTGTCCACTCAGTTATTTAATCAATCTTTTGCTAATATGGGATGTTAATATTTCTAAATTACATAATAATAGCTCTGAAATTATATCAACCATCGCATCAAAGATATGTAGTCTACCATTTCAATAAAGTTTTCTTGAATAAATGTTTCAGGAATTCCAGTTCTCCATCGTCATATCCAAAAGTGGATACAGATAAGAATACTGATCATGTGTGAAGCTACAGTCTGCTTCCTTCCAAAGTCTAGAATAAGAATATAGGCATTGTTCTTTGTCAGTTATTTTATGATGTATTTGCATGTACCATATCACTAGTCGGAATATATGGTAAAATGGTTGGTAAATTCTCTCTCATGGACAATGGGACATGCTTCTTAGTGGAAGGCTTAACATACAGAAAATGCTAAAGTAGAAACCATTTTTTGACACATGCATTATGTTGGTTAGTGGGACATGCCTATCATATCGAATGTAGAATTTTGTATCCTATAATCAATTTAGGAGCAAAGATCATTTTTATTTCCTAGCGTTGAAAGTTAGGGATTGATACGGGCGTTGGATTTCACCGATGATCAGCCGTACCTACGGGGCCGGGCCGGTGGGACTCACCTAATTAGGTGTATTTTTTTCTATATTAGAAAATAAATATTTTTAGATTAGAGTTTTGATAATTTTAGAAATTAGATTTTCAGAATATTTTAATAAATTTGATTTTATATTAGAAGATTGTGATTGAATAAATCTTATTAGGATAATCTTCTTAGATAGAGATTAGTTACATTTTCTATAGTAACCATTTAAAAAAATAAAGATCACTTAATTTGGTAGCAAAAATCACGTTGAGGTGTTGAAGATTTTTTATTATTATTATTATTTTGGTAATTTCTAGATTAGTCATTAAGGTCGGTTGATATTGTATGATATATATGTAATGAAAAAAGTGCCGTGTACAGGTCATTTTTTAATTCATTCCTTCCTTAGTTTTCTTTAATTGGTTCCTTTTGAGCCATACCCTTCTTTGATCTCTTCGACAGCAAAAGGCAGAGAATTTCTCCCTCATCCCTCTCAGGCAAGTTGGCCCTTCATTTAATGCACTTCATGAATGTTAGTGCTGAGAAGTGCTTCATTTGCATGTGGGTATACACAGAAACATGAGTGGCTTCTTGTGCATGTGTTGTGAGTTAAAAAAATCATTTTGAGGCTGGATTTATATAGAAGTATTTTTACAAGTGGTATTAGAGCGAGGCGACCTTCGGGCAGTAGATCTTTTTTTTATTTGATCTAAAAATAAATCTAGATCAGATCAAATTAAGCGGATCGATCTTTGGGCGAGAGATCAAGTTCTTATTCTCTGATTGGATCTATTAAAAAAAGTTTAGATCTAGTTGAGGAAGATGGGTGGAGATTCGGTGTTTTTGTTTTCAAGGAAGCTCAACAATTCCAACAACAATTTTTATGGAATTTGTGTGCGGAATCCTATTTGGTGGGTCAAGAGTTGTGTGAGGTTATAAACGGTGATCTCACAACTCCACCAACGGATACTGCAGAGAAGACGAAGTGGACCGCAAAGGCTGGGTGTGCGCTATTTGCCCTCAAACAATCGGTGAAGTATGAAAAGTTGGTGTGGTTCTCAGATGCGGAAATGCCTAACAAAGATGGGATATGCTTCAGGTGTTCTCAAAGAGAATGCACATCAACTACAACTATTAAAGGAGATTGGAGCCTTGGAGTAGGGAAATATTTCCGTTTCAGAGTAGTTTTTGCGTATGAAGAAAACATGCAAGGAGTTGTCCCCATTGGATCCTGAGAATAAGGTCACCAATTCCAAGTGGGGGAGACTCCTAATCAATGGTCTGAGGTCATAACATGTGGCGTAGACAACAATTCAAGGTTGGGCGAAGCAACCATCTTTGGATGAGCTTGACAGTTTGCTCATCAGCCATGAGATGGTGCGAGGACAAGGAGGCGGCTATGTTCTCGAAGGATTTGAAGAAGAAATGGAAAGGCAAGTCTAAGTCAAAGTGTGGCAAAGGCAAGGCCATAGATAGTGCTAATACTAGTGGTGGTAGGGAAACACACGATAAACAGGTGAAGACTTGTTATTGTTGTGGGAAGAAGAGTACTTTCAAAGTAACTGCAAAGAGAAACTTGTACCTGCAAAGGGTAACTTGGCCAATGAAGCTAGCAGGGGAAGATAGAGGGGGTGGGGGTGGGAGTGGGAGTGCGATGAGGAAGAATGGGACTCCGAAGCCAACTACGTGTTGGTTGCTCCTTCTGCAGATCCATCTACCATAGCTCAAACAACTGAGCATGTGTTTTCTTTTTTTATATGACGGAGGGGGGAACCTTGAGCACAGCCCTATTAACACCCCTCCCCCCCCCCCCCCTCTTTCGGGTGACGTCCCACGCCCCCACAGGATAGACGACAAAGTTGCGAGTTTTTCCTGCAAAGGCTAGCACTGTTTTGGAGACTTGCAATACTAGTGGGAGAGAGACGTTTGACTATGTGAATGATTGGATCGTTGATTTTGATTGTTCGAACCGCATGACAAGTGATGAGAAGAAGTTCTAGGCCATGTCTCTGCATGGTGGAAACCAAGTTGTGACTGCCAACAACTCACAACATCCAGTCACACACATTGGTGATGTAGAGATCACGACAAGATTCAACAAGAATCGGATATTACATGGTGTTTACCATGTACTCAGTAAAGGAGCCTTTAGAGTTGGTTCACACAGATGTGTTAGGCAAAGTGAATCAACTATCAGTTAGTGGCAAGAGATACATGATCACTTTCATCGACGACTTGTCAAGGTATCTTTGGGTTTATTTTACAGAGGAAAAATCTGAAGCCTTTGAGAACTTCAAAGAATTTCATGCGGAAGCTGAAGTGTTGGTAGGACGCAAGAACCATTGTGTCCGATCCGACACCATGGGAGAGTATACTTCCAACGACTTTGAGAGTACCTGAAGGAACATGGAATTCAATGACAGTTCACTTGTGTGAACACTCAGCAACAGAATGCAGTGGCAGAATGGAAGAACCAACACCCAGGAGACACATGTTGGAATATGATGCATGCGAAGAATGTGTGACCTCAGTATCGGGTTGAGTGCTTGGCGACAACGCTTGGCGACAACGGCACATTTCATCGATCGGCTACTACAAGTCCGGTTGGGAGTTGTCTCTCCACATGATAAACTACTTGGCATCCGGCCAACAATGAAACATTTCCATGTTTTTGGGTTTGTCTGTTATGTTTTTCCCACTGAAAACTTGTGGACAAAACTCGTTAGGAGGGTGGTGAGATGCATTTTTGTTGGTTGACAAAGGTTGGAAAGGTGGAGGTATTGTGATCCATCTACAGGGAAGATCTATGTGTCTCACGATGTTATTTTTGATGAAGCATCATCAAGGTGGTCTGCCGACAACCTTCCTATACAGGATTCTTTGGATTTTGAAGATGAGGTGCAAAACCATCTCCAGCAGGAAGAATCAAAGTAGAAGGGTAGTGATCAGTCTATGGCTCTATCTAGTCCACCAGGAAGCAAGATTAATAAGACGATTTCCTCGGGGGGTTCACCAAATGTGCACAAAAGCCCCTAGAAGACTAGTGTTAGTTCACCAATAGAGAAAACCGCTGAAGACAAGCAGTTGCCTCAACTCGAAGATACAACTCAGGACTGTCCTAGGAAGTCTTCACGTGTGAGAAGGCCAAATCCCAAATATATAGATGGTGCTTTTGCAAAAGTCATGGCGAATTGAGAGATTGTATGCAGTGCCTTGTAGACTCATGTCGTGACCTATCCAAGTTCGTTTCAAGATGCTCAAGGGGTTAATGAATGGCAAGTTGTGATGAAAAAAGAGATTGCGGCTTTGATCAAGAATGAAGCATGGGACCTAGTTTAATGTCCAGAAAGTGTGAAGCCTATGACTTGCAAGTGGGTTTACAAGGTGAAAAGGCGCCTAGATGGGAGTGTAAATCACTACAAGGCGTGATTGGTGGCGATCAAATTCAGTCAACAGTATGGTATTGACTTGGATGAAACCTTTAATTCGGTTGCGATGATCACTATCGTAGTGTCCTGATAGCCATTGTAGCAAGCAGAGAATGGACGTTCGTGCAGATGGATGTTAAAAAACACATTCCTGTACATCCAAAAGCTCTTTTTGCAAGAGTTTTTGAAGACAAATACAACTCCAATTGTTCATCCAAAAGTTTGGTTGGGAATTTCTCCGTTAAAGGTGAAGGTGTTCAGTTGGTTAGCAGGCAAGCAAGAAATCCTGACTATTGACAACCTACGACTACGGAGGATGCTTATTATAAATGCTTGTCCTCTTTGCTTATCAGATGCAGAGTCAGTCAATCATCTTCTTCTTCATTGTCCAGTGTCCTATCAAATCTGGGTACACTTGTTTCAGCTTCTGGGTGTCCAGTTTTGTTTGACTCAAGCGTGGTCCGACTTGTTTCATGAAGAGGTGGTGATATCTGGCACTTCTTTTCGACGCACTCTATGGGCTACAACAGTGCAGAGTATTGTGTGGTCGATCTGGCAAGAGAGCAATAGGCTAATCTTTCGTGGAAAAGTATGCTCCATATTGAACCGTCTAGACACTATCAAAGTTCGGGTAGCTTGGTGGACGGCAGGGTCGTCAAAGTTTAGGGGACTTTCAGTGTCAGATTTGTGTCAAGACTGGACTTCAGTTGACTACGTCTCGCAACAAATAGACTCTCGCCCTATTGTTCCTTGGTCTCCTCCACTGGTAGGGGTCCTCAAGCTAAATTTTGATGGCAGCTGTATGAGCGAGGCTGGGCTGGCAGGTTACCGAGGTTTGATAAGAACCGATTCGGGCAATTCTGTGCTCTCTTTTGCAGGTCCTCTCCCCCAAGTCTTTGTCATCAAGGCAGAATTATTTGCACTTTGGCAAGGTATTTTGGAGTTGGACAAATTAAGAGTTCTTGGGAGTATTGTCGAAGGGGATTCTAAGGTTATTGTGAGGTGAGCAACAGGTTCCCAGTGCCCTTGGATATATTTAGATAAAATTGAGCGGATTCGGCAAACTTCTTCTATCCATGCTTTTCAAATAACTTGGACCAATCGGTCTTCAAATTCAGCCGCAGATGAATTGGCTCGATAGGGAGTGTTCCTCTCAATGGAAATTGTAACTGGAATATAGTTTCTTTAGGAGGGTGTTGTGTTTTTCCTTTGGTTGGCATTCCAATCATCCTCTTATTCTGTACATTCTTCTTTTCCATTTAATATAGTACATTATCTTTTAAAAAAAAAAAACACATTCATGTATGGCGAGCTTGACAAAGAAATATTCATGGAGCTGTCACGCCCCGCCTTCCAACACCTGGGCGGGCGTGATCTGACTATACAAATTTAAATCACCTGCTGCCCTAAACGGGTCTTACTTTCAAAAACTGTGGCTGGATTCAACAAACACAATTACATTCACAAGCCACCAAAATTCCCCAAGCCAACAACCTGCTCGAAAACATAACATCTCATTTGAGCTTTCCAAATAACTCAAAGGGACAAACAACACTCACATAAGGATTTCTAAACGCATCACTTACATTCCCATAAGAATCAAATTAAAGCGTTTTCAAAATTAATCCATACTTGAATTCATTATCCAAGTTTAAAAATAAACGAATAAACAACTTTCTCAAAGTCTCAAGTCAAATAAACAATCAACTTATAATCTAAATAATAAATTCTGCACTAACTAAGCGTTTCTACGAATTCTTCATCGACTCCTCGCCTTCTAAGCTCAGTTGTGATTATCATTCAGACCCAAATCCAAGGGATTGCCTGCAATGTAAGGGATGAGCTCCGTGCCCAGTGAAGAAAACAATAACACAAACATAGCATATGATATCCCTACTTCCTCAATGATATTTCAAATAAGCAAGAATAATAATTTATTTCATGCTCATGCCTTTGCAAAATGTAATGCTCAATGCCAATGCCATACTCCAACCCATTATTACATCTACTGATATTTGGTGGTCTTCCCGACGAATCGAGGATAACACAACATCGCCTTAATGACCTTCCCACATAAAGTGAGGATAACACAACCTACCACCAAATAACAGCCCTCATGACTTGTCACGGATATCGCATCTCATCTACCATAATGGTCTTCCCACATGAAGTGAGGCTAACAACACTACCACCGTCGTGGTCTTCGTGACAATCATGGGTCGCACCCTCATACCCAATGTTATGAATATGAGAATGCTATGCTCAATGCCGACAAACATGCTTAAATATTCATAACATGCCTATGGAATTATAAATCTCAATCTAAGCAGATTATAACATCATACTAAATATCTCATTTGCCATAGCATGCATAAATCCTGAAATAAACGTAACAATAGTCCATGCGTCATAATATTTGGATTATATATACCAACATTCAACCATGTCCAATCAAGGTTAATAATCAGACAATAACATACAAATAACCATCAATCTACGAATATAAATCATTGGATCTTTCAATAATATTAATGGTTAGACTCCACAATCCGGGCGGACTGAGTCTCCTCACGGCCAATAGAATGTTTAGCCAAATCTCCCTTACATTACTGTGAGTGAACACCGGATCTCAACCATTATTATTATACACCCAGTCTATTCTAGATCCAACAATTATATTCTAATCACACAACAAAATACAATATTCCATTGCATAAACACATAATAATATAAGGAATCATGTTTCAAAGTATGTAGTGAATTGTTTCCCTCACCTAGAAGTTTGTGAAGTGCCAACAATGAACCCAAACGCTTTCCAAGAGATAACTAGCCTTGAGAACCCAAGTTTGCTGCGAATACGATTTAAAGGTTCCAAGTATTAATAATATGTGGATTATTAACCATGGGTGATAGGTACTGCCCTCACCTATGTAAGCTGAAAATACAAGGTTAAGAGGTTATGTATGAAATGGTTTCCTATCTCCGATTTGAGTTGGACAATAACAAGGCTGGTTTGAACATCCAGTTTTAGGTGGGAAGAGGATAAGTTTCACTAACCAGTTCTGAGTAAAATTCTGGGTCCAAACAGTCCTTAATATCAATGTTTTTGGGGCTGAAAATCAGTCCCATTAACTAGCCGATCTGGGGTTAGAAATCAGTCCCCAACTTAGGATGTTTTTATTAGAGAAAGGCTGAGTGATTACTGTTCATGGATAAGAAATTGGGGACAGATATGAGTCACCAATTTATTTGATCCTACCACTGAATGAAGAAGGGAAAAATCATCACCATCCAACAAGGATTGGTTGGTTGGCTGGCTCGAAATTTACAAAGGGGAGAAGAGGAAGAAGAAACCCATGGGAGAAGAAGAACATAGAGGAAATTAAAGGGACATACCTGTTACTTGCTGTAATTTGGGAACAAAGACGACAAAAACTAGTCACACGGTGGTCCCGAACTCTGCTGCTTGAACCGAAACTTGGTCTTCAAAGACGAGAGGAGGAATAAGAACTCAAGAGAGATTTGGGGTTTTTCTTTCCCTTCTTCCGCTGAGGTTTCCGCTGCGATTCCGTTGAGATTTGGTTGCTGTTTCGAAAAGGGTAAAAGAAGGGAAGGGTTTGCAGGTCTCTTAAAGGGAGGAGAGTCCTATTGGTAAAGGAATCCTCTCGGTGAAAGGATTTTGGACAATTTCCATTTAGGTAGGGATTTGAGTCACAATCGAACAAGGAAGAAGAAGAATCCAATCTGAACAAGGAATCCCATCGGTGAAAGGATTTTGGACAATTAAATTCAACCAGCGAAGGTGGGTCCCTTTAAATTATTGATTTTAATAAATTGTCCTTTATTTCTCTTTTATTAATTTTGTCAATCATCGATTAAATTCTATACACTTAAAATTGGAACTTATTTATTGATTTCATATTCTTAATTGAATATTTCCAATTGGGATTCTAACTTAGTGGAATTAAAATCTAAGTTGATAATTTATTTCCCATTCCCTTAATTTAATTCGAAGGGGATAAATTTGTAAATTCTTATTGGGGAGAAAGTGTGAAATCGGGGTCTAATATTAAATCCCTTAATTCAATTGTGTTTTTCCCAAATAAAATTATCTAATTAAACTAACAAATCAATTTAAACTATAATCATTTTCTAAATTAATTTTACCCGTCACAACTGACCCGTTACCCCAGGTCGGGTCATTACAGGAGCAACCACACGGAGTATAAGATCCACAGAAGCTAAACTACGTGTGCAACCTGCAGAAGGAGCTTTATGGACTAAAGCAAGGACCGCGAGCATGGTATGGTAAGATCGCAGAATGTTTTGCATTTAGTGGTTAACAAGTAGCACTAGCAGATTCTAGCCTGTTTGTCAAACAAAGGAATGAGCTATTTGCTTTTGTGCTCGTCTTCGTGGATGATCTCATTATCACTGGAGATGACATGGATGAAATCAAATTAATTAGTGATAGTCTTCTAGTGAGATTGAGATGAAGGAGCTTGGAGAACTCTACCACTTCCTTGGTCTAGAAATAGACCAGCGTTCAAATGGTGTTTCTTATGCCAAAAGAAGTATGCTTCAGACTTGCTGGGCATGTTTGGATTGGAGACTAGTACTGCAATTCTACTCCTATCGAGGTAAATAGCAAGTTGAGTAAAGATGTGTGTGTGTGTTGGGGGTGGGGGGGGGGGGGGGGGGGGGGGGGCATTGGAGGATAGAACTATGTGAAATTCCAATACTAGATTAATGCACGACTTAGAGGGGGATGAATAGGTCGGTTTTCAATTTTAATTCCCTTTTAAAATTTTCTCAACCGATTTATACTTTAAGTAAATAAAATATTCAATCCATGCATTCAATCACATATAACACAAATATTTTATAGTGGTTCGGTTTCAACAAACCTACATCCACTGTCAGACTTCCCAACTCTAGGGTCGTCCCAAATATACTATGTAAGGGTCTCACACCCAAATAGTACAACCTAGTTTTTTATAGAGGTTCAACCCAATTGGTCTAATCCTCTACACCTATTTTTAGAGTGGTTCGAACAAACTGTTCTAATCCATTTTACAATGTTTGAAATAAAACGAAGAAGAAAACTTGCCTTGGGCCTTAACCGTTTTCCTTTAAGCTCTTTCTTCTTTTCTGAACCTGTGTGCTCCTTTCCATCAAATCAGCATCATCAACATATTTATCTGCACAGCAGTAGGACTTGGGTATGACTGGTTTTAGTCCTATATGAACACCTTGCTCTTCATCAAGATTGGAGTTTTGATTATCCAAACATCCACTAAGGAGGATGATGAAGAAGGTGTCTAGAGGGAAGGCCGAATGATCACACACTGTAATCTTGTTCCTGGTTTTCTCTGTGTATTCGGTGCCTCTTGCAAAAAGGCTTGCTGTTATTTTATAAGGCAGATTGAAGTTCTGCAGTAAGTCACGCCCGCGAGGTCTCGTGGCTTCCAATAAAGCCTCGCCAGCGGTAAATCTGCAAGGACAGCACATATGTGCAGTTTAATCTATCCAGACAGAATCCAGCTAGATACCAGCCAACTCATATCCACCGTGCATGATTTGTAGTTGATTTCTCTCAGCCATCAATCAAAGGATTAGATGGGAAGATTTCAAGATACTTTACAACTCATGGAGGAGCCTTTCCATACTTGTCATGGACAGCTCTCCAAAACTATTCAAATTCAAATTTAAGTGAGGTGGCAAGCAACTCACCATGTGGAAAATTATATTTACCATAATTATCTTCCAATCAATTTACCATAATTATCTCTCAATTAAACAGACAGATTTGAACTTTCTAAATCTGTATAAGACTGAGTCAACAAAACACAGGGTCAGCTGGACTCAACTCAGCTCAGCATAACTGGCTGCGAGGCCTCGACAGATTGCATGAGGCCTCGAGGCTGAAAGTCACTTATTCACTTTATTTTCCAATTGACTTCTAAGGTATTCGAATTAGCCTAGGGTCTCCTACGGTTCACTTACCTGTGTGTCAATACCGTATTTTGGTGTAGACGCTTCAACTTCATAGTAGATCTTCTTATTCATCCAAGGCAAATCCAACTGAGTCACGTAGTTGGCAATAAGGGTGACTCGGACGAACCGGGACACTTACAATCTCCCCCTTTATCAATTACGTGACAAAAAAAACTAAGATCTACCCATTACACCAATTTCCCAAAATTACATAAGCACACAAGACCACTCCTTAACAAATGAAATTACAATGATATTAAATCCTCTAATATCACAAATATCTCCCCCTTAACTTGTGTCTACAAAGATGAAATCAATTTCCCTATTTTCCTGCATACAAAAAGAATAGATACTGGTGAGACTTGTATGCTCCCCCTCAATATTAGCACATTATTTTACTCCCCCTTTTTGTCAAGAAAATTGACAAAGGTAAGTCAAACAAAACATAGAAGATATGCAAATATGGAGCACATGAAATCTGACATGAACATAAGAGACAGCATAGGAGGAACTATAATGCACAATAGTGAAGCATAAACAACATAGTAAGAGCTAGTTTAAATATTACAAACCCAAATGTAGTTTGAAGAGAGACAAAATAAACAGAGTTCCATAAAAAAATCTTCAATCCTGAGGAGATGAGGGAGGAAATTCTGCATCATGTCAGCGGCACGAATCTGTAATCTGCTGGAGAGAGTGGAAGATGCGCCGCATGGATGTTCTAACATAGACGGAGAGCTCCTGATGTTGATACAGGAGGCGATCTTGACGCTTGCTCAAATCAGAAAGAAATGATTCCTGACGCTTTTCCATCTCGGCGAAACGCTCATCGAAATACTTACGATCAATGGAATGCGAAGGACTGGTAGCACCCTTGCGAGTCCGGCGTTCAGTAGAGGGAGCGGAACTGGGTGAGCCTCCAGATGATAGGCGAAATGAACCGATACTTCTCTCAATGCCGGTCTTTGTCAGGGGTCGAACATTGAGAGGAACTTCTCCAGGATAAGGTACCATTCCGAAATGAGTACCAAGGCGTGTAATGAGATAGCAGAAGGGTACAGCAGTTTGGGCAGAAGACTTCCATAAACGTTTAATATGTTCACAAATCAGGGAAGGAAGACAGATTTTTCTCCCCACAGCCACAGCATACAAGATATTAATCATGTAGTCACTCAGCTGTGACCTGTTCATTAGACGAGGATACACATTGAAAGTAAAGATCAGATGGAGGATCTTGTACTTGGGAAGGAGAGAAGATGACTGAATTTGGAGTTTTCTTTCTCTTTCTATATCACCACCACAGAGTTTGCTAATAATTTTGTGATAGTCTTCTGGGGCAACCTCATGTCGGGTTGCAGAGATGTCCCCACCATTAAATAAAGGAAGGTTCATGAGCTGAGAGACCAGCTCAGGTGTGATAGTAAATTTTTCTAGATTTGAGAATTTTACAATGAGGGAATGAGAGGGACCATCGAGGGATTTATGTATTAAAGAATACATGCCCTTGACCATAGAGGGGTAGGCATTGCCGCCCCAACTCAGAATGTTTTCCCAGCCAACCTTCTGAAGTACTTTGAAGGTATTATATTTTTCAGGGTCTAGAAGATAGCATGTACGCTCGACATTGAAATTTTTGAAGGAGTGTTCCTTTGGGACAGACCTGAAAAGCTGAGCACGGGGAGGATCAGAAGGGAGTGAGGAGGCATCAGACCCTTCAATATGGATCTCAGACGAGTGAGATCGTCTGGATGAGCTGGGAGAGGGACGAGTAAAAGGTGAAGGAGCAAGGACAGGGGTTTCCTGAGGAACAGTCTTTTGACAACTGCAGATTTCCTAGGCATTTTTACCTATAAAATCGAAACAAAGAACAGACGAAAGAGGGCTAAATCAGATATGCAAAAGGACCTGAAACCGAAAATCGAAGGATCAAGACTCCGAAAGAGAAGATGATGACTGGAAATAGAAAGCCCAAAAAATCCCCTTTCCTTTCGCACGGTGCCGACTGTGGGAACCCTAGCTCTAACGGAACTCCCGAAAGGGACTTAAGTGAAGTTTAAAAATAGGGGACCACAAGGATAGCGATGGTGAGGGCTCGAGTGAAGTCACGAGGCCTCGCTGAAGGTGATGTTAAGCCAAACCGAAAAATGATGAATAGAACTCGACCACAAGGGCTCGAGGAATGGCATGAGGGCTCGCTGAAGATAGTGGTGAAAGTGAAATACAAAGCCGAGAACACAGAACTAAACCCCCTTTTTTTAAAAAAAAAAATTTAATTTTTTTTTATTTTGAAATATTATTTCCACTAACGGATCATAGTATCAGAAATATTTAGGATACAGTACACACCCCAATTGATTTTCTCAGAGCAAGAAAACGAATTGAGTCAAGTGGTTTTGTCATTATATCAGCCAATTGATTATCAGTGGAAATATATTCGAACTTGATGGTTTTCTCTACAACTAACTTTCGAATGAAATGATGTCTAATGTCTATATGTTTGGTTCGAGAGTGCTGGACAGGGTTCTTAGAGATATTTATGGCACTTGTATTATCACAGTGGAGAGTCATTGTTCCTCCTGTCATGCCATAATTGACGAGCATTTATCTCTTCCAGACAAGTTGAGTGCAGCAACTTGTTGCGGCTATGTATTCAGCCTCTGCAGTCGAAAGGGATACTGAAGATTGTTTTTTACTATGCCAAGCAATCAGACAGTTTCCAATATAAAAACAACCCCACTTGTAGATTTTCTATCGTCTAAGTTTCCTGCCCAGTCCGCATAGGTGTACCCCGCAATATGAAACGATGTATCAAATGGGTACCAAATTCCATATAGACATGTTCCCGATACATACTTTATGATACGTTTTACTGCTTTTACGTGTGATTCTTTAGGATTGGCTTGGAACCGTGCACATGCACCCACACTAAAGGAAATATCGGGTCTACTAGCAGTCAAATATAGGAAACTACCTATCATGCTCCTGTACATGCTAGGATCAACATCTTTTTCATTTTCATCTTTTGATAGTTTAACAGTTGTACTCATGGGAGTGTTTGAGTGCTTACTGCCTTCAAGTCCAAATCTTTTAACAAGATCTTTGGCATACTTGGATTGTGAAATAAAGAACCCATCATTAAGTTGTTTTATTTGTAAACCAAGAAAATAATTTAGCTCTCCAACCACGCTCATTTCAAACTCAGATTTCATAAGATTGGAGAAACTAATAGCAGCTTGTTCATCAGTGGATCCAAAAACAATATCATCCACATATATTTGAGCTATCAGTATAGCTTCATTGGATTTTCTAACAAACAGTGTTTTGTCAACACTTCCTCTTTGAAAATCATTATCCAATAAAAACTGTGTAAGTCTTTCATACCAAGCCCGAGGAGCTTGTTTAAGGCCATATAATGCCTTCTTTAATTTGTAGACATGACTAGAGTGTTTTGGATCCATAAACCCTTTAGGCTGCTCTACATAGACTTCTTCATTTAATAAGCCATTTAAAAATGCACTCTTGACATCCATTTGAAAAAGTTTAAATTGCAAAAAACATGCAATGGACAATAAAATACGTATAGACTCAAGACGTGGTACAAGCGCAAAAGTCTCATCAAAATCTATTCCCTCAATTTGTGTATACCCTTGAGCAACAAGGTGGGCCTTATTACGAACTATTGTCCCATTTTCATCCATTTTATTTTTGTAGATCCATTTGGTACCTATTACATTTGTATTTTTTGGTCTTGGTACCAAACCCCAGACGTCATTTCTTGTAAATTGAATCAACTCTTCTTGCATAGCATTTACCCAATCTTCATCTAACAATGCTTCATTAATATTCTTGGGTTCTAATTGTGAGGTGAAGCAAAAACAGCTAAATATGTTTTCTAGTTGCTTCCTAGTTTTTACTCCCGTCATGGGATCCCCAATGATGTTTGACATAGGATGTTTTTTATTTGGTTTTAGTTCAATGGATGTCGAAGACGACGAAGGGGGATTGTCAATTTGATTTGAAGATTGATCCGCCTCATCTATGAGTTCATGTACAATTGAAGACTGGTCATCAATGGCTACATTAATGGATTCCATTATGGCATCGGTTCTAAGATTTTTAACTCTATAGGCTCGGCTAGTGTTAGATTATCCTAGAAAAATTCCTTCATCACTTTTTGCATTGAATTTTCCTAAACTTTCACGATCTCTAAGAATATGGCATTTACTACCGAAAACCTTGAGATACTTACAATTTGGCTTCCTACCAGTCCACAATTCAAATGCTGTTTTATCTAGGCCAGCTCTTAGATAAACTATATTTATGATATAATAAGCGGCATTTACAGCCTCGGCCCACAAATTTTTCGGTAATTTCTTACCGTCTAGCATGACCGTGGCCATATCTTGGAGAACCCTATTTTTCTTTTCGGCCACCCCATTTTGTTGGGGTGCCTTAGGAGCTGAGAACTCATGATGTATACCATGTTTTTTACAATATTTTTGGAAACAGTGATTTTCAAATTCACCCCCATGATCACTTCTAATTCTATTTATAGGTGTTTGTTTTTCGATCACAATTCGTTTTGCAATAATTTTAAATTCATGATAAGCATCAGATTTTTCTCTAAGATAACTTACCAATGTGTATCTAGTGTAGTCATCAACAATAACCATGAAATACATCTTTCCTCCTACACTCATATTCTGGGTTGGTCACAACATTAACTTTCTTATGGGCTGCTCTCACTTGTTTACCCTTTTGACACTCACCACAAAATGTTTGAGCTGATCTACTTATCTTGGGCAGTCCTTTAATGTGTTCACTCAATTTTGACAGATCTTTGAAATTTACATGTCCTAGTCTCTTGTGCCATAACTCAGCTTCATTAAGTTTAGACAAGTGACAATGATTTTTGTTAGGAGTTAGACAGTTTTCAAGAGCATAACACTGATCAGAAGTTTTCAAACCTTTAAGGACAGCTTCACCTTCATTGTTATAGATTTGACAGTCATTCTTATGAAAGGTAACATAATGGTCTTTCTCACATATTTGAGATATACTTAAGAGATTGTGTTTAAGACCATCAACTAACAACACATCATCTAAGGTAAGGGAATCATTTAATTCTAAGGTCCATTTCCCTACAATTTGAGCCAGATTTCCATCCCCAAAAGTAACCGAACCTCCATTGAAATCTACAAGGTTAGACATACATGTTTTATCACCAGTCATGTGCCTTGAACAACCACTATCAAGATACCATTTTGACTGGTTTTCAACTTTTAATGTTGTATATACAATTAGGCTTTTGTACTTGGGGACCCATTTCAATGTGGTTATGTTTTTTAAATTTCTAGGGACAGATTCTTGAAGGTTATATCCGAATTTTTTGCTCATTTTTTCATTTAATGTTTTGTTCAATTTTTGAGCCAAATTTTCACGGTAATGATATTCTCTTTTTTCTTTTTCATATATTTGTACTTCCAATTTTTTCAGATTTGCTTCTTCCCATAAGTTTCTTTTTCTAAGTTTGCATTCAAATCTGAAGTGTCCCCTTTTAGCACCGTAAAAACAAGTGATATTTGACGGTCTAGAAGATTGACTTTTACATTGTCTTGGTTGTATCCAAGACCAGTGTTGTCCCCATAAGTTTTACCCGATTTTAGTAATCTTTCTAATTTATATTGTCCTTAGGTAAATTTATTTTCAAAATTGAGTTTATGATTATTAAAACTATTTATTTTAGAATGAGCATTGATAATTTCTTCTGATAAGATACTTCTAATATCTTCCAATTTTTTAATATCATTCTCATACTTTCTCAACTTATCTTGTAACTCATTTTGAACTTGTTTTAATTTAACATTTTCTTCATTTGTAGTTTTTAGAGTTCTTACAAGATTTTCATTTATTCATTTTCTTCTTCTAGCAGGCTTATAAAATTCGCATTTTCAGATTTTTTTTTACTTAATTTCTTAGCCAGTTTTTTACTTTCCAGAAAAAGAGAGTCATAGGCCTCTTGAAGATCATCTTCATCATTTCATGACTCAATTTCTGAGTCACTTCCAACAGTTGCTGCAGAGGCTATGAACCCTTTTAGATCTTCAGATTTATCTTTAGTGGATTCATCGGAATCACTTTCCGATTCAGAGGTGTTTTCATAAGTTCCTGTCAAAGCTTTCTTATTTCTTTTTGAAGGACATTCAACAACAAAATGTCCTTGACCTCCACAATTATAACATTTTTGTTCTTTGTCTTTGTCTCTTCCTTTTTCTTTTAATGTATTAAATCTGTTAGTGTCTTTTATTGTATTGAATCTGTAGGTATTTTTATCCCTTGGTTCACTTCTTTTAAAGTTTTTAAACTTATTCCTTTTATTGAAGTTTCTTAAGAATTTTTTAGCTAACAAGGCAACATCATCTTCACTGTCAAATTCAGATTTTTCCTTTTTAAGTTTCTCAATGTTTGATGATGACTTTAAAGCAACAGACTTCTTTTTAGGTATTTCATCTTCAAAATGAAGTTCATAGTTTGAGGGGATCCTACTAGGTCATCAATTTTCATGAATGATACATCTCTATACTCTTCAATGGCTGTTACCTTAGGTTTAAATCTCTTGGGTAGATTTCTAAGTACCTTGGTACAAACTTTTGATTCATGAATTATTTCTCCTAAGACCCACATAGACTTTATTATATTACTTAGCTTAGAGTAAAATTCCATAAACATCTCACTTTCATCCATTCGTATGTTTTCAAATTTATATTGGAGAATTTGGAGTTTAGACCTCTTAACAACAGAAGTACCCTTATGTGTTCTTTCTAAGATGTCCCAAGCATCTTTAGCTGTTAAACAAGTCATGATACGTTTAAACTCATCAGGTGAGACAGCAGAGTTAATGGCGTTCAACGCCTTTCCATTTGCTATGTATAACAATTTTTCCATGTCTGTCCAAGTGAAATAGTCTTTCAGTTTGGTACCAATAACTTGTTGTACAGATTTTCCAGTTTCATCTCTAGTAGATTTTTCTGTGATTCCCTCAATCGGTGGCTCCCAACCTCTTACTATTGATTCCCAAACAGCTCCATCTAGTGATATAAAAAAGCTTTTCATTTTTGCCTTCCAAGAGGCATAGTTGGAGCCATCAAAATAGGGAGGTTTAGAAACAGAGTGACTATCACCTTTGTGCATGATTCTAGTAAAAAGATCAACTCGGACGGTTAAGTCCAACTCAAAGTAACAGAGCTCTGATACTAATTGAAATTCCAATACTAGATTAATGCACAACCTAGAGGGGGGTGAATAGGTCGGTTTTCAATTTTAATTCTCTTTTAAAATTTTCTCAACCGATTTATACTTTAAGTAAATAAAATATTCAATCCATGCATTCAATCACATATAACACAAATTATTTATAGTGGTTCGGTTTCAACAAACCTATATCCACTGTCAGACTTCCCAACTCTAGGATCGTCCCAAATATACTATATGTAAGGGTCTCACACCCAAATAGTACAACTTAGTTTTTTATAGAGGTTCAACGCAATTGGTCTAATCCTCTACACCTATTTTTTAGAGTGGTTCAAACACACTGTTCTAATCCATTTTACAATGTTTGAAATAAAACGAAGAAGAAAACTTGCCTTGGGCCTTAACCGTTTTCCTTTAAGCTCTTTCTTCTTTACTGAACCTGTGTGCTCCTTTCCATCAAATCAGCATCATCAACATATTTATCGGCACAACAGTAGGACTTGGGTATGACTGATTTTAGTCCTATATGAACACCTTGCTCTTCATCAAGATTGGGGTTTTGATTACCCAAACATCCACTAAGGAGGATGATGAAGAAGGTGTCTAGAGGGAAGGCCGAATAATCACACACTGTAATCTTGTTCCTGGTTTTCTCTGTGTATTCGGTGCCTCTTGCAAAAAGGCTTGCTGTTATTTTATAAGGCAGATTGAAGTTCTGCAGTAAGTCACGCCCGCGAGGTCTCGTGGCTTCCAATAAAGCCTCGCCAGCGGTAAATCTGCAAGGACAACACATATGTGCAGTTTAATCTATCCAGACAGAATCCAGCTAGATACCAGCCAACTCATATCCACCGTGCATGATTTGCAGTTGATTTCTCTCAGCCATCAATCAAGGATTAGATGGGAAGATTTCAAGATGCTTTACAACTCATGGAGGAGCCTTTCCATACTTGTCATGGACAGCTCTCCAACGCTATTCAAATTCAAATTTAAGTGAGGTGGCAAGCAACTCACCATGTGGATAAATTTATTTACCATAATTATCTTCCAATCAATTTACCATAATTATCTCTCAATTAAACAGACACAGATTTTAACTTTCTAAATATGTATGAGACTGAGTCAGCAAAACACAGGGTCAGTTGGACTCAGCTCAGCTCAGCATAACTGGCTGCGAGGCCTCGGCAGATTGCATGAGGCCTCGAGGCTGAAAGTCACTTGTTCACTTTATTTTCCAATTGACTTCTAAGGTATTCGACTTAGCCTAGGGTCTCCTACGGTTCACTTACCTGTGTGCCAATACCGTATTTTGGTGTAGACGCTTCAACTTCATAGCAGATCTTCTTATTCATCCAAGGCAAGTCCAACTGAGTCACGTAGTTGACAATAAGGGTGACTCGGACGAACCGGGGCACTTACAATATGTACTGACAATTGGTCAATGGTCAAATCTATTTGACGATGACAAGACCAGACATTGCTTATGCTATTAGGGTGGTGACCAAGTTCATGCAGAGTCCGAGGAAGCCTCACTTGGAAGTAGCTTGACGTATCTTGTGATATGTAGAAGGCACAATGGATTTTGGGAACTCTTTGAAAAGAGTCTCGTGTGAACATATTTACTACTAGGTACATGTTCAACTTCGGTTCGGGAGTAATATCTTTGTGCAGTAAAGAAGCAGTAAAGGACAACCAATGACATCACTTTCGACAACCGAAGTTGAATATCGTTCAGCAACAATGGCGGTGCAAGAGGTTGAATGGTTGATACAATTGTTATCAGACATTAACCAGCAAGGAGACTATTTGGTTGGGCTGTACTATGACAATGACAGCGTGATTTGACTGGCGAAAAATCAGTTTTTCACGGTCAAACAAAACACATGGAAGTGCACTATCATGTCATCAGGGAGAGTACTCAAAGGCAACATTAATATTCTCTCGGTCCCTCTATAGTACAATCCTGTGCCATCTCTAATCCTTTAGGGGTCTTATCTCCATCTTCAGCATAGACGACCCATGCTGGTTTCCGCCCAGAACCCCCAGATGCCAGTCAATGTGATACTCTGAAACCTGATATTTGTCAGTGCAACAAGATTGTCGTTTCAGTTGACCAGAGGATAGACGAGGGAAATCAACAAGGGCATTTGTATCCCAACTTGCTTGACGAAAGGATGCTAGATGTTGGGAGTAAACTTGGATTATTTCTTGAACGTCAGGAAGACAATCTGCTCTCTTTTCTTACAGCAATTAATCAAGAGCCTGTTAATTCAAAGAGAAAAGATAGGACCTCCCGTGAACTCTCCAAACTTAGTTCATCTGTGAACTACAACCAGTGTTGTTAAAATCGTCCAAGTTGAGTTGACTCGACTCGGATGCTCCAGTGAGTCAACTCGTTGGTTCAATCGAAAAAACCCATTAATAAGCAGAGTTTTGCGAAAATCGCAAATCGTGCAATTCAATCGCAGTAGATCGTTACATCCTGCGATCGAGAAGAAGAAATAAAAAAAGAGGGAAAAAGGGAAAAAAAGACACCAAAGTTGGATACGAGAGATGTTCCTGCCATTAATTGTTGTCTGCGTGATCTACAAGTTCAGTTTCAAGTAAAAACCATAAGAAACGAGAGACTATTGTGTACCGCACCTTTTTCCTCTTTCTGCATCTTTTGCTTTCGTTTCGTTCTTCTGCTTCCGTCGCCATTTCTTCTCCTCCAATTTTTTCTTTCGTTTCTTTCCTCTTCAGTTTACTATTACTATTTACTTTACCATTGCACAATACTTTATTGTTTGTACAGGCTAGGCTTTACTTTACTTTACTATATACTTTAACATTTCCTTTTACTTTACTGTTTGATTTACCATTTGTAAGTGAGCAGGCCCAGTTTCGAGTATGGACTCTTTACCATCGTTGGGACCTTGTTTTTATCCTTTTTTTTTTTTTACCATTGTTTTTTCTAATTAAAAAACATATTTTTTTATTTTTTTTATTTTTTATTTTTTTAATCTATTTAAAAATAAAATAAAAAAATCTCCATTTTTTTAAAATTAATGAATGCAAATAAAATTTATTAAAATACCTTTCATATATTTCTTTATTTTTTAAATTTATCAGTACTTAATATTTATAAATTTAAATACTTATTTTTATTTTTTAAAATTAATGAATACTAGTATTTTTTAAATACTTATTTGTTTTTTTTTTAAATTAATGAATACTAATAGAATTTATTCAATTATAGTATAAATAATTACATATTATGAGGAATTGAAAAATGTATATTATTATTCTGTCATTTAATATGCAACTGTAGTATAAATAATAATTATAACAAAAAATTCAAAAATGTTATAACTCTTACAATTCTACGATTTACGATTCACGAGTTATACCCCTAAATCGATTTACGATACAATTCGAGAGTAACAACATTGACTACCACCGTCACAAAATGATGGAAACCAACCGTTTTTCCCTACCAGTTTCGCCTTGATGTTCTTATCTTGGGATCCTGAGGATTTATTCATGTTCCTGGGTGTTGGCTTTTAGCCTTTTTTTTTCTTTCTTTCTGTATTTGCACCTCTGGTGCCTCTTATCCTATTAATATATGAACCATTTCAAAAAAAAAAATCTCTCAGTCTTTAGATGAATAGACGACAAACATCTTTACCAAAGGATGTCCTTCCCAAATTTATCCAAATTTCGCTAGCAACTTGACGTCATGAACAAAGATTTAGTGCTAAAGGGGAGTGTTGAATTCAATGATAATCGATCGAACTGGAGGGGCGGGGCGGTGAGACCACCTAATTAGGTGGATTTTTTCTAAATTTGAAAATAAATATTTTCACATTATATCTTTGATAATTTTAGAAATTAGATTTTTAGAATACTTTAATAAATTTGATTTTTTCTGATCTTAGAAAATTGTGATTGAATAAATCTTATTAGAATAATCTTCTTAGATAGAGATTAATTATATTTGCTAGCAAAAAACACGTTTACGTGTTGAAGATTTTTTTATTATTTTATTTTGGTAATTTCTAGGCTAGTCGTTAAGGTCGGATGATACTGTATGTTATACATATGTAATGAAATAAGTGCCGTGTACAAGCCATTTTTCAAGTCATTCCTTTCTTAGCTTTCTTTCTTTGGTTCCTTTCTCATGAGTTGTGCCCTTCTTTGATCTTTTTCACAGCAAAAGGCAAAAAGATTTCTCTCTCGTCCTTCTCATGCAAGTTGTACCTTCATTTAATGCATTTCATGAATGTTACGTGGTAAGAAGTGCTTCATGTGCATGTTTGTATACACAGAAACGTGAGTGGCTTCTTGTGCATATGTTGTGACTAGTGAGGTACAAGCATCACTTCAAGGGGAACGTCTAATATTGATAATTAGAGGCACTGGTATGCATTTTTAGTGCCTAGAAATTCTAATTTTTCAGAAAGACAATAATAGACTTCCATTTCCCTTCTGTTTCTGCATTTACTTCTCCGTACTCATCTCACCCTATTTAACAGGCAGAGGCTAAAATGTTGAAATTTTCTAGTGAAAGTACAAAATTATCATAATAGATTAGGCTACACAGATTAGTTGAAATGGACAAGATCATAAGATCATTCAAAAGGAACTCCATTGAATCACTATAGCAATAAGAAATTGGCCATGAAAAATCACATCAATAAAGCAATCACAATTTTAAGTTTCAAATATGCTTGAGAAAAATGATTAACAAAATTTTTTCTTCATTCCTCCCTATGCTGCTGGTTTACCATTTTGTAAATCTTGAAAGCACACTTCAGTGCTATTGCTTGTGGTTTTTTTTGGACAAAGGCAAGTCTCGAATGCTAATGCATCCATTTCCACTTGTATGGAGATTAGCCTTTTCATTATGAGTTCCATGTGTCAGTATGTCTAACCTACAAAGCACTGTATAGCCTGATGGATAGGAAGGAAAAAAATACAATATATAGTCACCATACTATATGAAATTCAATTTTATTTAGAGTTCCATTATATCTAGAATAATAATAAATGATCTAATGCAATCACCTGGTAAGATTTCACCAAGTCCATAAGTCAAATATCTGAACTAAATCAAATTTAGTCTGAGTGGAATTGAACCCTTAGGTATTGGTGTTCCACAGTGTTGGCTTCACTGTGAGTTAAATCCAAATAAAGTGGATTTGAAGACTTAGATATGGTCGTTTACAAAGACTACTATGGCTGTTTCGACAGTGTTGGCAGCAGGTATGGTGCCTTCCACGGTAAACTAAATCCAGATGGAGTTAAAACCTTAGCTATGGTTCATTTCCATAGTGAACTAAGGCATTCCACAGTGTTGGCCTTCTGCAGTAAACTAAATCCAAATAAAGTAGGGTTGAAGCCTAGCTATGGTAATTTCCAAAGTGAATTATGGTTGTTTCCATGTTGTTGGCAGCTAGTATGGTGATTTTTCAAAGTTATCTAAATCCAAATGAAGTGGAGTTGGAGCCTTAGGTATGGTCATTTCCAGAGTGTTGGCTTCGCTGCTTCTTTGATTTCAGGAAAAAAAAAAGGAAATTTATACATAGAGAAAAGGGGAATATCAAAGAAGCCCCTGAGTTTAGTGATAATAAAAAGAAGATAGCCTCTACTCTTTTTTCCTGAATAGTAATATGCCCCTGTTCTTTCAACAATACTAAAGCAGTGCATTAACTGACAATCAATTCACAACAACCTTACCTTATATGATAGCTTGCTGCAAGAATGAGAGAGGGAGTGAGTGAGAGAGGAAGAGACTAAGAACCTCATTGTGGCTCTACCAGGATAGGGATGCACGGCGAGCACGATATTGGTTTCAAAGGTCTCAGAGTCCGGGTTGGCAAGAGGTGGTGGGCCGGAAACAGAAATGGCAGCAGAAATCAGCATTGGTGACAGTTTTTGTGGAAACGGAGTTTGCTTCGAGGAACTGGGTGAAGGAGTATTTTAGTGCGTGGGGAAGAGTTGCAGATGCCTTCATCCCTTCAAAGCGAAGTCTGGAAGGCCAGGTTTTTGGTTTCGTTCGGATGAGCGGTGAGGAAGCTGTCCAGAAAGCAATCGCAGGTGCTAATGGTCAATGGCTTAATGGATGGAATATTAAAGCCAGGATAAGCTCTGTTTGGAAGGGAGAAACCACAGGTAGATGGAAGGAAGGAAATGAACGAGGAGCAGGTTAACAGGGAGAGAGTAACCAAGATCCAAGATACAGGAAAAATGGTCATGGGAGGTCCAGTCATTCAACCAAAAGTCTCCCCACTCCCACAATCGTGCAATACCAATCGATCCTGGGCACAGATTCTCAATTCTAAAGGTCAATCTCCAAACTCTTACCAGATGACAGACATTGATCGAGTCACAACAGAAGTCCCTGTGATTCAGCTTCCGTTGAGCATGAGGAACCTGAAAGAGAGCTATGATCGGCTGAAAAGATCAGTGGTTTCCTCAGTCAGTCTGAGACTTGGCCCAACCGAGGTGAGACAATTCTGTGAATCCAAAGGAATTCTGAATTTGAACGTGAGATGGCTGGAGGGTGGTGTTTATCTAATCCCAGCTTCAGACATGGTCACTGCCCAGGTATGGTTAGAAGACCCAGAATTGAAGGAAGTTTTCCTACCCTCGGAGTTATGGCACTCTAATTCCATCTGGTCAGTAAGATGGGTGTGGATTCACTGTTATGGATTTCCACTGGTTGCATGGATTTTGGAATTTGGTGGAAATTTCGGGAAGGTTCTAGAAATTGATAGGGACAATCTGGGGAAGGACCTATCATCCATGAGACTCTTGATCGAGGTATAACTCGAGAAATACACCAGAAGAAGTGATGGTGAAAGTCTCAGATGGGGCATTTCGAGTCCAAATAAGAGAGTTTGCATACATCGAAGATAAAGTGGAAACCAAGGATGGCTCAGATCAAATCTCATCAGGGAAGCCAGAGGCAGGGACTGTTGGGAAACACCAGGAAGGGTCCGGAGACTTACCAGGCGTTGACGACGGAATTCCGGGGTCTTTCGCCGGAGGAGAAGAAGAAGCTGGCCACATACAATCCAAACAGGGTGGTCGTGACACATGGAATGGGCCTTTCTCGCGGTCATTTAATGCCACGGACCTATGTCCTAGACTCTAGTCGCACGCATGAGACTATCCCTTTTCCAGCTAAGCTTTCACCCAATGGGATTGCTGTTGACAAACCACCTACCACCAAGAAGTCCTTGGAACTCCAAATTTTTCAGCTTCCCGGTGGTAGCATCGGTGTTAGGCAAGGAAAATGTGCATCGGAGACTCTCGAATAGGGAAACCCACAACCATGGCGTGCAGTAGCAGGTCTTCAATCAAGGATTTCAAGCCAATAGCGATGGCGTGCAGGAGTAGTATTTTGAGGGTGCCGCAGCAAGGAAGGAGATTAGGGAACTCTTTTGCCCTAACTTAAAGTCGGGTTTGATGGGTCGGGTCTTCAAGCGTGGCATGGCTCAAGCTTTAAACAAAGACCCAGGCCAATCTAAACACATGATACTCAGCTCCAACCCAAGCCCAAATTTTTTTAGGAAAGGTAACTTCATTAATTCATAAGGGAGAAACAAGAAAGACAAAAAAAAAAAGCCCAAAAGAAGCCCCCCCAAAACGTAAAAAACCAAATAAACCCCTCCTCAAAATTACAAAAATTTATTTACAACTTCTGTAACTAAAGTTAACCCCAAATGAGCCATATCATCTACAACAGAGTTAGCTGACTAAGGAACCCAAGCAACCTTAAAATTAAAGGTAGCGATAATATGCGTCTATTTTGTCTAAGAAAATCCACGGACACTGGAAGCCAAACGCCCACCATACAACTACCTGAGAATGACCTTCTACAATGCTCCCATAAACCCCTACTCCTCCAACTAAATAATGCAAACAATTCCACCTCAATTACTAATCCATTAGAAATTGGAACTGCAAAGAAAAGCACTGTAGACCCCAAATCATTATTGATGAGCCCTCCATAACCTGTAAGACCAATCT
Organism: Chimonanthus salicifolius; assembly: GCA_013350335.1. Classification (NCBI taxonomy): domain Eukaryota; kingdom Viridiplantae; phylum Streptophyta; class Magnoliopsida; order Laurales; family Calycanthaceae; genus Chimonanthus; species Chimonanthus salicifolius. The sequence goes on from CM023539.1 coordinate 11,461,051, forward strand.
TACGCATACAACTTCCATCGAAATTGAGTTTAAGAAGCCCACTAGCATGAGTCGTCCAAGAAACTTGATGTCTAGAATCCAAGTGATGCATAGTCGAATCTATCGAAGCCCAATCCTTGCACAAATCTGAAACAATAACACCCCAAAACTTCATCAACCCGACCATCCACCAAGTAGCCCGATGCTTAATGGCATCCATGAGAGACAAAATTGAACACTCCTTACCATGGAAAATCCTCTTATGTCATTCCAACCAAATGGACCAAACAATACTCAAGATTGTCGCATTCCACAGGCTCTGACGGAAAGAGTTATCTGTTACCACCACTTCTTCATTAAACAACTCACACCACACTCGAGGCAAAGAAAAAACAATACCCAGCAACTAGAAAAAAAATGCACCCAAATCTGGTGAGAGAACCGACAATAAAGCAACAAATGATTTACCAATTTTTCATCCGATAAAACACAAAGGACAATCATTCACAATAATCATCTCCCGCAGACGCAATTATCAATAGTCAATTTTCTGCAATCCTGCAAGTCAACCAAACACCTTCACTTTAAGAGGAGAGACCCCCACCCAAATTTTATGGTGGACGGAAGGAACATCAGCAACCAACAATAATTTCTTACAAAAAGACTTCACAAGAAAAAAACCATGTGGATCGATCTCCTAAATCCGCCTATCCTTCCCATAGCCCATCACAAAGACAATTTCCAAAAGATTTATTAACGACATCCATCTTTCTACCATCCAGTCCTCCAACTCTCTTCGAAACTAAGGATCCTAGACTACTTATTATGAATTACCTCATAGCACTCCCTAACCATAGCTTCTTTATTTGCTGCTAGAGAGAAGAGTATAAGGAACGATTGAGCCAAAGGGGCACCACCCAGCCATTTATCCAACCAAAAGAAGATGTCCTCACCTGAATACGCTCGGTACCTGATTTGACAATCAGTCCTGACCCAAACCCAACTAGGTGTCCCGACCCAGGCCCAAGTCTTATCATTAACCCAGTGCCTTCACAAGGCCACAATCTAGTACTCTCTAGTAGCCCCTTCTCTGGCCCAGGAACTCCTTTGAGCCCATTTCCCAACTCCATGAAAGGCCTAATCTCTTTCCTTCTTATTCATCAAAACTCTCCCACTACTCCAGGCCATTCCCCAGGTCCAACTCAGACAATACATAACCCAGTCCCAACTCAGCCTCCTTTAAACCCAATCCACTCAGTTCTATCAGTTAGCCCACCCTAACACTTACATTCACAACTACTTCCAGAACAGGGACGTGCTGATTTTTTTAGCAGAGAAGGGGGACAAGCTGATGATATAACTTCTCAGTTATTTAACGATCAAGTGAGACGATGGAGCTGGGACGAGGCATCTTCTTCCTCCTCAGGTGACGACTAAATCCACTTCTCAGGTGGGAATTGTAAAGCAAAAGAAACTGGTGCTGCAAGGGGTTCTACCTCCAATTAGCCCAACATAAGAAGAGTTGTCTCCTTGCCTGAGTTGAATTTAGTTCATACAGTACCTCTGAGTGTTGGGAGTCAGTAGGAAGCACCAGATGAATTGGCGAGAGACGCTTCTCTGCAGATTAAACGTGATCTTAAGGTTGATGGGATGTCTTTCGATGCTGTTGACCAGATTAGAAGGAAAGAAAAACCTTCAGTGGGTGAAGCAGTCTTTGCAAATAACTTGGGCTGTGATAGAAGTGATGCCAGAAAAAAAAATCCTGATGATAGGCAGCAGAATGGGGATCAAATTCCTGAATATAGAGTCTACTCAGGAGGCTCTCAAGTGGATCGATGAAAGAGATAGATCATCCTTGGAAACCAGACATTCAAGGAAAGTTAACATACGACACCCATTGCTAGGAACTTCTAAATTCCTGAGAACATTCAGACCCAAAAGGAAGATCAAGAAGAGGAGAAAGGTAGTGCAGGTTCTCGATGACGATAATAACATGGAATGTGAGAGGCATTGGCCTCAGACTGAAGAGGAGTATGATTCCTAGATTGCTGAGAAAACATGCAGCAGATGTGGTTCTGATTCAAGAGACTAAAAAAGAAGAAGTGACTCAAAGAGACATCAAAGAATTATGGGGTGTGAGGAGTGTAGAATGGTGCTTTAAGCCTTCAGTTGGTAATTCGGGAGGATTCTTGATATTGTGGTCTCCGGAGCTTCTGCAGTTAGAAGAAACATTGCTCGGTGATAGAACACTATCAGTAACAGGGAGGTTGGTTAATGAAGATGAGAGGGTGCTAATAAGGAATGTGTATGGGCCGAATTCTGCAATAATGGGAGGCATTAAGGGAATGAGTTAAGAGACTTAAATCAAAGTTGTAGTGGACCTTAGTGTGTGGGTGGAGACTTTAGTACCACTAAATTTTCTTCAGAGAGGAGAGGAAATGGTGGAAGCACCTCCAACTCGGAAGGTTTCTCTGACTTTATCAACTCTTGTCAACTAGTTGACTACCCACTACTTGGAGGAATTTTTACATGGTCAAAGGGACGGAATCAGCCTTCTATAATTCGTCTGGACAGATTTCTAGTTTCCATTCAGTGAGAGGAACTGTTTGAGGATATGACGCAATCAAAGTTAAAGAAATCGATGTCTGATCATTGGCCGGTACTTCTTAGCACGGATGAAGAAGACTGGGTTCCCATGCCATTCAAATTTAATAACGTGTGGTTGAATAACAAGGACTTCCTTGATAGAGTGAAAGGTTGGTGGTCAGAATTCTAGGTTGAGGGCTGGGCAAGCTTCATTTTGCATAAGAAACTAAAGCTCCTCAAATCTAAGATTAGAGAATGGTGTAAGTCTTCAGGAGGTTCTATAGATGAGGAAAAGGAATTTTGTTCCAATTCCATCGAGGTATGGGAAGGTATTGAGGAAGATAGAGATTTAACAGGGGAAGAAATGAAGGCGAAGTAAGCTTGTATGGCGAAACTTGGGGAGCTTCTTAGGTTTGAGAAGGTGGAATGAAGACAAAAATTCCGTGCTACTTGGCTTCGGGAAGGGGATAAGAATACCATTTTTTCCATAGGGTGGCCTGCAACAGGAGGAGGACTAATGCTATCAAGTCACTCCTAAGGAAAGGGAGAAGATTGGAAGGTAAGAGGGAGATTCAAGAAGAAGTTTGGAATCACTTCAGTTTAATCTTTGCACCTCAAGGTGAGCAAAGAAGCTCGCATACAGCAACTCATTCGGCCCTCTCACCGATTGCCTCCCGGTCTTCTGTCATACCTGAAGATTATATTCGTGCCTCGGCAATCCACCCGGTCCCCCTAGCCAGGTATGAGTCTCGTGAGAACAACTCTCAGTTCAGTTCATTCCTTTATTGTTCCTACTTTTATGACTACTACAGCACCAATGGGCGCATGGCTTGGAGAATTTTCTTCATCAGATAGGTACGTGCCTCTTCTACATTTTCCCAGTTCGGAAGGTGGCAAACTTGGGAGGTCTCTGTACTCTATGGGTTCGGGAGAGTTGGGTGCAAGAGGCCTGCCGGTAGAATTGCCGCGGGAAGTTGGCAACATACATACATCTCCAGACAGAGGGCGGAATGAGGAGCACATAGTCATAGGTGACATCCTTCTTAACGCCTTATTATTGACACTATTGTCCGTTACTACTAATCGTGCTTCAGGGTTACTTCTTGTGAACCCTCCCGTACTAGCAGAACTAGATATACTAACACCGGGGTTGCCGGGACCACTCAGGATAACATTAGGACATTTCCTTATAGCAGTCCATTGCCTTCATTTGGGAACCTTATCCTTGCTTCTGATGGAAGAGAGGATGGTAGACCTAATTTGGAGAGGATCCATTTTGAGCACATCTTGGAGGAAGATAAAACATGGTTGGAAAGAGAGTTTAGCGAGGAGGAGATCCTCGATGCACTAGGAAATTCGGACGCACCGGGCCCTAATGGATTCAACTTTAGGTTCCTTAAGTGTTGCTAGGTTAAGCTTAAGAAATTTCTCTCTCATTGGTACCTAAGAAAGTAGGGGCCTCGAAACTGGGACACTATAGATCCATAGGTCTTGTCGTATAAGTTTCTAGCCAAGGTCTTAGCTTGAAGGATTCGAGAGGTACTCGGGAAGTTAATAGGAGAAACCTGGAGAACTTTCATTGAATGGATGAAAATTCTCAATGGTGTGCTAATCGCTAACGAGTGGATTCATGGTAGGAAAAGGGATAAGAAACTGATGATTCTTTTTGAAGTTAGATATGGAAAAGGCCTATGATTGTGTGAACTGGGATTTTGTGGACTTTTTATTCCAAAGGATAGGTTTCGGCTTTAGATGGAGGAAATGGATGAGAGTTTGTGTGCAAGGCTCATAATTCTCAATTTTAGTTAACAATTCTCATATCCCCCTGATAAAGGCAACTAGGGCTGCGTTGGATGAAGAGTAATTTTACAGGAGTCACCCCTCACCTGGGGTTACCCTTAAGCTTGGGGTCACCCTTGAATACCTCAAGCTTCAATGGAGTATTCCAAAAAGGTGATGAGAGGGGTGATTTTTTTAATTTTTACCCTCACTTGGGGTAATTTTTGGGTTACCAAACAAGGGTAAGGAGGGTCACCCCCCATCCAAACGCAGCCTAGGGGAACCCAAGAGGGGGTTGGCCTGACGGTCAAGAAGCTCCCCTCATGAAGGGAGGTCTTGAGTTCGATTCACACTGAACACCTCTCTAGGCCGCTCTCCGTAGTTGCTTAACCAGTGTGTGTGGGACTGGGAGGCTTGCACGTGCTTAACTAGGGGATCCCCTTTCCTCTTTACCATGGTTGGTGAGGCCCTAAATGGTTTATTGAAAAAGGCCAAAGAAGTGTCGAGGGACTATCTCTCACACACCTACAATTTGCAGATGATACTCTCCATTTGTGATGTTTCTAGAGAAGAGTTCTTTGGGGTTGAAGCGATCTTACGCTACTTCAAATTTGTGTCTAGTCTACGAGTTAACCTTGGAAAAAGCAGCTTGATTGGAATTGGAGTGGGGGATGAGGTTGTAGCTTCCATGGCTAGGGGAATAGGTTGTGGGGTTGGTAAAATTTTTTCTCATACCTAGGGCTTCCCAAGGGTGGAAATCCCAGAGCTAAGGTGTTCTGGAAGCCTATCATTGAGAGAGTGGAGAAAAGGTTAAATTCTTGGAGCAAACATTATCATTCACCAAAAGGGAGATTAACCCTCATTAAATCAGTACTTGTTAATCTCTTTACCTAGTATATATCCTTGTTTGAAATACCTAAAAGAGTGGCCAAGAAACTTGAGAAATTACAAAGAAACTTTCTTTGGGATGAAAATGGAGATAAAAGAAAGATTCACATGGTGAAATGGGAAATCTTGAACCTTAAGGAAGGAGGGAAGGAGGGAGGGAGGGAGGGAGAGGGGGGGGTGGGTTTGGTTCGGTTCAATAACCGGGACAGGAACCATGCTCTGCTTTATAAATGACCCTGGAGGTTTGGCTTGGAGAAGGATGCTCTTTGGAGGTGGGTTAGGCAATGATGAGGACAGGATTGGGACAACGTTTAAGGATGGATTATGGCTATTGGTGGGGAAAGGGAATAGAGTCTCCGTTTGGAACGATATTTGACTGGGTAAAAGGACATTGAAGGAAGCCTTTCCAAGACTTCATAGGGCAGTGAGTAACAAGGACACCTTTGTCGAGGAGTATGTAGGGCAGTTTAACAATCAAACAAGTTAAGAAGTGGGTTTTAGGAGAGTACTAAGAGGCTTTGGAGAGGACTAGTGTGCACTCCTTCAAAACCTTATGGGGGAATTTCAAGTTAGTGTAGACGAGGAAGGTAGATGGATTTGTACCTATGACTCCTCTGGGGATTTATATGTAAAATCCCTATTGACATTTTGTCTACGCCAATCAAAGTCAGTTTCTCCCTTGTAATTGGGCCTGGAATAATAAGATTCCCCCAGGGGTCCAGGTGTTTACTTGGGCAATAACAAAGGTAAAATATTGGTGAGAGTCAATCTGAAGAATCGAGGTATCCTACCTGAAGGTTCATCTGAGGTTTGTGTCCTACGTAGGTCAGAAGAGGAAATTGTCGACAATTTGATGTGCGAATGTCAATTTTGTAGATCCATTTGGGATAGGTTTTTGAATTTGAGGTGTATGTCGTGGGTGTTCTGTGGGGAGGTGGAGAGTCTCATAGTGGTGGGGAGCCACAGTGGTAGGAAAACGTAGAGTAGTTTGGAGGTTAATTCTAGGCTACATTTGGATGAGGGGGGTGTAAGGGTTATGGGGGGTTACCCTCATTACCCTTATTTGGTAACTAAGGGCCAAGGGTAAAAAATCACCTTTTACCCCTCCCCTTCCACTTTTGACAACCCTTTTCTTCCAAGGGGTTTTCATATTTCCTGGGGTAACCCTGGTCAGGGGTAACTCTGGGTAACCCCGGCAAAATTTACCCCTCATCCAAACGCAGCCCTAGCCGTGATCTTTTGGCATGTGTGGAAGGCAAAAGGGAACTATAGAATTTTTCAAGGTAAATCTCTTGGGGTAAGAGAAGTCTGAGAGAAATCGAAATGGAGTTTGGTGGGTTGGTTGTCGCTGTGAAAAGAATTCACCCACTATTCTGCAGAGAACTTCTATTTATCCTAGGAGGGGTGTCTTAGGGGTGGAAAAATCAAGAAACATTCCATAGTTAAATGGGAGAAGCATGTTAAGAGGCTCTAACAAATTTAATGTTGATGACACGGCTAGGGGTAAACCTAGTCCAGCAAGTATAGGTGGGGTTGTTCATGATGATATAGGAAGAACAATTCTAGCTTTTTTGCAATCAGTAGGGGTATTGGATTCTAATGAGGCAGAAACACTGGCTATTAGGAAGGTCATCCTAATTTGGCCATCGTGTAGGAACAGCAACCTAGTAGTGGAAGGTGATTCAATAAATGCTTTAGGTTAGGCTAGTGGTAGAAAAAAGCCCCCTTGGAAAATGGTTTATGTAGTGAGGGAGATTAGGTCATTGACCAGGACAAAGGTCATCAACTTCAAACATATAAAACAGTCGGCCAATAGTGTTGCTGATTTTTTTGCCAAAGTTGAGGTCAATAAATTGGTGCCAACAATGGAATTTTTTCACCCCATTACTCGAGGTGATGATATTGATGCAACAAATGGAGGATAGACTATTATGTATTCGTTGTTTTTTTTTTTACTCGTGTGATCCTTTTCTATTTTCCCTGTATGGTTTCTCTCTTATAGATATGGTCTGTATAACTCTCCTACACAAACAATAGATCTTGTGTGTGTTACTTAATTTACTAAATTTCACATTCGTCTCTGCTCAAAAAAATTCACAACCTTAAATTAGTGATGCATAGTAGCCCAACTGGGCCTGGGCCCAGTCTCGAGCTAGGCCCAACCAAGCCAAGCCCAACCATCACAACTTAAGTTTTAACATTTCTTTGTTAAAAGGGGTCTTATAACCCTAAGGAGGAAAATGAATGATTGAAGAAAGAAAAGAGTGGAAAGAAGACGAAGGAAGGAGAAGAAACAGCTACCGGTTCGGTGAGAAGCCACGGCGAGTGGCCGGGAGAAGAGTGAGAAGCCATCCCGGTTCAGGTACACTACTTCCTCTTCCTCCTTTCTCTTCTTTCTCTCTCTTTTCCTTTTCTTTTATTCTTCCTTTACCTTCCAACCAAGCCATATCCCATCCCATTTGATTTCCGCCACCATCCTTAGCCCCATTTCTGGATTCCACCACACCTTCACGCCCTTTCCCTAGCTTTCAGATCTGTCCCAAAACCCATATCTCGTCTCCTTCCAATCAAAACCCCTCCTCCTTGCTGCCGAATCCCTTTCAATATCTCCATTGCCTTTGCCTCTTCCCAAACACCTTCCTAAGCCTTCGTCCAACCCCAAAATCAATTGTAACCTACACCTTAGCCCCTTCCCCCTTCTCTATCGTGGTCGCAACCCAATCTGGGTCCATCCTTATTGTCACCAGCCTCTCTACTACCCTCCTTGGTTTTCGCTAGTCCTAGATTCTCCCACCCTCACCTCCGTGACTCCCATATTCCACTCTTCTGAGTGTTGCCATCCCTTATTCCCTCCCAACCTTGTCGCCCTCTGTGACCCATAATACTCCAACCTATTCTGCCACTATTCCTTTTTGGGTTTTCCTAGCATTCATCCAGCCATATAACCCTTCCTGCTGCAACCGTAAGCCCACTAGACCATTCCCAAGCCATCGTCACCCACCCTAAACCCTTCATTGCTTGTCGCCTTTCCTAGATCCTCCTCTTTTGCTGCCGTAATCCCAAAACTCCCTTCTTTTGCTTACCGTAAAGCATGTTCCCAGCAAACCATTACCTTCCCTTATTTGTTTATTTCAAACCATATGCCCCTAAGTCCCAATATATTAGTCTTTCCTTTCTTAATTAGCAAACTGCCATTTGACCACCGTAAACCTAAGAAGCACCGTAGGGTGCGCGTCTCGGATACGACACGTATCCGATACGAGAATACGGCAAATTTTGAACAACTAAGATACGGGTGCAGCGGGATACGCCAAATTAAAAAAATTATATATATATAATCAACAAAATAAATTCAGACATTTAAAAAAAAAATTCATAAATTCCACAAGAGAAAATTAATAATTAAAAATAAAAATAAAATAGCAAATTATATTAAATCATAGAGTAAGATAAAATGAATTACTACTATCAAGAAAAAAGTAAATGAATTAAGAAAAATAAACATATTTGTCTAGTCTAAACACAATACTTTTTTTTTTTAACTGAAACACTTCCCCCAAATAAGCCAAAACAATCAAATGAATATTTCATTTTGAATTTATGCTGAAACAGAACCGATTGGAAAATTTTGTTACTAACGTCAAGAGTCTAACTCTGCTTGTCAAAAATCTCAACATGCATGCCTCGATTACCTGTACTTATTCTACTTGTGCGTCAGGTCACATGTCCGACCGTGTCCTGCCGTGTAGTGTGTCCAGGCGTATCCTGTCATGTCGCTTGTCGTATCCTCGCACACCTACGTGTATCGGTGACGTATCGGTGGCGTATCCATATTTAAAAAATATTTTAATTAATTGGGTGCATAGCCGACACGTATCCGAGCCGTATCCGGCCATATCCGTGTCGGATATGCACCCGACACGGATACTCGAAAGGTTTCGAAGTATCCGTGCATCATAACCGTAAACCCATTATTCCCATTAAACACATTATATTTTTTGGTATTTGCATGATTATGTGCAGTAAATCTTATATTGATTAATTGCAAATATTAATTGGCACTTAATTTCAGCCCATTTTAAATTTAGGGTCCATTAGTTTCATCCATTGTAGTCTTTTCATAACCCCATTAGGCATTTTAAGGTCACCCTATCCCTTGTCCTGCATCACTTAGTATTTATAATTTTTTGCCACAAACAATGGGGTTTTTTACATTTATCAAAAACTGTTTTCAATGGTCAACAATTAAAACTGACTACAACGATTTCAAAAATAAAAAGGAAATTTATATATAAAGAGAAGGGAAATAAATATCAAAGAAGCCCCTGAGTTTAGTGATATTATAAAGAAGATAGCCTCCAGTTTTTTTTTCTCCAAACAGTAAGATGTCCCTGTACTTTCAGCAAATATCAAAACAGCCCCTTGACTGATAATCAATGCACAACCTTAACTTAGTATATAAAAAAGGACTATTTTATTTATTTTTTAATAAAAAATGATTACATGTTTTACACCAAAATAGCAGGTATCGTTACTAGTGCATGGGTTAGCTTTAACATTTTTGTATGGTATTCCTCTTATCTTTGTCTGGGCCTCAAATGAAAGATTATAAAGGAAACATCTACTTGGGCGAATTACATAGGGGTGCTTTGTACACGCTGCAATTTATTTAAATAGAGATGAGAAGGATCATCTTACCATCTAGCTCCTCAATAAATTGGACACCTGCACCCCTTTTAAGTTCTAAACTGAAAACGAAACTGCAACTCACTTTTTCTAAACCATAAAACTTCATGTACATGCAAAACTGTCATCCTAAGAAAGAATGCCACTTATGAGTATGATGATAACTGAAGAATAGAGCCAGTTAAAACCTAGTTATTCATTTTGTCTTCTGTAGTTTTGCAAGATTTGTAAATAACAGGTGAAGAGCTGCTGTATCCCATCCTGAGTATATCGAATCTTATATAGGATATCAAATTATCAAGTATATATGAAACAAAACTCATGTCAAACCAGATGGTCCATTATTTTCTGGATTCTTATCAACAATAACATTTCAGATATAAAGAATCAAACTGAAAGCATCCCTAATTCGATTCTCCTAAATCTAGCTACTTCAAGTGATGGACGCTTATCATTCTCAATCTCAGGATATGAATAATACACTGAGACCTTGGTTTGGACCTCATACTATGAGAAATACATTTCAATAGTACAGAGGTAGTCTTAGAGGCACACAATAAAAAAGAATATAGTTGATGCCTCAAAATATTTACCTAACCTACACAAGGCCCACGGGTGGTTTCGTGCATCCTTGGGTATAGTTTCACCTCCACCTGGGGTGGGAATACCCATGTTATTTTAACAAAAAAGAAAAAAAAAACTAACATGGAAAATCATAGCCATTCAATATATGGCCCTTTAACCATTTATGTCAATCTGGCTTAAATCTTTGAATTGAAAAGGTTGGAAACTTTAAACCTGTTGGTGGCTTGAAATTCTTGCGTAGAATTGGGTTATTGTCAGACTTCAAAAGTTCCAAAAAGAATTCAACAGTGTGAATTATAAAAGTCCCACAGAATTCCGATTCCAAGAGATTTAAAAAATCCCATATGGAGGGGTTGCTTTGGAATTCTAAAGCATGAATTACTAACTGGAAGGGTAATTGGCATTTTCTCGATTTTATAAGATTCTGCAAAGACCGAAAAAGAGTTGAGGTTTGCTGAAACCAGAACTCTAGGCAGGGAGTTATGAAATCCCACAGAATTCTAATCCCAAGTGATTTTAAAAGTCCTTATCTAAGGGGGTTATTTTGGAATTCCAAGCCTGAATCACTTTGATTGTGGAATTATCATATTCTAGTTGATAATTCCAAGTCTCATCATTCATCATAATCGAAGCTTTTGTCCCATCTATTTAGAGTCAACTTTTTCTGTTCTTCTTCTCCACTCAACCAACCGTCATGTTCTCCATCACCCCGCATTCTATCTAATAATTCCAACTGTATAAAGCATTAAAATGCTTCTTTTTTTTTGAATTTACGTGTGGGAAACCGCGGGATAAAATGCTTTTGACATTAGCTTAATTTGCTAATCCAGGATTTTCTACCAAACAGACTCTTCATTATGGAATTTACAGTTTCCAACTAATAATTTCAACCTTAGCTATTGTATATAGTCTCCAATTTCCAGAAGTAACAGAATTTGCTGATTCCAAAGTTTGGAAATTTCTACCAAATGTTTAGGATTGGTCCATCACGGAATATTTCAGAATATGATATATACACAGTGTGGTGCTTCACTATAATGATTGAACGACCAAGTAAAATTATAAATAAAAAGTGAAGTTTGCATACAAAACATGCACTGCTAAATAAAATTCATGAAAAAAAAAAAAAGAGAATTGGGGCAAATTAGTTGCCGTACTAACCGGTTCTTGAAGCCCAATTTCTCGAATACTCTCCATGAGTTCCGTCACCTTATTGGAATCATTCGCTCTGGTACGCATAAGTGGTCTCCGTATCTTATCAAGTGGAATTTCAAGAATTACAGGCCCCCCAGATTTGGGTTTGTTGAAAGGAACCCCTGAAACAAACAAGCAACACATGTAACAAAAAAAAAAATTGACAAATATCCCAGAAATAATAACATCATGTAAACACAGACAGAGATATTTCGGGTTGTTTCGAAAAGAGGTGGGTTTGAACTGTCTTCTGTGAATAAGAAGTCGAGGGTTTTATACTCTGCTCCATTTGGAAGCATTGAAAGGCAAGCATTCTAATCAAAATTAGACATTTTAACTAACATTTGAACATTTTAAAATAGTCGTTTTGAGAAGCACTTTCCTTTTCCTTTCTCACTACTAAAAAAGAAAAGAAAAAGTAGGCGATCACCATCAGGAGCAGAAATGAAACTCAAATATCAAAATAGAGAGAATGAGAGAGAGAAATGGACCGTTGGAAGAATCCATCGTAGCGCGAAGCGAGAAGTCTCTTGAGGAGTACGCAAAGCGGAGACACAGATTCGCCATTCCACCGATCCTCTCTCTCGGACGCACAAAGTTCGACCAGAACTTATCAAATAAGTAATTACAAAGACGCCGACTTCTATCATAAGGAGCAAAGATATTACTTTAACTCGGATGGGGGCACATGGTTCTCATGTGGTTTATGTTTACACGCTACCAGCTTGTATAAAATCAAGTCAATAAAAAATTAAGAGATCACTTATGTACATCGGAAAAATCTGCCTCTACACACTCGAATTTGAATTTTCAGTTAAAATTACGATTCTGCCCCTGTATTTCCATTCATTCGAATGAATGCCCAGTTCATTTTGGCATTCATTCGAATGAATGCCCAGTTCATTTTGGATTCATTCAAATGAATAGGATGAACAGTAACACGGAATACTGTTCAGCCCCATTCATTCGAATGAATAGATGATTCATTCGAATGAATAGTAATAAAATGACCACCATTCCTTCCATTCATTCGAATGAACCCATCATTCATTCGAATGAATACGAATTCGTTCATTTCATTCGTTCCGTTCATTTCATTCGAATGAATGGATTCGTTCATTTCATTCGCCCAGTTCATTTCATTCGAATCGTTCAAAACGATTCGAATGAAATGTGCAGTTCAGTCATTCATTTAAATAATAAATATTTTTTTTTTTTTAAACTTATTTTTTGAATACTGTGTATTTCCAAAATTTCTCAAATTGAATATCTGAACTAATTTCGATAACCTGATAAAAATACTTTAAGACTTTATGGTCTTTTGACACTCCTAAATATTTAAAACACAGTATTTTACAAATAAGGGTATCCCTAGGGTGTGCCAAAAATATATTTAGGAGTGTTAAAAGACCTTAAAGTTTTAAAGTATTTTTATCAGATTATTGTAATTAGTCCGGATATTCAATTTGAAAAATTTTGGAAATACACAATATTTAAAAAACAACTTTAAAGTTTTAAAGGAGATTTTATTATTTAATACACTATGCACATTATTTTTTAGGCAGTGTGTACTTCCAAAGTTTTTCCAATTGAATATCCAGACTAATTACAATAATCTGATAAAAATACTTTAAGACTTCAAGGTCTTTTGACACTCCTAAATATATTTTTGGCACACCTTAGGGATATCCTTATTTGTAAAATACTGTGTTTTAAATATTTAGGAGTGTCAAAAGACCTTAAAGTCTTAAAGTATTTTTATCAGGTTATCGTAATTAGTTCAGATATTCAATTTGAAAAATTTTGGAAATACATAGTATTCAAAAAATAAGTTTAAAATTTTAAAAAAAATATTTATTATTTAAATGAATGACTGAACTGCACATTTCATTCGAATCATTCGAATGAACGATTCGAATGATTCGAATGAAATGAACTGGGCGAATGAAATGAACAAATCCGTTCATTCGAATGAAATGAACGGAACGAATGAAATGAACGAATCCGTATTCATTCGAATGAATGATGGGTTCATTCGAATGAATGGAAGGAATGGTGGTCATTTTATTACTATTCATTCGGATGAATCATCTATTCATTCGAATGAATGGGGCTGAACAGTATTCCATGTTACTGTTCAGCCCATTGATTCGAATGAATCCAAAATGAACTGGGCATTCATTCGAATGAATGGAAACGCGGGGGCAGAATCGTAATTTCACCCGAAATCTAGATTCGGGTGTGTAGAAGCAGATTTTCCGGGTGTGTGTAAGTGCTCCCAAAATTAAGACAACATTAAAAGAGTTTTCAATAAAATTTTAAAGTATGAAATAAAAGAAATATGTAGGATATTAACAAACTTAGAAAATTTTTATAATAATAATTAGAATTTTTTTCTGAAAATACCTAGGAAATTTGTGAATTTTGTTCAAAGTACCTTGACAATTTTTTAAAGTGCCGCTGTTTTGTATGTCCATATCAAATTTTGTAAAGAAAAAATACTTTGGCTGCATTTGGATGAGGTAGGAGGGGGTGACCTTCGGGTAGAGGGTAAAAATTTGAAAAATTATCCCTCTCATCTCATTTTTAATATCTTTTTAGAAGTTGGGGTATTCATAATACCCTACCCCTCTTTACCTTTTGCCTTCATCTCTTTATCAATTAAATATTATATAATTAAAAAATTAATATATTTCAAGTAATTAACAATTTATTTAAAAATGTGTCAATATTTTCAACATTATGCATTTGGTTGGATGAGGGGAAAATTTTACGGGAGTTATTCGGGATTATCCTTGAGTAGGGGTAATTGTAAGGAGGGGTAATCTGACATATTAACAATTTTATAAGAATTATATTTTTTATTAAATATATATAATATAAAAATAGAAATAAAATTGTATGAAACATAATTGTCAAAATGTCTTGTTTTTAAAGGGTGATTCTGTTGAAATTTCGATAGGGTCTCGAAATTATGAAAGATTTTGAAACTCATAGTAATCTCTTTCGGGATAATTAACAATTTATTCTTTTAGAAGTTTATTTTAAAAATTTGTCAATATTTTCAACATGATGCATTTGGATGAGGGATAAATTTTACAGGGGTTACCCTTGAGTAGGGATAACTGTAAACAGTGGTAACCTCACTTATTAACTAGTTTATGAGAATTATATTTTTTATTAAACCCATATAACATAAAAAATAAAAATAAAATTTATGAAATATGTTTGTCAAAATATTCTATTTTTAAGAGGTGATTCTGTCGAAATTTCAGTAGGGTCTTGAAACTCCGAAAGAGTTTGATGTTCATTTTAAATTATAATAAAAAAAATATATATAAAAAAAATGGATAATATTATTATAAGTTATATTCTTGGGATTTACTTCATGAATATTATTTAATAATTATATTTTATAAAAATTTTCAAGGAATTATTAATATATTAGGTTACCCTTACTTCTAGTTACCAAACAAGATTTTTTACTCTTAGGGTAAGTTTTTACTTTACCACTGCAATTACCAAACAAGAGAAGGGTAATCACAGTTCAAGGGTGGCCCTCACTCAAGGGTGACCCCTCTAAAATTCACCCCTCATCCAAACGCAGCCTTTGTTAAGGGGGGTTACCCCCTTTACCCTTGTTTGGTAATGGAGGGTGAGGGTAAAAATTCAAATTTTTACCCCTCCCCCTCTTTTTTTTTGAAAATCCCTTGGAGCATAGAGGTTTCCATGAAACCCTTGCCACTCTTTACGTCTCTTTACCCCTTTTTGCACCTACGGAGCAAAAATGTTTTAAAATATTTTTTAATTGATTAATGTTATTTAATAATTATGTTTCATAAAATTTTATTTTTACTTTTTATATTATATGAATTTAATAAAAATTATTAATTCTAATAAAATTATTAATATATTATCCCTCTTTACCCCTGTGGAGCAAAAATATTTTAAAAATATTTTTAATTAATAATATTATTTAATAATTTTTTTTATTTTTTTTATATTATATAAATTTAATAAAAATATTTATTGTAATAAGTTGTTAATATATTATCCCTCTTTACCCCCCTCTTTGGACATATGGAGCAAAAATATTTTAAAATATTTTTTAATTGATGAATATTATTTAATAATTGTTTTATTATTTTTTATATTAATAAAATTGTTTATATATTACCTCTCTTTACCCCCTTTTGTGCACCTATGGAGCAAAAATATTTAAAATATTTTTTAATTGATGAATATTATTTAATAATTATGATTTATAAAATTTTATTTTATTTTTTTATTATATTGAATTTAATAAAAAATATTAATTTAATAAAATTGTTAATATATAAGGTTACCCCTGCTTACAGTTAGTTACCAAATAAGATTTTTTACCCTTAGGGTAAGTTCTTAATTTACCACTGCAATTACTAAACAAGATAGGGGTAACTCCTGTGTAAGGATGACCCCTACTCAACCCCTACTCAAGGGTGACCCCTACTCAGGGGTAACCCCTGTAATATTTACCCCTCATCCAAACGCAAGCTCTATCGCTCTCTTAAGTTATCCCTTAGTAAAAAAAAAAAAGAGTAACGGGAGAATACTGCGCTAGAGAGGGAATATTGCATTAGTGTAATGGTTTTAGGGTTTTCCTCATTCATCCCTAGGTTTAAATATTGGGTTGGCCGATAATTTTCTCTCTCCAACCAATATTTGCAACAATAAAATTATTGGAAAAAATTCAGGAAAATTTATGGTAAATTTAGAAAATTGGGAGCTTCTTGAATATGTAATTTTTTTCATTAAATATCAGTCCTTTACATATTCGAAGTATTTAGTTTTAAGTTTCGAAAATGATTTTTTATAAAATTAACAATAAAATGAAGAAAAATGATAAAAAAATAAAAAATTATGAAAAATTATGTAGGAAAATTTTGATAAATTTAGTGATTAGTATTATGATTTTTTTTTTAATTTTATTCCTAATTTTATAAGCCACATAAATTTAAATGAGGTAATTAACAAACTAATTTAAATGAAAAGTGTTCAAAATACCTCAACTATATCAAAATATATAAAAAATATATCAAATACATAAAAAATATACCAAGTACAACAAGGTATAAGCAAATTTTCTAAAAAAAATATAACATCACTATGGATCAAGCACTTCGTACGGATCACCGGGCACGTGAAAATAAAACCTGGCATATTTGTCCTTCGTAAGTCGCTCATCGGTTGACATGTTCTCGAATGTTGTTGACGATGGATACTGATACTGTCAATTATCAGAGGAGGGTAACGACTGGTGATAAAAAATAAACATATACTGCATATTACTTGACAACGAGTCTGTGTCTACGTGTCCATATCCAGATTGATCTCAATATCCTGCGGGCATATATCCAAATGAAACATACCTTGCACTCTACCCGGGCATGTTTCGTCCGCCATGAGGAGGAGTATGTTGTCTATCCTCCTCTCGGTGATGGACTTGACTCATGTCAGGGTAATATACTCCGGTGGAATTTCTAACTTAGCATCCACAACAACATTTTGGCGACCAATATTGTACCCATCATCTAACCCGTTACCATCATCCGTAGATGAATCAGATCTGACCGACTCATAATCACGCCTACTAGGTGGTTGGCATCCCTCTGTTTGTCCTCCTCCTCTGTAAGGAGCTGCCTTCTGTTGTCCAAGTAGGTAGCTCACTAATAGAATGACGACATGGTGCTATCCTTGTACTTGTTTCCCATTGCATACCCACATTTGGGGGGCAGGACCACTGACTGAATGGTGGCGACCGTCATTTTCCTCATCATCCTCCAGTTCTCCCAACTGTATAGTCTAAAAATGATACATCGAGATCGTGGAGTACCGGTTCTTCTTTCTCTTCGATCCATTCACTCAATGGATTTTTATAAGTGAATAAATATTCAAGGTCGATAGGGACGAAAAAATCTTCTTCGTCAGTTCGTGCCAGCTCTAGGTACCTCATTAAATTCTTTGCTCATAGTTGCTGATTGTAGTGAAGGTACACCAAATCATTCAGTCTTTCAGATGACAACCTGTTTCGAGGCTTACTGTAAACATAGTTAAATGTTGACCAAGTACACACGTAGTTGGTTGCACTGGTTGTCTGACTCATCAACTTAATAGCATGCTTCTTTAACACAGATGTGTTGTTTCCAAAATATGTCCACTACTAGGTCGCGCTTATCGTCGTCGTCTCTTTCAGCCTAACATCAGCGGCTTCATCAGCAAATGACTCCAAAAGCATCTCGTATAAACACAATAGTGAATGTATGGGTGTAACTACAAAAACGATAAACGCAATTAGTAAGTCCATATAATGAATATAATTTACATGATCGAGAATGACATATCATAATAAGCCAAAGTAATACATCTCTAAAACATTCCGTCCGTTCACCAGAATGCATGACACCCATAATCTCCATCGTTCGTCTTATAGCATTACGAATTGTGTCCAAGTCTAGCCCTTGATCCAGTTCATTAATTTTTTTCAAAAATGGATTCAAACAATACGCTACCAAGTGGAATATAATGCGATTAGCAAAAACATAAGAAGTGCACAATAATGAGATATAAACTCAAATAGCAAATGAAAAACTAACTTGCCATGAACTATGGGTTCAAAATGAAGAATTGTTCAATACGTCTATTGATGATTTCCACGTAGGGCTCCGTATCAAGAACTTTCCCAATTTTGGCTTTGGCTTTTAAGATGCATTCATAGACATAAGGCAGCGTCGACTTCTCGTCTCCGTCCACAAATCAGAGTGTTGTTATTATAAGAACAGAGATGTTGATGGCAGTTGCGACACTATCCCAAAACGATTTAGATAAAAATAGGTGCGTAATGTTGTCGTAATATCTTCTGTGCTCCTCATTTCTCATGTTGAATGCATTTTTGAAGGACTTGTTATGCACCATCTTTTTCAATTCTTCCTTACTTCTTAAGAAGCTCTGCATAGTAAGGAATATTTTGGCGAAACGGGTTACTGCAATTCACGATGCTTAGTGTACTTCCTCATAATCTCTAGGACTTTAATGTGGTGTCGCCCCCACACCACTCAATTATGTTCCCGAATTTCGTAACACCAAAAAGTCTTTGAGGATCAAGTCTATGCAGTGGGCCGTATATGGGTCCATAAGATCCATTGGGATGTGTTTTCGACTTTCTTCCCTCCCGACTTATAGCCCGGTCCATTGTCCGTTACAATTTGGACAACATTCTCGGGTCCAATTTCTTCACAGACAGACAACATTAAACTACAAATAAAATTTCCATCATTAGTTCGTATCCCAGTGTCAAACGATTTATGATACACTGTGCCACATTGATTATAAATGAGGAAATTAACGATACTACGGTTATCGTCACTCTTCCATCCATTTGTTATAATGGTTATTCCCGTATCCTTCAAAGAAGACTTAAAATTATCTACCCACTCCCGGATCCGCTGTATTTCGTGCGGGATAATTGTTGTAGAAATATCATACGGCGATGGGAAGTTGATAGAGGGTCCAACAACTGCGGCTGCAAAGCACACGACCTTAAGATATGGATTCTCAATGTCTCTCGGTGGCCGGTGGACATTAGTAAAATACTTTGTTGCTGTCATCCCAATGGAATGCTTCACCGACTTTCTACCGGCTTGATCTATTTTTCCTTGTTGCAAAGAAATCCGTCTATCCCATATTGAATCACTAGCACCAACTGTTTCCAAATTCACACCGTGATGTTCATCTGCACCCCGCTGTCCTCCTTTGAATGCATTTTTAATCAAACTCCATTTGCGCTAGCTTCCAGATTTTCTACTTGATGACCCAGTTGCAGTCCTTGTATAGAGAAGAATAATTCATTTATTGACATTTTAATTAATTTTGAAATAAATTGCTATTTTTAGAGTTAACAAGAAATTAACCTGCACTAGCATGCTGGCCCATCTCATGTTCGTGGTGACTTATTCTCATTGCACGACGCTTATCCCTGGCCTCCTCCGTCTGGCCTGGTTCCCTTTCTGAGGAAGATGATGGGACATTTTGCACGTACTGGACCTCTATTCCTTTTTTAAGCAATCCCCCGTGATGTGACCCATAGCATGTTCTTCTGCTTCAATCCTTTTTTTTTTTTTTTTCTGTGCATTGGCCTTTAGTAATTTCCGACAAATAAGTT